>CAMZMU010000117.1:27903308-28128923 GCA_947311845.1 Poa pratensis
TGTAATTATGTTGAGTAATATTTAATGGTTTGATATTTAAGTTGTGGTGCTATTCTTCTAGTGTGTCGTGTGAACGTCGACTACATGACACTTCACCTTTATGGGCCTAGAGGATGCATTGTGTTTTGGTTGCTAATTGTGGGGTTGCCGGAGTGACAGAAACCTAAACCCCGTTAGTATACCGGTGCACAAGGAGCGTAGGAATCTCAGAGTTTTAAGGCTTTGTGGTTAGATTTATCTTAATTACTTTCTTGTAACTGCGGATGCTTGCAAGAGGTATAATCACAAGTATGTATTAGTCCCAAGTAAGGGCGGTGCATTAGCATAGGTTCACCACACAACACTTATCAAAACAATAAAAGTTAATCAACTATGTGAAGCGAAAGCACTTGACTAGAATCCCGTTGTCCTCAGAACATTTTGTCATCATAAGTAAACCAAACCGGCTTGTCCTTTTGCTCTAAAAAGGATTGGCCACTCGCTGCAATATTATTACTGTCTTTTACTTACTCGCATTTTATTTACCTGCTATATCAAAAAACCCCTAAAAACTTGTCTCTAGCATTTACAGTGAAACCATTACCGAAACTCCTTGTCAGCACCTTCTGCTCCTCGTGGGTTCGACACTCTTATTTATCGAAGTACTACGATACACCCCCTATACTTGTGGGTCATCAAGACTATTTTCTGGCGCCGTTGCCGGGGATTGAGCGCTATTGGTAAGTGGAATGGTAAGGGAAACTTTTACTGTAGGTGCTATTTTTATTTCTGCTTGCTACTTTATTTTATCATGAGATGAGAGACTCCATTTGAATCCCTGTTTGGAAATACTACTACCACTGCTAAGGTAGTAGAAGAGGAACCACCTGATCAAGTAATTCCATTTAAAATACCTATGAAAATTGTTGAACGAGTTACGAATAACCGCTATGCAGGAGATGGAACTGTCCCTCTGGGGATCATTTGCTATTTATTCATGAATTATGCGAGTTGTTCAAGTGTGCAGGTATTTCAATGGAAGAGGTCAAGAGAAATTGTTTTCTATATCGTTGACTGGTAAAGCTGCAAAATGGTATAGGATGCTGAAAATGGGCGTTCTATTGGCTGGGAGGAGATTGTGCCTCTCTTTTATTCTAAATTTTATCCTCCTAGTGAAATTCATCAAGATCGGAATCATATATATATAATTTTGGCCTCATGATGGAGAAAGTATTGCCCAAGCGTGGGGAGATTGAAATCATTAATGCTCAAATGCCCATCATGAGCTTCCTGGTAATGTTGTTATTGATAACTTCTATGCAAGGCTTTCTCTTCAAGATAAAACTCTATTGGATACCTCTTGTGCTGGATCATTTACGCGTAATAAAAGAGGAAGTTTAAATGGACCTTCTTGATCGGATTGAGAGATTGAGGAAAATACTGAAGGATGGGGAGAACGACAAAGGTAGAGAATCAGGTATAAAGCATGATTACGAATGCATTAAAACTTTTATGAATACTGATAATTTTCGTAATCTCTATGATATGTATGGTCTTGATTCTCAAGTTATTGCAAACTGTTACAAGGCTTTTGCCTCTTATCTTGATGTTCCTAAAGAAAGTTGCAATAAGTATCATTTGCCTTACAAAGATAATACTAATTCTGCCAATATTAAAAACATTGAAGTTCATACAGTTGATCGTATCTTGCCAGAACCTTATATTGAGAAACCACCTTTTCCTGTTAAAATTAGGGAACATTCTATCATAGCTAGTGTGGTTAATAAAAGTGCAAAGAAAGCTTTAGAACCTGCTGAACAAATAGCGGTAGAACCCACAATAGCAATAGTAAAGGATTTGGTAACTGAAAATGTAGAAGGAGGACATATTATCTTTTGTGAAGATGCCTCTAATATTGTTTCACATCCCGTAGAGCTAGGAAAACAAGTGTTCCTGTGCTTTCAGTCAAAATAGGAGAACATTGCTATTATGGTTTATGTGATATTGGTGCAAGTTCTAGCGCTATTCCTTTTGATCTTTATAAAGAAATTATGCATGAAATTGGTCCTTGCGAACTTGAGGAGATTGATGTGGTTATTCAGCTTGCTAATAGAGAAACTATCTCCCCAATTGGTATTGTGAGAGATGTTGAAGTTTTATGTGGTAAGACTAAATACCCTGCTGATTTTCTAGTACTTGGTTCTGTTGCTAGTAAAGCTTGTCCCATTATTTTTGGTAGGCCTTTCTTGAATACATGTGGTGCATTATAGATTGTAAGAAAGAGAAAATTTACACTAAATTTAATGGAGAATCTTATGAGTTTAATTTCTCTAAGTTTGGTAAACAACTTTATGAAACTGAATTACCTAATGAAATTTTCAAGTTGAACAACTTGCTTCTATTGCTGTTGCTCCTAACAATGCCTTGCAGCAATTCATGGAGGAACACGAAAGTGAAGTATTTATGGAGGAGAGGAATGAGATTGACAATGCCTTTCTTCGTCAACCACCAATACTTAAGCATAATTTGCCTGTGGAAGATTTGGGTACCTCAGCGCCTCCTAAGGAAGATCCTGTCTTCGATTTAAAACCGTTACCTGATAATCTTAAGTATGTTTATCTTGATGAAAGGAAAGTATATCCTGCTATTATTAGTTCTAAACTTTCAGGTAATGAAGAAGCAAGGTTATTAGAAGTACTAAAGAAACATCGAGGAGCTATGGGATACACTTTGGATGATTTAAAGGGGATTTCTCCTACTATATGTCAACATGCCATCAACATTGAACCCGATGCAAAACCTGTTGTTGAGCATCAGCGTCGCTTGATCCCTAAGATGAAAGAAGTGGTAAGAAATGAGGTATTAAAACTTCTTGATGCTGGTATAATTTATCCTATTGCTGATAGTAGATGGGTAAGTCCTGTGCATTGTGTCCCTAAGAAAGGAGGAGTTACTGTTGTACCAAATGAAAATGATGAACTTATTCCTCAAAGAGTAGTAGTGGGATATAGGATGTGCATTGATTTTAGAAAGGTCAATAAAGTAACTAAGAAAGATCATTATCCTTTGCCTTTTATTGATCAAATGTTAGAAAGGTTGTCTAAGAAAACCCATTTTTGTTTCCTTGATGGTTATTCTGGATTCTCACAAATTGCTGTTAAAGCACAAGATCAAGAGAAAACAACTTTTACTTGTCCTTATGGAACTTATGCTTATAGACGTATGCCTTTTGGTTTGTGTAATGCTCCTGCTACGTTCCAAAGATGCATGTCTGCTATTTTTCATGGTTTTTGTGAAGAAATTGTGGAAGTATTCATGGACGATTTTTCCGTCTACGGAACTTCCTTTGATAATTGCTTGCACAATCTTGATAAAGTTTTGCAGAGATGTGAGGAGACAAATCTTGTTCTTAATTGGGAGAAATGTCATTTCATGGTTAATGAAGGAATTGTCCTAGGGCACAAAATTTCTGAAAGAGGCATTGAAGTGGACAGAGCTAAGTTGAAGCAATCGAGAAAATGCCCTGTCCAAGGGATGTGAAAGGTATCCGTAGTATTCTCGGTCATGCCGGTTTTTATAGGAGGTTTATTAAAGATTTCTCTAAAATTTCAAAACCCCTCACTAATCTTCTTCAAAAAGATGTACCTTTTGTTTTTGATGATGATTGCAAGGAAGCTTTTGAAACTCTAAAAAAGGCTTTAATCACAGCTCCTGTTGTTCAACCTCCTGATTGGACTTTACCTTTTGAAATAATGTGTGATGCTAGTGATTTTGCTGTAGGAGCTGTTCTTGGACAGCGGGTAGACAAGAAGTTAAATGTTATTCATTATGCTAGTAAAACACTTGATGCCGCTCAAAAGAATTATGCTACTACTGAAAAGGAATTTTTAGCAGTTGTTTTTGCTTGTGATAAATTTAGACCTTATATTGTTGATTCAAAAGTTACTATTCACACTGATCATGCTGCTATTAGATACCTTATGGAAAAGAAAGATGCTAAGCCTAGGTTAATAAGATGGGTACTTTTACTGCAAGAATTTGATTTACATATGTAGATAGGAAAGGTGCTGAAAATCCTGTTGCTGATAATTTGTCTAGATTAGAAAACATTTCAGATGATCCTATACCTGTTAATGATAGTTTTCCAAATGAACAATTGGCTGCGATAAAGGTAAGCTCACGCGAAAGTCCTTGGTATGCTGATTATGCTAATTTTATTGTTGCCAAGTATTTGCCTCCGACCTTTACAGCTCAGCAAAGAAGAAAGTTCTTTTATGATTTGAGGCATTATTTTTGGGATGACCCACATTTGTATAAAGAAGGAGTAGATGGCATTATGCGAAGATGTGTTCCTGAGTATGAACAGAAAGAAATATTGAGCAAATGCCATGGAAGTGCTTATGGAGGACATCACGCTGGAGATAGAACTGCGCAAAAGGTTCTACAATCAGGTTTTTATTGGCCTACCCTTTTTAGAGATGCTAGAAAATTTGTTTTATCATGTGATGAATGTCAAAGAGTAGGTAACATTAGTAGACGTAATGAAATGCCTATGAATTATTCTCTTGTTATTGAACCTTTCGACTGTTGGGGATTTGACTTTATGGGTCCTTTTCCTTCCTCAAATGGTTATACTCACATACTTGTTGCTGTTGATTATGTTACTAAATGGGTAGAAGCTATACCAACTTCTAGTGCTGATGGTGAGACATCATTAAAAATGCTTAAAGATATTATCTTCCCTAGGTTTGGTGTGCCTAGATATCTCATGACTGATGGGGTTCTCATTTTATTCATGGTGCTTTTAGAAAAACTTAGCTAAGTATGATGTTAATCATAGAATTGCTTCACCATATCATCCCAAACAAGTGGTCAAGTAGAATTGTCAAATAGAGAGATTAAGTCTATTTTGCAAAAGACTGTTAATAAATCTAGAAAAAATTGGTCTAAAAAGCTTAACGATGCTTTGTGGGCTTATAGAACTGCTTATAAAAATCCTATGGGAATGTCTCCTTACAAAATGGTTTATGGAAAAGCTTGTCATTTGCCTTTAGAATTAGAACATAAAGCCTATTGGGCGGTGAAAGAACTTAATAGAGACTTTAAACTTGCCGGTAAAAAGAGATTGCTTAATTTGAATTCTTTAGATGAATGGAGAAATGCAGCTTATGAAAATGCTAGGCTCTTTAAAGAGAAAGTTAAGCAATGGCATGATAGAAGAATTCTTAAGAGAGAATTTAACGTAGGTGAAAAAGTTTTATTGTATAGGTCTCGTCTCAGATTTTTTGCAGGAAAATTACTTTCAAAATGGGAAGGACCTTATATCATTGAGGAGGTCTATCGCTCAGGTGCGATTAAAATCAATTCACTAGATGGGGACAGACCACAAGTGGTTAATGGTCAAAGACTCAAGCATTACATTTCTGGAGATTCTTATAATGAAGATGTTGATTTATCAAAGTGGTAACTCCAGAGGATTTTATAAAAAGTCAAATTCAGACAACTGCAAAAGCTGATTTGGAATAGGTAACAGTTTCGGTAAGAAAAAGTTCGCGATTTACTTTTCAACTAAATATTTATTGTTTTTACATAATATGGAAAATTATGAGTCGGAAAAGGGTAGGAAACGGTGCCCGAGGGCACCACCACCCCTGGGCGCGGGCCCCACCCTGGCCGCGCCGTGGGTGCGTGTGGGCACCTCGGAGCCCGTCTCCGACCCCGTTTCGTCCTGTACCTTCCTTTTGTCGTAAAACTTTTTGCTATATAATCACCCGGATCTCCCGAGGTCCGTATACGTGTTTTCGTCGAGTTTTGTTTTCGAGCTGTTTCTGCCAGGTTTAGCTCCAGGATTAGAAGATGTCTTCATCCGGGGCTCCGAAGGATACCTTCTTCAAGAACGTCGTCAACCCATACATCAATGAGCTAAAGCAGCACCCTCAAGAGATGCGGCTTGTGGATGGAGTCCTTGTTCGAGAAGATGTCAAGGGACCCAAGGTTGAAGGGGACATGAAGGCTAGGCTAGAAGAAGTAGAGCATGAAGTTTTCCGGTACCAGAAGATGATAGAGCGCGGAGTGGAGATCAACCACAAGATCATTAATGAGCTTATTGATGAACACAAGAAGGAGACTGATAAGCTGTGGGATAACATCTTCGCACTTAGTAAAACTACATCCAAGTTACAAGGGCAAATTTACGATCTTCAAAACCAAAACTGTGAGTATGAAGCTAGGTTCAAACGCATAAGCTCAGCTGCTAGTTTCAGGTTCTTGGAAACCAAATCCTCTTTCGTTGATGGGGAGCCTCTGCCTTGGAAATTTGATGACGAGGAGTCTTCTTCACCACCAAGAGATCAAGCCTAAATCGTCAAGGGGTAATGGCACTCCCTTGGCTTGTTCCAAGCTTGGGGGAGTGCCCAGTATCATCTTTATCCTTTCGTTTTTATAATTTCGTGGTCATATCATGAGTAGAGAAGTTATCTTATAAGATGGTTTGCGATGTGGAGTGTCAATCCTTTAGTTATCCATGTATCCGTTGGTTTGAGTGTGTCTTTGTTCAGAATATTAATGAGAAGTTCCACCTTTACTTTCGGTACATTTTATTTTAGCCTGCAATCTTCTTTATGTGCTGATCTTGCCATTAGTATTGACGCCACTTTTGGGTACATTAAGTAAATTATATTAGTTGTGGCAAACTTAGTATTGGTCATTAGTAGCAATACCATGAAAACTTAAGTAGAAGGAGGGAATTACATGCAAAAATATTATCCCTTTATCTTTCTTTCTTGCTAGCCAATAAGATTAGTATTCTTTGAGTTAAAACATTTGTGCTTACAGGGAAGATAGCATGGTTGCTTCTATTACATATATTTGTGTGTATCCCCCAACTTTTATGCTTGCTACATGACCTTGCTAGCCTTAACCACCGTACTGAGAGGGAATGCTTCTCGTGCATCCAAATCCTTGAACCAAACCCATGCCATTTGTGTCCACCATAACTTCCTATATGTGGTATTTCTTTGCCACTCCAAGTAAATTTTTCATGTGCTACCTTTAAATTATTCAAAATGTTATTATTCCCTTTTGTGTCAATGTTTACTAGCTCATGAGGAAGTAGTGTGGTTATCCTTTATTCTACTTGTCAAACAGACTTTACACCTGGACTAGTGGCATATACATCCGCTTATCCAATAACTTGCAAAAAGAGCTGGCAACGGGATGCCCAGTCCCAATTAATTACAACTTTAACGCTTAATTCTCTTCACACTTTTGCCCTGAATTATCAGTAAGCATGACAAACAGTGAAATATCTGCGTGTGTAAACCAAAGAGAAAGAGGGATGATCTGCCTTGCTGGTAGAAATAACGTCCTTCATGGGAGCCGCTCTTAAAAGTCTGTTTGACAGGGAGAATACTGTTTTCACCCGCTACCATTCGTTGACAATTAACAAACACCCTTAAAACTTAATTTTTGCTCTCTATATGATTTCAAAAACTTAAAAGCTCTAGCACATGACTTAATCCCTGCTTCCCTCTGCGAAGGGCCTTTCTTTTACTTTTCATGTTGAGTCAGTACACCTATTTCCTTCTTCCTTGAGCAAGCATTTGAGTTGTTGTGATTCAACCATATATATCATTAATATTGTCAATCATGTCTTTATCCTTTCTTGTCTTAGCACAAAGACTTTTGCCTCTAAGAATATAGCTTTGCAAGTTATCAATGACTGTAAAGAAGGTGTGATAATTGAGTGTGGAATTCTGCAATATAAGCTCTAATATAAAGACTCCTTTCGAAAGATAAGTATTGATTGCTTATTGTTCTATGACCAAGAATGAAGTGTGCCATTACTAATCTATAATTTCCTTCGTGTATTTTTATTGTGGTTGTTTCACTACTCATGTTCAAGTTAGGTTATATGAAGAGTAGTTGCTGTTTAAAATGAGTGTGTTGTTTAGTAATTACTGATGCTTCTTGTCCGTATTCTTTATTATCGACGCTTCACTCCATAAACTTTTGTTCTAGTTTACTGAGCTCAGCTTTCGCTTGGGGACAAGCGAGGTCTAAGCTTGGGGGGGTTGATACGTCCATTTGCATCACTATTTTATAGCATAATTTACTGTTATTCAATGATATATTTCATATTAAGAGGAGTTACTTATGTTATTTTGTCTTATTTTGCATGTTTGATGATCATTGGATAATTAACTGCCGGAGTCAGATTTCAGCTGGAAAAAGCAACGTCAAGGCACTATATTTCTGGAGCACTAAAAATATTTCCGAGAAGACAGATGTTCCTATTTTATCAGAAGATGGACTAAGCCAAAAGGGGAGGCTGAGATGGGCCAGGAGGGGCCCACACCACCCCTGGGCGCGGGGCCCACCTTGGCCGCGCCCTGGCCAGGTGTGGTGCCCCTGGCCCACCTCAGGCGCTCCCCTTCGCGTACTTCATCCCCCAGAAACCCTAAGACACGGGGAGTCCGTGAGAAAATATTCCGCCGCCTCCACGAGGCGGAAACCACAGAGAGAGAAAAGCTCTCCGGCAGGGAGAAATCTGCCGGGGAAATTCCTTCCCGGAGGGGGGAGATCATCGCCATCCTCATCGTCATCCGCTGGACTTCATCGGGATCATCATCATCATCATCTCCACCGCCATCACCACCATCACCGCTGCACCATCTCGTTCCGCTGTAACATCTAGGGCTATACTTTGTTTAGTTCATAGGGGAAACTCTCCCGGTGTTAATTACTCCTTGTGGTTGATGCTATTGAGTTTTATCGGTGAATTAAAGTATATGTTCAGATCGTTATCCATCATTATATCACCTCTGATCATGATCCATATGATGTCTCGTGAGTAGTTCGATTAGTTCTTGAGGACATGGGAGAAGTCACGCTGTTAGTAGTGGAATTATGTTGAGTAATATTTAATGGTTTGATATTTAAGTTGTGGTGCTATTCTTCTAGTGGTGTCGTGTGAACGTCGACTACATGACACTTCACCTTTATGGGCCTAGAGGAGTGCATTGTGTATTTGGTTGCTAATTGTGGGGTTGCCGGAGTGACAGAAACCTAAACCCCCGTTAGTATACCGGTGCACAAGGGAGCGTAGGATCTCAGAGTTTAAGGCTGTGGTTAGATTTATCTTAATTACTTTCTTGTAACTGCGGATGCTTGCAAGAGGTATAATCACAAGTATGTATTAGTCCAAGTAAGGGCGGTGCATTAGCATAGGTTCACCCACACAACACTTATCAAAACAATAAAGATTAATCAACTATGTGAAGCGAAAGCACTTGACTAGAATCCCGTGTGTCCTCAAGAACATTTTGTCATCATAAGTAAACCAACCGGCTTGTCCTTTGCTCTAAAAAGGATTGGGCCACTTGCTGCAATTATTATTACTGTCTTTTACTTACTCGCATTTTATTTACCTGCTATATCAAAAACCCCTAAAAACTTGTCTGCTAGCATTTACAGTGAAACCTTTACCGAAACTCCTTGTCAGCACCTTCTGCTCCTCGTTGGGTTCGACACTCTTATTTATCGAAAGTACTACGATACACCCCCTATACTTGTGGGTCATCAGTCACCGCCACCACTCGAGGAAAGAAGCGGCTCGCGCAGGCGCAGGTCCAGGAGCAGATCACGCAGATCCTACAGTAGCGACTCATACTCTGATCGAGAGCCTGAGCCACATGGAGCTCTGTGCTTCACTCGACGCGTCCGCGAGACACGGATGCCCAAAGGGTTCAAACTCACATCTGAACAGCCCAAGTACACGGGTCGACAGGAACCTTTGGGTGGCTGGAAGACTACAGGCTGGCTGTCGCGTGCCAGCGAGGTACAAACACCACGGCCATGCAATACATACGACTCATGCTCGAAGGCACAGCCCGCGACTGGCTCAAGGCCCTACCTCCATCAAAGTACGACTCGTGGGATCACTTCCGCGATGACTTCATCAAAAACTTCGAGCCTCTATGTGAGCGCCCAAAAACGTTCGAGCTGCGGCCTGTGTGCAACGTTCAGACGAAACGCTGAGGTCATACATCAGACGATGGACTGAGATACGCAACTCAGTCGGAGTAATTTCAGAAGATATGGCCATGGATGCTTTCATAATGGGACTCGCCAGGCGGGACCTCAAAGAAGCACTCGGTCGCAAAAAGCCAACCTCTGTGGCTAACCTCTTGATGACCGCGACTGAGTGGGCAGACGGAGAAGACATGGCGCGCACCACACGCGGGTCCTCACCCCGTGACAATCATGAAAGCGGCAGTCGAAGCCGCAGAGACTCGTACAGAGACGACCGAAGGCGCAAACGTTCAAAACGTCACTACGATGATGACAGACCCGAATTCATGGCGGCTGGGTTCTCCACACCCCGCAATGACCAGGACAGAAGCGACCGACGGTCGGAAGATCGGCGAGACAGTCGAGATGATCGCGGGACAGTCGAGATGATCGTCGGGACAGTCGAGACCGCGGCCAACGCAGTGATAGCTACAAGAGGAAGGACTGGCGCAAGTCACGGGCACAATCTGAGCGATCATTCGAAGAAAAGATGGATGCTGATTGCAGATTCCACCTGTACAAGGGGGACGACGGAAAACTGCGCTCCAATCACTCGATGAGAAACTGCAGGGAGTTCGACCAAATGGCGACTGATTACGTAAATCTCAGAAAGGCAGCAGCCACACAAGCACCTGCACCCGTGCCTCAGCCAAACAATGTGCCTGTTCTGATGGCACCACCCCCGCCACCACAGCCTGCTGCAGGCGGAAATCTCGCGGGTGCCATACAGCACATACCTCGGGTGGACGAGCCACAGTACCCTCCGCCCCAAGGGCAGATGTACATGATACAGAAAGGTCGACCTTCCAACAGGGAGCAAAAACTTCGCACTCGACAAGTAAACATGGCGGTCATGTCACCTCCCGCTGTAACTGAATTCTTGAAGGGTTCTGAAACCACAATAAGCTTCAGCAGAGAGGACCACCCTCCATCGGTTGTTCGTCCAGGGCACTCTGCTCTGGTACTGACGCGCAAATTGGAGGCTACGCCATGTCCAAGGTATTCATGGAGGTGGCAGCGGCATAAACATCATCTTCGCAGATACGCTCCGCAAAATGAACAGGTCAGTCGAAAACCTGCCAAGGTCTCAAATACCTTTCACGGTATCGTCCCAGGCAAAGCAATAAGCCCAGAAGGCACCATACAACTCGACGTAACGTTTGGGGACAAGAACCACTTCAGGACAGAATCGATTGAGTTCGAAGTTGTCGACTGGAAGTCACAATACCATGCTATACTTGGACGCCCGACGTTCGCTCGATTCATGGCGGTGCCACATTACGCATACCTCCAGCTGAAGATGCCTGGACCAAAAGGAGTAATCACAGTCAAGGGAACTTCCAAAAGTCTGACTCTTGTGACCGAGAATTCAGCAAAATCTCTGAGATGTTTGGCATGGAAGCAACACTCGCTGATCTAGCGGTCTCCAACGATCGAACACTTATGCCAGAACACAAAAAGGTGGCAGTCGACAGAGCATTCAATGCCACCAATGACACAAGATCGCATCAGGTGCACCCGACTGACCCGACCAAGACAGTCAATGTCTCGTCGAGTCTGCCTATCGCATAGGAAAGCGCGCTCGTCGAATTCCTCCGTGAGAACTGGGATATATTTGCATGGTGTCCAGCCGACATGCCAGGTATTCCCAGGGAATTCGCCGAGCACTCTCTCCAGTTATTTCCAGATGCTAAACCAGTCAAGCAAACAATGCGCCGCATATCCGGCCCAAAAAGAACTGCAGTCGAAGCCGAAGTCGACAGGCTACTCGCAGCAGGATTCATCAGAGAGATCAAGAAATCACAATGGGTGGCCAACCCCGTACTCGTAGAGAAGAAGCACACAGATATCCTTCGGATGTGCGTAGATTTTACAGCACTCAATAAGTGCTGTCCAAAGGATCACTTTCCACTACCTCGAATCGACCAGATCGTCGACTCCACCGCCGGGTGCGCTCGCTTGTCCTTCCTGGATGCTTACTCGGGTTACCACCAGATAAGGATGAAGGAAGAGGATGAAGAGAAAACGGCGTTCATAACCCCACTCGGGGTCTACTGCTACACCACAATGCCTTTCGGGCTCAAGAACGCAGGCGCAACTACCAGCGCATGATGCAAGATTGCCTCAAGAAGCAAATTGGGCGAAACGTCCAGGTCTATGTAGATGACATCGTCATCACCACAAGAGAGGAAAACACACTACTCGATGACTTGCGAGAGACATTCGCAAACCTCAAACGCTTCCACATCAAGCTCAACCCGAAGAAGTGCACGTTCGGCGTGCCAGCCGGGCAACTCCTCGGGTATCTAGTCTCAGCTCGAGGAATCGAGGCAGACCCGGAGAAAATACAGGCCATCTTGACGATGCAAAGGCCTTCAAAGCTCCATGACGTGCAAAAGTTAGCGGGTCGAGTGGCAGCGCTCAGTCGATTCATCAGCAAGCTAGGCGAAAAAGCACTCCCGTTCTATCGACTGATGAAGAAAGCAGATAAATTCGAGTGGACGCCAGAAGCTGAAGCAGCCTTTACGGATCTCAAGCGAGTCCTCACAAGCCCTCCAATCCTCGTCGCACCAAGGGAACGCGAGCCATTGTACCTATATGTCTCTGCAACTAACAGGGTGGTAAGCACCGTACTGGTAGTCGAACGAAGGGAGGAGGGACACGCCCAAAGCATACAACGTCCAGTCTATTACTTGAGTGAAGTGCTCTCCACATCAAAGCAGCGGTACCCGCACTATCAGAAGCTGGCCTACGCCGTGTTCATGTCCTCAAGGAAGCTGACGCATTACTTCTCCGAGCACCCGATCACTGTAATCAGCACCTCAGGGATCGGGGACATCCTCACAAACCCCAACGCAACTGGGCGAGTAGCAAAATGGCTCATCGAGCTAGCACCAAGAGACATCAAGTATGATTACCCGAAGGCCATCAAAGCACAAGTTTTACCTGACTTCCACACCGAGTGGATTGAAGCTCAGCTCCCAGGAGCACCAGATGTGTCCAACTCATGGACTATGTACTTCGACGGCTCAAAGAAAAACGAAGGCGCAGGCGCAGGTGTTATCCTCATATCACCAAAAGGCGACAAGCTCCGCTACATCCTACAAATGGGGTTCGAGTTCCCGTCCAATAACGAAGCAGAATATGAGGCTCTGATCCATGGCATGAGGATGGCCAAAGCCCTCGGGTGCACTCGACTGATGATCTACGGTGACTCGAATCTTGTGGTACAGCAAACAATGAAGGCCTGTGATGCAATCGCAGATAATATGATCGCCTACCGTGACCTGTACAACATCATGGAGGGCAGCTTCGAAGGCTGCGAGTTGCGGCACATAGGGCGTGAGAGCAATGAAGAAGCAGATAAGTTAGCCAACATTGGTGCGACCAAAGCACCAGTGCCACCTGGTGTCTTCTTCGAGCGCATCGAGCACAGATCCATCAAAAAGAAGCGAGCAACTCCTACATCAGCCGCACCAGCCAAGAGCAAAGCACCTAGCACAGAGGACCCACCAGTCGAGGTACTCCTCATCGAGCCAACTTGGACTCAACCTTTCCTCGCATACATACTCCGCGGCGAGGTACCCGAAGACATCACAGAGTCAAGACGCGTCACTCGACGATCTAAAGCATACACTGTCATCAACGGTGAACTTTACAAACGCAGCATATCAGGTATGTTCCAACGTTGCATAGCATTTGAAGATGGCCAAGCCATCCTTCGTGATATTCATGCAGGTACCTGCGGGCATCACGCCAGCAGTCGATCACTCGTAGCCAAAGCCTTTCGCGCAGGCTTCTACTGGCCCACAGCACTCAAAGACGCGGAGGACATAGTCAAAAGGTGCATCGGCTGTCAAAAATTCGCCACAAAGCCGCACGCACCCGCATCGGCGTTGAAGACAATACCATTGGCCTGGCCCTTCGCCCAGTGGGGGCTCGATATGGTTGGGCCACTCAAAAAATCCTCCCATGGAGGGCATACTCACCTTCTGGTGGCGGTCGACAAGTTCACCAAGTGGATTGAAGCAGTACCTATCACAAGTTCGACTGCCACTACAGCAGTCAATTTCATAAAATCCATCATATACCGCTTTGGTGTGCCAAGTAGCATCATCACTGACAACGGTACAAACTTCACGGCTGAGGAATTCAAATCCTTCTGCAAAGAGCAAGATATCACGCTCAATTATGCATCTGTGGCACACCCGCAATCTAATGGCCAAGTCGAAAAGGCCAATGGACTTGTGACAAGCGGAATCAAGAAACGCCTCCTGGTGCCACTCAAAAGGGCCGCGGGTGCTTGGGTAGAAGAGCTCCCGTCTGTGCTATGGAGCCTACGCACAACACCCAACGCCTCAACGCAATTCACTCCATTCTTCATGGTCTACGGCGCAGAGGCAATCCTGCCATCAGACGTAAGGTTCAACGCACCAAGGGTCGAAGCATACAATGAAGACGATGCAGATGAAGCACTCGAAGATGCAGTCGACTTGCTCGAAGAAGCACGCAACACGGCGCTAGCACGCACAGCTGTCTACCAGCAAGATCTACGCAACTATCACAGCCGTCGACTGCGTACCAGGTCCTTCGAGGTTGGCGACTTGGTACTTCGACTGAAGCAAAAGAAGGTGCATAAACTTGCTTCTCCATGGGAAGGACCCTTCATCATCACCGAGGTCATTGGTGGTGGAGCATACAGACTGAAGCACGCGAAGACCGGCGAACTCTCCACAATCCTTGGAACGTTGCGCAGCTGCGCCGTTTCTATGCTTAGATTGCTCAGTCGCATAATGTAATAGGCACATATGTCGGATGGCTGCAGGTTTCAGACGCGCTCTTTTCCTTACCAGGGTACCTAAGGGGCTGGAAGGTTTTTAATGAGGCGGCCTGCAGCTAACATTCAAAAATGGAATATAGTCAATGATTCCTCATATTTCTCCTGTTTACTACTCGCACAAACTACTCGCGCAACCTTAGCCTCACCCGAGCACTCGGGGGCTGCGCTACTTCAAAACGTGAGCTCTCGCTCCTTCAAACATAATACCCTAGCCGCACTCGAATACTCGGGGGCTGGGTCGTAACAAATCATACGTAAAGCAAAAAGCTGCTCAATAACATGAGTTGAAGCTTCAAACATCGCAAAAATTCACAGCCTCACTCGAGCACTCGGGGGCTGTATAATTCATGATCTATGTAAAGTGTTTTTCATAAACCCCACTCGATACACTCGGGGCTGCATACATACAAGTGAACAAATATGTACCAAGTGGCAAAATTTACACTCGGGGGCTGTTCCCTATACAAAAACCCTAATCTTCGGTTCGTCCTTGACTGGAAGAACGGGCCCATAAGTTGAGCGATAACATCAACCAACACCCTCGCATGTTCGACTGTATCGTCAGATGCGATTGGGACAAGGACGATCCAGGCACGGGTGGACGTAGCTGCAAATTGGCGCTGACTTCGGATGTATGCCATCGTTGCGTTGGCCCATCCACAAGCTTCTGGGTGATAAAATCTCGAATGGAACCTGCACCGGAAAAGCCCGAGCAAAGCGTGGATTCCTTGAGGTTGCGGCCCAGTCGGAAAAAGCGTCTGGTTGATTCGACTGAAGGCCGACCTGCATAACTCAAGCAGCATAGTGCTCCGCCACACCGATCCTGCAGAGTCGCGAGTATGCGTGCTCGGTGCTTATCCAAGCGAAAGTGCTGACGGCCAGTCGTGGGTTCGTCAGTCGCATGTTCAACTGCTCTCTACACGAGCCTGCTCCGCCTGGAAATCTGAACAAAACCTGCAACAACACAAGTTGGGTGAACAAAAAGGACAGGTTGTGAACTCAAAATCAAGGCAGTCATGCTTACACTCGAGCTGTCTGTTCACGATCTCCATTCGCCAAGCACATACTCCTCCCGTTGAGTGGGTAGCAGGCCTCGCCCTCATCCTATCCAGCTCACTTCGGGCACTCCAGCTCTTGCTCCAGTTTCGCGAGTCGGGCCTTCATATAACGTATTACTGCGGCATCGTTTGCCACCTGAGCTCGATCGAGTAGGGGCACGATGCCGCGACGAGCTGGATACAGTGGCGGCTGGCCGTTTCTGTTCCAAACATCATAAAAGTTTCATGAGAAACTCATCACAAAGCTTAGGCAAGTAACAACACACAGCCTTACAAGCAGATCATAACGAGGAAAATAAATTCATACAAAGGTAGCAAAAGCACATGCATACTCGCATGGTCATAAGTTTAATTACAAGGCATAAAAAGGCGCGGCTGCCCTACTTCTCAGACATCGACTCCGACCTAGCCCTACTCGCACGGGCGGCGACCTCTGCTGCCCGGCGCTCCATGGTAGCCATAAATATTTCAGCCAACTTCGCGGCTGGCTCGTTCACATGCTTTAGGGACACCAGCTTCCCGCCCGGCTTGCGAGGGAAGTCAGACAGAGCGGCTTTGAAGTCACCCTCTATCCCATGACCTAAAAGGAGTTTGAGGGTGGTCTCTGAGCCGCGTACCGTCAAAGCGCGAGCAAAGTTCGTCATAGTCGAAGTTCCCGGGCCCAGGACGTCGGCGAAGCCATCCACAGTCGAAGGAGGTTGGCTAGACGGGAACACGTCCTTGTACACGGCGCCGAGCGTGCTCGTAGACTTGGCGAGTGCATCCTTGGCTTGGGTGGAGACGACATCCAGGTCGCCGATCGCGCGGTCAAGGGACAAATCGCCACTCGACTGGTCTACAGGTGCCGGTGCGCCAACAGCTCCTTCAAAAAAGCAGAAAGAACAGAAAATTTTACACAACATTCAGTGGCAAAAAGAAGTAGACAAAAAGTGAAAGATTCAACTCACCGCCTACGTCTCGGGTGAGGCTCGCCAAGCGCTCAGCATAATTTTTCTCGCGCAAAGCAGCGGAGTTCTTGGCATCATCCAAGGCCTTCTTCGACTCAGCGCGCTGTTTGGCGAGTGCGTCTTCTAGCTCTTTAACCCGGGACTCAGCGTTGCCTTGTCACCTGAGATAGATGGACAGATGTCATTCACAATCGACAAAGCAAAGACATACAGAAGTCAAACACACTTACGGCTGAGTTGCTCCATGATAGCGCGCAGATTGTCCCTCTCCTGTTCAACCTGGACAAACGCCTTGCCTGATTCCACCAGGTTGAGGTAGAAGGGCTGCATGCACATGGAACCAGCATAAGCTATACACAAATAGTCCCAGAGTGAGGACTCGACAAACGACACTTACGTGTTCAACCCAAGGCGCAGGCTTGGCAGCAGAAGTCCCAATTTGCGGAGTCGACGCACTCGCGATCTTGGCGGCCTCAAGGGTAGTAGCCGTGGCTACTGTTCTCACAACCTCAGCCGCAACAGGGGAAGCTTCTGGCTGATCTGGAGTCGAAGCTCTCTCGGTTGGAGGAGTTGGAGGTCGCACAGTCTCAGCACTGCGAGCGACAGAGGAAATACAGCATAAGCAAGACTATCAACAAGCAGAAATTTAAGTACAAAACGTTCAGACGCAAACCTGTGCTCTTCTTCCTCCTCGCTGTCGGGTCGTCAAACATTGGGCCTCCAAACTGCAGCTCCTCACCCGACTTGGGAGGAGGAGCTGAGCACAATGGACTCACATCCAGAGGAGCGGCCTTGGCAGAAGGTGAGGAGGTCGAATCTTCATCATCCCTCAGCTCATCCTCTTTTGCGGGTGAGCTCATGGAGGAAGACGCAACTTGTGCCGCCCGACGGCGCTTGCGAGTAGGGACCTCGCTCACATCATCAGTCGTCACAAGCTCCTTGTCCTGTGCTCTTCAACCCCTTCCTCTTCAACCTCTTCTGTGGGAGAAGTAGTAGCCGAAGGAAGAGGCGATTCATCTCCTCCCTTCGCTTCTACCGTCACCTCTGTTTCATGAGTTGGGCCATCTTCGGGAAGAGGAGGAAGGGTTGAGGTGGTCGAGTGGCCCTGCACACAAAATACAGCAGTCGAAGTCACAAAGATGCATAGCAGAATAACAAAAACAGGAGATCATAAACTTGATAGATTCACTAACCTCTGGCAAAGGCTTTTCAGCCGTATAAGGAGCGACGGGGCAGTCGACGTTGCAGGGCTCGCTGGATTTTGTGCTGGTGATGGACCGCACATGTGCCACCAGCTCGCTCCTAGACAGCTCCTCCTTGTTCATCCGAGTGGAGTCGAGAGGGCCTTCATACTGCCACATAGGGTGAGCTCGCGCGCGGAGCGGCCACACCCGCATCTTCACAAAGGTGGCAATTAGATGCACACCAGTGACGCTGTTAAGCAGTCCTCCAATCGTCTCCAGCAGAGGCGCCGCTTCCGCCACTTCTTCAGTCGAAAGCTCATGGTCCCAGGCCTTCGTCCTAGCGGCTATACCAGCAGTCGAAAATGCTGGGGCCCCTTCCTGGTCGACTAGCACATAGAACCACCTTTTCCTCCACCCTTGCGCCGAGTCGACTGGCTTCAGGGCAAAGTATCGGGTGTCGCTGCGTACTTGGATCTGAAGGCCTCCAACTGGGTAGGTTCGGCCGCCTCGGTTGTTGGGCCTGACCATGAAGATGGATTTCCAAAGAGCCCAGCTGGGAGCAACTCCCAGGAAACACTCGCACAATACCATGAAGCAGGCAATGTGCATAATGCCGTTCGGGGTGAGATCATGGATCTGCACCCCATAGGCGTACAACAAACCACGAACGAAATCGTGGAGGGGAAAAGATAGACCCCTAGGCAAGAACTCCGCAAAACATACGCGCTCGTTTGCGCGAGGCTCGGGGAGTACCTCTTTCGATGGCGCGCGGACGGTAAGCTGGTCCGCCGGCGGCAGCAATCCGTCCTCGCGGAACTTCTCGAGGTGGGCTGCCTTGATTGTGGACTTCATCCAGTCACCGTCGCTCTTCTTGAGGTCGACGGCGGCCGCAGATGCGCCAGCCGCAGCTTTCTTCCCCTTCAGAGCGGCCGCGTCAGTCGCGGGCGCGTCGGTGGCAGAGGCTTTCCTCTTTGGCGCCATGGCGGTGGTGGCTAGGGAGAGCAGCAAGAGCTTGGGCGCAAGAAACAATGGAGCAGGAGCGCGAGGAAGAAGATGGAACAGGGGCGGCGCGCAGAGCAAATGGCTAGTAAAAAACAATGCCAGCGCCGTTTCCCTATTTACCTCAAATCAAAGGCAATCACAGCCATTCAGATCCTAAACCGTGCGCTACGCACGCAATCTCACCGTACACGTGGCAAACGCGGAGGGCAACCGTCGCCGGCCACTCCGCCCACTACGCACGCAAAAAGAGGAGCCATAATCACCTCTCCGGAAAAAGTGGGCCCGAGTGGTCAAATCAAGTCCAAACTGCACCGTCGTTCGGTCAGCTCTGCACAAATGGGCCCACCTATGTGTCACGTCCCATCCATCGCAGCATAACGCACGCCACGCGTCAGATGGCACAGTCGCCACAAAACGTCATCCATGACGTCGTCACAAGAATTTGATCAGAAATACGTTCGAGTCCGCTCAACGCGTATTGGTCACTCGATTGCCTTGTTTGGTTCGGGTGTGAAAAAGCAATGATAAGGCAAAATTGGTCACTCGACCGTTCCTTCGGCTGATTCCATATTACTCCCATCGGGAGCGTATCAAAAATTTCTTCGACTAAAGATGCTCAAGACAAATTTTGAGATTATCCTCCATTACAAGTAATAAAGCACAATCTCGGGGCTACTCCCATCGGGAGCGCTGTCGCGCACCCGATAGAATAAACGTCAAAAGGTCAGTCGACAAATGTATCGACTCCGTTCGTATACGAAATCATACTCGAAACATTCCCGAGTTGCGTCCGTCGCAAATACCTCGGATGCTGCACGCATAGTGCAAAGGTAAGACCCGCCGAACTTTCGAGCTGGGCTAAGGACCGTTCCAGCAACGTCAATCCTTATACTTTCCGTGTCAGCAGACATGATGAAAAATCCCGACGGACGCGTTGGGTAAAATTCAAAGTTATACTGCAGATCGACTCAGTAAGACCTCAAGCGGCCTAGTCGAATCTGACCAGTTTGTTCCAGATTCGAGTCCGGGGACTCGAGTTTGATTGAAAGCTAGTAAGGTTTTACCCGAATGTGTAGTTAACCAGTCCCGATCCATCGAGTGTACTGGGCCTACTAAGCTATTATCTCTTGATCTCATAAGCAAAAACCACAGTCGATGAAATACTCGACATAGCCAACATGTGCTATTCATACAGGAATTCCAATTATAATATACAAAATACAAAGCATATGACGTGCACTTACGAACGAGTCCATGCCCGATTTTTCGAGTCAGACAAGTACTCGGGGGCTACTGACAAGGGTATACATCTCGGGTACCCTACCGTGAGGGTACCTGTGCACGTGACGACTAAGGCCCAATAGCGAAGAGCCTATTCGAAGCCCAAGACAAGAGGCCCAAGAAGATGGAGTACCCTGCAAGATTAGACATAGACATAGTTGGTTTAACTTTCCTTACATGTAAACTAGGTCGGTTACGAACTCCCGAGACCCAGCCTATTTAAAGGCTGGGAGGGGTGCCGATCTAGGGACAAGCCATACTCAAACCACCAAAGCTCTAGCGAGATCGTCGTCTCGCCGGAGCCACCTTGTAACCTCACAATCTCCCGTGATCAATAACAGACAAGCAGGAAGTAGGGTCTTTACCTCCACCCGAGGGGCCTGAACCTGGGTAAATCTTTGCCTCTGCTTGTCAGCCGACGAAACTACCAATACTACCACGTTCTCTCCCCATAATCTTAACCCTAGGTCCTTAACCATGGGATTTGATGAGGGTACACCTCGTCACCGGCAACCATGCCTGCTATTTGAGACCAAATGTTTACATTAAAACAGAAAATTACTTTCATTAATTGCAGTTCATCATGGCTAATCACAAATAAAGGACTACTAGTTAATAGGATATATAACCTAATATATACTACTAGTACTTCTAAATCCTTCGAAAGCTAGATAGCTAGCTCTAATTTTTTTCAGCCACCTTCTAACAGAGTACTAGTTTCCAATTGTTGGAAATACATACTGATGTCACTATTCAACCTTGTGATGCAGATAATGATGACCGATCCTACTTAAATTACAGCTCTGCGAGCAAATCTATTCCACCTATCCTTCTCTAGGGAAATCGACCTCTTTCATGTTTGAACCATTTTGCAAAGCCAAGGTTGATTGGTTCCATCAACAAAGAGAGTTGACCTGAGGAGGGGATGTTCAATTTTTGTTGAAAACCTCTTCTAATCTTCTTCAAATTTGAAGATAATTATTAGTGACATCGCATATACATTTAAAATATGTGAATTACAAATTGTTTTAGGTTATTACTTACAAGTGTACCACGACCAATGTTTTTCTCCATCAGCTGATGGACAATAAGAGAGCCGATACGATGATAGTGCTTTCTGGCAAAAGCAACAATCTTGGCAGCTTGTATACGAGAGAGTGACAATGAAGGAGGTTTCTTTAAAGCTCTAAGGATGCTGTCCCATCCTGTAAATTCAGCACGAAACAACCATGTTTCCAATTAATAGCATTGTTGCTTTTTGGTTTTAATTCTGGAAAAAGTAATGGTAGGAAGCATCAACACAGTAGTCATAAATGTATTGGTTATTTATTCTTTTCCCTTCTTTGGCAAGCGGATACCGAATCACATTTGACTTGTTGCTCTGCATCGTACATTAAGAAAGTTAGTATGATATCAACATACATATGTCAGCAGATAATTAACTTTGTAGGCAGAGAATATATATATAACATAAACTGGATTATTGATCAGTATCTTCTCTTTTTGGTTGGCGCCGAATACAGTAGAGCTGAAGAATTCATGGTCACCATCCAAATTCACCGTTATATGATCGTAATAGTATAATCCGTTGTGCTCGATAATCTCATTCCACTCTATACCCGTTACCAATGTGCGTCCGTCTTGTTTGTGAATATCAAGTTCATACGGAAAGTCATGTTGGGTCACAATTTTCATGTCGCCACCAGTCATTTCATTTAACTATTCCCTCACATAGCAAGGAACATACTACAAAAAACAGAGAAATCACTATTCATGTTTTTTTGCTTTCATATTAAAAGACCCGTAATGACGTGTTGCTTTCATTTCATTTAACTGTTCCCTGACATAACTTGGATTATTGATGAGTATCTTCTCTATTTGGTTGGCGCCGAATACAGTTGACCCATAGCCCATGAACCCTAGAACAGAGTTCCTACAAGCCAAACAAATTTTTTTCCGCAGTACCAATTTTCTGCAGGAAAGTTAATAAACGATCCACAAAAAAGTTATTAAGTTGGAGATGGTAGGTATCGATTCCCCCTTCCTCTTAAGATGCATCCATAAGTGCTCTACCATTTGAACTACATCCCCATTCACATTCATACACTGATCAAATGCTATTAATATGAATTATTACTTGTGATTAAGGATTAATCAAATGCATAATTCGTAGCTAAATTAGCGTAGCCAATTGATGATCGATCCTTCTTGTATTCAACGCGAGTTTCCAAAATCTATTAGTAGATACAGAGCTAGTTTAATGTAGGCGCATGGTAGGCGTAGGTCGCCCTACAACGCCCCCATCTAGGTCCCCTTCGCCACCTTTTGATCGACATCTTGCGTCCAGTATTAGTTGTAGCAAGTTTTGCATCTTACTCCCTGACAAAACAAAACATCAACCCGCACTCCACCTAAGCTACACTTAAAGCGAAGAGGTATAACTCGTTGCACCTCATCTTCCCGATATTTACAGAGAAAATGCCACCCTGGTGATTTACCTCAGGTCGCAACAAAAATCCCGCGTATTACAACAAAATGCCTCAGCCCGTGTACAAAAAAAAATATATTATTGCAACAAATAATCGTAACAATAAAAAAAGTAATATTACAGTAAAAAAGGTTAACAACAACGTTTTTACTGAAGATTGTTTTACAACAAAAGTCACCTACAATTTCAACAAAAATCACCAGTATTCACAACAAAAAAAAAGAACATGTTTTCGAGCAGTAAAAAAAAGTGGTTAAACAACATTTATTTTTGGCCTCGGATTTCTTTGCAACAAAAGTCACCAACAGTTTCAACAAAACTCACTAACTATTACAACCAAAAAACATGTATTTGTTGTGATTGCTTAGAAATATATTTTTTTCTACAAATTCATTTGCAATAAAAATCACTCACTATTTCAACAAAACTCACCCACTATTTCAACAAAAAATCATGTATTTGCATAAATTAAAATGTGTTTAAGCCATGTCATCCTCGATTCCCATGAAAATGGGTGGGGCTGTCCCTAGCATCAAACAGAGCGCAACTTCAACATGGTCGGATCTCCCTGACGATCTCCTGGCCATGGTCTACTCCAGGCTAACCACCGCCACCCCGCATGACCGCCTCAGCTTTGCCGCCGCATGCAGGTCGTGGCGAGCGGTGGCGATCTCGTTGTGGCACCCGGTGCCATCTACCCTCCCGTGGCTCATCTACGGCAGTCATGAGACTAGGAAGCGTCGCGTATATATTCCACAAGACGACGGTGGGATCTTGAGCTTCTGGCTTCCCCAGGAGGCGATCGACAAGCAGTTTGCCCGCTGGGTTGTCGCGCTAGATTGGCAGCTTACGATCATGAACCTCTTCTCTGGCGTCGAGGTGCCGCTGTCCACGGAGCAAAGGAGGGGCCCAAGGTGCGGACGGCATCCTTGGCCCACAATCCAGAAGATCATCTTCTCAGAGTCCCCAACCTCGGCCAGCTGCATCCTAGCTGCAATAATTAACCCACTCATGCAGCCTCGCCCTTTGTGGGGTTATTGCCCGGACAGCGCGGGTGGACAACAAAACATCTCGGCGGACGGGCTCTCATAGACATCGTCTTCTGCAACCAGGAGCTGGTCAAGTTTGACATAATTGTGAAAGAAAACGGAGTGCCGATGGTCACTGGCGACGCTTACCCTGTGACTGTCCGAGAAGGCGGCTGCTCGAAGTACCCGAGGTACATAGTCGAGTTGCATGGAGAGATAGCTCTAGTGGCGACGATCGATGGGGATCCAATATTCAGGGTGTTTGGGCTAGTTGATGAAGTGATGACGCCATACATGTACAAGTGGGCTAAGGTGAATAGATTGGGTGAATATGCCCTGTTCTTGGGGCAAGTATGGCCCAAGGCGGTGCATGTGCCATCATGTGGACGCGGTGTGGTGCACAGAAACTACATCCACGCCAACGACGGAGTTTATTTCATGAGATTGGCAAACTATGGTGGTAGCATGTATCACATGCAACCCGCAAGATATAATGGTCTCCGGCTGGAACTGGGATGGGCAGGATACCCCAAAGCGGGTAGCCCTCAAAGTGGCATGTGGCTTCTCCCTCCAGATTTCTAGTTGACCAAGAGTAGTCTAGTTAGATTCCTATCATTCGTTTTTCTCCGACATGAGATGGAGAGACGATCAATGGGCCATGTGCTTGCGTCGGATGATATGACCCATATGAAGGTCTAGTTTATGCAAAACGGAAACAAAAGAGAATAATCTTGTTTGGCCTTCGGATGCTTAATTTCGTGCAAGATTCACGTCTCCAAATCTATAGTCTTGTTGGAGTGTCACCGACAAAACAGTATATGCTTGCTTCTTTTTCTGTCTATTTAAACCCTTTATGTATTGCTTGAGAAATGAGTGGACACTCACTACATTCATGATCATTTCCTCCATCGTGGCCAGTCCCCTAACTCTCCGCACTCTCAAGGGAAAAGGCCTTGGTGGGTTGACACGTATTTGTAGATTTTTTCGGTTTGGCTCGAGAACTTTTTTTTGTGTATATGAATTGCTCACTCGGTTTCCGTTGATGCCAAACATGATTACAAGAACCATGGATAGTGCTCCTTCATATCTCGGCGCCTGCTGTCTAGACATTATGAACATTTTCTCGCGTCTTGGTGTTACATAATCCTACATTGGTGGATACATTTATCATCTAGCATGACGACGATTAGCACATTTATTATCTGCACAACGATGATCAACACATCTACTATAAGCACATCTACTATAACTTATGCTCATGCCTACTGAGCCATCCGGTTAACGGCCACATATGCTAAGAGCTCTCCTAGTTTTGCTGTGCATTCACCCTATGTTTTACACAGTTTTTCTCGATATCTCGACTCTGCGCCACCACGAGGAAAGCATTCTCTCGGAGATTTCCGATAAAACCTTGAGCATGCGCGGCTCATCTTCCTCTCGACGTTTGGTTTCTATAGATTTGAGCTTCTTGCACCACAAAACATGTGGTAGGCTTTTCGAAACTTCCTGCCTCGTCTCTATGCACTTCTTGCTCGGGCAGCATAAAACTGTGGTTCATGTACAATGCTCAGTGCATATAAAACATATTCAAGGACAAAGGAAAATGCAGTGATAATAACAACGTACAATGCACTGGTGTAATCCAAGCTTCTCCAAGTTAGGCGTGTTCTCAAGGATGCTTGTGAGGATCAGAAATTTGGTTCCGACACCACATTCTTGCAGGAGCAAGGTCTTCAAATTACGTAGCACTGGTAATTCTAGAGATTCTTTCGCTGGCAACGTCTGATTGGATCGAACATGTGTCTTAGATATATAAAATTTCTCACATGACTTAAATTGATATGAATACGTACCTCAATGGTGAAGCCCGAGAGATGTAGGTTTGTGACGTTGGGTAGGAGGGCCAAGAAGTTGTACACCGACTTCAAGAACTCAAGCTTCCGCGCTTGCCATTGAGGACGGTCCGGATGGTAGTCGTATAGGCCCGTGAGCCGGATCGACGCCTCAGAGAGTGATGTTAGGGGCTCTAGGTCCGGCGCTCCATCTTCAACATTGTAATAGTACCGCCAACCATTGTATGGGAACTCCTCAAGGCGCATCGAGGCGAGGAGTGGAGCCATTATTCTTAGGGGTCCGGCTCGTGTGCCGTAGGTGCTTGGGGCTATCATGGTGAGGCTCCGGAGTGTGGGAGAAGCGACGGCGTTCAAGTACGCATCACACCTCTCCATGTAGAGTACCTCGAGCACCGGGCAGTCCTCTCCGAGGTCCTTGAGGAAGTCGGCCACAATCCTGACTTGGACAAGGCACAGGGTCGTGAGGCGGCGGCTGAATCCAGCCTCGCACGAGCCCATGACAGGCGAGCCAGGCGAAAACAAGTTGTGCCCTCTGAAAACGATGGTGGTATCGCCCGCGGCGCGGATATGGACGGCAGCCGGGCGCGCTGGAGGCCACGGCGGATCCACCTGTGAGAGGCGTCCAAGCTGCTTCTGTAGCTATCCGTGCCTCTGACCAGGTGCAGGCGGAATGCGTCTAGCTGCGTGTCTGGCGGAATCGACGTCAACATGTGGTCGACGAAGTCCTCGAAACGCTCCCACTTGTTGACGGCGAACTCCCGCTCGTCGATGTCCGTGCAGGGCATGTGGCGCCATAGGTGCCTCCACCGCCGTGACAGCGCGCTCGTCTGGACGGCCTGCCGGGACCCCAAGCCGGAGAGTATGTTGTGCAGCAGGCAGTCCGGCAGGTTGCTCAGCCGGTCATGGGCACGGCGGCGCTTGCGTCGAGAGTCCATGCTGACGGAATCCTGTGGTGGCATCACAGCGTTTGCCTGGGTAGGAACAGGCAGCTTGATTCACGGTGCTGGATGCTTGGGACAGGGTTTATCTGGCCGGATCGTGCCCTGTCACGGCGGCTGGCATAAATTGGGCCTTTTCTACAGAATAAAGAAATTGGGCTGTACACCATGAACATTGGGCTGTCCACCACGTCACCTCGTGACTTTTGTTTATGGGATAATACGTACAGACTACTCTTGATCGAAAGAAACGCATCTTGTCATCACCGAGATGACGTCCACCGGCGGCGCCGTCCGTAGCACCAAGCCGCGCGCATCTCCGTGGTCCGATCTCCCCGACGATGTCTTCGGCACAGTCTACTCCAAGCTCGACGTTCCGCACGACCGCGTGCGCTTGGCCGCCGCAAGCAGGTCATGGCGAGCCGCGGCCCGGCGTGTGTCACCGCCGCCTGCCCTCCCATGGCTCATCTACGGCCACGACGACATGAGGAAGCGCCGCTTGTACTGTCCCAAGGACAATGGTGGGATCGCAAGCTTCTCGCTTCCCGCCAAGGCAGTAGGCAAGCGGTGGTTGGGATCTCATGAAGGTGGCTGGGTCGCCATGCTCGGTGACGATCTGCAGCTTGCGATCGTGAACCTTTTCTCTGGTGCCGAGGTGCCGCTATCTGCGGATCAAAGGAAGGGCCCAATATGTGGGCGCCATCGTGGCCCTTGCGACATCGGGAAGATCATCTTCTCAGACTCCCCTATCTCAGGCCGCTGCGTCGTAGCTACAACCAGCAGCTCGTGCGGGCTCGCCCTCTGCGGGGTAGGCTGCCTGGACAGCAGATGGACGATAAAACAGCTCGGCGGAGCGGCTCTAACAGACATTGCCTTCTGCAACGGAGAGCTCTACGGCCTCATGCCTCACAGTGAGCTGGTCAAGTTCGTTATAGGTGTGGAGAAAAAAGGAAGGTCAATGGTCACTATCGACGCCCAACGTCTACAAATCCCAGGCGCGGCATTACCTCGACATGTGAGAGCTGCATCGTTGAGTTGCATGGCAAGGTGGCACTAGTGGCGAGGAACAAGAAGGGACACCCCATGTTCAAGGTGTTTGTGCTCTCTGATGGAGGGAGTACCTACAATTACAACTACATGTGGACGGAGGTGACAAACTTGGGTGACTACGCTTTGTTCTGGGACGAACTTGGTCCAAGGCGGTGTACGTGCCAAAGGGTGGACGCGGTGTCGTGCGAAGAAACTACATCTATACCAATGACGTGGTATACGTGATGATCTCCAATGACTATGGTGGCCGTGCGTATCAGATGACGGAACACCACCGAGGTAATGGCATAAGTATGACAGAGGCGAGAGAATGCCGTGTCCAAGGTTGGCCTCAAAGTGGCATGTGGGCTTTTCCTCCAGATATCTAATCTATCAGGAGGGCCGTCTTAGTGTACGAACAAGTATCCATTAATCTTATAATCCGGAGTTCTTGACATACATTAAACGCAAAAAACAAGGGTCGCCAAGGTTGGAGTCCAAAGAAAGATCTAGGCCGCCAGATGCTTCCTGCATAATTATTCATGTACGCAAATCTCTATGGAGATTAAAATGTCAATCATTTTTGTACAATATTCTTAAAGAAGTAGTACTTTTGTTGGCTTGTAGCAACTTTTTCAATTTTTGGTTCCGTGGTTGACTTGTACTTCATTATTTGTGTAGTCTTGATCTCTTATAACAGTCCTCCGCAGCAGATTTATATACAGCTTCATATTTCACCTTCATCTTCTCCGTCATTTGAGCCATTGATCATGCAGCTCGAGCTCGTGTGCTACACTGACCTTTGACTGCGTACAGATTGCATCTTTGTGTTGTCTATCTTAAGTAACTTCCCATCTCTGAATCAGTTTAAGTGTCTAGTACATCCGATCCGATGATCACACAAATTCAAGCTGCCGCATATTCTGTAGGATGGGGTGCTTCAGCTGCAAGCCGGACGACGCCCGTGCAGGCGATCAGCAAGCATCGGCGAGGTGGCCCTTTTCATTCCCGGGCTGCGTGTTCCCAAGCCCCTAGAGTTGTCTGCCTGTCTCTGTTGCTCGACGATGACCTGCCAAGGAGGATGACCAAGGGGCCGCATCGCGCTTTCATAGTTACAGCTAGTGCTATCGTTACCTGAATTTTTGTAACTTAAAGTCTGATTCTAGCAGAAAGAAGTCCAGATAACCCCCTAACTATCGCTAGACCCCCCCAACTTCAAAGTGGCACACTTCTGAATATGATGAGCACGGCCTTTTTATTCAAAGCTGTAATTGATAGTCTGAATATGAGAGAGGCATCAATGACAAGTCGACTGTCTGAATTTGTTGCCATGTCGTCATGCCAAAATTTCTTGCCAATTAACCTTTAGTTTGCTGGTTGGTACGTGAGGTGTTCCATGCACTTTGGGCTAAAATATATATACTCCATGCTAAATACAAAATGTTTTGGCAAGTCAATTTAGCTTACCAAAACATGGTGTATTTAGGAACAAATGGAGTAGAAGGCAACGCTGTTCACGTGAAGAAAATAGCATCCAGATGATTCTAAAATTTGGAGACAAAAAAATACCACCAAGGTCCACTTGGATTGCCGTTTTTTAGGCCGGAAACTGTCAGGCAGAAATACGGACCTCGATAGGCCGGAAACTGTGGGGTATAGAATTACGGAGGGGAAAAGTTCACTGCCTTTCCAAGCGGGCCCAAGCAAGATCATACAGCCTACACCTTCTTGCGATTGATTTTTTCTTTTTGAATGTTAGCAGGATCTTGCGATTGATTTTAGGGACCTGTATGCTGTATCCGAGACCAAAACTGGACTGGCCTAGCAGGAGCATACACACGCAATTTCTGGCAACAAGGAAAAGTGGAGAAAATTCAATCAGCCGCCGCAATTATCTAGATTGGCTATCAGCATGCTAATTCTAATTAAACGACATTGATCCCCTCGCCTCGGTAATGAATAGCCAATATGAATATGGTTATAGTATAAAATTGTCGATTATGACATCATCCAAGGAAAATTGAGGAAAGAATCAATGCATTACAAAGGAAACATTCATGTGGAATCAAGTACTCCCTCCATCCGAAAAAAGATGTCGCTAAAATGGACGTATTTAGATATATTTGAGTGCTAGATACATATAATGACATCATTTTCCGAACGGAGTGAGTACAAATAGTTACAATAAATTGATTCTCAAATATTTTTCAAGATATAACAATGAAGATTTTTTAAGCAAAAAAAATCATGAATGCATAGTTAGGCAATAATTTATTATTCTCCAAAATTCGACAAGACAATGATAATGCCAAGCAGTTGAGGAGACAATCATTCTAGGTGAAAACAAATAGGCAGGGCTTAATTTCTAAAGATTTTATGTTGGCTCTATTTTTAGGCGAAACCAAATAGGCAAGAATTTTTTTCCAAATATTCTCGTCTACCTTATTTTAGGTGAACCAAATAGGCAAGACTTAATTTTCAAAGATTTTATTTTCCCTCTGGTTAGGCGAAAACCAAATAGGTAAGTGTTAATTGCCCACTAGTCTCTTTTGCCTCTATTTTTTGGTCAAACCAAATCGACAAGACATAATTACCCAAGATTTCCGTTTCCCTCTATTTATAGGTGAAACAAAAAGGCAAGACTTAATTACCCAAGAGTTCCATTTCCTCTATATAAACCTGAGCAAAAAGCAAAACATTCTAGTAGGAAGCTGGTCTCTTCTCATGGCGCTCACGAGTAACGCCACAAGGGTTCTAAGCATAGCAATTATTTTGGTCATTTTTACGACTATGACTTGCCACATAAGTAAGAATTTTATAATCATTATCATTTTCTGTATATAATGCATCCGGTCTGTTTCAGTGCTCATTAGTAGGTTGTGTCTATTCTGACATATTTTTCATAGGTACTGATGCTTTCAATCCAGCGGGTTGTCACCCGACGCCGGAATGTGAGATCTTGGAATGTAGACAGTTCTGCCAAGACAAAGGTCTCAACCCTAAGTATAGCTATTGCGACGGAATGCATGACATTCAGTATTGTTGTTGCGAATGATTAAACCATATGTATGCATTATGTGTATGATCTGGTGGATCCAATTAGTGCAATAAACTATACATTTTTTACCTGATTACCATTGTAACAAAAAAAAAATCGTGGCGCTCTCTTTTGTGTCCCTCTCCCGCTTCAGTACGAGTGAGTTTTTGTTCATCTCGCGTGTGCGTTTGGGCATCAATGGATCAGTTTTAAAAAGCATGATAAACCCAGTCGATGCTCTATAAGTAACCTATATTCCACTCATCAATGGTATGCGTGCTTCGTACGGTGCACTGAGGTCTGAGTAATATATTCCACGTCCCACTGTTTTCACACTTTACCTCTCGAAATATCAACATATCGACCTGCAGAGTGCAGTCCATTAAAAAAAATCCGTAGCAACCCACAGACATATATGCTCGTATATACTCAAGTATTGTACGGAATAGACACGCCACATGATAATACATATCAATAATTTTCTGCATCTATGATTGATCCTGCATGTACGACTATTTGAATTACGATATTGCTCCACACTCTTTGACTGGACTTGTCGGCTAAGGTTGTGGAACAGATTTATGTTTCTAGAGGTTGGTCCCTATCTCAAATTTGACAAGTGTCGTTATTAAATTAGAAGTTAATCATGTTAAATTCGTGTGATCATACACATTCGGCTAGGAAGCTTTCTACTCACAAATCACAAGGGCGCCTAGCCCGGAAAAGTTACTAGAAAAAAAGCACTACCGTATATTATCAACTCTTAGGTTTTCTCATCTTAAGCCAGACTTTTTAAAAGCACGTACGTTGTTATTGTAAAAAAATGTGTATCACCAAGACTGGCCTGCTAGCAAAGGCGTGGTACAAGTTGTGCCTTGAGTTTGAAGCGATCTCGGCCCAGTTGAATTCGCGAGTTCACAACTCGCACGTTCTACCCCAAAAAAAAAAAACTCGCATGTTCCTGCACGCAGCTTCGTTCGACCAGCCACGTACGTACGTAAACATTAGTCCCACATCGGTAATAGTCGCTCTCCGATCAGCCGAGTGCGGTGGTGCAAGCTCGTAACTCCAGCCTACACAGCAGGAGGGCTAAAGTACTATCTGTGTCTCGCCTCAGGATAGGCCGAAGGTGTGCCCGGCGAGAGGGTGATTCTGCCGGCAGAGGGGGCACAGACGGAAGCCCGGTTGTGTGGAGCATGGGTTCGTCGACTCAACCAACCTACCAACTCTTTTGATACTACCTTTTGGTGTAGTTAAACTTATTTGAGAGTCTTTTTGCCATCGGAGCTGAGCAGATGACACATTGAGTTGTCTGCTTATTGTTGCCGTTTTTGTTTCAACCATCTATCAATTATCTTCATCAAACTAAGAATCAATGTTGTCATCTGATCGAATTTCATCATTTGTTCCGCATTATGATGCTTGAGGTTCGACGTCTCCGTGAATAAAACACAAAGTGTATGAGCGGCGATCACCGAATCAATAAACAATTGATGGCAGTGGATCCACTAGTACAAAGTGACAATATAGACACGGTTCAAAAAAATTATTGCCAACAATCACACGACGTTGTTGCTGATGTGAAGGGGTTACATATTGTATAACCATGTCTTTTGAGGTATCAGTGGTAACGGACACATATGGTTGTATTAATCAATGTAGGAGGCACATCGATAACAGATACGTGATGTACATTCCGTTCCCCACGAGAAAATTTGCCGAGTGTGTGTGGCGGTACTTTTTACCATCTGTTGAAAGTTTTTCGAGGCTAGAATTTTCATCTACTCTTTAAGAACTTCAAAAATATTAAGATGAGAACTTTCAAAAAAATAGGGGTTTATTAGCTTTAGAAAATTCACGTGAGAAATTTCAAGAACTAGAGGTCAACCTTCCAGAAAATTTGAAGGAAAACCTTTAGAAGATTGAAATAAAAATGTATAAGCAACAAACAAATATAATAATAATTGTGATTACATACTTCAAATCAAGCCTAATACCATGCTCGAGTGTCCATGATGGCCAACCTTACATTACACTGCATTGCATTTATTTTGTCGAACTTGTATTGGAGAAAGACCATTTTTTAACCGAATCCAATCCCTTCTTTATCATCTCATAAAATCCTTCTTGACACAACCAAGAAAGATAAACGGAAAATTACTTGAATTAACTAAGTAAGACTAATCTCTGAAATCAACAAACATAGGTATGATCGGGCCCGGCCCGTATCATAGCACGAAAAGACACCAATGGAAACTTTCGCGCCAGCGTACATATATATGCAGCCTCGACACAGCAATCAACCGTAAAATCCATGCATGCACGGGCCTCCTAGTATTACGCAATTGAACGCCTCGCCTATCTCTCCCGCTCTTTCTTCTACTCCATTTCTGCACCATTCTTAATGGATTGAAAAACATGAGATAAAGGAAGAGGAGAAAATCATAAAATGGTTCATACAGCCTCTATAAAAATCACGTGAAAGGTTACTCTCAAACATATATCTCTTAGTAACATGATTGGGCTACAAACTAGGAGGAATAAGCCACATGCCATATTGAGAGGCATTCACCACATTGATGCGCCTCTCGTTCTCCTGACTATGGTATATGCGTCCACCGTTGTCCAAGTGCAAGGCGTTGTTTGTGTAGATGCAATTTCTCTCCACCCAGCTGCGTCCGCCGGCTGGTACTCTCACCGTTGTGGAGCATGTTTCCCCTAAGAACAAGGCGTACTCACCTAAACTCGTCACCTCTGTCCAATTTAGCGTATCTCTTTCGTGGTCGCAGGTGAGCTCACAGACATCGACCAACGGAGGCATGGTGTTGTGCCACCAGGTCCTCGCCATGCCAACTTTCCGCCTAGAACAAAGAGGTGGTTATGTTTATCGTGTTTTCTAGGTCGAATGAGGGGTAGTGTATTTATGCCGGGTAGCATGCTAATGGTTACAAAGCAGGCACTAGTAGAAAAACCATCTTTGGTCCAGGGCCGCCCCAGCCATTAGCCCCGGTTCAGGTAAAAACCGGGACCAGTGCCTGGCACTGGTCCCGGTTCGAGTTGCCACGGCCCCGTGGACCATTGGTCCCGGTTCGGTTGGGGGTATTGGTCCCGGTTCTTGGCACGAACCGGGACCAAAGCTCCAGAGCCAGACACGTGGCGTGCGGCGGAGCTTTGGTCCCGGTTCGTGCCAAGAACCGGGACCAATACCCCTCCCTGCCTATAAATAACCCCCACCCCCTTCTCTCCTCTAATTTTTTTCTCTTGGATTGGTGGGAAGTGGGTGCTATTTTTTTTTCCTTTGCCACGCACAAGATGTGTTCGATGAAATGCCCGACCCACACTTAAGTTCACACAAAATGATATCCTCGGCCGAGGTTAGCAACTTTATCCTTTTCGTCTGTAATTGATACAGAAATATTGCACGTGTCGATGTACGGTGGTCATTTCACTATTCAAGATGTTATTGTAATGGTATTTGATAAACTTAATTATATATATGATGCAGATGGATGCACGGATGCGATGGATGTACGGCGAACGACGCAGTTCCGAGTTTATTGCAGGCCTGCATAAATTTCTCGATGTGGCTGAGGCAAACAAAGTGAATAATTTTATGCCTTGTCCATGTGAGAAGTGTCGGAACGTCAGGGAGTACTCTGACCCGAGAACCATTCAAGACCACGTGATTCGGAAAGGTTTCATGCCCAGCTATAATTGTTGGACCAAGCACGGAGAAAGAGGGGTTACGATGGAAGACAATGAAGAAGAGGAGGATGATGACAACTATCCTATGTTCCCTGAGGAATGCGGTGATACTGTTATGGAAGACGTTGAAGAAGAAAGAGGTGAACATCGGGCATCAGATGAGCCCGCTGATGGTCTTGGTGGGGTCATTTCTGATGCAAAGCGAGAATGCGATACAGAAAAGGAGAAGCTAAAGTTGGAGGCCATGCTTGAGGATCACAAAAAGTTGCTGTACCCAAACTGCGAAGATGGCAGCACAAAGCTCGGTACCACACTGGAACTGCTGAAATGGAAGGCAGAGACTGGTTGTTCTGACAAGGGATTTGAGAAGTTACTGAAAATAATGAAGCCGAAGCTTCCAAAGGATAACGAATTGCCCGAGACTACATACGAAGCAAAGAAGGCTATCTGCCCTCTAGGATTAGATGTGCAGAAGATACATGCATGCATTAATGACTGCATCCTGTACCGCGGTGAGTACGAGAATATGGATAAATGCCCGGTATGCAATGCACTGCGGTACAAGATAAGACAAGATGACCCTGGTGATGTTGAGGGCGATGACGAGCCCCCCCGGAAGAGGGTTCCTGCTAAGGTGATGTGGTATGCTCCTATAATACCACGGTTGAAACGTCTGTTCAGAAACAAAGAGCATGCCAGGTTGTTGCGATGGCACAAAGAAGAGCGTAAGAAAGACGGGAAGTTGAGACACCCCGCCGATGGGTCCCAGTGGAGAAAAATCGACAGAGAGTTCCCGACATTTTCAGATGACGCAAGGAACTTAAGATTTGGTCTAAGTACAGATGGCTTTAATCCTTTTGGGGAGCAGAGCTCCAGTCATAGCACTTGGCCCGTGACTCTATGTATCTACAACCTTCCTCCTTGGTTGTGCATGAAGCGGAAGTTCATTATGATGCCAGTGCTCATCCAAGGCCCGAAGCAACCCGGCAACGACATTGATGTGTACCTAAGGCCATTAGTTGATGAACTTTTGCAGTTGTGGTCCGAACCAGGTGTACGTGTGTGGGATGAGCACAAACAACAGGAATTTGACCTACGAGCGTTGCTGTTCGTAACCATCAATGATTGGCCTGCTCTTAGTAACATTTCAGGACAGTCAAACAAGGGATACAATGCATGCACGCACTGTTTAGATAAGACTGAAAGTATACATTTGGGAAACAAGAATGTGTACCTGGGGCATCGTCGATTTCTTCCGAACAGTCATGCCGTAAGAAAGCCCGGCAAGCATTTCAACGGTGAGGCAGATCGCCGGAAGAAGCCTAACCTCCCTGATGGTGATGTTATATATGACATGGTCAAGGATTTAGAAGTAATCTTTGGAAAGGGTCCTGGCAGTCTATCTGTTCCGAATGACGCTGACAACCACGTACCCATATGGAAGAAGTGCTCTATATTCTGGGAGCTACCCTATTGGAAAGTCCTAGAGGTCCGGTCTTCAATCGACGTGATGCACGTGACGAAGAATCTTTGCGTGAACCTGCTAGGCTTCCTGGGCGTGTATGGGAAGACAAAAGATACACCGGAAGCACGGGCAGACCAGCAACGTATGAAAGACCCATACAACAAGCAGACGGATAAAGGGCGTCAATACTTAAGCAGCTACGCTCTTACCAAAGCAGAGAAGGAAATCTTTTTTGAATGCCTGAGCAGTATCAAGGTCCCGGCTGGCTTCTCGTCAAATATAAAGGGAATAATAAATATGGCAGAGAAAAAATTCCAGAACCTGAAGTCTCATGATTGCCACGTGATTATGACGCAGTTGCTTCCGGTTGCATTGAGGGGGCTTCTACCGGAAAATGTTCGAGTACCCATTGTGAAGCTATGTGCATTCCTCAATGCAATATCTCAGAAGGTCATCGATCCAGTAACTCTACCAAGTTTACAGAAGGCTGTGGTCCAATGTCTTGTCAGCTTCGAGTTGGTGTTCCCCCCATCATTCTTCAATATTATGACGCATCTCCTGGTTCACCTAGTCGACGAGATTGCCATTCTCGGTCCTGTATTTCTACACAATATGTTCCCCTTCGAGAGGTTCATGGGAGTCTTGAAGAAATATGTTCATAACCGTGCTAGGCCAGAAGGAAGCATCTCAAGGGGCTATGGAACAGAAGAGGTCATTGAGTTCTGTGTTGACTTTATTCCTGACCTTAAGCCGATTGGTGTTCCTGAATCGCGGCATGAGGGGAGACTGAGTGGAAAAGGCACGCTAGGAAAGAAAGCACTGATATGTAGGGACGGGCATTCTTTAACTCAAGCACACTACACAGTTCTACAAAGTTCCACCTTCGTGGCTCCGTATATCGAGGAACACAAGAATTATGTACGCTCCAAGAACCCGGGGAAGGATGACTCCTGGATTAAAGAAAAACACATGGAGACCTTCGGCAGTTGGTTGCGATTACAGCTCATGAATGACACCACTGTCGGAGATCAGCTCTACTTGTTGGCCGCGTCACCATCTTCGACTGTATTGAATTTCCAAGGGTACGAGATAAATGGGAATACATTTTACACGATCGCCCAAGATAAAAAGAGCACCAACCAGAACAGTGGTGTCCGCTTTGATGCAACAAACGACGATGGGCAAAAGGACACATACTATGGTCGCATAGAGGAGATATGGGAACTTGACTATGGACCTACTTTTAAGGTCCCTTTGTTTCGGTGCAGTTGGGTCAACATGAATGGAGAAGGGATAAAGGTAGACCAGCTGTACGGGATGACAACAGTGGATCTCAAGAATCTTGGTTGTTACAAGAACGAACCATTCGTCCTAGCCAATGATGTGGCTCAGGTTTTCTATGTGAAGGACATGTCCTCCAGACCGAAAAAAAGAAAAAACAAGCAAACGAATACATCAGACGATGAGCCAAAGCGTCACGTAGTTCTTTCAGGGAAAAGAAACATCGTGGGAGTCGAGGACAAGACAGACATGTCAGCAGATTATGATAAGTTTGATGAAATTCCGCCCTTCACAGTGAGAACTGACCCAAGCATCCCGTTAAATAATGAAGATGCTCCATGGTTACGGCTGAAGCGATCATAGGCCAGGGACATACGCGAAGAAGGGTTCATGGCTTTTATGTAAATCAATGTAATGTATTAGCACCGTAGGGCTGTATGACGGGAATCCGAATGCTTTGTATACTGCAAATCATCGCGTGGTCGTGAGCAGCAAATCGACCTTCGATCCACAGCGGCAAGACGTCTCTGATGATCTACGACCGTCCCAAAAAGTGTTGGGAATGTCGCAGATCATCAGAGCGCCTTGCCGCTGCTTGGATCGGACCGAGGGGCATGGCTACCACTTCCACCACCACCACCACTCCCACCTCCTCGGCAATTCATCATTGCGTCACCCTAATCCAGTGGCTGGATTCAACCTACCTGAGGGCTTGTGTTTCCAACAGCGTCGTTGTGTTGTCATTGTTCACCGTCCTACAGGAGGTGGCTCCAATGGCTGGCCGGTGAACAAGGACGAACACAATAATGCCAGGGAACATGCCAGCAGGTAGGCTAAATCCAGCCATTGGATTCGGTGGCGAAGGTAGACGCTCGTTGTGTGCCGTTCGCTGCAGGGACGCCGCTATTTATAGGCGATTAGAAAGTGTACCTGTGGATGAGGTGGGAGTGGTGGTGGTGGTGGGAGTGCTGATCCAACAGCTCACAAGCCCTCAAAAGAAACACACCCCTGATCCAACGGCTCACAAGCGCTCGAAAGAAACACACGATCCGTGTGATTCTTTAGTCCCGGTTGGTGTTACCAACCGGGACTAGTTCTAAAAATCCAACAGCTCACAAGCGCTCAAAAGAAACACACCCCTGATCCAACGGCTCACAAGCGCTCGAAAGAAACACACGATCCGTGTGCTTCTTCCTTATTGGTGGGAATCCCTTTAGTCCCGGTTGGTAAAATTGCGCGGGAACAAATAAGCCCCTTTAGTCCCGGTTGGTGGCTCGAACGGGGACTAAAGGTCTCACTATATATATGTAGTCATGGCCTCCATTGGCATAGCACATCTAAACTCATATCTGCAACCTCATCACTCTCCCATGGCTTCCACCGTACCCACTCTAACCTACTCGGAGGCGGAGGCGCTTTCCGCCTCGAACTACCCCTGCCCGCCCGGCTACGACGTCCCCGCCGGCTGGAGGCTGAGCACCGGAGGCGTGCCGGTCCCTCCTATCCCTCAAGGTTTGGCACGTCGGGCGGCCATCACGAACCACTACTACCTCGAGCTCACTCCGGAGCAGCGGATGGATCCCCGCTGGCATCCCGACTACCGCCCGACTTGGGACGCCTTCTTCATCAATCGGCGTGAGAGGGCGCTCGCCAGGTACGAGGAGGATGGCCCGCCTCCTTCGAACTTCAACGAGGCCGGCCGTCGGCTGTGGTGGAGCGGCCGAACTCTCCAGAGCGTCATGAACTACATCACGGCCGCGATAACCCCCGCCTGCGCTACCCTCACTTCCAGTCCAGGCGCCCGACGACAGCGCCGCCCGACGACAACGACGACGACGGCGGCGACTACGACGACTACGAGGACGAGTATTATAGGCCTAGGCAGGAGTATGACTAACCTATGGTTTGTCTATGTACCCAAGATTGTTGTCATGAACTACTTCTGGTCTAGCTAAGACGACGATCGTGTAAAATGTATCCAAGATTGATGGGTGACTACTTTTCGCATTGATATTAAACAAACCATGCAAATTACATTGACAACATAAACCAACGGCTCACAAGCGAAAGAAACACACGATCCGTGTGCTTCTTCCTTATTGGTGGGATTCCCTTTAGTCCCGGTTGGTGGCTCACAGAGTGATCCAACAGCTCACAAGCCCTCAAAAGAAACTGTTCTGCATTAATAATTATTATTACATATTATAAATATAGGTTCACTGAAATTGTTCTGCATTTACTTCTGCTTGCCATGGGATTTTACAACACCAAAAATAGAATTAACTGAATTAATAATTATTATTACTTAATCATAAATCTTACTTAATCATTTTTGATCGATTTATACATATTATTAGTCGAGTTTGGATTTTGGATTTTGGATTATTTATACAAATTCAAACACTTTTCATGTTGAAAGTTTTGTCAATTCAAAATATGCAATAAAGTTAATGCATTTTTAATTGAAAATGGCAAAATGGTTAATAGTTTGTATAGTTAGAATAATTATTTTTGAAAACAGAAAATGGTTTTGGATTATTTATTCAAATTTAAAAACTTTTCATGTTGAAAGTCTTTTCAGATTCAAAACCATTTGAAATTCATATCCAAACACCTAAATAAGAAAAAAAAGGCGGGAACAAAATTTCAGAACTGAAAAGTTCGAAATAATTTTGAAAAAGGACTCTTTGGTCCCGGTTTCTAGCAAGAACCGGGACCAATGAGTCCATAGACGCGCGCCGCGATCTGGCATTAATTACCCACTCTTTGGTCCCGGTTGCTGGAAAGAACCGGGACCAAAGAGGCATTGGTCCCGGTTCTTGCTAGCAACCGGGACCAAAGAGCCCCTGCTACTTAACTGCTTGCCTTCTCCTTCCCCGATTCATTCGCAGAAACGCTAAGGACTGGAAGAAGAAGGAGGAGCCCGTGCCGCCGCGCCCGCACGCCGTCAGGCTGCCCAACCTCCCTCGACGCCGGTGCCCTCGACGCCCGCGCCGCCGCGCCCGCACGCCGCGCCGCCCGTGCTGCAGAGAGGAAGAGGCCGAGCCCGCACGCACCTCCACGCGCGGCCGGCCCGAGCCGCCACGCCGCGCCGCCGCCCGAGCCTCCCGAGCCTCCTCCTCCACGCGCCACCTCCACGCGCCGCCCCACGCCGCGCCCCGCCTAGGTGAGCATCGCGCCACCTCCCCTGTCTCCAGCACGGCGGCGCCGCCAAATCCTTGCGCGGGAAAAAAAAAGAATGGGCCAAGCCCAGTGGGCTGAGGCGCCACGGCCCATTTACTTTTTTTTTCCTTCCTCGATTTAGGAATTAGCAGAAATATTCCAGATCTGTGCACTTGTTAGAAATTAAATATCTTGAGATCTATAAGTCCAAAAATGATGAAACCAAATTCTCTATAGAGCTAATCAAAATGTTTAGATGTTGTCACAAGGCACATATCAATTAGATTAATAACTTTTGAATGGTAATTCAAATAGTACAGGAGGTTAATTTTACAAACTTGGTTGTTTCTGATACTCTGTTAACCCAAATGGAGTAGATCCAATTTTGTTAGCTTAGTAATTTAAAATGTTAGCTATCCCTATTTTTGTAGAATTATTAGAACAACAGAGGCAAAATAGAAAATCAAATAGTGATGTATCCTTTTTTATAGTATCATAATTATAGTGGAATAAATAAGTATCCAAATGGACCTAGACCAATTTTGTTGGATCATAAACAGTCAATGTTAGTATGAATATATGAATGTATGAATGTATGAATGTATGAATATATGACCAATTTTGTTGGATCATAAACAATCAATAGTGATGCTATTTTTTAATTGTATGAATATATGAATGTATGAATGTATGAATATATGAATGTATGAATATATGAGTTTACGAGTTTACGGATTTATGAATATATTTTTTGTTAGCCATTTTCTGTTAGCCATTTGCTAGAATTAGTTTTGTTAGTGTTAGTTTTAGTTTTGCTATATATTGATGTTAATTTTAGTTTTGCTACATATTGATGTTAATTTTAATTTTAGCTTTGCAAATGATTTTAGCTATATTGATGTATATTTTAGCTTGAGTCTTATGTTCTTGAGCTTAATGGCTTTAATTTCTTGATGTTTTAGGGTTTAGGGTCTCCGAGTTCGCCGTCGCGCCCAAGAATCCCCGCCCGAGGTGCTCTGCCGCTCCCCGCCCGAGGTGCTCTTGCAAATGAGATTATAAGGCAGCATATGAAGTTTCTAATTTGTTCTTGCAAATGAGATGATATTGTAGATGTATCTTGACATATGGAACAAGTTACCCAACTAAAGTTTTGTGCATTGTTCTTAATTTGCATAAACTATGGAACGAGACGAAGATCAGGAAAATATCCTCCAGGATATAATTCGCGGGCCGGAAGATATTGTCGATGTCACCACGGAGTTTTTGAACAACTCCGGTGAGGGAGATGAGTCTCTCAACCGAAGAGACGGCTCTGGTGAGGTAGAACCCGACGGCCGGGGTGAGGGAGAAGTCAGCGAGGGAGAAGCCGACGAGGGAGAAGCCGAAGGCTCCGGTGGAACATTAAATGTTGCAAACTCCGGCGAGGTGCATATACATATATTAATGAAGCCGAAGATTGTATTAATTAAGCCTCTGCTGTCTATATACATATATTAACGCTCTTTCTTCTTTTAGCCCTCCGGATCGAGCAAATCTTCTGTAAGGACAAAACGAGGCCCAACCAAAAAGTTGGGCGACCAAGAAAGGTACAGGATCGAAAGAATCGCTGAAGACGGCACACCGACTGCTCCCCCTGGTGTTAAAAATAAAATGGTAAAGCAATGCGGAGTTCTTGTTAGGGACTTCATCCCGATCACCGTTCGAGAATGGCATCGGCCAAAGGAGAAAGGACAGCTATATGTCAGCGATAAGGGCAAAGAAAGACTTTGGAGAAAGTTCATGGTTAATTTCACCCTGCCAGCGCCAGAGGTGGATTCGGATGAGGAGGATCCAGATGAGGCAGAAAAGATTGCCCGGAAAATCATGGAGCAAAAAGCCAAGGACTGGGCACTTAAGAAGATGGCCGAGCTATTCAAGAACTGGAAGAAAAGATTGAACAAACTGTTTGTCAAGAAAAATAAGACTCCAGACTTCGATAAAGGGTATGAGAAGATAAAGGACTACTGGGAAGAATTTGTGGCGTACAAGAAATCAGAGGAAGCTCTGGAAAAGTCTGCAAAAAATGCGGCAAATGCTGCTCTAAAGATGTACCACCATACTATGGGGCCTGGTGGCTACGCTTTTAGCATGCCTAAGTGGGAGAAACTTGAGGCGGACCTGCTGGCTAATGGGATCACTCTAGAGCCACTCAAGTGGATCGAACGGGCAAGAAATTGGTTTTACGGGCATGGGGGCACGTTGGACGCAGAAGGGAAGTGCATATATAACAGAAGACACAAAGATAATCCCCTACTACCCATCCAAGAAATTAGAAATGCAGTAAAGGATGTTGCAGAGGGACGGTTCATTCCCGATAGAGAGGATGACGAGCTCACACGCGCCCTTGGGAATAAGGAACACGACGGACGGTTACGAGGCGTACCTGGCTCCAAGCCCAAGACAATTGCGATTCCCGAGCACAGGAAGAAATTTCCTGATAGAAGCCATCAGAGGAGAAAGGAAAGGGAGGCAATGGAAGCACGCGCTGCTGCAGACCGGCTGCGTAATATAGAAGAAGAATTAAAGCTGCAGAAGGAACAAATTGCCGTGCTTAGCCAGCAAGGTACTAGCGGCCAATCTCAACGGCACATGGTAGAAGCTGCATGCGATGGTACCGGTGGCCCATCGAATCGGAAAAGCAGCGTGGCTTCCACGGAGCTCCAGGATGGTAATGATGATGCAGTGGCTCCTCTTCGTCGCTACCCAGTGGATGATATCACGGAGAGCACACCTTGTGAGCTGCATGTGAAAGTTTATAACATATCCGTGAAGGTGGAGGTCGGCTATGCCCTACCAATTGGACCTAATCCAACTTACCATTTTGCTCCGGTTCCAAATGGCTACGCTGTTGTCGGGGTGGATGCAGTGATGAAAGATTTTGAGGAGCTGAAGCTGCACCACCCTGCAGGTGAAGATGGGGAGGTGCTTGAACTTGGAGAAGCCAAGAAAGCGCCAATTCTATGGCCAAAGGAATTCATCGTGCTTCCGAACTGGCAGCCAAGGCCATCGACTCCTCACCAGTCTCTAGCGCAACAGTCCTCTTCACCGCCTCAGCATTCTCCAGCGCAGCCGTCCTCTTCACCGCCTCACAAGTCTCCAGCGCAGCCGTCTCCGCCGCCGCGTGACCAGTCTCCAGCGCAGCCGTCTCAGCAGAAGAAACGGACCAACGCCGCTCCCCCGCTCCCCACTCAGAAGAGAGGTCGCACTCAAAAGATAGTCGACATCCCGACGGTTCCTCCCAAGAGACCTTATGACAGGACTGAAGCGGAAAACGCCGAGGTAGTGGCTGCCTACAATAAGGCTTTTTTTGCACCAAAAAAGCCCGAGCAAAAGAAGGTATCTATACTACTATTAAAAGAGCAAACTTGTTTTGTTGGGATACTTTAAATCTGGACCGTTCAATATCCGATCAAACGGTCCAGATCGCTCCAATGTTTGACAACTCAACATTGTCCGATTTTTCCCGTTTTACCCTCCCACCAAATCACATAATACTGCTAATGCCATCGCACCTCTTCGTTTTCGTAAATATTACAGAGATTGCCACCGCAAAAAATAAACGATTTGGCCACCAAGTGCAAAAAACGTACCTATTCAGATTATGCATCGTACGCAATACGAATACGACTTCATGCCCGGCCGGCACTTTTCGTGCTGTAATAGGAGACGTCTTCATCTACACCTAAACACATATATACCATCCTAAGACAATGCCGTGAGCGTGTCTATACCATCGTAAGACAATGGCCTTGGCCTCCATGTCCTGTCGTTACTTTGGCCGTCACGGCGACACATGGGTACGCGCGCCGCCGGCAAGCCCCGGTTTTTCAGTGCGGCATCTAGAAGACATGGTCGTGCACTTGCCAGCACAAGGAAGAAGATGACAATAACCAAAGCTTTGGAGTACAGTCTAATCGATGAGCTCCGACGAAAACACGAATACAAGGTGCCCTTTGTCTACCTCAAGCTCTTTGACGAGTTGCTATGGTGAATTGGCGATATCAATCTGATGTGAAGCTACGACTTGTGAAGGCCACGAGGCAGGATTTGCTGCTGCACGTGCATGCGTGATGGTTTTTCATGGTTCTTGGTGCTGATTCATTGCTCAACTTCAATTACTATGATTCTGACCAAGGGTGGGTGATAGGTTGTTTTCGCTGGAAGATGCCTGATGTTTTTTTCATCTGATGTTCTGAACAAAGGTGAGCTACATGTGATGTTTGCCTCGACAATTTTACAAGATTAATTAGACGTCTTTTCTGCTCTACTTTGTGATGATTTTTGGTTAATGTTGATTAGGCTATAATTTGGTTAATCCTAGATCTGATCAGACCAGTCCAGGTCATCGTCCAATCATGCCCAGCCGTATGGCCGTATCAGGTCAGGGATGAGACTCTAGAACGTGTTGGAGCTGACAGATCTCGCAATTATGGATATAGACTGCAGATTCACCGCCGTTGGACCTGGCTTAGCGGCAGTATGTTGCAGCTGTGGCTCTGGCTCCGACGATGCCTCCAAGCATGCTGACCAGATTGTGTGCGTCGACGGGAGCTATTCATATCAGAGGCAACAATCTTACTTTCTTGCGTTTTGTGTGTTTTAGCGTCTGCCCGCTTAAGTACGCTAAGTACTAATGCACCTAGATGTAGTAGTAGCAGCATCTATCCAATCCCCTTGCTCTCCAAGCAGGCAAGCACTGAAGCTCATCAGCTTCCAAGATGTGCCACGCTGCAGTCCAGCTGCTGAATCCATCCCACGATGGTTATTGCAGCTAGGAGGAGGTGTACTGAGTACTGACAACAGTTTGAAGCAGATCCGCTGGTGGCCGCAATCCATGAGGCCCCTGAGCGAAGTAACTACGTATGATAGACACGGTTCATCTCCGTCGCTCCTGCGCCCACCCGGCAGGCAAGTAACTCTGCTACTCTCATGTTAACTCTGTATTGTTGCACGGAGCTTTCAGTTATAGGATCTACCCATCATCTTACAGATTTATTTGTTTGTGATTACATCAGTTCAGTTTATATGGTTTCATCTTTTCCAATGCATGCGTTCAGCTGAATAGCCACCCGCTTGCTATAATTGATCAGAGATGAGAATGCAGTATGAGGTTTGAAGGATGGTATGCATGCTACCCAGATTCAATAACTCTTGAAACCCAGTCAAAAGCTTTGCCCGAGATTTATTTTTTTCATCCCCGACGACTGATGGTGATGGGACGACGAAGATCGTCGGCGCTAAAAATACCCAGGACCAGCCCGTCCATCCAGAACACCACCGACCGGGTACGTGCAACCCTAGCCTACCTTATCTCCTCCTTTAGTTCTTCTTTTCTGTGCGCCGATATAATTAGAATATCCTGACTAGATAATCGATAGTAGCTGCTGAACCAGTGGGGATTCTCTTGCCTTGCTGCGTGTAGCACCTGAGTTTCAGCACTCTGAATCGCGTGTAGTACTCTGAATTTTCTATTTTGACGTGCAGTGCTCTAAACTTGATGGAATATATTCAGCGTGTAGCTCTGCATTTGAATGTCGTTAGCTATGAGAGCGAAAAATTGGGATGGTATTGTTTGTGGTTCCGGTGCAAATTTTGGTCATAATTGTTTTGTGATTTGAGAGGAAATAAGAAAAAATACTCCTTGTGCAAATGGATGATTTTGCGAATAACAATACATGCGTTTTATATGGGAACTGACTTGACATGGCACTTTTTCATATTACTTAGAACAATATCATGTAAATAAAACTTCAAAAAATATCATGTAAATATGCTGTTCTGTCTCAACTCTTTTATCCTGCTGACATGTACATAAGATTGACAATGATTTTTTGAAAAAATATATACATCAAATTTTGGATGTGTTATCACAAGTTTGTGGAGAAAAACTGCAATTAAATTGTCAAAAACCAATGATATTAGCAACATAGAATCTCATATATTTCCACATAAGGATTTGCTTTACTCAATGTACATATGAATTACTACAGTCGCAACACCAACATTATATAGACGTGCGTTGCACGTGCAATTATACTAGTATGATGCAAAAACCAAAAAGTGGGCTATGTCCTTCCTTGAGCAGCCATCCCAGATATCGATGAATCTGCCATCTGACTATGGTCGTGAACTTACTAAGCTAGCACGTGCCCAGTCTGAGCAGAACAAGGGAAGAAGTGCAAAAAGCGGGAAACAAATTGCCCAGCTCGGACAGCAGAAAAATCAATCGGTCCCCCTGATACGTCTCCAACGTATCTATAATTTCTGATGTTTCATGCTTGTTTTATGTATCATTGTCACATGTTTTATATGCATTATATATCATTATTATACATTTTCTGGGACTAACCTATTAACAAGATGCCACAGTGCCAGTTCCTGTTTTCTGCTGTTTTTGGTTCCAGAAAAGCTGTTCGGGCAATATTCTCGGAATTCGACGAAACAAAAGCCAAACCTCCTATTTTTCCGAGGGACACACGGAGCCAGAAGGGCAAGCCAGGGGGAGGCCCACGGCCTCCAAACCACCTCTTGGCGCGGCCAGGAGAGAGTGCGCCGAGAGGTGAGGTGGGCCCCTCGGGACGCCACCGACGTTGCCCCTTCGCCTATTTAGTCACCCCGACGCGAAAACCCTAAATATATATCTAATACTCCAGAAAGACTTCCGCAGCGCCGCGCCATCGCGAGACCTCGTTTCGGGGGTCAGAAGTTCCTGTTCTGGCACCCTGCCGGGACGGGGATTGACCCCCGGAGCCATCTCCATCGACTCCACCGCCTCCACTTCGACTCCATGATGGTTTGTGAGTAGTTCCCCCATGGACTACGGGTTCTTGGCTGTAGCTAGTTGGTACTCTCTCTCCCATGTACTTCAATACAATGATCTCATGAGCTGCCTTACATGATTGAGATCCATATGATGTAATTGGTGTTGTGTTTGTTGGGATCCGATGAATTGTTACATTATGATCAGATTGTTCATCATATTATCATACTATTGTTTATTTAAGATCTTGCATGCTCTCCGGTACTTGTGGTTACCCTGATCAAGTAGTTGCTTGTATCTCCAAGAGGGAGTATTTATGCTAGATAGTTGGGTTCAGCCTCTATTTAACCTGGGATAGTGACAGCAAGTTCTAAGGTTGTAGATGTGTTGTTGCCACTAGGGGTAAAACAGCAATGCTTTGTCTAAGGATGAATGTGTTGTTTACATTATGCACAATACTTAATGCAATAATCTGTTGTTTGCAACTTAATACTGGAAGGGGTGCGGATGCTAACCGGAAGGTGGATTATTTAGGCACAGATGCATGCTGGATAGCGGTCTGTGTACCTTGTCGTAATGCCCAATTAAATACTACAGTAAACCTTATCTTATCATAAGCATGCATTGTCATGCCCTTACAATTATCAATTGCCCAACTGTAATTTGTTCACCCAACACCTGTTATTTGTTTGGAGAGTTACCACTAGTGTAGATAGCTGGGAACCCCGGTCCATTTGTCATCATCATTGCTCTCTGGTCCTATATGTCATTAGAAGTAGTATCAACTATTTTCTGGTGCCATTGCCTCCGTGTTACTGCTGCTGTGTTACTGTTACTATTGCTCTCATATTACTGCTGCTTTCACATCACCCCTGTTACTAGTGCTTTTCCAGGTGCAGCTGAATTGACAACTCAGTTGTTAAGGCTTATAAGTATTCTTTGTCTCCCCTTGTGTCGAATCAATAAATTTGGGTTTTACTTCCCTCGAAGACTGTTGCGATCCCCTATACTTGTGGGTTATCAAGACTATTTTCTGGCGCCGTTGCCGGGGAGCATAGCTCTACTCATAAGTTCACCTGGGGAGTACACTCTACCTCTCTCTCTGTTTTTATTTTATTTTGTTTTGTCTAGTTTATTTGTGCTTAGTTTATTTTTTTTAGTTTATTTTTGTCTTGTTTTATTTTTCTTATAAATTCGAAAATCCATAAAAATTTGAAAAACCAAAAAATTAAAAACTGTTGTTATGGAAGAACCCACAACCTATATGGAGCTTATAGAATTATATATGAAGTATAGAGAATCAAAAAAGGGTGAAGTCATGAGTGTGTGTTAGAAAGGTTGAATACAATTGCTAAAATCTTGCTTAAACGCCATGATATAAACTGTTGCTCTAAACAGGATACTAAACATCTTAAATTCCAGTGTAGCTTTAGTGAAGAGTTTTAATTGTGAACTATCATTGGAATAACTATATTCATCTTGGGTTCGAAGAAGTAGAACAATTTGTTTTATTTATGGGAGCCTCTGAGATAGAATCTTTCATGGCTAAAAATTATGAAACTTGTATTGCTTGTAAGGACCTTAAAGATTATGTCTCTTCTATCCTTGATTATTGCATAGAACATTACAGCAATAATCCTTATATCGTTGATTACAAAGAGAGACTCATTAATGCACAAGAATGCACTCACAATTTGCAGGAACCTGTGGAAGAAGAAATTGCTGAACCTGAAAGCTCATTAGATGAAAAAGAGGAGGAGAGTGATGAACAAAAGGAGGAAGAATGGATTAGCTACCCATGCCTACCTTCTAATGAGAGTAACTCTTCATCTCTTACATTATTTGATTGCCCTCCATGCTTACCCAAGGAGGATGAATGTTATGTTCCTGTTGATTCTCTTGAAATTTTTCCTATGAGTAAAACTTGTGAGAATAATTATGCTACTGTTATTATGATAATCCATGCTATTTTGATAAATCTTATGATAATCCTTTATTTGTGGCTGATATCGAAATGCATGGTACTAAAGAGTTTTGCTTAGAAAATGTTTATGATAAAGCTCTAGATGATGGTCCTATGTTACTTGATAATATTAATTGTACCACTAATGAAAATGGGATTGGAGAAGTCTTGACTTTATCTAGGCGTCCCATATATGTTGAGAGTGATCAATCATCTTGTTATAAAATTGTTACATGTGGGTTCGAAATTTTAAATCCCACTACTTATGAGCTTGATAAAAATTATTTGTTTGTAGATCATGAAAAGCATGCTTTATGTGATAGTTATATTGTTGAGTTTATTCATGATGCTACTGAAAATTATTATGAGAGAGGAAAACATGGTTGTAGAAATTTTCATGGTACTAAAACACCTCTCTATATGCTGAAACTTTTGAAGTTACTCTTGTTTTATCTTCCTATGCTTGTCACTTTGTTCTTATGAATTTATTTGTGTACAAGTTTCCTATGCATAGGAAGTGGGTTAGACTTAAATGTGTTTTGAATTTGCTTCTTGATGCTCCTTTTGCTTCATTTTCTATTTTCATGAGAGCATCATTAAAACTATCAAGCCTAGCTAAAAGGCATTAAAGAAAAGCGCTCTTGGGAGACAACCCATGTGTTATTTCTGTAATTTTTCTTTTGCTTTTTGAGTCAAGGAGCTTGCTTACTTCTGTAACAACTCCTTTGTATCTTTATTTTTTGCATTGTTGTGCCAAGAAGAGCCTTTAATGATTAGATGATGCTAGATTTGGATTTCTGCGCAGGGACAGATTTTTAGCTGTCACGAATTTGAGCTTTTCTCCCTGGAGAAAAATCGAAAAATTCTATAAAAAATCACGCATCTTCCTCAGATATGTACGCATCTTTCATTAACTTCACTTTTTCCGATTTGAGCAACGGAAGTACCTCGAAAAAATTCGTCTTTACTGGCTGTTCTGTTTTGACAGATTCTGTCTCTGTTTTTTTGCATTGTCTCTTGTGGACTTTAAGTAAGGCTTTCTAGACGTGGAGGGCTGTAGCTAATGTTTTATTGAGTATTGCAATGTGTCACAACAGAACCAAAGTGGATTAATGTTTTTGAGTACTAACCCCTCTAATGAAGTTTATGAGAAGTTTGGTGTGGCAGAAGTTTTCAAGGGTCAAGAGAGAAGGATGATATTGTGATCAAGAAGAGTGAAGAGCCTAAGCTTGGGGATGCCCCCGTGGTCACCCAAGCATATTTCAAGAAGACTCAAGCATCTAAGCTTGGGGATGCCCAAGGCATCCCCTTCTTCATCATCAACTTATCAGGTCATCTCTAGTGAAACTATATTTTAATTCTTTCACATCATATGTGCTGTTCTTGGAGCGTCTTTGTGTTTAGTTTGTTAGTTTTATTCTCTGATCATATCAATGTCGGATCCTATCTATCTTGTTTGGGAGAGAGACACGCTCCGCTTTTTCATTTGAATACTCCTATTCTTCACTTATATTTGTTGAGTATTCATTTTCGCACTGTTTAGCTTCTAGCTCTTGGTTTTCATGTATCTCTTGTTCAGAGCTATTAGTTATTTTATAGAAAGTACTTCTTGCTTCACTTATATTTATTTGGAGAGTTGCTTGGTTGATGTGTTGGTCCAGAAATTTTTGCATGTGGTAGTGGTATAATGAAAAACTTGCATAATCTTGTAGATCATTGAACTTTGATAATCTGATTCTTTGCAAACGTTTTGAGGTATTTAGATGGTAAAGCTTGCTGGTTAATTAAGTTAAAATCATTAGTGGATTGTTGTCTTTAAGCTTGTACCGTACTACAAACTCTAAAAATTGTTGAAGGTGTAGTTGGACTTGATAGCTTTCCATGTCTGAAAGTTCATTGTAATAACTAAGTTGTGCTGAAGGTCGAGGGATCTAACGGGGTACTTGTGCCGCCGTGAACGGCCCTTCTTGGAGTGAATTTTAATCATGCTCTTAATGTTGAACCTGCTAGTTGTTTGCAATAAACTTGTGAGTTCTTTTTGACTAATGTTAAGCTACGGTTTTTGGCACTTCCACCATCCAAATTTGCTAGCCTCTTCGGTGCTGTGCATTGCCTTCTGCTCACATTGAGAGTTGTGCATACTTCGCCGGTACATCCAACCCCGTGGGAGGACTTCCTCTTGTTCTCCTACACATAAGCCTATACATCTTCCTCAAAACAACCACCATACCTACCTACCACAGCATTTCCATAGCTGTTCCGAGATATATTGCCATGCAACTTCCATTTACATTACATGACTTGTTGTCATTCATCACTTATATATTGCTTTGCATGATTCTATACAGCTGATGTGTGGTTTACCCATGTTACGCTAGATCATTGCATATCCTGCTACACTGGCAGAGGCATACAGTTTCATACATCATGTCTTGTTCGTTATGAGTTATATGTACCAAAAAGTGTGTTGTCATATTAGAATGTTGCCCCTGAAAGTGAAAAGTGCTATGTGGCCATCGAAAAGAGAAACAGAAAAAGAAAAAAAAATAAAAAAAAGAAAAAAAAAAAAAAAAATAAAGAAAAAGGGGGCAACATTACTATCCTTTATCCACACTTGTGCTCATGTTATAGCACCTGCAGTATTCATAGTCATCATTTGTGCTCATGTTTAGCACCTATACTCCATGTGAGAGAGTTTTCATGTTCTACTAGTATAACTATGTGGGGAATTTACACTATAGAACTTGGGTTGTATATTCCAATGATGAGCTTCCTCAAAAGTGCTCTAGGTCTTCATGAGCAACCAAGTTGGATGCACCCCCACTAGTTCCATTGGAGAGCTTTCATACACATATAGCTCTATGTGCATCCGTTGCATGGCAATCACTACTCCTTACATAGCTTCGATTATAAGACTTCCTCTTGTCTAATGATCACTTATAGCTTTGTGAGACTTTCTTCCATTGGCCTTCCAAACCCCCATTAATGTTCTCTTTGCCATAACATCCTGGTGCCAATACCAAATGCTTGCGCTCACCGGTTGAGTAGACTTCGAAACAGTTGATTCATGACGTTCATGTTTATGTTTACTTGGCTGAATCCTTCTGTTATGAAAATTTGCTTGATGCTTGGATTGAAGGATAGAACTTCTACGCTGGATACTTAAACCATCTTTAATGAACCTTGTACGGTTTCATGTCTTTAAAGCGATAATTCATGAAAACTTTTAGCTTGTTTGACTCTTGCTTTATTATCTCTTATATCAACTATAGACATTTGCTTTGAATGATTTGATCTCAGCTCACATGCCTTACATTATTATTGGATCAAGATTATGTTGGTAGCATGTCACTTCAGAAATTATTTTCTTTTTATCGTTTACCTACTCGAGGACGAGTAGGAACTAAGCTTGGGGATGCTTGATACGTCTCCAACGTATCTATAATTTCTGATGTTTCATGCTTGTTTTATGTATCATTGTCACATGTTTTATATGCATTATATATCATTATTATACATTTTCTGGGACTAACCTATTAACAAGATGCCACAGTGCCAGTTCCTGTTTTCTGCTGTTTTTGGTTCCAGAAAAGCTGTTCGGGCAATATTCTCGGAATTCGACGAAACAAAAGCCAAACCTCCTATTTTTCCGAGGGACACACGGAGCCAGAAGGGCAAGCCAGGGGGAGGCCCACGGCCTCCAAACCACCTCTTGGCGCGGCCAGGAGAGAGGCGCCGAGAGGTGAGGTGGCCCCTCGGGACCCACCGACGTTGCCCCTTCGCCTATTTAGTCACCCCGACGCGAAAACCCTAAATATATATCTAATACTCCAGAAAGACTTCCGCAGCGCCGTCGCCATCGCGAGACCTCGTTTCGGGGGTCAGAAGTTCCTGTTCTGGCACCCTGCCGGGACGGGGATTGACCCCCGGAGCCATCTCCATCGACTCCACCGCCTCCACTTCGACTCCATGATGGTTTGTGAGTAGTTCCCCCATGGACTACGGGTTCTTGGCTGTAGCTAGTTGGTACTCTCTCTCCCATGTACTTCAATACAATGATCTCATGAGCTGCCTTACATGATTGAGATCCATATGATGTAATTGGTGTTGTGTTTGTTGGGATCCGATGAATTGTTACATTATGATCAGATTGTTCATCATATTATCATACTATTGTTTATTTAAGATCTTGCATGCTCTCCGGTACTTGTGGTTACCCTGATCAAGTAGTTGCTTGTATCTCCAAGAGGGAGTATTTATGCTAGATAGTTGGGTTCAGCCTCTATTTAACCTGGGATAGTGACAGCAAGTTCTAAGGTTGTAGATGTGTTGTTGCCACTAGGGGTAAAACAGCAATGCTTTGTCTAAGGATGAATGTGTTGTTTACATTATGCACAATACTTAATGCAATAATCTGTTGTTTGCAACTTAATACTGGAAGGGGTGCGGATGCTAACCGGAAGGTGGATTATTTAGGCACAGATGCATGCTGGATAGCGGTCTGTGTACCTTGTCGTAATGCCCAATTAAATACTACAGTAAACCTTATCTTATCATAAGCATGCATTGTCATGCCCTTACAATTATCAATTGCCCAACTGTAATTTGTTCACCCAACACCTGTTATTTGTTTGGAGAGTTACCACTAGTGTAGATAGCTGGGAACCCCGGTCCATTTGTCATCATCATTGCTCTCTGGTCCTATATGTCATTAGAAGTAGTATCAACTATTTTCTGGTGCCATTGCCTCCGTGTTACTGCTGCTGTGTTACTGTTACTATTGCTCTCATATTACTGCTGCTTTCACATCACCCCTGTTACTAGTGCTTTTCCAGGTGCAGCTGAATTGACAACTCAGTTGTTAAGGCTTATAAGTATTCTTTGTCTCCCCTTGTGTCGAATCAATAAATTTGGGTTTTACTTCCCTCGAAGACTGTTGCGATCCCCTATACTTGTGGGTTATCACCCCCGCTCATAGTGTGTTCCGATGTCGACAAGGACTTCAGAGCCGCTATGGATATGGACCTGGAATTATTGGACCCCAGAGCCATAGCTACTGCTAAAGAACTTGGTGTCACTGTATCGCAGGCCAAGGAACAGGCTACCGCCTTGGGTATGAGCCTTGGTCAACTTTTAGGCTATGAATATGCGCCAATGTTAGAGATGGCACGGAATTATGTCCAAGGGGAGCCTATGGTCAGTAATGAGGAGCTGACGGGTCTATCAACACATATGCGAAATCTGCATACCTGGTACCTGGTGCACACATCAAAGAAGGACGCGAAAGAGTGGTTTCCGCTGGACGTTAGAGTGGAGCATTTCTTCAAACGCTACATTATACAGGTTCAACTGACTGAACTGTTCCAGTTATTCCAAAAGCGCGCCCTCGACAAATCTATCCTCTCTTGCTATTGTCTGTAAGTGATTTATTTTTGTAATTAAGTCTCTAGCTCAGCTCGTTCATTGCCTGTATTATATTATCTTGACTATATATATCCTTTTGTACGCTATTATGCAGAATGAAGATGCTGGAATGCAAAAGATCTAGAGTTTTTGAGGTTGGGTTCGTTGACCCATATATCGTGAATTCACATACGTTAGTCAATCACCCCAAAGACGTGGAGCATGACCTGACCACCTTTTTAACCATGCAACATTTCTGTACGGAAATACTATTTCCTTACAACTTCAGGTGAGTGTTTCTGTCTTGTACATATTTTTATTTGGCTTTCTCGATGTTAAGTGTAATTGATGAGCTATGCATGTCTGCTTTATGTAAACGTCCGCAGGTTCCACTGGATTCTGCTAAGCATTCAACCTGACAAGTCCATAGTTGAAGTCCACGACTCATTAAGTTGGGACCAAGCGTTGTGGTCCGACATGAAAGAAATGCTCAACAAGTAATTTCAATCATTATCGCATTATATCGCCCTCTTTCGTTCGTTCCCTGATGTCAAGTAATTAATAACTCCTTTGTTCATTTTCTTTGCCAAAGCAGGTGTTGGACAATTTTCAAACAAAAGGTAGAAGGTCCATTCAAAGATGAGCTAACTTATAAAACGGTGAAAAGTCCGCAGCAGCCACCGGGGAGTAATTTATGTGGATTCTACGTTTGCGAGTTCATTCGCGAGTTGACCACTGAGCGGAGAACAACTGCTTTCAGCAAAATGCGGGAGAAGATCGACCCAGAACGGCGCGTACAAGCAATTCAAGAGGAATTGGCGGGATTTCTGCTTAGGGAGGTCATCGATGAAAAGGGAGAACATTATGCTTCGGACGATGAACTACATATGTGATCTATCTCCATGTAATTAAATACTTGTATTCTCGCAAGAGATCGAATATTAATTATATATGCATCAACGTGTACTGTGTATACAGTAGAGCGTATAATATGCGTACGGAAACGATGGAGAGCACGTCGGCGATGCGAAGAAGGGGGAGACGATGGAGGCACCGACGAGAGGGAGAGGGGCACCGGCGAGAGGGATAGGGGGCACCGGCGAGAGGGGGCACCGGAGAGAGGGAGAGGGGGCACCGGCGAGAGGGAACCGGCGAGAGGGACAGGGGGCACCCTAAACCCTAAATACCAAAAAAAAAAGGCACACATTGGTCCCGGTTCGTATTAAGAACCGGGACCAATGAGTCTCCCCCACGCCCAGCCAGAACTGGCCACGTGGACCAGCATTGGTCCCGGTTCTTGGACCAACCGGGACCAGCATTGGTCCCGATTGGCCAGTCCCGGTTGGGCAACCGGGACTGATGTCCAAGCCCAACCGGGACCATAGGTGCTTTTTCTACTAGTGAGGTGACACCTCAAAGTGGCATGTGGGTTTTTCCTCCGGACATCTAATCTATCAGGAGGGTCGTCTTAGAGTACGAACAAGTATCCATTAATCTCATAATCTGGAGTTCTGGACACATATTAAACGCAAAAAAAAGGGTCACCAAAGTTGGAGTGCAAAAGAAAGATCTAGGTCGTCTGATCCTTCCTGCATGATTATTCATGTACGCAAATCTCTATGGTGGTTGAAATGTCATCATTTTCGTATAATTCCTTTCTTAAAGAAATACTCCCTCTGTTTTTAATATAAGATGTTTTATATGTTACACATATTGGTTAGATCATCTACATACATGTGCATCTATACACTAAAATGTGTCTAGATACATCTAGATAAATATGAATTCGGAAAAAGGCTAAAACATCTTATATTAAAAAACGGAGGGAGTAGTAGTTGTTCTAGGCATGTAGTAACATTTTCAATTTTTTGTTTCGTGGTAGACTTGTACTTCATTATTTTTGTAGTTCTGATGTTTTATAACAGTCCTCCGCAGCAGATTTATATACAGCTTCGCTTTTGATCTTTCAGCTTCACCCTTTATTTGAAAGGTTACACTCAATCATATTACTCTTAGTGGCATGATTTCACTATACACTAGGAGGAATAAGCCACATGCCAAATTGAGAGGCAGGTACCACCTTAATGCGTCTCTCGTTCTCCTGCCTATGGTACACGCTTCCACCGTTGTCCAAGTACAAGGCGTTGGTCGTGTAGATGCAATTTCTCTCCACCTGGCCGCGCCCGCCGGCTGGTACTCTCACCGTTGTGGAGCATGTTTCCCCTAAGAACAAGGCGTGCTCACCTAAGCTCGTCACCTCTTTGCAATTTAGTGTATCTCTTTGGTGGTCGTAGGTTAGCTCAAAGACGTCGACTAACGGAGGCATGGTTCTATACCACGAGGCCCTCGCTATCGCCAGCTTGCCGCCCAGAACGAAGAGGTGGTTCCTTTTTTCCGTGACGTCTGGATCATAGGGGCTGTGGTATATGTAAGCCGGGGAATCACACTGAACGGATATCATTCGGGTGACCACCACACATGTGGCACCGCCTTTGTTGATGTCGAACCTGAGCAATTTCCTGTGGGTGGTGAGGCCATAGAGTTCTTCGTTGTAGAAAGCGATATCTTCAAACCTTGCTTCTTCTTGTGTCGTGATCCACCTGTCATCCTCACGGCGACCAACACGGCATAGTGCGACATTGCGGTAGGTATAGGTGAGGGCTGCGAGGATGCAATCGCTGGATGAGGGCGCTTTGGAGAAGACTACCTTCTTGATGGTGCAAGGTCCGTTGAGCCGGACTAAAGGGACGAACTTTCTCTGCTTGAAAGAGAGGGGCATCTCGACGCCGGAGAAGAGGTTGAAGACCACCAGCTTCACGTGTTTGCGAGTGCAAGTGGCTGGAGTCGGACACGGAGACCTAAGTTGGTACAAAGATGCATTGTCTCTTCTGCCTATGTATAGTATACTCTCCATGTCAATGACCGAGTCTGGTACGAATTTGCTCACACGTACGTGCCCCAGGAAAAACTTTAAACATCCATCTTCTTGTCCTAAACATACAACATGCATATTTTCACGAAACAAAAATCGTATTTGGATTTGATCAACAGCTCAAAGCAACAAAACCTGAAAATACGACGGGGAACAGTGCCGATGCCCGATGCTACTCACTCCCAGTTTAAACCAACCAGGCCAAACCAACTCTTTAGCCCTCCTCTGTAGCTGGAGTTACGAGCGCTCGGTTGATCGGAGAACGACCCACCGGTTAATTAAGTTGCTGTTTGCGTCCCTCCGTTACCGGTGTGTTTGCAACTCGGACTGTGCCGCTCTGTGCGTACATGGTAAGAATTGAGATGGGAAGCAAGCGAAAAAGGAAAGAAAATCTACTAGGACACACACGTATTCCAAGAGAGGAAGAGGCCACCGATCGACGAATCCATCTATAAAATCACACCTCTTCTTCTCGATTCAATGCAGATCGAAAAGCCAATCGATCGATCCACACGAACAATCATACCGGCAGCATATCATGGCGGGATACCTGCCGGGCTTGGACACGATGCCGCCGGCGTCCCCCGACCCAGAGGCCCCGTCCACGGAGGCGGCCAAACAGCAGCACAAAGAGAAAAGCCTCCCGGCAGTAGCGGCGGCGGCGGCGGAACGGCAACGGAGAGAGAAAAGCCTTTCGGTGGCTGATAACTGCTGGACGATCTTCGCAATCGTCATCTCCATGTGTGCGGTCATCGGTGTCTACCTACTGTTCCTCGTCTGGCTCCCCGATGTGTTACTGCGCGACCCGAGCTACGCCGTCGCCATTGACTCCGTCTCGGGCCTCATCGCCAACCGGACGGACCTCGCTCTCGACCCCGAGTTCCACCTCACCCTCCGCGTCGCCTCCCTGAACCCCCATCACAACGCGTGCGTCCAGCCCTGGACCTACCTCGAGGTGGCCTACCGCAGCGTCATGCTGGCCACCATCGCCACCATGACGGAGCTATGCGCCAGGCCGAGGGAGATGAAAGAGCAGCAGCTCGTCGCGACGGGGACAAGGGTGCGCATGCCTGGAGCCGTGCTGGACAGCCTCGCGGCGGACATGCGGCATGGGCAGCTTGTGTTCCAAGTCACCGTCAGGTGGTCCGGTAAGCTGGTGGCGTCGTGCGGGGGCCGGCAGGTCGGAGCCGCCGCCCACGACCTGGAGACTACCTGTGATCTGAACCTTTGCCCGGACACCTAGAATGATGATTCACACTCAATTCAAAAACTAGCGACAATACACTCATTAGATGCACGGTCAGGATTTAGTCGTAGTTTCCATTTCTACTACATATATTTTAGTTTTTGTGATGATACCAAGTTCGAGTGAAACACTGTCGCTGTTTGTAATTTTGTTTTTAAGTTCATCATTAGTTTGTTACAGTTATTAACGTGTCGAGTTTTGCTACTGTGTTTTCACTTTTTCAGTTCATCTTTAATTTCAGCTAACATGCCAAATAACTCCAGATTCGCTACTACCATCTATTTTCACACCAATTTTATACGAGATTCAGAGCTCAAACCCAACACCGTCTAACACGACTGTTTTGCCAGAGTCCGAGATAAAAGAAGATCCCGTGCATGTTTTCTTGAACCGAAGCATCACGAACCGGTTGCGTATGGACATCCTTGACTCCTTGTCCGCACCGCAATCCCTGTTCTGCTCAGAAAACTCGCCATCATCCTTCTATTCCTTTTTTAGATAAAGGGCTTTTATTACTTAAAAGGTTTAAACATTACACCCGGCCTCTGCATAGCTAAGATGCACACAGCCACCAGTTCATCATCACACAAGTCTGAAAGCAAAAGATAAAAGGCGAATTACATATCAAAATGAGAAATTGTAAATCCGCCTAAGATGCTGGCAGGTCTATCCGGAGTCAATGTTGCCACCCATGCCGGGAAAATAACTCCCTGACCGCAGCCTCCAGTCTCGACGCCACCTTCAAAAATAGGTCTCGGTGCTCCACACGCTGCAGGGAAGACCATGCTCGTAGCGTCGCTGTGCACCGGTAAATAACCTGCATAAGAGAAACAGTTTTATCATTAAAAATCTTGTCATTTCTACATAGCCATAGCGAACAAATAACAGCAATCGCTCCCACCCTACTGAATAGTTTGAACCTAGAATCCACTCCATTTAACCAGTTGCCAAAAATGTTAGCAACAGAACTAGGGGGATGTAAGGTAGAACCTATTTGGATGGCTGACCATATAGACCTAGCGAACTCACATTGGAAGAATAAGTGCGTAATGGTCTCGTCGTGTTGACAGAAGACACACTTTTTACTTCCGTGCCAATTGTGTTTGGCAAGGTTATCTTTGGTGAGAATTACTCTTCAACGTAAATACCACGCAAACACTTTAGTTTTTTGTGGTATCTTCATCTTCCAAAGTTTGTTATTATTAGAACTATCGACTGGAATTTCGGGTAGAATGAGCGCTCTATACATAGAATCAACCGAGAATTTGCCGTTCTTCGTGAGATTCCATTGAAACTTATCTGGACCTTCCGACAAATGGATTGAATCCAATCGGATGAGCAAAGCATTCCAAGATGCTTGTCGTGTTCCAAGTAAACTTCTTCTGAACGAAACGTTTGGTGGGAAAGTATCCAACACCTTCGCGATCGTGTCGCTTTTGTTTCGAACAATAGAATATACAGCCGGATATTGTTCTTTGAGGGAACATTGGCCAAGCCAAACATCCTCACAGAAACGAATTTCCGATCCATCCCTAATTGAGAAAGAGCCATGTGGGAAAAAGAACTTCTTTGTAGCCATGAGGCCTGCCCAGAAGTGTGAATCACCAGGTTTCCAAAGAACCTAGTAAACAGCTTGATCTCCGACATATTTTCTACTAAGGAGGGTTTGCCAAACTCCATCTTCAGAAAGAAGTTTAAATAGCCATTTACCTAGCAGCGCTCTGTTCTTGACCTCAAGGTCATGAACTCGGAGCCCTCCTTGGTCTTTAGGGCAGCAAACCACACTCCATTTAGTCAGTCGATATTTTTTCTTCTCACAATCCCCTTGCCAAAAGAATCTAGATCGGAAGTAATCCAATCGTTTTAAGAACCCTTTTGGCAGTTGGAAGAATGAAATCATATACAGTACCATGTTCGTAAGTATCGAGTTTATGAGAACCAATCTTCCACCCAGAGATAGGAGTTTGCCTTTCCAGCTATTTAAACGTAATTGAAGCCTTTCCTCCACACTTTTCAATTCAGCATTTGTAAGTCTCCGATAATAAATCGGGATACCCAAATAGTTGATAGGAAATTGTCCTTGCTCACAGCCAAAAAGCTCGGCATACAAGGCAGCGTTCTCTTGGGCCTCGCCAAAGCAAAACAATTCACTTTTATGGAAATTTATCTTAAGACCCGAAAGTTGCTCGAAATCTGACAAAATCAACTTAAGGTTACGAGCTTTTTCGATATCGTGTTTCATAAAAAGGATTGTATCGTCGGCATATTAAAGAATCGACAGTCCACCATCGACAAGATGCGGAATCACTCCTTCAATCTGACCCTCAGTTTTAGCGCGTTCGGTCACCCTGTCGGAGGACTTTTTTCGTTTGGAAGTATCTGCCAGTGTCATCATTGACCTTAATGGCTACACTTCCTCCGGAAACAAAGCTACTAATTAACGCGCGCCACTCAGAGGAAAAGCCTTTCATCCCGAGAGTTTGCTGGATGAAAGACCACTTCACTTTATCATAGGCTTTCTCGAAATCAATTTTCAGGATTACCCGTTCAACTTTTTCCTATGTAGTTCGTGGACTGTTAAATGTAGGACCGCAACTCCATCAAGGATGTTGCGACCTTGCAGAAAAGCCGTCTGAGACGGGCGAACCACATGATCTGCCACAGTGTTCAGTCGAATCGTAGCCGCTTTGGTGAATATTTTAAAACTAACGTTAAGGAGGCATATAGGTCTAAACTGCTGGATCCTTTCTGCCTCGTTAACCTTAGGTAATAAAATTATCTCACCAAAATTGAGACGAAACAAATCTAGTTGTCCATTGTGAAGACAAGCGAACAACTGAAGCAGATCGGCCTTGATAACATCCCAAAAGTTTTGATAGAACTCAGCAAGAAATCCATCCGGTCCAGGGGCTGAATTATGTTTCATTTGGAAAAGTGCTTTTCTCACTTCCTCCTCTGAATAGGGTTTAGTAAGTAGGCCATTTTACTCCTCTGAAACCTGGGGTATATCCTCTGTTCGGGACTCATCCAAGGTAAAATTCCCCTCCTCAGGGTCACGGATCAGGCCTTTATAGTAATTTGTGATATACGACTTTAGTTGTTCCTGGCCCTCAATCGTTCCTTCATCCTGGACCAGAGAATGAATACGCTTTTTCCTGTATCTGCCATTGGCAATACTATGGAAATAGCGAGTATTCGAGTCCACTTCTAGAATGAATTGAGCTCTGAACGCTGATACCATTTTAACTCCTCCTCGCGCAGTAGTTTCGCTATCTGTGCATTTGATTGGCTCTTTAGCTCAATTTCTTGCGCGGGTAGTAATCGAACTTCTGCTAATGCTTCTAGAGCATCGATTATCGAGGAAAGTCATATTTTTTTTTAAGTAGACCAGTAGTATGACGAGCCCAACCAACGAGGTGAGTACGTAAAGCACGTATCTTATTGTTCCACCGCTGGATAGGCGTATCACCTGCTACCGGTAAATCCCAGATTCTTTTAACCATGTCATGGAATCCCTCGCGGTGTAACCAACCAAGCTCAAACTTGAACCGTGGTTTACATTGCGGACTAGGCACTCCAGTGGTCAATAGAATGGGAGCATGATCCGACAAACACTCAATACGTTCTAGAGCCCGTACCGACACCAATGGGAACCTAGCTTCCCAATCGGAATCCATCAGTACACGGTCTAGTTTCTCGTAAGTGGGTTCAGGGAGGGAATTAGCCCAGTTGAACTGTCTTCCCACCATCGTAATCTCTCTTAAATTCAAGCTGTCAATGACTGCATTGAATAAAAGAGGCCAACGGTTGTCGAACCGACCCTTACTTTTCTCGAACGGAAACCGTAGCAGGTTGAAATCCCCACCAAAGATAATAGGGTGTGGGTTATCTTTTGCTAGGTTTACCAATTCAACGAGAAAAGAAGTCTTAGACGCTTCCCGAGCCGGCCCATACACGGCGACAAGACTCCAAATGAAATTATCGGATTTATTACGGATGTGCATTTTGATATCCGTAACCTCCAATACTTCCATGGTATCAGTCCTGACGCCTAGTAAAATGCCACTGGAGCGTCCATGAGGAGGTCGCGAGTACCACTCAAACTCTATACCGCCCGATAGTCGGTTCAAAAGAGATTGTGGAAATTCACGTCTTCCCGTCTCAGAAATAGCTAAGAAATCCAAATTATGGTCCCGAATACAATCAGCGAAGTGCAAGTGTTTAGCCAAGTCACCAAGACCTCTGCTATTTTTGAACATGCCATTCATCAGGAAACCGTGGGAGATTTGGATAACTTGGTCCGTTTCCGGGACTTGTTGGCTGTAGATTTAGATTTCCGAGCGGATGCTTTGAGCTCATATAATGAACTCAAGCCGTCGTCATCCAAACCACCCTCCAACACTTCACCAATTAGATGAGAAAGAACCTGACCATCTGATGTGGCAATCGCTTCCTCTTCATCCAAATAGGTGGAAGTCAACACAGTCGAAGCTTTAGGAATAACCGTTAGACGGTCAAATTCCATATGCCTCAAGACATTAGTTGAAACCTCTACTTGATTCTTATTACTACCAAAATTAAACCCTACACTATTAAGCTTAGATTGAATGGAAAGAGGCGAAAACGAAAGAAAAGATTTTGACTTCATTTCCGTACCTAGAGAGTCCAAGTTGCGCGCCGCTTTGCGACGCATAGCCCTCTTCAACGAGTCCTCGTCCGTCGTGGAGGCCCCATCTGCCGCCACCCGAACCTCACACTACGACGGGCCGGAGTGATCCCATCGGCAAAGGCCGTCGCGGTGGGGGGTGGTGTGCGGGGCGAAGCAACGGCATGGGTCAGCAGCGTTGGAGTAGAGCCCGACCCATCCGTTGCAACAGAACCACCAGTAGTAGGAGGGGAGGCGGACTGTGTCGAAGTCGAGTCCACCTCCCTCCCAAACAGCTCACAGCACGTAGCACCCAGGGGAGGCTGGGATGGTGTAGAAGCCTCCCCCAAGTCCAGCCCAGCCGAAGCAAGGCCCAGCTGGACCAGGCCGTCAGCGGCGACCGGCCCATCCGCTGCAGCCAGAGCTTCCGCCGAAGCAGACCGGCCCATCGGCGTCCTCTCCAGCGGCCCAAGCTCGGCCAGCTCCGGCTGCAGGCTGCCAGTTGCCTCCGTCACGGTGGAGCGAGCCACTGGCTCAAGCGGGCCAGAAGTGGCCGCACCCAGCCCAGGAAGGTCGGACGCTGCATGCACAGTGCGATGAACAGCCGAATGCTGTGTCGGCCCAACAAGGTGCTCCAGCCCCTCCGTCGCTGCAGTCTCCAACTCAATGCGATGATGAACAGTATCAGAGAAATCCGATCCTCCAGGCGGCTAGTTAGCTGCGTCAGAGACGCACAGCAGGCCCGGTGAAACACGACGAATCCGTGATGTAATCTCTTTCCCAAGAGGGGTTTGCGGGTTCGGATTGTAAGGCGTTATTACCAGAAGGGTCCGCTGAGGAGGACCATCCGCAGCAGCCACAGTCCCACCATGATTAGCCGAACCCGATGACTGACTCGCATCGACGTCCATGCTGGTAGTCTGTGTCCCATTCAGACCCGTAGTATCCAAAGAACCCTCGAGACCATCCTCAAGACCATCATCCTCTCCGTCGGCATCATCTCCCTTGCGCCGCCAGAAGTAAGGGACAAACTCAGTATCCGGAACAAAATCCGCTGCCTCGTGACGGAAAACAAAAGCAAACTCCTTGAGCTTGACCACACAAGCTGTACCGACATAAGGACCAGTGGAGTCCACCTGTTTGTCCAGAGGCGCGGAACTCGGCATCCCAACAAGAATACACACAATGCCACGGCTCCTGAGCGTGACAAGATCAACATCCAGTGTAGTCCCAATAAGAGAACCAACAGCCCAAATACCAAGAAAGTGTCTGAGAGGATAAGGAACCCCCTGAACATGAACCCACACCTGCTCAAGCACCCGCATAGGGACAAACTCCTGCTTCTTCCAAGCTGAGATAGTGGCGGTCGCCTTGAAAGAAGGGACACCCATCTGCATACCATCCATCCGCTGAAGATCCCCGACAGAAGGGAGCCCAATGAGGAAAGCATCCTGCCCATGAGGCAAAGCCTCCCAAGTCCACGGCGAACTCGACGGGCACATCCTCGACATCAAGCTCTCTATTGCAGTCGCAGGCACAGGGTCACCAACAATCTTCGCCTGAGCGGTGGGCGAGCTCACAGGGATCAAATGGGGCTTATACACACTGTCAGGTAGCATTATAAAAATAGTATCCTCTGTCCCGTAACCTGCTGACAAGGGTATACATCTCGGGTACCCTACCATGAGGGTACCTGGTGCACGTGACGACTAAGTCCCAATAGCGAAGAGCCTACTCGAAGCCCAAGACAAGAGGCCCAAGAAGATGGAGTACCCTCCAAGATTAGACATAGGTATAGTCGGTTTAGACTTTCCTTACGTGTAAACTAGGTCGGTTATGAACTCCCGAGACCCAGCCTATTTAAAGGCTGGGAGGGGTGCCGATCTAGGGACCAAGCCATACTCAAACCACCAAAGCTCTAGCGAGATCGACATCTCGCCTGAGCCACCTTGTAAGCGCATAATCTCACACGATCAATAACAGACAAGCAGGAAGTAGGGTCTTTACCTCCACCCGAGGGGCCTGAACCTGGGTAAATCTTTGCCTCTGCTTGTCAGCCGACGAAACTACCAGTACTACAACGTTCTCTCCCCATAATCTCAACCCTAGGTCCTTAACCATGGGATTTGATGAGTGTACCCCTCGTCAATTGGCGCCGTCTGTGGGAAAGAATAGTGCTGGACTCGCGGTTTCTTCGGTTCCATCGGAAAACGGCGACTCGCCGATCGGATCTACAAACGGCAACTCGCCGGCTGCATCAACAAACCAGAACTCGCTGACTCAGGCGGCACACGGCAACTCGCCGACTCACTCGACAAACGGCAACACGCCAGCTTCACTCGCAAAAAGCGCATCGGATCCTCTGATGGATTTCGAGCCACACTCGCCAGAATTCCAGGAGGCTTTCTCCGATCTCGAGTCAGGTTTGGGTTTAACCGTTGGTTCGTTCAATTTTTTCGTCAACAAGCTTGGTGTGCAGGACTTGACGGATCCACGCCAACTCGCGACTTCCGCACCCGAGGCTACATCGGTTGCGGCTCCTTCGACTGCGGATCCATCAACTGCGTCCATACCATCGTCGATCCTCCAAGCTTGCTCGTCCGCAACAACCATGTCCACACGAGAGATGCGCAAGCTCATTGAAGAACTCCAGGGCGAGGAGGCCGAATCAGCATACCGCACAAACGATCCCGAGCTCGATCTCCCACTCGAGGATAGTTTCGACTGCGGGATCTCCCTCAGCGACTTCGAGGAACCTGAAACTCATATCGGCAACAACGTCGACTCCGAGATCTACACCAACAACAACAAACTCGACTTCGAGAATCATAACGACTTCGCCAACACCGAGATGAGCATAGGCGACGAAGGCATCGACAGCGAGATCCATCCAGACGGACCACTCGATGGGCATATCGACTCCGACATGAGTCTTGATGACGACGTCGAGTCCTTGACGGGGCTCGAAAACACATATACATACTCTCGGGTGATACCCCAGCAGGTCTACGTCGCCATCGCGCAGAATCATCAGATGCTGCAGCCAGCCACATGCCTATAGAATTCCCGTGCACAGTTACTATGCCGGACGGAGTCACAACTCTCACAATCACTGCTGAGATGGCAGCAAAAGCAGATAAAGTCATCAAGGAGTGCACAATGATGCCAGCAGACGCAACACAAGAGGAGATGTTGACCTTCCAGTATTTCAACTAGCAGGAATCACTTCGACTACGGCAGGTCAGAGCAACACTCGAAGAACGCAAAAAGCAAGCTAGCTTGTCGAGTGCGCGAAGAAGACAGCTCTCCCTGAGCTCCACCGGGCGAGCAGACACAAGACCCAGATCAAGGCTGTCACACCTCTCACCGGAGGAGAGGGCGGCACTCACCCGCAAATTAGGCAACTCTTTCATGACATACGACGAGGAGGGAGTGCCAGTACCCAAAACAGCTGCGAGTGCTCTCTTTACCGCTGCAGCATACCTGGAGGCAATCAAGCCCCAGCGGATGACCCCAATGCAAAACTACACCGCCAACAGATCAAATCACTCGCCTTAGCTGCGAAGGCCATACGCCAAATCCCAAACAATCCAGGAGGGAGTCGAGATCGTGCCATAATTGACACGCGTCGTGAAGAGCACAATAACAGTGGTCGCCGCCACCACTCGAAGGAAAGAAGCGGCTCGCGTAGGCGCAGGTCCAGGAGTAGATCACGCAGATTTTACAGCAGCGACTCATACTCTGATCAAGAGCCTGAGCCACATGGAGCTCTGTGCTTCACTCGACGCATCCGCGAGACACGGATGACCAAAGGGTTCAAACTTATATCTGAACAGCCCAAGTACACGGGCCGACAGGAACCTTCGGGGTGGCTGGAAGACTACAGGCTAGCTGTCGCATGCCAGCGAGGCACAAACACCACTGCCATGCAATACATACGACTCATACTCGAAGGCACAGCCCGCGACTGGCTCAAGACCCTACCTCCATCAACATACGATTCGTGGGATCACTTCCGCACTGATTTCATCAAAAACTTCGAGCCTCTATGTGAGCGCCCAAAAACATTCGAGGAGCTGCGAGCCTGCGTTCAACGGTCAGACGAAACGTTGAGGTCATACATTAGACGATGGACTGAGATACGCAACTCAGTCGGAGTAATTTCAGAAGATATGGCCATGGATGCTTTCATAATGGGACTCGCCAGGCGGGACTTCAAAGAAGCACTTGGTCGCAAAAAGCCAACCTCTGTGGCTAACCTCTTGATGATCGCGACTGAGTGGGCAGACGGAGAAGACATGGCGCGCACCACACGCGGGTCCTCACCCCGTGACAATCATGAAAGCGGCAGTCGAAGCCGCAGAGACTCGTACAGAGACGACCGAAGGCGCACGCGTTCCAAACGTCACTACGACGACGACAGACCCGAATTCATGGCGGCTGGGTTCTCCACACCCCGCAACGACCAAGACAGAAGCGACCGACGGTCAGAAGATAGACGGAACAGTCGAGATGATCGCTGGGACAGTCGAGACCGCGGCCAGCGCAGCGACAGCGACAAGAGGAAAGACTGGCGCAAGTCACGACCCGGAGGACAATCCGAGCGATCATTCGAGGAAAAGATGGATGCTGATTGCAGATTCCACCTGTACAAGGGGGAAGACGGAAAACTGCGCTCTAATCACTCGATGAGAAACTGCAGGGAGTTCGACCAAATGACGACTGATTACCTAAATCTCAGAAAGGCAGCAGCCACACCCGCACCTGCACCCGTGCCTCAGCCAAACAATGTGCCTGTTCTGATGGCACCACCTCCACCACCACAGCCTGCCGCATGCGGAAATCTCGCGGGTACCTTGGGTGGACGAACCACAGTACCCTCCGCCCCAAGGGCAGATGTACATGATACAGAAAGGTCGACCTTCCAACAGGGAGCAAAAACTTCACACTCGACAAGTAAACATGGCGGTCATCTCTCTCAAGTCGTAAACAATGTCCTAGTTAGATATAAGCTAGTTTACACCATTAATTCAGTACCGACGGGGAGACTTTTGACTGTTGATTTAGGGCTCCAATAGTTTATATGTCACACATAGGATGCTTTGGCATCTCGAGACGGAACCGTCTTGGTAAGAACATATACATAAAACAACTCTTATATACTTTTATCTAGATTAGGTGTTTACAGGATATTTCACCCTATTTCATTGTTTAGTTACATAAATTGAAAGGTAGAAATCCATATTTTTCGTACTTTTGAGTTTCAAGAATTAATTTATGGACTTCAGTCTATTTGATGAAAATCTTGTACTCCAGACAGAGAGCTAGCGAGAGGGCCAACTAGACGGGCTATGGCTAGATATTTAAATTTTTGACAACTATTAATACAAAAAATACTAATTACACACAGTCTCAGCACTAATATATATATAATTTCAAGAACTAATGAAGTAACTAATTAGGATAACTGTAGCCATATAGGGTTAGATACAGCGGTAGTATGATTTCGAACATTGCTTGACTTTTCGGAAAAATAGACATAATATTAATTATGTATTTTGCGTTAGTATGATTTTGAACATGCACCGTTTGTATGATTTCGAACATTGCTTTGTCTCCTGCATCATTTTTACCGCCTGCTACATCCAAGTAAATGGAGAGAGACAAGAAATAATTGCCTCATATCATTGTTTGGAGGGAATAAAAAGAGTGAGGATTGTTTAAGGTCTATTAACAACTGGCAGGTTCTTTATTGAACTGCCCCTGGATCGTTGACAATTTCGAGCTTAGCAACACTACATGTGCTTTCACGTGCTGGTCCACCGCTTCACAAGTTTGAATGCCATAATTAATATAGAGCCAGACAATAATTGATCTTAAATAACGTCGAACAGGTCACCACAAAGAACTAGACTTTGTTTTAGAGGAGAAGAACTAGATCGACCTGATTCGAAGCATCTCCCCCACTATAACTATAAGGGTGCCCGGATAGGAGTTGCCTACACAACCATCAATCATACTTTCATACACTCATACCCAACCTTCTAACCAGAAAGGTAGCTATAGTTGGCACCTCGTGTGCTGGTGATGGCGTCAAGCTCGAGCACTGGGGAGGAACCTCCGGCACCATCCGTCGTGGAAAATGCTCCTCCCCTGCCGAGCACTGAAGCCAAGATGTTTGTGGTCACGGGCCGCGACCACTGCCAGCAGTTGAAGGATATGGTGAGCAAGGAAGATCCTTCAACCATGGTGGTGGTAATGGCCTCGAGCCACCAGACTTCCACGCCGTCCAAGCAGGCTCCCTCGCCGCCGCCGCCGCTCATGGATCCAGGGCTTCTTGCAGTGGCCTCCTCTGGCTCTTGGAAGAAATTGCAGTCGTTTCTCAAAGGGGATCCCCTTCCAACCTCCGAGATCATCAAATGCTGTTGCTGCTCATGGACGAAATGGCAATCGTCTCCAACCTCGAGCGACGGGGCCGTCAGATGCTGTTGCTTCTTGTCGAAGACACGGAAATCGTTTCGTCCTGCGGAACCCCATCCAACCTCCAGCGACGGGGCCAACGGAAGCTCGGCTATCGATCCACCTTCTACTGACCTAGAAGCACATCTCAGGGAGACTATCTTGGACGGGGTCACCTTTGAAGGCGACACATTTCTCCATGTCATGGCCACCAATTTTCTGGGCGAGGATTTGATCGAAGATGAGCTTGGCATCCGCAGCAAGGCAGTAGAGTTCCTCCCCAAGCAAAACAACAATGGAGATACGCCCCTGCATTGTGCTGCACGGGCGGGGAAATCCCAAATGTTGTCTGTTCTCCTCGATCTTGCTAGAGGCAACGATGCTGACACAGTGAAGGCACTCCTGAAGACAGAAAACAATAGCAGATGGACAGTCTTGCATGAGGCAATCCGTGCTGGGAACAATGATATGGTCGTGTTTCTCATGGAGAAGGACCCAGACTTGGCCAGATTTCCAGATGATAATAAGGTCAAGCTGCTCATGACCGAGGACTCGGAATTGGCTACTTCTCCCAAATGTAGTCTACCAAAAGATGCTACTTCCCCGTTGTACCTAGCCATCTTACTGGAAAGAAAAACCATCGCTGAAACACTCTACGAGAAAAGTGGTCGCGATCTTTCATACTCTGGGCCGAATGGACAAACTGCACTGCACGCTGCTGTTCTCCGAAGCAAAGGTACGGTGAAGTGCACCCTTCCTTTTCAACGTTTGCGACATATATAGCATATATTTTTGCCTCGATAGCGTTATACCATTTTGGATTAGGTCTACTAAAACCACAGAAACTGCAAATGGAGCCCGAGCACCAAGGAGCTTGGTTTTTGAAAAATTCAAAAAAGGCACTTTTAGTTTCAAAAACTCGAGAAACAAATCCAGATGTAGATACTGTCGATATCTAAAAGCATGTACTATTTTAACTCAAAATGTACTATTTTAACTCAAAATGCATGTACTTTTATTGATACTGTTTTCAATAAAAGCAATAAAGGCCGTATGCATCATCCTGATGCAGAGGCTGGGGTTAGCTCCCCCTTTTCAAAAAAAAAATTTAACTCCAAATGCATTTTATTTTGGGCTATATAAAAAAAGACAAATCGGGTAAATTTTCAAGTTTTAAAATTGTGTGCCGTTCACCATCCAGATACACACCCATTCGTCATTTGTTCTCAAGGCATCTCCATCTCATTTGTTCTCAAGCCATCTCCACCGACACACCTCAAATTCGTGTCTGGCACCCTAAGACAAAATTTACGTCCTATATACCCAACATGTGCATACCCGAGGTATAGGTGTCATCTACATACCCAAAATGTACTGTATTCTATCCAGGTGCCCAGGCACCAGGGAGCATCTGTTAATTTACCTATATATATATATATATATATATATATATATACGGAAAGCACTTGGTACGTCCAGACTTGCCCGAGGACGCTTTCTCCACCGTCTGATCCTTTGAGATCCGCAATTTGGGTATATTTTATCTCCATTTCTTGCTAATTTTGCTACAGTACATCTACAGTATCACTGCGGTATCCTGCACGCCTCCTGTCGCGGTGCAGGCCACGGGCAGTCACCCAGGCCCACGGTCTTGAATCTTGATCTGCGACGCTCCTCTCTCTCCCCGCATTATTTGCATCGCTCCATCCTTCATTTGACCGCACCACACGTCCACACCACGCCTTCCACCACCGGCTGCCTCCTACCAGCCTGCCTCCCGCCGCCGCTTGCCTCCCTGGCGAGCGCCGTTCCCGGTGCATCACTCGTGCCGCCGACCCGGGCGGTGCCATGGCGGCCTGAAGCGGAGAGCAGGCGACCTATGTGTTACCGTCGCCGCGACATGGCGAGGAAGCGACCTCGGGGCCCCATGCCCCCATCCTTCTCTCCTAGCGTTCGAGCTTGCCGCCATGAATCAGCACGTGGTAGAGAAGGAGGAGCGACGTCCAATTCCCGGCCGGAGGAGGGCATCAATTCCCCACGCATCAACAACAGCAGCAGGCCGTTTCCGATTCCGGCGGCTCTGAGGAGTACGGCGACAAGCTGCTCATCGTCGTCAGCTGGATGGGCCAGACGCTGCGCCTCGTACGCCCGCCCTTCCTATGGGTCGTCGTCGAGGCCGGCAAGCCGACCCCGGAAGAAACCATGGCGGCGCGCGGGCGAGCCCTCGGCGGCGACCGAGGCAGTAGGGGAGTTGTGGCCGGCTGCTGTGATTTGTGCACTGCACTGCGACGTCGACTCCCCGGTGGGCAACCTGTCCGGGTGCAGCGCGTGCAAGCGAGCGTCGACGACGCACCGCCCTCCCCCGCAACCTGCGTTGGGCCAGCCGTCAGATTGGGCGCACGCCGGCTCGCTGGTGCTGCTCCACCCATCAGCATCCACGGCGGCGACTTGGCCCGGCAGCACTGGCGACAGTCCGAACCGTAGGCATAGAGGTTGGCCGTCGGCACACATTCCCATTCATGTAGTGTTTTTTCAAGTACTAGTCTGTCTCCACAACACAAAATAATGAAATTAACACGAAAAGACTATTGTTTAAATGGAAACTTATAAGTCAACGACACAAAATAATGAAGAGGTGCATAATTTAGTGGCAAGTATTTTTGTAGTTGTTTTTCCTGTTTCCCTCGTATTGATTGGTTTAACTGATGGACGGCACTTGCAGATCTTACAAAGATGTTATTAGGATGGAACAAAGCCCTTGCAATACAACAAGATGAGAATGGAAGCACACCTCTTCACTTTTCCGCATCTGTGTTGGGCCACAGTTCCTCACAACACACCATACATTTACATCTACTAAGAGCTAATCCTGATGCACTCTATCAACCAGACCAGAAAGGATCATTCCCTATACACGTGGCTGCATCCGTCGGCGCGAGTTACGCCATCCGTGATTATATTAAGAACTCACCCAGTTGCGCCGGCTTGCGTGATGCTAGGGGAAGAACATTTATTCATGTTGCAGCTGAAAAAAAACAAAAATGGATAGTCATCGAAAATGCTTGCTTGAAGCGATCGTTATCATGGATTTTGGACATGCAAGACAACGATGGGAACACCGCACTACACCTAGCTGTTCAGCTAGAGAGTCTTACAATGTTTTGTGCTCTGTTTGCGAATAGCCAAGTACACTTGAATTTAACAAATAGGAAAGGGGAGACTCCACTAGATATTGCACGTGTCAATCTTGCCAGAAGAGATTTCCGTCTACAAAACAAGCAGGTAATATGCACGTCCGATAATTTTATTTTCAAGCACGGTCTTGAACTGATAAGATAACTATTGAGACTTCGTGGTTCAACTTTTGTTTATTTTTACTTTTATTATGCAGAACAGTGAACTAAGAATACACAGCGCACTCAAGATGGCAAACGCTAAAAGTGGCATTTGCCGCCAGGATGACTATGAAGAAACAGATATTCTACAAGCAAGAGAGGATGAAAGGCGTCACATGGAGATACTGAAAGACTCAACACAAAATCAGTTTATTGGCTCGGCTCTAATTGCAACTGTGACGTTTGGTGCAACTTTTGCCATGCCTGGAGGTTACAGAGCCGATGATCACCCTAATGGAGGCACTCCAACACGAGCTGGAAGGTACGATTTTGATGCATTCACCATGGGAAATGCACTTGCCTTCACCTTTTCTGTAATAGCTACAACTGCTCTCATGTTTTCTGGATCTCCCTCGCTTAACACTCGGGTCCGAGTCGTGCACTATGTTGTGGCCTACTATTGCCTGGCAATTGCGATTAAATGCATGGTAGCTGCCTTTGCACTTGGTACGTACACGATGCTAGCCCCAGTTGCTCGTAAGACTGCAATTGCAGTATGTGCCATCAGTTCTCTTGCACTAGTCTATCAAAAATTGGAGTCGATAATCAAGCATATTGTTATGATAGTACCATTTTGTGTAAGAAAGGGGAAAATCTTCACATTCAGTTGGTTCATGTTCTTTATCGTGCGCAATATTCTACTTGGATATTGGCCCATAATAGTCATATTTTGTTCAACCTTATGAAGCTACCCCGCAGTAAAAGTGGAACCACCGGCACATCCGTCAACGCTGTCACCTTGAAAAGTGGAACAGCCAATCAGATACTATTAGTAGAACTGTGTTTCTTTAGAAATTTCAGTGATGTGTGTACGTGTTCCACAGTTGATGTTCTTGTAACAATGTAAAAAACGACTACAGGAATATGTTGGTTATAAAAACAATACGGCATGTTTCAGTGATATCTCAGATTGTGTTGAAAACCTTGTTATTCTGAGCTATATCCATACGGCATGTGCCAGTGGTATTAAATAAGATTTTGCATTCTGTTGTTGGTAGTAAAAACAATAGATATAGCTTTAACAGATGCAGGAATTGGATGGTTGCTTCCTTTGGATGACAACTTCAAGCTTTATTAAACATATAAACAAAAAAATGAGATATAATATGCATTAGAGACTTGCCTTGATTTGTAAAAAGTTTCCAGCCACATCCTCTAGCGACTGTACATCTGAAGAAACACCATCCACACATAACCTTACCATGGCTGTAATGAATGGACTGGAGCCAGATCGTGCAGCGGCATTGTTGGTTGAACCTTTGGGGCGTGTTTGGTTTCCTGTACTGTTTTTGGCCTCCTTGCATCTGTGGCCCAGCAGGGCCTAGCCCTGGGAAACGAGCTCTAGGCCATGTTGTGCAGGACATTTGGTTGCCTACAAAGAGGCGGCCAGGCCCGTGGCTCTTCAGCCAAAAAAAATTCCCCTGATGTTTTGTTCCTAACAACAACGTTTTAAGCTAAAACCCCAACGTTTGGTTACACGTTTTTTAGCTAGTTCCGGTCACCTTGCATCCCTAGTGGTGACCCACTTCACACACGATCATACATACACTAGAAGAAGATCAAATAGGCAATGAGCATGAATTGAACGAAGATGATGAAATCTTTAAGGCGATGAGACTCGATGTGTGCTTGAGTTTCAGCTGCTCTAACATAGCTCACTGTTGCCTTCTGTTCTTCAAAGTTCATGGCGTAAGCTTGCTCTGCCAGCTCTCGAGTTGCATACCTTTTGCAGCTACCATCGGGAAAATCATGGACTTGAGCCTTTGTAGCATCCCAATTAACGAAGCCTCCAGTCTTCCATCCTCTGAAGACCACATACCACTACAGAAGGGAAGAACAAGTTAAGAACATGACAATCTGAAAGTAAGCAAAGCATGCATTGATTTATCAAACTACAAGCAGCATATAAGTGTTCGCTGCTCAGCTACTATGGTGTTATCCTACCACCACATCAAAAGCGGGTGTGAAACTACCACCGCAAGTTCGTCGTCTGAGGGGTTAGCATATGTACCACCTCAAGCACCCAAAATATACAGGTCGTAAGAAGTTTTGTTGTCCCTAGCTACCCAAAATATACATCATGATCATGATCATGATCATCAGACACCATCTAGCATGCTTGCACCACCGCCACCTTCAACTTCCTGAACAAGCACTACTGGTAGTAGTGCTTGTTGAGGAAGTTCTTGGTCCTCGGCCATCAGAACAAACTCAAAGCCTTGAGCCTTGTTGTCCAGGAGGTGACCAAGAGCAGCAATCTTGGTGGTGTCACTGAATGTTCCGTTTGCGGTCATCACAGGCTCGTAGAGGCCGGGGTGCACGTCCACAGGCACACTGCCCCTGATGGCGGCTGCCACCTCCCTGACGGCCTCCTCATGTTGTTGAAGACGATGACCGGTTCGTCCACCAGTGCGCCTCTTCTTCTCCTTCTCCTTCTCCTTCTCTTTCTCCTTGTCTACGTGCTTACCCATAGGATCGTCCGCCTTGTCACCACCATTCACGGTGTAGGGTTCCGACTCCTGGCTGTCAAAGTCGACGTAGTCGGAACAGGTGTGCCAAGAGGCTCAGAAGATCCCATGGCGAATTTGCTTGTGGCCAGGCACCAAGAGAAGATAGTCTGCATCTGGCTGTAGTTCATGATGGGCTTGTTGAGATACTCTGCGTCTTTAGGATGATCCTACGCAGCATAATACCATGTTAGTCAGATACACTACGCGAAAGGAGATGAATGTGATTAACCTTGATATGGCCTCTTAAGGTCTTTCAGCTTAATGATCATGATCCACCGCTGCCTCCACTTCCTCAGATGGTTGTACACCTGCGTGGAGGTCACCTCTTGACCATAGAACTGGAAAATCAGCTTCACAGCAGTCCTCAGGTGCACCTCCTTGAACCCTTTGTCCATGCGCACGCCAGTCTTGATGATTTCGACCATCTGGTTAAGCCAGAAGGTGGACAAGAAGGGAGACCACTTCATGGTCGTCCCCGTCTTGTTCTTCTTGCTCCTCTGATGGCTGTCCTGCATATTGAGCATCATTCCTGGCAGATCGGCCAGCTATGAAGCCAATTGAGGGCCATGGAAGTCCTCTACCTCGGAGACTAGCACCTCATACATCTCGGACTGAGAGTCAGGGACCAAGGACAGGGCGAGGTCCTGCTCCCTATCAATCATGGACTGCGTGAACTCATCGTTGGTATAGTCCTACAAGGGTTACGTCGAGTACAATAGTATGAAGATGTACCACAACTAAGAACTAGAACATGAACGAACACAGCTTGGGTATGAAGATGAATCTGTGGAATCTACTATTTTGAACATCACAGCAAGCTAGATCTACTTCTACCTACTAGTTAACACTACATCGGGAACATCTATGAATGGTTACATCACAGATCTAAGCTAGAACAGCTAGGGTTCGATGAATCTTACCGGCATGGTTGCGGCGGATGCAGATCCTACAAGCGCGTGGAAGAGGACGAAGAGGAAGCCGACGCACGTCTTCTCGCCACCGCCGGCCGGAGCTGTAGCTGCACGTCTTCCATGTGGGTGGTGAGGCCATAGAGTTCTCCGTTGTACAAAGCGATGTCATCAAAGATTGATTCTTCTTGTGTCGTGATCCAACTGTCATCCTCCCGGCGGCCAACACTGCATAGCGCGACATTACCAGGGGTGTAGGTGAGGGCAGCGAGGATGCAATCGCTGGATGTGGGCGCTTTAGAGAAGACTATCTTTTGGATGGTGCATGGTGTGTTGAGACGGATTAAAGGGACGAACTTTCTGTGCTTCAAAGATAGCGGAATCTCGATGCCGGAGAAGAGGTTGAAGACAACCAGCTTCACGTGTTTGCGCGTGAGCGCAGCGATCCAGCCACCATCGTGAGCTACCAAATAACGATTGACTTCCGCCTTGCTCGGCACCCGGACGGCCAAGGCCTCTCCGTCCTCCGGAGAGTACACATGCGCTGTCCTGTCATGCTTGCCACCAAAGGCGGAGATGTGCCATGGGATGGCTGCACGGCGTGATACGATCGCGGCATCTCGCCAGGATGTGCAAACGGCAGTGAAGCGTCTAGGTTGGAGCATGCCGACGAGCTTAGCATACACCAGGTGGAGGAGGTCGTTGGGGAGATCTGCTGCACCTGCAGGTTCGATTGCCGCACGGGATAACTATATATCAACTGCATGCTGCATGGCTGGAGTCGGACACGGAGACCTAAGTTGGTACAAACAAAGATGCATTGTCTCTTCTGCCTATGTATAGTATACTCTCCATGTCAATGGCCGAGTCATCTGGTATGAATTTGCTCACACGTACGTGCCCCAGGAACAAATTTAAACATCCATCTTCTTGCCCTAAACATACAACATGCATATTTCACGTAAAAATATCATATCTGGATTTGATCAACAGCTCAAAGTAACAAAAACTGAAAATCAGACGGGGAACAGTGCCGATACTACTCACTGGCAGTTTATACTATTTGGTAGTATATGTTATAGCAAGATTTTTGTAAATTAAAACTAATTTTTATTAGAAATTTTATGGCATGATATTTGTAGTATATGGCTACGCCATGGTTTTTTTAACATTTTTTTTGTGGCAATCACTAGGTCTGAGCGGCCTGATGCATCATCCAGCTTGACTGCCCACATGCATGAGTGGACCCTCACATTTCTGTAAAAAAATTCAAACATGATATTTTCTCTGAGTTTTTTGCATTTTCAGCAAACACGACATTTACCAAACGTTTCCCTCTGGATCTATGAAAACTTACGACGGATAGCAAAAAAAAATGTTATAGCACACTCTCTCCGCTGAACTGAGGCAGACGCTCGTCGCGACGGGGACAAGGGTGCGCCTGCACAGAGCCGTGTTGAACAACCATAAATTAACGACACACATTTTCATCAAACGGACCTGCAAAACAAAAAGATAATGACAACAATAAACCAGAACGTATTTACTCGGATGGCAAGAAAATGAGCTAAAAGTAGCAAAAGAGTTGGTAGGTCAGTTGAGACACAGATAGTATTTTTTGAGTTACGAGCGCTCGCCGCCGCGCTCGGCTGATCGGAGAACGACCCACCGGTTAATTAAGTTGCTGTTTGCGTCCCTCCGTTACCGCTGTGTGCGTACATGGTAAGAATTGAGATGGGAAGCGCGCGAAAAAGGAAAGAAAATCTACTAGGACACACACGTATTCCAAGAGAGGAAGAGGCCACCGATCGAGTATATGGAATCTGCCATTTTCTTTTGGAAAGCACATCGATGGATCCATCTATGAAATCAGACATCTTCTTCTCGATTCAATGCAGATCGAAAAGCCAATCGATCGATCCACACGAACAATCATACCGGAAGCATATCATGGCGGGATACCTGCCGGGCTTGGACACGATGCCGCCGGCGTCCATCGACCCAGAGGGCCCGACGGAGGCGGCAGAACAGCAGCAGAAAGAGAAAATCCTTTCGGCAGTAGCGGCGGCGGCGGAACGGCAACGGAGAGAGAAAATCCTTCGGGTGGCTGATAAGTGCTGTAGGATCTTCGCAATCCTTGTCTTCGTGTGTGCGGTCATCGGTGTCTACCTGCTGTTCCTCGTCTGGCTCCCCGGTGTGTTACTGCGCGACCCGAGCTACGCCGTCGCCATCGACTCCATCTCCGGCCTCACCGCCAACCGGACGGACCTCGCTCTCGACCCCGAGTTCCACCTCATCCTCCGCCTCGCCTCCCTGAACCCCCATCACAATGCGTGCGTCCAGCCCGGGACCTACCTCGAGGTGGCCTACCGCAGCGTCACGCTGGCCACCACCGCCACCATGACGGAGCTATGCGCCAGGCCGAGGGAGAGGAAAGAGCAGCAGCTCGTCGCGACGGGGACAAGGGTGTGCATGCCGGGAGCCGTGCTGGACAGCCTCACGGCGGACATGCGGCATGGGCAGCTTGTGTTCCAAGTCACCGTCAGGTGGTCGGGTAAGCTGGTGGCGTCGTGCGGGGGCCGGCAGGTCGGAGCCGCCGACCACGACCTGGAGACTACCTGCGATGTGAATCTTTGCCCGGACACCTAGAATGATGCTTCACACTCAATTCAAAAACTAGCGGCAATACAATCATTAGATGCACGGTCAGGATTTAGTCGTAGTTTCCGTTTCTGCTGCTCCATCCCTCCGAAAAAAGATGTGTTCTTTGTCTAACTTTATCTAAAACATATCCAGATACATCCGAATTTAGACAAACCTAATATAACTTTTTCGGACGTTGGGATATATTTTACTTTTTGTGACGATACAAAGTTCAAGTGAAACGCTGTCGCTCTTTGTAATTTCGTTTTCAGTTCATCTTTAATTTGTTACAGTTAAACGTGTCGGAGTTGCTGCTGTATTAATTTTCACTTTTTCAGTTCAGCTTTAATTTGTTAGAGCTAACGTGCCAAATAACTACAGATTCGCAACTACCATCTATAATTTTCGCATCAATATCATATGAGATTCAGAGCTCAAACCCAACACCGTCCAACACGTACGCCTGTTTTGCCAATCAAACACAAAGTATACTGAATCCCAAATATAATCATCTATTACAAATTCAGGTACACATGCACAGTTATTTCAGTGTCTTCTTTTGATTCTTGCCGCATTGTGGCCCATAATGCCTAGCGGGACTTTTCTTTTTTGTAAATCTTCTTTTTATCTTGGGCTGTGTGCATCCGTATCGCCGCTAGGGCAACGCGTTGTTGCAGAGCCTAGGTGTAATTGGTATCTTCGCGATATGAATATATACTCTTTATCTAAAAATGATGAAAGATGCAATCTCACAGACATCTGATCACACCTCTCTTCCACGCAATACAGACATACAGTACACGAATAATTGCTGAATAATAGGATGAAGACAGTTAAAAGAGTAACGGATGAATAACTCCGGCCATAATTTTTCTTCTTGATGATAGCATTCAGTCATCAGTGGGACGACGGAAGCCTTTCTTTAAGGTACATCAGAACAGCCTTTGTTCCTCGATCCAGAATAGGCCGCCTTACGCTGTACAAGAAACCAAAACGAGTCTAAGCATTTCCTTTTCCCCTTTCTGCTAGCCCCATGCGGGAACTACATCAAATGCAAGTTTATGTCTAATAACTTATGCACTAACAATGTATGTTGGAGTTAATTTTCCTTTGTGTCAACTCTACAAGCATGCTTATCCATCACAAAAAAAAGGGAGAGAGTATATATGCTTACCTCCTGAAGGGATTCCCATCAAGTCTCAGCACTTGCAGGGTAGGCTCAAGCAAACCCTGCCCATAAAACATCCGGAATAAGATAACAGATCATAGAGAGTTGCACCGAGAGATTGAGAAGTGCACAACTTATGAGTAGGAAGTACTATTTGTTTTGACATTTAGACACGCTTGCATCTTTCACGATTTCTCCAAACAGAAATTTTGTAAAAATGCTAATAGATAGCTACAAGAAGATATAACTAACAGATAAAAACAGATTTAAGTGAGACAACATAAGAGGCAACTAAGCCTACGGTATGCATTATTCTCATTTGCTATAGCTGAGATGCAGAGCATCAGAGAAGTTCACGAGGACCTAATGGGTTTCTTAGATTCATACACAAAGGTCAGATAAAAGCTACTACTACATTACTACTTAGAACAAGAAAGACTAGCGGCTGTTGTCATCGCCATGAGTAGAGAGCTATAGCAAAAATTTCCATAATTAATGGTTTCCTTGAAAAGATGAATTTGGCACAAATGTTTACTGCTAAGAAACCACACATGACATCAGACCAGCAGCACCTCGATCTGCTTCATAAAACTGGTCTTGCAGTTAAGCTCGATGTCAATGTGCACAAGTCCTAAGTCGCGAATATCCACGCGAGCGCACGCGCTATTTATGTGTGCTTCATCTCCTTCTACTATTATCTAGAAGACAACAAAATGCCATCCTTATAAGGTGGTGTACATCTCACTGGGTTAGCACGGTGGGACTAAAACTTGACCCTTGCACGCCCGTAGTGACTCGCTGGATTGGGCCGACGGTTGCAACCTCTCAACTGGGGCTTTGACTCTCCATACATGCTACTCCCTCCGTTTTTTAATATAAAACGTTTTGGGGATTTCCGACAGGGTGCAAAAAGCGCATAAATGACATGTCTGCCCACTCTATTCACGGAAATAACGAGTATTGCCCTCCCGAAGTACGTTCTTCGATCCAAAATAAGTGTCGCAGTTTTGAACTGGGGTTAGTTCAAAACTGCGATATTTATTATGGATCGGAGGGAGTACCAGATTCGGTCATGGGTATAATATACATAGACATATTCGTACCAACTTCGGTCTCAGTGTCCAACTCCTGCCATGCAATTTATCCATATTCATATGCTTACGCGCGTGCAGTAATCAAACTTTGAGCTCGAGCACCTTTTGTCCCGGTTCGTATCACGAGCCGGGACTAGAGGGTTCCTTGTATATCATCCCTACCACCCCAGCTTTTTTTAGCTCGAGCCACACCTCCATTTTTCTCCTATTTCACTCTCCAAAGCTCAATTTGATCCACATTTTTCTCCACTATTTGTCAATATTTGCGGCACCCATCTAACCAAAGGTTAGCAACATCATCATTTCTTTCGGTGTTGCTAATTTAGCTCATTTCATTGCTAGTTTAGCTCATTTCATTTTTTTAGTTCTAGCTAGGAGTTTGATGAAATGACTAAGTAGGGAATTTCATTTGTTTTATGTGCAATTTAAGCTCAAACTAAATTATGATTTGTGGGTTTTAGTGTCGTCCCGTCTCCGTCCTCACCCCGTTGATCGCCTGCGCCGTCCTGTCACCGGCACCACCTAGGTGAGGCTCTTGTTTTTATCTTTTATTTTGAAAAATCTTAGTTGTATGATTTAGATGTATAATTATTACTTGTATAATTTTCTTAGTTGTCTAATTGTTTGTTATATATAGTGCCATGGTTTTGACATCTATCCACACCGGCTCTCGTCCGCTCTATTATTTGGATGTGGTATGATTGTTTGTTATAACTATTTGTTTTATTCGTGTTTATGATAATTATGCCGATCAACTTGAAATAGATATATTTTTATCTAGGAGGTAGTTGAACCGGAAATTCCAACCGACCTATTGTCGAGTTTTTTTAAAAAGAAAACAATGATTTAAAAGAAAAATTGAAATAAAAGTGAAAATCTTCGTCTCCAATGCCTAGAAGAGAAGATGAAATTGGAGTTCCAGTTTGCCGACGTTCTCGATGATAACAAGATCAAGATGGATGCAATGCGCTTGAAACTTAAAAAGATTAGAAAATATGCCATTAATCAAAAGGCTTGGTATCATTATGTTGTTGGTTTAATAATTAACTTAGTTAGGATTTTGATTGCATTTGTTGTTGGATTTAAATTATTTAGATAGTTGTATGTTAGTTTCAATTAATGTATGTTTTATGAGAACTATGTATTACATTTGGTCACTACTCTACTTTGGTTTTAATGTGGTGAACTTGTATTAATGAATTTGGTTAGTTCTCTATTCTATTCATGATGTAGTGTAATTGGTCGATTATGTTCATTTACCGTAATGGGTTTTAGCGGTGATTGCGTTTGATATACTTATATAATGCATATGAGCCATCCATGGATGTATGCTGACCGACGCTCTAATGAGTACATGCAAGGCGTGCGTTATTTTCTTGATGTGGCTGAGGCAAACACGCGGAATGGTTTTATGTGTTGTCCATGCCATGTATGTCGGAATGAGAAGAATTACTCTTACTCAAGAACCCTTCACATCCACCTGATTCAGTTCGGTTTCATGTCCGGCTATTATTGTTGGACCAAGCACGAAAAAAGAGGGGTTATAATGGAAGACAATGAAGAAGAAGAGGTCATAACAACTATCCTATGTTCCCTGAACATGGTGGTACTACAATAGGGGAAGACGAAGTTGAAGAAGAGCCCATTGTTGATGAGCCTGATGATGATCTTCGTCGGGTCATTCATGATGCACAGATAAACTGTGAAAGTGAAAACGAGAGGTTGAAGTTGGAGCGCATGTTAGAGGATCACAGAAAATTGTTGTACCCAAATTGCGAAGATGGGCAGAAAAAGTTGGGTACCACACTGGAATTGCTGCAATGGAAGACCGAGAATGGTCTATCTAACAAGGTATTTGAAAACTTGCTGAAAATATTGATGAAGATGCTTCCAAGAGATAACGTATTGCCCCACAGTACGTACGAAGCAAAGAAGATTGTCTGCCCTCAAGATTAGAGGTGCAGAAGATACATTCATGCATTAATGACTGCATCCTCTACCGCGGTGAGGAGAACAAGAATTTGAATGCATACCCGGTATGTGGTGCATTATGGTATAAGATCAAGCGAGATGACCCTGTTGATGTTGAGGACGAGTCGTGCCCTAGGAAGAGGGTTCCTGCCAAGTTGATGTGGTATGCTCCTATAGTACCACGGTTGAAACGTTTGTTCCAAAACAAAGAGCATGCCAAGTTGTTGCGATGGCACAAAGAAGACCGTAAAAAAGACGAGATGTTGAGACACCCTGCTGATAGGTCGCAGTGGAGAAAAATCGACAGAGAGTTCAAGTAATTGCACGTGACGCAAGGAACTTAAGTTTTGGTCTAAGTACAGATGGCTTTAATCTCATAGTACAGATGGCTATGTAGCTGACTCGGCCACGCCCGCGGCCGCTCATCATGTACACTGATGTAAGACTCGAACATAATTTTGTATGACTCAGGCACAATTTGCATCAATGTATAATTTTGGGCATGACTTGAACATAATTATGTTGCATTTTCATATACATTGTGTTATTTATTGTTTCTTTTCATATATGTGTGTTGTATGTCGAATCAGTGAATGAATAAGCATACACGTCGGTGATTTTCTTATGTTGTGTTGTTATCTTGCCTCATTTACTTATTTGGTGGGTTTACCCGCGGGTTTTAATACTCATGCGAGTGCAGGTATGGTACAAAATCTATACCTAGGCGCGGGTGCAGGTACGGGTATGGTTAAGATACGAGGACGCGGATACAGGTTTGGTAACCTTTGGGTGTGGGTACCATCGGTAATAACCGCTATGTACTCATGAAATTCATGATATGTTATGTTGGCACGAGTATTTTGTGGTATGCTCTCTTGGAGCGTAGATGAAGAAAATTATGATGTGTTCTCTCTCCGCTGAGTACAACTCCATCTTTAGAACAACACATGAAATTAAAAATCTTCTATAAAACAACACATGTGCATTGGAGTCTTAAAGATATGCACGAGTATTTAACTAGTCCTACTCATTTAAGACCTAACAAGTAGGATAATTTGGGCCTAAACAAACCTACCGATGCACCTTCTACATTGGTTACGGATAACTCCTTACAACTAGCACCATGGTTTTACACTCCGTAACCAACGAGCCCTTCACATTAACAAACAACTCTCATGGTGAAGGCTGCCAATGAAGGTTTTGACTTGTGTCTATAGTGTCGGTCTGTACTATGGGAGCCACTGCCATAAATTTGTCTGATAATTTGCTCGGTCCTCGGAGCGTCGCTCATACACTTTGCATTCTCATCACTTAGAAGCCGAACCTTAAGCACCACGATTGCGGAACAAATCGTCGAGTTACGCACGCACACCGACAGCCGGCCATGGCGCGGGGCTTGGACACGATGCCGCCTGCGTCCACCGACCCAGACAAAATCCTTTCGACACTGACGGCGGAACGGCAACGGAGAGAGAAAAGCCTTTTGGAGGCTCATAACTGCAGCTGTACGATCTTCGCAATCGTTGTCTTTGTGTGCACGGTTGTCGGTGCCTCCCTACTGGTGCTCGTCTGGCTCCCCACTGTGTTCCCGTGGGACCCAAGACGCTACTCCGTCGCCATCGACTCTGTCTCGGCCTCACCACCAACTGGACGGACCTCGCTCTGGACCCGGAGTTCAATCTCACCCTCGACGTCACCTCCCTGAGCCGCCGTCATACTATGGGAGCCATTGCCATAGACTTGATTGATAATTTTCTCGGTCCTCGTAGTGTCGCTCATACACTTTGCATTCTCATTACTTAGAAGACGAACCTCAAGCACCACGATTGCGGAACAAATGATGAGAACAAGAACATTGATCTTAGTACGATGAAAAGAACGATATATGTGAGTTGAAAAAACACGGTTTCTGTTTGAGAAAACCATAAATTAATGTCTCACATGGTCATCAAACAGACGTGCATTAAAAAAGAATGACAACAATAAACCAGACAACTGAATGTATTTTCTCGGATGGTAAAAATCATCTAGACTAATATAAAAAGACCCAGAGGGCGGAGATTCAAAGCATCTGGACCGTACACAAGATGAATCCAACGGTCAAAAGCAACCCAATGTTTGATGTCAAACGCATTGAGTTGAGCGCCTTCGCCTCCACACGCAACTGCTCCAGTAATCACGCCTCCACACCCATCGGCCAAATCAAGCCGCGTCTCCGCATCCAACTGCCATATCACGCAACATCGTCGCGCACCGCCGTCATAACCTATCGCCGGAGGAGGAAGATGCGTACTGGACGCGGCGCAGGGGATGATGGCGATGCCGTCCCCGCACCCCCCGAAACAGAAACCGTCTACTCCATCACCCTCCATCCGCCACTAATCCGCCGGAGCCACCGGTCTTCGTCGCTGCCGTCCTGCCTTGCGTCGCCTCCAGGAGACGAAGCCTAACCTACGCAAGCCGTGCCGCACCCCACCTCTCGCGAAAACCGCGTCCTCCCCAGGTCACACTGGTGCCGACCACGATCCAGTCCCTCTCACCGCACCCCATCGATCATCGGACTGAGATCCCCGAGCCTCCAAGCAGCGCCAGACTCCTTCCATGCGCCCAGAAGCTCCATGCGGATGTGGGGGGCGAGGAGAGAGGACTGGCCGGAGAGCTCGGCTCCTTCCTTGCCATTTGAGCAGGGAACCGTCTCAATCCCCGCTCGCTGCAGTCTCCCCGTGCCGCTGTCTCCATCCCAGCGAGGGCCGTCTCAATCGCCGCGCGCCGCCAACAATCCGCACACGACGACGCCGCACCAGGAGGCTGCCTCTGCAGTTTCAGTTCACCAGGTTGGGTTGCTGTTTTCAGTTTACAAAAGTGCTACGTATCTTATTACATTCGTATCGTTTCCACTACTGTACTGATCCAGAACTAAATACTGGAGTGGTGTAGCGTGTATTGGTACAGAATATAGGTGTACCGTTGTTGTTCTCCATGTATCTGGATGAGACACGCTAGGAACTGAGATCGCTCTGACCAGCATGGGTCAAATTTCATTCTCTGTTTATTTCAGGAACTGAGGCGCTAGGAACTAAAATCACTCTAACGGAGGCGCTAGGAACTGAGTTCTCCGTTTTTTCATGATACTTCATGGCAGTTTAATTTTTTGTTATTTCCTATCCTCATTCGTATGAAGTATGTACAGTGCTATATAAAGGTAGTATTGATCTGCTTATCAAATGTTCAGGAAATGCGTAGAATATTTAATCATCTAACTGTGGAAAGGAATGCATTTGGTTATCTTGTATGGACATTGTTCTTCTGGGAGTTAGTGTGTATCTTGAACCACATAACTACCCTGCACGGTGCCACAGGAATGATGAGAAACATATAAGTACACCTTATATCTTGAATAAGAAACAACTAGGTTTCTATGAACCTTGATCGTAGGGGCAACATTAACATATAATGTATTTCAGTTGCAAATGTTTTTAGTAGAAAAAAAATCTCTGAATGGAAGAAAAGTAGTTGTAGACATTTGAAGATTACAATATTATGAGTTCAATCTTAAATTGCGGTAAAAAATAGGTACACAAAATTGCATTGCACTGTGTCAAAAATCTATCTTCATGTGAGGATTATATTGTGATATGAAAGGAAACCATTAATTTAAGGAAGAGAAGCAATTACCAAAGAGTCTGGAACAGATGGCTGAGCCTTCGGGAATGGAATGTAACTCGAGGAGAAGGTAAATATGCGCTTAGAAAGGTGGAGAGCAAGCATCGTATTGTCTATTGTGTTCATAATAGGGTTGAACCATGTGTTTTAGCTAACTAAGTAAAGCTGCTCTACGGTTTGGCCAGCACATGCCCTGATTATGTAGCCCGTTACGTCGTGTAAACCGTGACCAACTTTCAGCTATACATATTCCCTTTGTTTGAGATAAAAGGGTTTCTTACTAGCTGATCCAGTGAAGTCCGGTTGATGTGCCTTTTCTTCTACTTTCTTTTCGAGAACACATGCCTTTTATTCTACAGTGAAGGAGAGTAATAAAATAACAATGTATTTTAAATACTACATGATTCCAAAACAGATAAATTTCCACTTATACAATTTATCCCCAATACCGTTTCCCGATGATGCTGCATGTATTTTGTAGGATCCTGAAGAGTTAACTGCTATGTATGTATATGTTATAAATCAGCCAAGGTATTTAGTGTGTCCTCCTTTTCAATACACAGAACCGAGTTCCAGAGTTAGTGAAAGTGCTTTTACAAAGATCTTTATACCCGATGTTGATCGTTATAAGTCAGGGTATAGACTAAACATGTATTTCTATTTTATAATAATTAAATTTAAAAAATACTCAGTATCGGTCAGGGTATGATCTTTATGCACCAATGCAAAGATCACAACTGAATCAGAAGTCTACATGGTTCAGTGAGCTCGGATTAAAGAATCTCAATCAGTAAAATATATGCGGTTTGTGTTTCATGTGAGAAAGGACCATCAAGGTCTTATTCTTTGTTGCAGTCGATCAACCTGATGGGAGATAAAACATAGGTGCATATTTTAGTACATGATCATTGCACTACTTGCCTCATATACCTATTGCCTGGATAACAAAACTGTTGTATCAAGATTAGTGACTTTGGAATTAAAGGGAATAATTTCACACCATGTTATGCAGTCCGATACAAATGACACACACACTGAGCTGCAGCATACCTGGAGGCAATCAAGCCCCCAGCGGATGACCCCAATGCAAAACTACACCGCCAACAGATCAAATCACTCGCCTTAGCTGCGAAGGCCATACGCCAAATCCCAAACACTCCAGGAGGGAGTCGAGATCGTGCCATAATTGACACGCGTCGTGAAGAGCACAATCACAGTGGTCGCCGCCACCACTCAAAGGAAAGAAGCGGCTCGCGTAGGCGCAGGTCCGGGAGTAGATCACGCAGATCTTACAGCAGCGACTCATACTCTGATCAAGAGCCTGAGCCACATGGAGCTCTGTGCTTCACTCGACGCGTCCGCGAGACACGGATGACCAAAGGGTTCAAACTTATATCTGAACAGCCCAAGTACACGGGACGACAGGAACCTTCGGGGTGGCTGGAAGACTACAGGCTGGCTGTCGCATGCCAGCGAGGCACAAACACCACAGCCATGCAATACATACGACTCATGCTCGAAGGCACAGCCCGCGACTGGCTCAAGGCCCTACCTCCATCAACATACGATTCGTGGGATCACTTCCGCACTGATTTCATCAAAAACTTCGTGCCTCTATGTGAGCGCCCAAAAACATTCGAGGAGCTGCGAGCCTGCGTTCAACGGTAAGACGAAACGTTGAGGTCATACATCAGACGATGGACTGAGATACGCAACTCAGTCGGAGTAATTTCAGAAGATATGGCCATGGATGCTTTCATAATGGGACTTGCCAGGCGGGACTTCAAAGAAGCACTTGGTCGTAAAAGCCAACCTCTGTGGCTAACCTCTTGATGATCGCGACTGAGTGGGCAGACGGAGAAGACATGGCACGCACCACACGCGGGTCCTCACCCCGTGACAATCATGAAAGCGGCAGTCGAAGCCGCAGAGACTCGTACAGAGACGACCGAAGGCGCAAGCGTTCCAAACGTCACTACGACGACGACAGACCCGAATTCATGGCGACTGGGTTCTCCACACCCCGCAACGACCAAGACAGAAGCGACCGACGGTCAGAAGATAGACGGGACAGTCGAGATGATCGCCGGGACAGTCGAGACCGCGGCCAACGCAGCGACAGCTACAAGAGGAAAGACTGGCGCAAGTCACGACCTGGAGGACAATCCGAGCGATCATTCGAGGAAAAGATGGATGCTGATTGCAGATTCCACCTGTACAAGGGGAAGACGGAAAACTGCGCTCTAATCACTCGATGAGAAACTGCAGGGAGTTCGACCAAATGGCGACAGATTACATAAATCTCAGAAAGGCAGCAGCCACACCCGCACCTGCACCCGTGCCTCAGCCAAACAATGTGCCTATTCTGATGGCACCACCTCCACCACCACAGCCTGCCGCAGGCGGAAATCTCGCGGGTGCCATACAGCCCGTACCTCGGGTGGACGAACCACAGTACCCTCCGCCCCAAGGGCAGATGTACATGATACAGAAAGGTAGACCTTCCAACAGGGAGCAAAAACTTCGCACTCGACAAGTAAACATGGCGGTCATGTCACCTCCCGCTGTAACTGAATTCTTAAAGGGTTCTGAAACCACAATAAGCTTCAGCAGAGAGGACCACCCTCCATCGGTTGTTCGTCCAGGGCACTCTGCTCTGGTACTCGACGCGCAAATTGGAGGCTACGCCATGTCCAAGGTATTCATGGATGGAGGCAGCGGCATAAACATCATCTTCGCAGATACGCTCCGCAAAATCAATAGGTCAGTCGAAAACCTGTCAAGTTCTTCAAATACCTTTCACGGTATCGTCCCAGGCAAAGCAATAAGCCCAGAAGGCACCATACAACTCGACGTAACGTTCGGGGACAAGAACCACTTCAGGACAGAATTGATTGAGTTCGAAGTTGTCGACTGGAAGTCACAATACCATGCTATACTTGGGCGTCCGACGTTCGCTCGATTCATGGCGGTGCCACACTATGCATACCTCCAGTTAAAGATGCCGTGGGCTTTGGCATTCGAAGAGTTGGACACCGATAAGTCGGATGTGCCCCATTATCACAGACCAGGCAATAGTGCTTTACTGGACACGCCTTAGTGGTATGAGTTTCAACCCCACACTTATAACATTTCGAACCTTTCTTTCCTTTACCACTGACCGGAACCTTTGGCTCAACTTGAACACCGGTCCCGACAACCGGTGAGACAACAGCCACACTAGCCACCTCCGCAGCCGACGAGGTGACCATGGCGGTCCTAGGCGCAAGCGAGTGCTGCCCCCTGCACAGGAACTGGAAGTGGCATTAGAAATTGCTGCCCTGCTGTAGGTTGTTGATGCTGGCCTTGCGGAGGCAACAAAGGCTGGTTAGTCGGTTGAAACTGAGGCTGCACTGGTGGAGCGTTCTTTTTCTTCCTCCTCTTAGGCCGAGGCCCCTGACCCGCCGGCTGCGCCATAGGCGGTGCCATCTGCTGCTGGAACTGCGGGTACATGGGAGGGTGCATCGGCATCAACGGCGGGAATTGGAACTGCCCCGGGTGCGTCATATACGCTGGAAGACCTGGTTGTCGTGACGGATTCTGCAGCGGCCTGACCAGCGGAGGCCCATTCGGCGGACGGAACTGCCCGGCGGCAGCGGGAGCCGGCCCTCCCGTCACGGCCGGAAACGGGCCAGCCCACAGCCTCCTGCCGTGGCCCTTGTGGCTGTGGTTGCGTCGATGAAGGAGCGACGGGGCGAGCTCGAGGGTCGCCGCCCTGCTGCGGCCAACGAGGCGCTGCCATGCGGGTAGGCGGGTCAGCCTCGACGGACGCGAAGCTCCGCACCCACCGGCGAGACGACGGCGCGACAGTGGACGATGCCGACGGCGGAGAGACGGTTGACGGCGATGCTTGGATGGGATCGTGCACGGACGTTGAGGACGGGGTGGATGCGGGGCGAGGACGGCGCGCTCGATGGGTTGGAGGCGAATAGCTTCGGAGCTAGGGTTCGTCCTTCTTGGACGGTAGAGATGCGTCCACAGCCACGGACGGCCGAGATGCGCCCCCGCCACCGCCTGACCCGTGGGGTCCACTCGTCTGGAGTTTGAATTTCGAATCCCCGCATGCGCATGCGTGATCCCCGTCGAAGACGGATCGGCCGAACCCAGCACGTCCGCCGCCGGCGAGCTCGCCGCGTCCTTCACCTTCCCCAGCTCCATCTCCGGCGCATTCCGTCCCTCCAAGGCCTTGTCGAGGAAGGTGCCCAGGACGGGGGACGGCGAGATGCGTCGTGGAGGTAGCGGTCCTCGCCATGGCCCCATCCGAGGAGGCGACCGCGTGATCCGCAGGCCAGCCGCCGAAGAAGGCACGCCATGGCGCCCTCGACGCCGCGCACCCGGCGGCTCCACCACCGTTTTCTCCGCCGGCGTCGGATCCCTGCAAGAAGACGAAAGACAAAGCTCACCTGTACTCGACGACGATCCACACTCCCAGAAGCGACTTGCCGGCGACGGAAATCCGGCATCCACCCAAAACTCTTGAATGAGCTTCGCCTCCGTCCGCTGCGGGCGGCTAGACACCGGCGAGGAGGCGCGTGGCTGTCCATCTTCACCCATGGTGTCCATCGCTATCCGGACGGCGACGTGCTCCGTATCGAGCTCTTCTTCCTCGGACGGCTCCGCATGTAGACCACCGAGGCACGCAAAACGCGAACCAGCGAGCTGGGACCCCCACGCTGCCGGCGCAAGGGTCGGCCGGTGTAACAGCCCGAAGCTTGAGAACCTAAAAACCCGTGTAAATTTTCCACTTTTGTGTTCATTGCATCATGGCATCATGCATCATGTTGTTGTGCTAGGGAATTTGGTGTTGCTAGGGAATTGTTGTGGTTTGGCACCACTTCAAACAAAATGCTAACCTTGATTCAAACAATTTCAAAACCACGAGGGCACTCAATCTTGCAAACTAAAATTACTTTGACCTCTCCTATTTGTCAAGGAAGTTCCAAGAGTTCAAAATACAATTTAGAACTTGCTCAAAATTTCTAAAGAAGCAACATTTTGGAATTTAGAAAATTGCCCGAATTGAATCCTTTGAACAAAGTGGTACCAAACTATTTTATTCGGAGGCGCCAATTTTTGTGGAGCTTCCCCATGATATAAGAAGGCTACCCAAATTATTTCATATTTTTCTAAAATGATTTAGTGCCTTAATTAAATCTAGAGAGGTGCTGCAGTTTTTCTTTTAAAGAGATAGGACTAATCCGTGATAGACACAAAAGCTGCAGGGGTTCTTCGCAATTTCGCCGTCGTCTCTCTCCTTGCCACTGCTGCCATGCCGCCGTGTCGTCGCCGCGCGCACGCCATGCCCGGCCCCCCTCTGCCCTTCCCCTTGCGAGGAGGAGAAGCAAAACCGGGCCCCCACCTGCCCTGCCCCTCCTCCCCACTCTCCCACTTGCTCCCTTGCTCCCCATCTTCTTCCCCGCGAGCCGCCATGGCCGCCGCCCTCGCCGAGCTTGTCGCCGTTGTTTGCCGCGTTCCCGAGTAAATCGGAGACCACCACCAACTCCGCCGCGTCTCCTGCTGCATTCCTGCCGAGGAATCGAGCGGGGAGGCCGAAATCGCCGGCACCGTTCACATTTCCGCCGCTGCCGTCCGCGGCCTCGCCAGAGAAATTCCTCGCCGTCGACCAACTCCGGTCCACCCGAGCGCCTTCACGCCACCAGGGTGAGCACGTCTCCCCTCCTGGACCCTTCTTCTCCCTCTCCCGCCGTGGTTTGCCGGCGTACAGCACGCAGCCGTGCGTGCCGCTGCCGCTCGGATATTCGGGTCCAAAAACGACCGGATTATCCGACGCAATGCAGTACGCAAATCGTTCTGGTCCTTAGCCATTTCTTCGTGTGTGCACTCGATCGGATAATCCGATTCCTAATAATTCGGATTTTCCGAGTTTTATCAGTACCGAAATCTTCGAGTCCTTAGCCAAATTCTTCGAAGTCACTGTTCAATCGGATTTTCCGATTTAAATAAATTCGGATATTCCGATATGGTACAGTACAAAAATAATTCTCCCGTCTAAAGTTATTCCTTCTTTCTAGTTGGTTACAATAGTTGGGTTGTGTCGGATTTAAATTGTAACCAGGAGATAATTAAAAGAGGGAAGGAAATATTAAAAGAACTTATTTAATTTAGTAAGTTAGCAAATCTATAACTTCTATCGGTGCATTTTAAGATTGGTGTATGATACCAAAATGCTCATAATTTTATGGATTTAACTAGTGACATCATTTCATGCATGTTTACCTCATTTTAAGCACAGGAAAACATTAAAAACAAGGTAGAGAATATTTCTCTTTTGGTGAATAAATTTACTCGCTCCCCTTTTAAAATTGGTCGATCTTGCTAGAGAGCTTCTAATAAGTTCAGTACATTAACTTGTCATGTCATCATGTTTGCGCATTGCAATGGTGAACGCATGTGTGGTGATTGATTGTTCTCTTCCGATGTTTGTTCTTTTCGTTAGATCAAGCACCGGGGTTACTCCACAATACCCCGAGATCCGTACTATCAGCACGTTGATCAAGGCAAGCGTAATCCCCCCTCTGAGCATATCTTATCCTATTTTCCGCAAATATTTTCTCCACTATAATTTGCATGCGGTTCCAAATGTCAATTTGCTTGGATTAGAGTATCCTATAGTTGCATTAAGATTCCGATGCCAATTACCTGTTTCCCCTCCTATTATCCATAGGATGTACTGTTGGCCTGAAATAATTAACTATGCAGTGTTGATGCTTAGCCATGCTTAGTTAAAATGCTTAGCAGTCCGGTGGATGTTTCATGGTTGGAAATAGGTGATGAGATGTACGGATGATGGTGGAGAATTTGTGGTGACAGGTAATAAGATGCTTAAAGGTGGGGATGAGAGGCCACTTCGGTATGGTGGTGTTTTGTCTCACTCTCGCCGCCTAGGTGCGAGTTCTTTACTCTTGAACCAAGAATGAACGCGCTTCCTTTCGGTGGGGTATATGGAGCCCTCGTCGACCGACTAACTTGTGGCGGACTAGCCGAGGGTCCTCTAGTTTGGCTTTCCATTTGCGCGTGCGTTGAGTATGGCCAAGACTGAGATGAGGATGGTTGTGTCAGGAAAATAAGTGGCCGCGGGACAGGGTGCGAGAAGGTACCTCTTGTCCTACCGCCACTGATGATCCTGGGTTAGTCTCAAGCGAGGTAAAGGTTGTAACCGTTCCCACTCAGCCGGCTTTCCCCGGAAGAGAGCTACGTGTAGGCAATGAGCCGGGCGGTACCGAAGGTAAACACAGTGCACCCCTGCAGGGTTAAATCTTTTCGAAAAGCCGAGTCCACGGTTACGGACAACTTGGGAAAGGACGATAAGATCATAGAATAACTTTAACGGAATGATTAAAAACTGGGTACTAGAGGTACCACTCACGAATGTAAGGTGAGCTTCCTCGAGGGTGATTCGGGGAGGTGCCTTTGATGAACAGTTACAATGGTTGATGTTGAGTAAGGTGATGAAAGAAAGAGTTACTCCTTACCTCTTTTAAAAGTACTCTGATTAGACGATGCCTTTGAGTTATGTTTTCATAAATAAAATCAGCTTTATGCAAAAGAGCCATAAAATTTGAAAGCCTCATCGAGCTAATGCTCCATATATAATCTTGCGAGTTCGTCGAACTCAACGTCGTTTGTTTTGTTTCAGAGGAGGACTTCACCGACCTCGAAGGTGGGTTCTTTGTGGACGTCGACGAGTAGTCTGGGGTTCCCAGGTGGCAGCTTGGGACATCCCGGATCAGCTGGCGCTGTGATGTTTATCTGTAGGCCTCTTAGGCCATATTTGGATATTGTTGTTTAGAACAACTTAATTTGCTTCCGCTTGTTGTAATGTTGGGTCTGTGACCTCTGGTTGTCATTTGCTATCTTTCTCTATTATAAGAGTTGAACTATATGATTTGTGTCGTAGAGTCTGTGATGTGCCAGTTGTTCCACAAGTCTTGGTCTCTCTATTATGCATTGAGGGTTGTGCCTGTGTTAAGGCATCGATCGGGGTGTTGCGTTGCCGATGATCCATTCCGAGCAACGCCTGCCAAAGGTTTTGGCCGGGGATTGGTAAACCCGTAACCTCCGGTTGTATCGCTTAACCGGTGACACACAGCATCACTGTATAACAGTCGGGTCGGGGCGCCACAGCCGGCGCCGCGTTTGCATCGGCGTCAGAACGCCGGCCGCGCTCGCGGTCCTCCTAGATCGCCGTTCCGCCTAGATCGCCATTCCGGTTTTCACGCGGAACAGAGAGATTCAAACTAAAGGATGCATACATAGCATCCTCCTCCTCCTCCTTCTATTCCTGTCTTTTCTCAAGCTCATAAATACAATTTTTTTTTGAAGTACAAACCTGCGTTACAAACAAAGGAAACAGAGACGAACAGAAACGCAAATTCGTACAGAACTTTGTACTCTACCCAAAGCACACAGCAGCAAGCTGCTGAACCACCAGAGCTTCTCGCCGCCGACGACCGCCGGAGAAGAAAAGCCGACCACCACCCACCTGGAACGGAAGGACCTCCAGCGTTGAAGAAGACCGCAAAAGCCACTCGCCGCAAGCAGCGAGATCTCTCCGATGAACGAGCACGGCCAAGCCACCTCCGCGTCCAGCTCCAGCACCTCCCGCCGCCGAGACGGCCAGGCCGCGCCGAGATCTTGCTCTTTGTTGACGTGAAACAAGACGACAAGCCAATTGCTCCAAGAAAAGTAAGGCTTGCATGTCATCCGTCAGATAAATGGAGCCAAGTCTAACTACTCGTTCATAACTACATGATGATTAGTCGCCCAAAGAATAAGATATATCCAGCTAAGGACTACCACTCCACTACACCATGTTCACATTCACTGTATATGTCAATTAATAATGCTTAGTTGAGTTGAGTAACATGACAAGATTTATGCTCCCACTTGCTCTAGGATGTGGTTGGTTGGTTGATGAATCAATGTGTATGGGGTGGGATGGTTCACATTTGGGGCATGCAATGGTCCAAATTAAGATGATTACATTTTTTTGTTTGGTTTGAACGATGCGAGATGCATTAGCATCAGATGTGTTCTTTGTAATAGAAATGGGTTTATAGGTTGTTATGTTTTTCGAAATGGAACAGATTGTTATATGTGGTTAAATACAATTAAAAAATGAGGGGCGGTGTTGTGGAAAGGACGCCGCGTCAGCCGAAATGCACGTCCCGGCAACGATGTGTGCTTAGGGACGGAGCCAAGATCTGATATCAACAGGGGCAATATTAGCCTAATAGTGTATGTGATCTTGATGAGTGGGGCTAATGAAGTTTATTTACACTAATCAAGCAGCCAAAGTGGCTAATATTGCAAGGGAAATCATGAGCCTAGGGGGGGGGGGGGGGGGGGGGGGGGGGCGTAGCCCCTGCTCGTCCCCCCTTGTCTCCGTCCCCTAGCTGTCATCTCTCTCAAGTCTCAAGTCGTAAACAATGTCCTAGTTAGATATAAGCTAGTTTACACCATTAATTCAGTACGACGGGGAGACTTTTGACTGTTGATTTAGGGCTCCAATAGTTTATACGTCACACATAGGATGCTTTGGCATCTCAAGACGGAACCGTCTTGGTAAGAACATATACATAAAACAACTCTTATATACTTTTATCTAGATTAGGTGTTTACAGGATATTTCACCCTATTTCATTGTTTAGTTACATAATTTGAAAGGTAGAAATCCATATTTTTCGTACTTTTGAGTTTCAAGAATTAATTTATGGACTTCAGTCTATTTGATGAAAATCTTGTACTCCAGACAGACTAGAGAGCTAGCGAGAGGCCCAACTAGACGGGCTATGGCTAGATATTTAAATTTTTGACAACTATTAATACAAAAAATAGTAATTACACACGGTCTCAGCACTAATATATATAATTTCAAGAACTAATGAAGTAACTAATTAGGATAACTGTAGCCATATAGGGTTAGATACAGCCGTAGTATGATTTCGAACATTGCTTGACTTTTCGGAAAAATAGACATAATATTAATTATGTATTTTGCGTTAGTATGATTTTGAACATGCACCGTTTGTATGATTTCGAACATTGCTTTGTCTCCTGCATCATTTTTACCGCCTGCTACATCCAAGTAAATGGAGAGAGACAAGAAATAATTGCCTCATATCATTGTTTGGAGGGAATAAAAAGAGTGAGGATTGTTTAAGGTCTATTAACAACTGGCAGGTTCTTTATTGAAGCTGCCCCTGGATCGTTGACAATTTCGAGCTTAGCAACACTACATGTGCTTTCACGTGCTGGTCCACCGCTTCACAAGTTTGAATGCCATAATTAATATAGAGCCAGACAATAATTGATCTTAAATAACGTCGAACAGGTCACCACAAAGAACTAGACTTTGTTTTAGAGGAGAAGAACTAGATCGACCTGATTCGAAGCATCTCCCCCACTATAACTATAAGGGTGCCCGGATAGGAGTTGCCTACACAACCATCAATCATACTTTCATACACTCGTACCCAACCTTCTAACCAGAAAGGTAGCTATAGTTGGCACCTCGTGCGCTGGTGATGGCGTCAAGCTCGAGCACTGGGGAGGAACCTCCGGCACCATCCGTCGTGGAAAATGCTCCTCCCCTGCCGAGCACTGAAGCCAAGATGTTTGTGGTCACGGGCCGCGACCACTGCCAGCAGTTGAAGGATATGGTGAGCAAGGAAGATCCTTCAACCATGGTGGTGGTAATGGCCTCGAGCCACCAGACTTCCACGCCGTCCAAGCAGGCTCCCTCGCCGCCGCCGCCGCTCATGGATCCAGGGCTTCTTGCAGTGGCCTCCTCTGGCTCTTGGAAGAAATTGCAGTCGTTTCTCAAAGGGGATCCCTTCCAACCTCCGAGATCATCAAATGCTGTTGCTGCTCATGGACGAAATGGCAATCGTCTCCAACCTCGAGCGACGGGGCCGTCAGATGCTGTTGCTTCTTGTCGAAGACACGGAAATCGTTTCGTCCTGCGGAACCCCATCCAACCTCCAGCGACGGGGCCAACGGAAGCTCGGCTATCGATCCACCTTCTACTGACCTAGAAGCACATCTCAGGGAGACTATCTTGGACGGGGTCACCTTTGAAGGCGACACATTTCTCCATGTCATGGCCACCAATTTTCTGGGCGAGGATTTGATCGAAGATGAGCTTGGCATCCGCAGCAAGGCAGTAGAGTTCCTCCCCAAGCAAAACAACAATGGAGATACGCCCCTGCATTGTGCTGCACGGGCGGGGAAATCCCAAATGTTGTCTGTTCTCCTCGATCTTGCTAGAGGCAACGATGCTGACACAGTGAAGGCACTCCTGAAGACAGAAAACAATAGCAGATGGACAGTCTTGCATGAGGCAATCCGTGGTGGGAACAATGATATGGTCGTGTTTCTCATGGAGAAGGACCCAGACTTGGCCAGATTTCCAGATGATAAGGTCAAGCTGCTCATGACCGAGGACTCGGAATTGGCTACTTCTCCCAAATGTAGTCTACCAAAAGATGCTACTTCCCCGTTGTACCTAGCCATCTTACTGGAAAGAAAAACCATCGCTGAAACACTCTACGAGAAAAGTGGTCGCGATCTTTCATACTCTGGGCCGAATGGACAAACTGCACTGCACGCTGCTGTTCTCCGAAGCAAAGGTACGGTGAAGTGCACCCTTCCTTTTCAACGTTTGCGACATATATAGCATATATTTTTGCCTCGATAGCGTTATACCATTTTGGATTAGGTCTACTAAAACCACAGAAACTGCAAATGGAGCCCGAACACCAAGGAGCTTGGTTTTTGAAAAATTCAAAAAAGGCACTTTTAGTTTCAAAAAATCGAGAAACAAATCCAGATGTAGATACTGTCGATATCTAAAAGCGTGTACTATTTTAACTCAAAATGCATTTTATTTTGGGCTACATAAAAAAAGACAAATCGGGTAAATTTTCAAGTTTTAAAATTGTGTACCGTTCACCATCCAGATACACACCCATTCGTCATTTGTTCTCAAGGCATCTCCATCTCATTTGTTCTCAAGCCATCTCCACCGACACACCTCAAATTCGTGTCCGGCACCCTAAGACATTTGTATGACACATCAGGGGTGCAGCCTACAACGGCGCCTGCAAAAGGCCCGCCCCCAAACAGACAAAAAATTTGAGCAAATGAACAAACACCTTGTGGGCTCTAATTGGAAATAGAAGTTTGATTCAAACTCATGCAATATTACGAAACTTGATATAATATTACGAAATTTAAACTAAAACCTAAAATATACGCGGCTAGGGCCAGCCTCGTCATTCGCCTTCACGGCTAAGCGCGAGCGCACACGACTTTCCTGCTGGCTCCTGCTCGTTGATCGGTGTAGCTTCAGCATTGACGCCAGCCTCGCCTCCTCGCCTCCCTCGCCATGGTCAGCTCCTTGAGGGTCGCACGCTCAGCGGCCAATTGGGAGGCCGCATGCTCTAGCTTCTCCGCCTGGGCGATGAGCTGCTGCTGCTCGGCCGACATCGTCTAGGCGTTCAGCTGCTCGTAGATCGCCCGCTCGGTGGCCATGAGAACACGGCCGCGCGCTTCCTGCTCCACACTCTCGATTGATGCCTGGATGTTGGCTGCCTCCGTGGCGGTGTTCACCTCCTCGAAGCCGAACCTGGCACGACGGTATTCCTCCTTATTACGCCAGCTGGAGAAGGAGTTGGTGGCAACGACCTGGTCAGACCACAGCGACGGTAGCTCCAGCTCTTAGTGTGGCACCTCCTGCTGCGCCGACACCTCCTGATGTGGCTCCTGCTCCGGCTATTCCCCATCATCCACCTCCCCCAATCAAAGGCGCCTTCCTCGACATCAGCCGGCGGAGGGGCTGATTCCTGCGCCGTGGGGTGAGCACGGTGTGCTGCCTGGGTGAGAGTGTCCCATGAGGTGGCGAGGCGGAGAGGCATAACGGCGGCGTGGGTGGTGTGGGCTACGGCGAGCGGTAGTGGTATCGTCAAATGGCTGCACGGCGGGGTGCTTTTATAGCCCGGATGGTTGAGCCCTGAGGTGGCAAACAGAGACGGGAAGCGGTGCCGCTGGGCGGGAAGATCCGGGTGGGTGAGCACATCTCCGTTGAAGTTAATGGCGGCAACACGTCTCTACCGTGCTAGCGGCGTTTGTGAAGCTGGGAAGGCTAGGCGCTGCGCAGGCGCCGGAGTAAATGTGACGTGTGCGGCATACGCATCATGGTCCCGTCCCTTCGTCGCCTGTGAAAACGCGTCACCATTACGCAGGAGGAACGGCCTCCTGCACGACACCATTAACCGCCTCTGCTCTCGCTATGTCTATGAAGAGAGGGGGGGGGGGGGGGGGGGACTGTCCGACGACATGTCCGGGTAGTGTCTGGCACCCCGAGAGGGCCACCAAATTTGGGGGCCCTTTCCAGGTGCCGGACACAAATCGGCTCGGCCAGGACAGTGGGGGGTGCCGCTGTTGGCGATTTTTTAGTCTGAACCATCATTGGGCCTTTGGGGGTGTATTTGGGGTGTCGGTGGACATGCTCTCAGCCCACAATGCAACGAATTTCTAATTAAATTTTGTACGCTTGTAGATCTCAACACTATCTACATTTGGGGTTTTTTTTCCATTTTTTAAACTTTAAAATGTATTTTTTTTAAACCCAGCTCCCTACAAATCGGGAGCCATTTGTCCTCTCTCTCCTAAAACTCAATATATTTTTGCTTTATACCATAACCTCGTAGCATGCTTTTTATTAATGAAATTTGGGTGAACTCTGGCCAAAAGAACAAATAATCCAGTTAGTTCAAAGATGTAAGTTTTATAAGCTTTGATCGTTGCTGGTGCTAAATACTTTGCACAAGCACAACTCATCCCTTAGTCTGTTTTTCTTGTGTGTGGCGTCGCCGTGTGGTGTGGCCTTGCTGTAATATTACTATAAACAACTTGGCTAGGCATCCACGTTTTCTCCTTAATCAACAAGAAAGAAGAGCTCCCATCTCTTTTCAAATATATATATATATATATATACACACACACGGAAAGCACTTGGTACGTCCAGACTTGCCCGAGGACGCTTTCTCCACCGTCTGATCCTTTGAGATCCGCAATTTGGGTATATTTTTTCTCCATTTCTTGCTATTAGTGATTTCTTACAAATTAACATTTTTGGGCAATTTTGCTACAGTACAGCTACAGTATCACTGCGGTATCCTGCACGCCTCCTGTCGCGGTGCAGGCCACGGGCAGTCACCCAGGCCCACGGTCTTGAATCTTGATCTGCGACGCTCCTCTCTCTCCCCGCATTATTTGCATCGCTCCATCCTTCATTTGACCGCACCACACGTCCACACCACGCCTCCCACCACCGGCTGCCTCCTACCAGCCTGCCTCCCGCCGCCGCTTGCCTCCCTGGCGAGCGCCGTTCCCGGTGCATCACTCGTGCCGCCGACCCGGGCGGTGCCATGGCGGCCTGAAGCGGAGAGCAGGCGACCCGGAGAGCAGGCGACCTCTGTGTTACCGTCGCCGCGACATGGCGAGGAAGCGACCTCGGGGCCCCATGCCCCCATCCTTCTCTCCTAGCGTTCGAGCTTGCCGCCATGAATCAGCACGTGGTAGAGAAGGAGGAGCGGCGTCCAATTCCCGGCCGGAGGAGGGCATCAATTCCCCACGCATCAACAACAGCAGCAGGCCGTTTCCGATTCCGGCGGCTCTGAGGAGTACGGCGACAAGCTGCTCATCGTCATCAGCTGGATGGGCCAGACGCTGCGCCTCGTACGCCCGCCCTTCCTATGGGTCGTCGTCGAGGCCGGCAAGCCGACCCCGGAAGAAACCATGGCGGCGCGCGGGCGAGCCCTCGGCGGCGACCGAGGCAGTAGGGGAGTTGCGGCCGGCTGCTGTGATTTGTGCACTGCACTGCGACGTCGACTCCCCGGTGGGCAACCTGTCCGGGTGCAGCGCGTGCAAGCGAGCGTCGACGACGCACCGCCCTCCCCCGCAACCTGCGTTGGGCCAGCCGTCAGATTGGGCGCACGCCGGCTCGCTGGTGCTGCTCCACCCATCAGCATCCACGGCGGCGACTTGGCCCGGCAGCACTGGCGACAGTCCGAACCGTAGGCATAGAGGTTGGCCGTCGGCACACATTCCCATTCATGTAGTGTTTTTTCAAGTACTAGTCTGTCTCCACAACACAAAATAATGAAATTAACACGAAAAGACTATTGTTTAAATGGAAACTTATAAGTCAACGACACAAAATAATGAAGAGGTGCATAATTTAGTGGCAAGTATTTTTGTAGTTGTTTTTCCTGTTTCCCTCGTATTGATTGGTTTAACTGATGGACGGCACTTGCAGATCTTACAAAGATGTTATTAGGATGGAACAAAGCCCTTGCAATACAACAAGATGAGAATGGAAGCACACCTCTTCACTTTTCCGCATCTGTGTTGGGCCACAGTTCCTCACAACACACCATACATTTACATCTACTAAGAGCTAATCCTGATGCACTCTATCAACCAGACCAGAAAGGATCATTCCCTATACACGTGGCTGCATCCGTCGGCGCGAGTTACGCCATCCGTGATTATATTAAGAACTCACCCAGTTGCGCCGGCTTGCGTGATGCTAGGGGAAGAACATTTATTCATGTTGCAGCTGAAAAAAAACAAAAATGGATAGTCATCGAAAATGCTTGCTTGAAGCGATCGTTATCATGGATTTTGGACATGCAAGACAACGATGGGAACACCGCACTACACCTAGCTGTTCAGCTAGAGAGTCTTACAATGTTTTGTGCTCTGTTTGCGAATAGCCAAGTACACTTGAATTTAACAAATAGGAAAGGGGAGACTCCACTAGATATTGCACGTGTCAATCTTGCCAGAAGAGATTTCCGTCTACAAAACAAGCAGGTAATATGCACGTCCGATAATTTTATTTTCAAGCACGGTCTTGAACTGATAAGATAACTATTGAGACTTCGTGGTTCAACTTTTGTTTATTTTTACTTTTATTATGCAGAACAGTGAACTAAGAATACACAGCGCACTCAAGATGGCAAACGCTAAAAGTGGCATTTGCCGCCAGGATGACTATGAAGAAACAGATATTCTACAAGCAAGAGAGGATGAAAGGCGTCACATGGAGATACTGAAAGACTCAACACAAAATCAGTTTATTGGCTCGGCTCTAATTGCAACTGTGACGTTTGGTGCAACTTTTGCCATGCCTGGAGGTTACAGAGCCGATGATCACCCTAATGGAGGCACTCCAACACGAGCTGGAAGGTACGATTTTGATGCATTCACCATGGGAAATGCACTTGCCTTCACCTTTTCTGTAATAGCTACAACTGCTCTCATGTTTTCTGGATCTCCCTCGCTTAACACTCGGGTCCGAGTTGTGCACTATGTTGTGGCCTACTATTGCCTGGCAATTGCGATTAAATGCATGGTAGCTGCCTTTGCACTTGGTACGTACACGATGCTAGCCCCAGTTGCTCGTAAGACTGCAATTGCAGTATGTGCCATCAGTTCTCTTGCACTGGTCTATCAAAAATTGGAGTCGATAATCAAGCATATTGTTATGATAGTACCATTTTGTGTAAGAAAGGGGAAAATCTTCACATTCAGTTGGTTCATGTTCTTTATCGTGCGCAATATTCTACTTGGATATTGGCCCATAATAGTCATATTTTGTTCAACCTTATGAAGCTACCCCGCAGTAAAAGTGGAACCACCGGCACATCCGTCAACGCTGTCACCTTGAAAAGTGGAACAGCCAATCAGATACTATTAGTAGAACTGTGTTTCTTTAGAAATTTCAGTGATGTGTGTACGTGTTCCACAGTTGATGTCTTGTAACAATGTAAAAAACGACTACAGGAATATGTTGGTTATAAAAACAATACGGCATGTTTCAGTGATATCTCAGATTGTGTTGAAAACCTTGTTATTCTGAGCTATATCCATACGGCATGTGCCAGTGGTATTAAATAAGATTTTGCATTCTGTTGTTGGTAGTAAAAACAATAGATATAGCTTTAACAGATGCAGGAATTGGATGGTTGCTTCCTTTGGATGACAACTTCAAGCTTTATTAAACATATAAACAAAAAAATGAGATATAATATGCATTAGAGACTTGCCTTGATTTGTAAAAAGTTTCCAGCCACATCCTCTAGCGACTGTACATCTGAAGAAACACCATCCACACATAACCTTACCATGGCTGTAATGAATGGACTGGAGCCAGATCGTGCAGCGGCATTGTTGGTTGAACCTTTGGGGCGTGTTTGGTTTCCTGTACTGTTTTTGGCCTCCTTGCATCGTGGCCCAGCAGGCCTGGCCCTGGGAAACGAGCTCTAGGCCATGTTGTGCAGGACATTTGGTTGCCTACAAAGAGGCGGCCAGGCCCGTGGCTCTTCAGCCAAAAAAAATTCCCCTGATGTTTTGTTCCTAACAACAACGTTTTAAGCTAAAACCCCAACGTTGGTTACACGTTTTTTAGCTAGTTCCGGTCACCTTGCATCCCTAGTGGTGACCCACTTCACACACGATCATACATACACTAGAAGAAGATCAAATAGGCAATGAGCATGAATTGAACGAAGATGATGAAATCTTTAAGGCGATGAGACTCGATGTGTGCTTGAGTTTCAGCTGCTCTAACATAGCTCACTGTTGCCTTCTGTTCTTCAAAGTTCATGGCGTAAGCTTGCTCTGCCAGCTCTCGAGTTGCATACCTTTTGCAGCTACCATCGGGAAAATCATGGACTTGAGCCTTTGTAGCATCCCAATTACGAAGCCTCCAGTCTTCCATCCTCTGAAGACCACATACCACTACAGAAGGGAAGAACAAGTTAAGAACATGACAATCTGAAAGTAAGCAAAGCATGCATTGATTTATCAAACTACAAGCAGCATATAAGTGTTCGCTGCTCAGCTACTATGGTGTTATCCTACCACCACATCAAAAGCGGGTGTGAAACTACCACCGCAAGTTCGTCGTCTGAGGGGTTAGCATATGTACCACCTCAAGCACCCAAAATATACAGGTCGTAAGAAGTTTTGTTGTCCCTAGCTACCCAAAATATACATCATGATCATGATCATGATCATCAGACACCATCTAGCATGCTTGCACCACCACCACCTCCAACTTCCTGAACAAGCACTACTGGTAGTAGTGCTTGTTGAGGAAGTTCTTGGTCCTCGGCCATCAGAACAAACTCAAAGCCTTGAGCCTTGTTGTCCAGGAGGTGATCAAGAGCAGCAATCTTGGTGGTGTCACTGAATGTTCCTTTGTGGTCATCACAGGCTCGTAGAGGCCGGGGTGCACGTCCACAGGCACACTGCCCCTGATGGCGGCTGCCACCTCCCTGACGGCCTCCTCATGTTGTTGAAGACGATGACCGGTTCGTCCACCAGTGCGCCTCTTCTTCTCCTTCTCCTTCTCCTTCTCTTCTCCTTGTCTACGTGCTTACCCATAGGATCGTCCGCCTTGTCGCCACCATTCACGGTGTAGTGTTCCAACTCCTGGCTGTCAAAGTCAACGTAGTCGGAACAGGTGTGCCAAGAGGCTCAGAAGATCCCATGGCGAATTTGCTTGTGGCCAGGCACCAAGAGAAGATAGTCTGCATCTGGCTGTAGTTCATGATGGGCTTGTTGAGATACTCTGCGTCTTTAGGATGATCCTACGCAGCATAATACCATGTTAGTCAGATACACTACGACGAAAGGAGATGAATGTGATCAACCTTGATATGGCCTCTTAAGGTCTTTCAGCTTAATGATCATGATCCACCGCTGCCTCCACTTCCTCAGATGGTTGTACACCTGCGTGGAGGTCACCTCTTGACCATAGAACTGGAAAATCAGCTTCACAGCAGTCCTCAGGTGCACCTCCTTGAACCCTTTGTCCATGCGCACGCCAGTCTTGATGATTTCGACCATCTGGTTAAGCAAGAAGGTGGACAAGAAGGGAGACCACTTCATGGTCGTCCCCGTCTTGTTCTTCTTGCTCCTCTGATGGCTGTCCTGCATATTGAGCATCATTCCTGGCAGATCGGCCAGCTGTGAAGCCAATTGAGGGCCATGGAAGTCCTCTACCTCGGAGACTAGCACCTCATACATCTCGGACTGAGAGTCAGGGACCAAGGACAGGGCGAGGTCCTGCTCCCTATCAATCATGGACTGCGTGAACTCATCGTTGGTATAGTCCTACAAGGGTTACGTCGAGTACAACAGTATGAAGATGTACCACACTAAGAACTAGAACATGAACGAACACAACTGGGTATGAAGATGAATCTGTGGAATCTACTATTTTGAACATCACAGCAAGCTAGATCTACTTCTACCTACTAGTTAACACTACATCGGGAACATCTATGAATGGTTACATCACAGATCTAAACTAGAACAGCTAGGGTTCGATGAATCTTACCGGCATGGTTGCGGCGGATGCAGATCCTACAAGCGCGTGGAAGAGGACGAAGAGGAAGCCGACGCACGTCTTCTCGCCACCGCCGGCCGGAGCTGTAACTGCACGTCTTCCATGTGGGTGGTGAGGCCATAGAGTTCTCCGTTGTACAAAGCGATGTCATCAAAGATTGATTCTTCTTGTGTCGTGATCCAACTGTCATCCTCCCGGCGGCCAACACTGCATAGCGCGACATTACCAGGGGTGTAGGTGAGGGCAGCGAGGATGCAATCGCTGGATGTGGGCGCTTTAGAGAAGACTATCTTTTGGATGGTGCATGGTGTGTTGAGACGGATTAAAGGGACGAACTTTCTGTGCTTCAAAGATAGCGGAATCTCGATGCCGGAGAAGAGGTTGAAGACAACCAGCTTCACGTGTTTGCGCGTGAGCGCAGCGATCCAGCCACCATCGTGAGCTACCAAATAACGATTGACTTCCGCCTTGCTCGGCACCCGGACGGCCAAGGCCTCTCCGTCCTCCGGAGAGTACACATGCGCTGTCCTGTCATGCTTGCCACCAAAGGCGGAGATGTGCCATGGGATGGCTGCACGGCGTGATACGATCGCGGCATCTCGCCAGGATGTGCAAACGGCAGTGAAGCGTCTAGGTTGGAGCATGCCGACGAGCTTAGCATACACCAGGTGGAGGAGGTCGTTGGGGAGATCTGCTGCACCTGCAGGTTCGATTGCCGCACGGGATAACTACATATATCAACTGCATGCTGCATGGCTGGAGTCGGACACGGAGACCTAAGTTGGTACAAACAAAGATGCATTGTCTCTTCTGCCTATGTATAGTATACTCTCCATGTCAATGGCCGAGTCATGTGGTATGAATTTGCTCACACGTACGTGCCCCAGGAACAAATTTAAACATCCATCTTCTTGCCCTAAACATACAACATGCATATTTCACGTAAAAATATCATATCTGGATTTGATCAACAGCTCAAAGTAACAAAAACTGAAAATCAGACGGGGAACAGTGCCGATACTACTCACTGGCAGTTTATTGACGATGCGTGATGAGCACGTGTCCCTGCTGTGTGTCCAAGAAACGAAGCTTGCTGTTATTGACGATGCGCTGATCCTGCAAATGCTAGGGCCCGGTTTTGAGTACTTTTTGCCGGCCAGCGGTACCAGGGGTGGCATCTTGATCGCTTGGCGCACTGCTGCCTGGGAAGTGTCAGGGGTAGTTTTCCATACCTTTGCTCTCTCGGTGTGTATCAAGCAAAGGGGCGACCTCTCGCCGCCTTGGTGGCTAACGGTGGTCTACGGTCCGTTCTCCACGCCGGATCGTCTGCTGTTTTTTGAGGAGCTGCGTACCTTTCGTGCTTCTCACGCGGGGTCCTGGGCTTTGACAGGCGATTTCAACATGATCTATCAAGCGGCAGATAAAAATAACGCTAACCTCGACCGGAGATGGATGACTCGTTTCCGTCGATTCCTTGATGAGGTCGAGCTATCCGAGATGAACCTCCACGACCGCCGTTACACCTGGAGCAGTGAACGGAGGGATCCCACCCTCGTTCGACTGGATCGGTGGTTCTACTCCGTGGACTGGGAAGAGCGATATCCCAACTCGCTGCTTCGGGCTGGGCCGTCTCTTGCGTCAGATCACTGCCCCATAATCATGCACACGGACCTACAAACCCCACGCTGCTTCCGGTTCCGTTTCGAGCCAATCTGGCCCAAGTTCGATGGCTACCTGCAGGTTGTTGCCGATGCGTGGACAGTGCCGGATAATTTGGATCCTCTGTCCCGCTTGCATATCTTGCTCTCGCGCACAGCCAAGGCCTTGCAGTCGTGGAGTGCTCGCCGTATTGGCAGCGTCAAGCGCCAGCTTCTCCTCGCCAAGGAACTCATCTTCCGTCTGGACGTCGCTCAGGAATCGAGGCGGCTCGCTGATCATGAGCATGCCTTTCGCAGCGAGCTGAAGATGAAGGTGCTCGGGCTGGTCTACCTTGAGCGCACCATGGCTCGGCACCGGTCGCGGGTTCTCTGGTTGGCTGAGGGGGACGCGAACACGCGCTATTTCCACATGCGGGCTAGGTTGCATCAGCGCAACAATCATATTGTCGCTCTCGCTCGTGACGGGGTGACCGCTGTGCAACACGAAGACAAAGAAGAGATGTTGTTTGGTTTCTACAATGGTTTGATTGGCACAGAGTTTAGCCGTGATCATGATCTGGACCTCAATTTTCTTGGCTTGCCCACGCTTGACTTAGCTGATCTTGATGCGCCGTTCGCAATTGAGGAGGTCTGGTCCGCTGTGAAGGACATGCCTCTCGACAAGGCCCCCGGCCCCGACGGTTTCTCAGGCCGCTTCTTTCAAACTGCTTGGCCCATCATCAAGTCCGACATCTTCCTAGCGGTTCAGCAGTTGTACGCATTGAAGCCCAGGGGAATGAGAAAGCTTAATGATGCCCTAATCGTGCTTCTGCCAAAGAAAGAAGGGTCTATTGAGGTTAAAGATTTTCGGCCGATCAGCCTGACGCACAGTTTTGGAAAGCTTTTTTCCAAATTGCTTGCGATGAGGATTGCACCATGGCTGTCTGAGTTGGTTGCAGCGAACCAGTCTGCGTTTGTCAAGGGACGCTCAATCCACGATAATTTCAAACTGGTCCAACTCACCGCGAGGGCTTTGCATCTCAGCCGTAACCCTGCCTTGCTGTTGAAGATAGATATCACGAAGGCTTTCAACTCGGTGTCCTGGCCGTTTCTAATCCGGGTTCTTTGGCACCTCGGTTTCGGTCAGCGGTTCGTGGAGATGATCTGTACCGCCCTTTCCTCTGCCAACTCCAAAATCCTGCTGAATGGCGTCCCAGGCAGGGTAATTGCGCACCGGCGAGGCTTGCGGCAGGGCGACCCCCTGTCGCCGACGCTTTTCCTCTTTGTCATGGAAGTCCTCAACGCCCTCCTTCACCGTGCGGAGAGCCTCGACCTCCTGACGCCGCTGCCGTGTCGCGGTGTCCGCTTCCGCACTTCCATGTACGCCGATGACGTTGTTCTGTTCGTGACCCCTGCGGAGCGGGACCTGGAGCTGGTTCGCCGCGCACTCTCGTGCTTTGGTGGTGCATCGGGCCTGCACACAAACATGGAGAAGTGCTCCATCTCGCCGATCCGCTGCAACGACGACCATCTTGCCGTGGCTGCGGCTAACTTCCCGTGTGTGGTCAAGGGCTTTCCATGCACGTATCTTGGGCTGCCGCTGTCATACAAGAGGCTCCCGAGAGCAAGCTTGCAGCCGGTTGTGGACACCATCTGCCGGAGATTGGCGCCGTCGAAAGCCTTCTTCTACACTGCTGCGGGCCGCCTCGTGCTGATCAAGTCCGTCATCACGTCCATCCCGATCTATCTCTCCATCGCGCTGGAGATGCCGGCTTGGCTGTTGCAACTCCTCGAGAAGAGAATTAGGGCTTTCTTTTGGAAGGGAACGGATGCCGTCCTTGGAGGCCAGTGCCTTGTCGCTTGGGACACGGTCTGCCAACCGGTGGAGTACGGGGGCCTCGGGGTGTTGAATCTCAAGTTGCTCGGGTTCGCGCTGCGCACCAGATGGCTTTGGCTGCAGAAGCAACGGGCTGGGTGCTGGACTGGCCTGCCTATGCAGGTGGAGCCTGAAGTTCAGGCCTTGTTCGATGCCTCCACTGCATCGTCATCGGTGATGGCCGCCTGGCTCTCTTCTGGACCGACCCGTGGCTGAACTCTATGTCTCTTGCGCAATCCGCACCTGCCCTCTTTGCTGCTGTATCACCGCATATCAGGCCGACGAGAACTGTCGCAGAGGCGATGATCGACAGATGCTGGATTCATGACATCATCGGGCCGCTGACCATCCCGGTTCTAGTCCAATTTCTGACCCTGGTGGATGATCTGCAGGCCGTTGCCTTGACGCCAGGAGTTGCGGATCGCGTGGTGTGGAAGTGGACGAGCTCTGGCGAGAACTCGGCCCGCTCCGCCTACCGCGCTTTGTTTGTTGGGCTTGAATTTTTCCCTTGTGGGAAGGCCATCTGGAAGGCATGGGCGCCGGCGAAGTGCAAACTCCACTTCTGGCTCGCCCTGCGGCGGCGGATTTGGACGGCGGACCGAAGGCTGAGGCATGGGCTTACCTCTCACACAGCCTGCCCACTCTGCGATCAGGCCCCGAGACAGCGGACCATCTAGCTCTTGGATGTGTTTTTGCCCGGGAGGTGTGGACCAAGGTGCTCCATCGTTGCAACCTAGACATGCTCGTCCCGAGGGATGGTGATTCCCTGATCGAGTGGTGGCCAGATGCTAGGCGGCGGGCGCCGCCGCAATCTCGAAAGGGGTTCGACTCCCTTGTTCTCCTCGTTGTCTGGTCGCTTTGGAAATAAAGAAACGGCAGGGTTTTCCAGCGATCAGCGGAGATGGTAACCTTGGTTTGCCGTAGGATTGTCGCCGAGGTTGAGCTTTGGAAGCTCGCCGGTGCTGCTGGGCTGAGTTATATTTGGGAGTAGTCCGGTAGGCTAGTGGGCGCTGTTCGTTTCGTGCTCTTTTGTGTGGTTAGCCCGCCACGTCCAGCACGTTTGTATCCGCATCATTCTGATGCCGGAATCGTTGTAGCTCGCTTTTCTTCTCTCTATCTATCAAAGTCGACGCGCAAGCCTTTTGCGTGTTCGCGCATTTTTTTTACTGGCAGTTTATACTATTTGGTAGTATATGTTATAGCAAGATTTTTGTAAATTAAAACTAATTTGTATTAGAAACTTTATGGCATGATATTTGTAGTATATGGCTACGCCATGGTTTTTTTAACATTTTTTTTGTGGCAATCACTAGGTCTGAGCGGCCTGATGCATCATCCAGCTCGACCGCCCACATGCATGAGTGGACCCTCACATTTCTGTAAAAAAATTCAAACATGATATTTTCTCTGTGTTTTTTGCATTTTCAGCAAACACGACATTTACCAAACGTTTCCCTCTGGATCTATGAAAACTTACGACGGATAGCAAAAAAAAATGTTATAGCACACTCTCTCCGCTGAACTGAGGCAGACGCTCGTCGCGACGGGGACAAGGGTGCGCCTGCACAGAGCCGTGTTGAACAACCATAAATTAACGACACACATTTTCATCAAACGGACCTGCAAAACAAAAAGATAATGACAACAATAAACCAGAACGTATTTACTCGGATGGCAAGAAAATGAGCTAAAAGTAGCAAAAGAGTTGGTAGGTCAGTTGAGACACAGATAGTATTTTTTGAGTTACGAGCGCTCGCCGCCGCGCTCGGCTGATCGGAGAACGACCCACCGGTTAATTAAGTTGCTGTTTGCGTCCCTCCGTTACCGCTGTGTGCGTACATGGTAAGAATTGAGATGGGAAGCGCGCGAAAAAGGAAAGAAAATCTACTAGGACACACACGTATTCCAAGAGAGGAAGAGGCCACCGATCGAGTATATGGAATCTGCCATTTTCTTTTGGAAAGCACATCGATGGATCCATCTATGAAATCAGACATCTTCTTCTCGATTCAATGCAGATCGAAAAGCCAATCGATCGATCCACACGAACAATCATACCGGAAGCATATCATGGCGGGATACCTGCCGGGCTTGGACACGATGCCGCCGGCGTCCATCGACCCAGAGGGCCCGACGGAGGCGGCAGAACAGCAGCAGAAAGAGAAAATCCTTTCGGCAGTAGCGGCGGCGGCGGAACGGCAACGGAGAGAGAAAATCCTTCGGGTGGCTGATAAGTGCTGTAGGATCTTCGCAATCCTTGTCTTCGTGTGTGCGGTCATCGGTGTCTACCTGCTTTTCCTCGTCTGGCTCCCCGGTGTGTTACTGCGCGACCCGAGCTACGCCGTCGCCATCGACTCCATCTCCGGCCTCACCGCCAACCGGACGGACCTCGCTCTCGACCCGAGTTCCACCTCATCCTCCGCGTCGCCTCCCTGAACCCCCATCACAATGCGTGCGTCCAGCCCGGGACCTACCTCGAGGTGGCCTACCGCAGCGTCACGCTGGCCACCACCGCCACCATGACGGAGCTATGCGCCAGGCCGAGGGAGAGGAAAGAGCAGCAGCTCGTCGCGACGGGGACAAGGGTGCGCATGCCGGGAGCCGTGCTGGACAGCCTCGCGGCGGACATGCGGCATGGGCAGCTTGTGTTCCAAGTCACCGTCAGGTGGTCGGGTAAGCTGGTGGCGTCGTCCGGGGGCCGGCAGGTCGGAGCCGCCGACCACGACCTGGAGACTACCTGCGATGTGAATCTTTGCCCGGACACCTAGAATGATGCTTCACACTCAATTCAAAAACTAGCGGCAATACAATCATTAGATGCACGGTCAGGATTTAGTCGTAGTTTCCGTTTCTGCTGCTCCATCCCTCCGAAAAAAGATGTGTTCTTTGTCTAACTTTATCTAAAACATATCCAGATACATCCGAATTTAGACAAACCTAATATAACTTTTTCGGACGTTGGGATATATTTTACTTTTTGTGACGATACAAAGTTCAAGTGAAACGCTGTCGCTCTTTGTAATTTCGTTTTCAGTTCATCTTTAATTTGTTACACTTAAACGTGTCGGAGTTGCTGCTGTATTAATTTTCACTTTTTCAGTTCAGCTTTAATTTGTTAGAGCTAACGTGCCAAATAACTACAGATTCGCAACTACCATCTATAATTTTCGCATCAATATCATATGAGATTCAGAGCTCAAACCCAACACCGTCCAACACGTACGCCTGTTTTGCCAATCAAACACAAAGTATACTGAATCCCAAATATAATCATCTATTACAAGTTCAGGTACACATGCACAGTTATTTCAGTGTCTTCTTTTGATTCTTGCCGCATTGTGGCCCCATAATGCCTAGCTGGATTTTTCTTTTTTGTAATTCTTCTTTTTATCTTGGGCTGTGTGCATCCGTATCGCCGCTAGGGCAACGCGTTGTTGCAGAGGCTAGGTGTAATTGGTATCTTCGCGATATGAATATATACTCTTTATCTAAAAATGATGAAAGATGCAATCTCACAGACATCTGATCACACCTCTCTTCCACGCAATACAGACATACAGTACACGAATAATTGCTGAATAATAGGATGAAGACAGTTAAAAGAGTAACGGATGAATAACTCCGGCAATATTTTTTCTTCTGGATGATAGTATTCAGTCATCAGTGGGACGACGGAAGCCTTTCTTTAAGGTACATCAGAACAGCCTTTGTTCCTCGATCCAGAATAGGCCGCCTTATGCTGTACAAGAAACCAAAACGAGTCTGAGCATTTCCTTTTTCCCCTTTCTGCTAGCCCCATGCGGGAACTACATCAAATGCAAGTTTATGTCTAATAACTTATGCACTAACAATGCATGTTGAGCTATTTTCCTTTGTGTCAACTCTACAAGCATGCTTATCCATCACAAAAAAAAGGGAGAGAGTATAGATGCTTACCTCCTGAAGGGATTCCCATCAAGTCTCAGCACTTGCAGGGTAGGCTCAAGCAAACCCTGCCCATAAAACATCCGGAATAAGATAACAGATCATAGAGAGTTGCACCGAGAGATTGAGAAGTGCACAACTTATGAGTAGGAAGTACTATTTGTTTTGACATTTAGACACGCTTGCATCTTTCACGATTTCTCCAAACAGAAATTTTGTAAAAATGCTAATAGATAGCTACAAGAAGATATAACTAACAGATAAAAACAGATTTAAGTCAGACAACATAAGAGGCAAGTAAAGCCTACGGTATGCATTATTCTCATTTGCTATAGCTGAGATGCAGAGCATCAGAGAAGTTCACGAGGACCTAATGGGTTTCTTAGATTCATACACAAAGGTCAGATAAAAGCTACTACTACATTACTACTTAGAACAAGACAGACTAGCGGCTGTTGTCACCGCCATGAGTAGAGAGCTATAGCAAAAATTTCCATAATTAATGGTTTCCTTGAAAAGATGAATTTGGCACAAATGTTTACTGCTAAGAAACCACACATGACATCAGACCAGCAGCACCTCGATCTGCTTCATAAAACTGGTCTTGCAGTTAAGCTCGATGTCAATGTGCACAAGTCCTAAGTCGCGAATATCCACGCGAGCGCACGCGCTATTTATGTGTGCTTCATCTCCTTCTACTATTATCTAGAAGACAACAAAATGCCATCCTTATAAGGTGGTGTACATCTCACTGGGTTAGCAAGGTGGGACTAAAACTTGACCCTTGCACGCCCGTAGTGACTCGCTGGATTGGGCCGACGGTTGCAACCTCTCAACTGGGGCTTTGCCTCTCCATACATGCTACTCCCTCCGTTTTTTAATATAAAACGTTTTGGGGATTTCCGACAGGGTGCAAAAAGCGCATAAATGACATGTCTGCCCACTCTATTCACTGAAATAACGAGTATTGCCCTCCCGAAGTACGTTCAACGAGCAAACCGATCAATTACAGATCTCCAGCGAGAAATTTGGATTCGACGGCGTCGCCACATGTCTCCAGCGAAACAATCTGAAATCATCGGCCATCGCCGGCTAGGATCTCTGGACCCTCTCCCTAGGTCGTCGCCCAGGTCTCCAGATCCACATCCCCAGGTCTAAGCGAGCACAGATCCACTCGAAAGGTTTTTCTTCCCCGCGTTGCCGCCCAGGTACTCGCACGCAAGCACTTCCAAGCGCGCGTCGCCGGCCAGGTGCCTCGCCCAGCTCTCTACCATCTCCTCGCCGCCTCACTTGGTCCTGCTCGCCAGCTCCTCGCCACGGCAAGATCGTCGCCGCCCAACTTCTTCATCCACCGTCGCCGCCGTTGCCGCGCAGGAGCCGTGGCTGCCGGCCAACTTCTCCACGCCATCGGGTGGCAGATCAGGCACCTCCGCCAACAGATCCATCGCAGACGACCAAAGATACGTCACCGCAGCCCAAAGATCTGTGCTCCGGCGATGTGGCGGCGACGGGAGAGGACTAAAGATGTGGCTGCGACGGGAGCGACCGGCTCCAGCGCCGGCGAGAGCGAGGAGAACGGAGGAAGTCGGCCATGGGGAGGAACGTAACGAGGAGAGCCAGAGGGACAACGCCGGCTAGGGAGAGGACGAGGCGGACGAGGTGGGAAACAAGAGGGGAAGGAGTGGTCTGCGCGAAGCGACTGGTCCACGCGAGCGTGGGCTATTTCGGAAAGTTGAAAAAGTGTAACGTGACGAAAGTTGTACTACAAATGATAAAACGTCTTATATTAAAAAACAAAGGGAGTACTAGTTTAGTTCCTGTTGCATGTAGGCCACTCCATGCATGCTACTTATTTAGACCGATCCATGCATGTTACTTTAGACGGATAGTTGTTATTCTGGATTATTCCGGATGCCGATGCATATGTGACTATTACATTCATGCATGCATGATACATTGAGATGATGTGATACGTTAACTAGCCAGTTGGGGATCATTAGTTTAACCAATGAGACAAGTAGAAGAATTGAGATGATGTGACAAGACAAACACGAACGCACTGGTGCATGTGCATCCATATCCTTCTCCTAAAAGATACAAGATGGGGGTGCTCATGATAAACTATCAAGATATACCACAACAGTTAGATTATTTTAACTCTTGGCTTCGCCACCAGACCTACGAGAGAGAGTTCGTGATTGTAACCTAGAAGTCAAGTAGGGACGAGTTTGAACAGGGTGCTCTCGCGACCATGGCTTCCACGGGTGATGCGTCGGCGTCTCCAGCCTGATCTCCTCGCTCTGTTGCCCCCTCCGGCCGCTCCGACCAGATCCGGCCACCCCTCTGCGTCCTCTCTCCACCTATCCCAGTGGTATGTAGCGGCGTGCTCTGCCGATGACGCAGCGATGCTGCTGCTCCTGGAGCTTCCGCCTACGCCCCATGACCGCCGAGCTCCCACGACCGCCAGGCATCAAGTTCAGGGGTCGCCGTCATCGTCCTCCCGTGCCCTGCCGCATCCGAGCCTGAGGAGGCAGTCCGGAGGTTCCGGCCGAGCTGCAGCACACCGCCCTTCAGAATCCGGCGCTCTTCTCCCCATGCTCTGTGTGCGTCGTCGTCTGTCCATAGGAGGGTTGTTGCCACCGAGGTTACTGCTCCAGTTGTGGAGATCTTGCCCGAGCTGCAGAATAATTGTGGGGAATCATCTGTGGTGCTTCCTATTCAGCTGGGTCTATTGGAGGCTTTGGCGGTGGACACTGCGCCATCCCCACCTCCGTGCGAGTCCTGCCAGCTGCGCTCCTCTGTGGATAGTGGAGGTTTTGTTGGTTCTGTCACTTTCTCATCCTTGAGTGATCAGGTTTTGTTGGGTCTGTGGATAGCTATGTTGGTGCCTAACTCTGAGGCCTGTTTAGCAAAGAGGTTTGCGACTTGTTGTCAATTTAGAGGCGGCTTGCCTGGATATGGCAAGGATATTGCTTCCATCTTGACGGGGGCAGCTTCGGACAGTGTTTTCATGAAGGTGGAGAAGGCTCTCAGAAGGAGGGCAAGGAGGAAGCTTGGCTTCACATGGAAATCTTCCACCTTTTCTTGATTGTTGAGCTCATTTGAGATTGGCGTGTCGTCAGTTCGTGGTTGTGATAGGTTCAGTGAGTAGTTGTTTGGTTGTGTGGGCTCCTCACTTTGATGTTGGTTGTCGGTGTTCGTTGTATGGTTTTCACCGATTTCTTCGCAAATAAACCGGACACCTTCTTCTTAATTAATATATAAGGCAAAGGTTTTATCTTTGTTTAAAAGAAAAAAAGAGTTCGTGATTGTGCTATTCTATGCATGCGAACTACTCCGTTCGACCGGATTGCATACATGCAAGTCAATTCTCTCTTAAGATTAAAAATTTTATGTGGCAATCATGTATGATGCGATTCTAACAAGAGATAACATGAAGAAGAGGAATTGGCAGGGGAATCCTAATTGTTCCTTTTGCTTTCAAAAGGAAACAAGAAACCATCTTCTGTTTGCTTGTGAGGTTTCTAAAGTAGTTTGGGGTTGTGTGGGAGAGATCTTTCACACAACTACTAGTCCAAGAAATGTGTGGCGGTGTATTTCTTGGTTCTATACCTTTTGGCCAGGGGGGGAGAAAATTTTATTCCATTCTCCTTGCATCGATTTGTTGGGCCGTTTGGACAACACGTAACAGAGTTACGTTTGAAAAGTATAGGTTGGAAACCCCTGTCACTATTATGTTTACTGCTTGTGCCTTGCTGAAAAATTGGGCAGGTTTGTACGCTGAAGAAGAGCGGGAGTTTATCAGGAATGGTGCGCAGCAGCTGGTGCAGAAGGCGATGGAGATTATCAAGAGGACTTCGGCAAACAGGCAAGCTACAACGGCGCCAGCACTTCTGAGGATCACTGGCAGCTAGGCTGTTGCGTTTGGAGTTTAGTTGTGGCCTCTTAAAAGTTCCCCTACGTGGTGATGGGTTTAATCAAACTGGCCTGGCGGGACCTACCATGCATGACACTAAGTGAGAATACAATTAAACGTAGAAAATCAGGTTTCCACTTGACTTAGGATTTGAGTAATTTTGAATTAACCCCAACACATGAGCCTCCTCGATCCTTGGACTCCTTGCTTGTCGCCACGACGGCCACGGGCACGGCCGGTTACTTCTCCCAGTCGTTGAAAAACCATAAATATTTACTAGTTACTGGTATGTACTTTTTTTTGAATAGTCACTAGTATGTACTTATTTAGTTAGTTTGGTTATTTAATTAAATAAAACTTAGTAGGGAAACTAATACCTTCAAAACGCTTGAATCAATAAATATTGGGTGATAAACCAAAAAATGCGTGCTATGTCCCGAAAACAATGTTGTATAGACACTCCGAAAATTGGCGGGAAAAGAAAAACGGGCGGGAAACGTGAAAATAAGTAAAATAGTGTCATATTGTCCTGCAAAAGGGGCGGATAACGCCAAAACGTAAATGGGCGGGAAAAGATAAACGGGTAGGAAACGTCAAATTAAACAAAAAGAGTCATATAGCCCCCGAGAACCGGCGGATAATGCCAAAACATAAATGGCGGGAAAAATATGAAAATGAAAACAATTTACGCTAGCCCCTATAATCCGGCGACACTGCACACACACCGCCACCCCATATGCATTCCTCCACCAACCCATCTTCTCAAAGATCCTCCTCCGCGCATCTACCGTCGTGCCCACCTCCTCTTAAAGATCCGACAACATCAGTTCATGTCCGGCGTCGGCCTAACCCTGCACCTCACCCTCCCTCCTAAATGCTTTGCTCGCCTCGGCACACTCAGGACTCGTCAACGTCTTCTCCGTCATGACTTCCTGGCTCTGTCGTCACGACGTCACCGACGTAGGTGAGATTGGTGGGTTGTGGCGGAGTGTGGATGGTAGGCGAGTGGAGGTGTTGGTGGCGCAAGATAGAGAGAGAGGAGACTAAGAGAAAAGAGGAGGTCAAGTGGAAGGGAGGAAGAAGAAGAAGAGATAAGGAGAAGGGTAGGATGCCTATGTATCCTAGAACGCCACCACCAAGATGAGATGATACGCGAAATGACGAGTAATAATTTAGTTTTTCGAGCATAAAATAATGACACGTGCAATCGAACGATGAGTGGAATCATAGTTAATAGCTATCTCCAAGCATAAAACAAGCGTTGCCATCATGGGCCTTTACGTCAAGACCTCCATCTTAGTCTAGACTCGTCTCCCTCGAGCTGGCTTTAGGCTCACATCCTCCTTCGACACACCTTCACGTCTTCGCCGCCTCCCTCTCGATCTACTCTCGCTCGACTCACCATTTCTTCCACTACGTGTTGATCCCATCTCAGGGTCAATGAGCTAGAATCACAACCCGCGGAATAACCATAGAGTGCGACATACATGGTGTGTGTGGGGGGGGGGGGGGGGGGGGGTGCAATCTGGTGCGGGGGATTTGATGATAACCCCCCAGGCCACTTAAACCCCACATGTCAGTGACACATAAAAGGGGCCTGTGAGCAAACATAATTGTACCTGGGGGGTTATCATGGATTATCCCATCTGGTGCCCTCAAGATAATGCCGCTTCTTTTCAGCCTTTCCCGTCATGACCGCCACTGAAGTCATCCTCTCCCCCGTTGGGCGTGCAAAAGCCACCTCTATCACCCGCGTCATTGTTTCCACTAATGGATGCGCTGCTAGCCCCGTTGGTTCTTATGACAGGGTTGACACGTCCTCCGCGGCTAGCGGTCCATCCTCATTAGTTGGGCTGCATGTTTCTGCGGTGGCCTTGACTGGTACGCGCATCGTATAACATGGATCAAAGATGGTGCCGACGATATGCCATCGTGGTTCTCGTTCAACATCAAAATTTTAAGACTACTTAGTTTCCATTTCTAACTAGCTACTATATTCTTCAGGAAAAAAGTCTTTTTATGATATCATGGTGACACACAAGAAACGCATGCATGGACTTCTCCAACTCTCTTAGCTAAGAAAAGAATCGGATCGCAAGAGCTATTTTTCTCTCTTCTGGATAGCGTGCATATGTACGTACCATACAGTATGTGCGTCTGTACTTTTTACCAGCTGTTGAAAGTTTCCGAGGCGAGAATTTCCATCTACTCTATAAGAACATCAAAAATATTAAGATGAGAACTTTCAAAAATTAGGGGATTAGCTTTAGAAAATTCACATGGAAAATTTCAAGAACTAGAGGTCGATCGACCTTTCAGAAACTTTGAAGGAAAACTTTTAGAAGATTGAGATAAAAATGTAACCTTGACAGGGATGGTATCGAGGACTGCATCCACTGAATCACACGGTTCAGAAGAAAAAAGATGTTCATACAACTGGTGAACCAAAACTTGGCTGCTTTTCTGGTTGTGGGTTGAGATGGCCGGCGAAAATGAATGAGATCGATCACGCGCGTTTATTTCCACCTAGCATACATACATAGTTAAAATCACCTTCTTTAGTAAAATTGCGCTCTACATAGTAAAAATCATCAGTTTCCTAAATATCAGATTTCCTGATACAATCGGGAAACATATAGTTTCCTAACATATAGATGCCATAACACGCCTGTCTATCTATGCCTACATATATCACTAGTAGAAAAAGCACCTATGGTCCCGGTTGGGCTTGGACATCAGTCCCGGTTGCCCAACCGGGACTGGCCAATCGGGACCAATGCTGGTCCCGGTTGGGCCACGAACCGGGACCAATGTGGTCCACGTGGCCAGTTCTGGCTGGGCGTGGGGGAGACTCATTGGTCCCGGTTCTTTACGAACCGGGACCAATGTGTGCTTTTTTTTTTGGTATTTAGGGTTTAGGGTGCCCCCTCTCCCTCTCGCCGGTGCCCCCTCTCGCCGGTGCCCCCTCTCCTCTCGCCGGTGCCCCCTCTCGCCGGTGCCCCCTCTCCCTCTCGCCGGTGCCTCCGTCGTCTCCCCCTTCTTCGCATCGCCGACGTGCTCTCCATCGTTTCCGTACGCATATTATACGCTCTACTATATACACAGTACATGTTGATGCATATATAATTAATATTCGATCTCTTGCGAGAATACAACTATTTAATTACATGGAGATAGATCAAGCATATGTAGTTCATCGTCCGAAGCATAATGTTCTCCCTTTCATCGATGACCTCCCTAAGCAGAAATCCCGCCAATTCCTCTTGAATTGCTCCTACGCGCAGTTCTGGGTCGATCTTCTCCCGCATTTTGCTGAAAGCAGTTGTTCTCCGCTCAGTGGTCAACTCGCGAATGAACTCGCAAACGTAGAATCCACATAAATTACTCCCCGGTGGCTGCTGCGGACTTTCACCGTTTTATAAGTTAGCTCATCTTTGAATGGACCTTCTACCTTCTGTTTGAAAATTGTCCAACACCTGCTTTGGCAAAGAAAATGAACAAAGGAGTTATTAATTACTTGACATCAGGGAACGAACGAAAGAGGGCGATATAATGCGATAATGATTGAAATTACTTGTTGAGCATTTCTTTCATGTCGGACCACAACGCTTGGTCCCAACTTAATGAGTCGTGGACTTCAACTGTGGACTTGTCAGGTTGAATGCTTAGCAGAATCCAGTGGAACCTGCGGACGTTTACATAAAGCAGACATGCATAGCTCATCAATTACACTTAACATCGAGAAAGCCAAATAAAAATATGTACAAGACAGAAACACTCACCTGAAGTTGTAAGGAAATAGTATTTCCGTACAGAAATGTTGCATGGTTAAAAAGGTGGTCAGGTCATGCTCCACGTCTTTGGGGTGATTGACTAACGTATGTGAATTCACGATATATGGGTCAACGAACCCAACCTCAAAAACTTTAGATCTTTTGCATTCCAGCATCTTCATTCTGCATAATAGCGTACAAAAGGATATATATATAGTCAGGATAATATAATACAGGCAATGAACGAGCTGAGCTAGAGACTTAATTACGAAAATAAATCACTTACAGACAATAGCAAGAGAGGATAGATTTGTCGAGGGCGCGCTTTTGGAATAACTGGAACAGTTCAGTCAGTTGAACCTGTATAATGTAACGTTTGAAGAAATGCTCCACTCTAACGTCCAGCGGAAACCACTCTTTCGCGTCCTTCTTTGATGTGTGCACCAGGTACCAGGTATGCAGATTTCGCATATGTGTTGATAGACCCGTCAGCTCCTCATTACTGACCATAGGCTCCCCTTGGACATATTTCCGTGCCATCTCTAACATTGGCGCATATTCATAGCCTAAAAGTTGACCAAGGCTCATACCCAAGGCGGTAGCCTGTTCCTTGGCCTGAGATACAGTGACACCAAGTTCTTTAGCAGCAGCTATGGCTCTGGGGTCCAATAATTCCAGGTCCTTATCCATAGCGACTCTGAAGTCCTTGTCGACATCGGAACACACTATGAGCGGGGGGACCGATTGATTTTTCTGCTGTCCGAGCTGGGCAATTTGTTTCCCGCTTTTTGCACTTCTTCCCTTGTTCTGCTCAGACTGGGCACGTGCTAGCTTAGTAAGTTCACGACCATAGTCAGATGGCAGATTCATCGATATCTGGGATGGCTGCTCAAGGAAGGACTTTCTCCACTTTTTGGATTTTTCATCGTATACCGGCTTCTGCTCGGGCTTTTTTGGTGCAAAAAAAGCCTTATTGTAGGCAGCCACCTCCGCGGCGTTTTCCGCTACAGTCCTGTCATAAGGTCTAATGGGAAGATTCTTATGAGGTACTGTTGGGAGGGGCGACCTTTTACGTTTCGGTGATCGCTTACCCCTCATAGTACGAGCGGTGGGCGGAAACGGCTGACGCGGCGGCGGAGACGGCTGACGCGGCGGCGGAGACGGCTGCGCTGGAGACTGGTGAGGCGGTGAAGAGGACTGTTGCGCTGGAGAATGCTGAGGCGGTGAAGAGGACTGTTGCGCTGGAGACTGGTGAGGAGTCGATGGCCTTGGCTGCCAGTTCGGAAGCACGATGAATTCCTTTGGCCATAGAATGGTCGCTTTCTTGGCTTCTCCAAGTTCAAGCACCTCCCCATCTTCACCTGCAGGGTGTTGCAGCTTCAGCTCCTCATAATCTTTCATCACTTCATCCACCGCGACAACAGCGTAGCCATTTGGAACCGGAGAGAAATGGTAAGTTGGATTAGGTCCAATTGGTACGACATAGCCGACCGCCACCTTCACGGTTAAGTTAAAAACTTTCACATGCATCTCACAAGGTGTGCTCTCCGTGATATCATCCACTGGGTAGCGACGAAGTGGAGCCACTGCATCATCATTACCATCCTGGAGCTCCGTGGAAGCCACGCTGCTTTTCCGATTCGATGGGCCACCGGTACCATCGCATGCAGCTTCTACCATGTGCCGTTGAGATTGGCCGCTAGTACCTTGCTGGCTAAGCACGGCAATTTGTTCCTTCTGCAGCTTTAATTCTTCTTCTATATTACGCAGCCGGTCTGCAGCAGCGCGTGCTTCCATTGCCTCCCTTTCCTTTCTCCTCTGATGGCTTCTATCAGGAAATTTCTTCCTGTGCTCGGGAATCGCAATTGTCTTGGGCTTGGAGCCAGGTACGCCTCGTAACCGTCCGTCGTGTTCCTTATTCCCAAGGGCGCGTGTGAGCTCGTCATCCTCTCTATCGGGAATGAACCGTCCCTCTTCAACATCCTTTACTGCATTTCTAATTTCTTGGATGGGTAGTAGGGGATTATCTTTGTGTCTTCTGTTATATATGCACTTCCCTTCTGCGTCCAACGTGCCCCCATGCCCGTAAAACCAATTTCTTGCCCGTTCGATCCACTTGAGTGGCTCTGGAGTGATCCCATTAGCCAGCAGGTCCGCCTCAAGTTTCTCCCACTTAGGCATGCTACCAGCGTAGCCACCAGGCCCCATAGTATGGTGGTACATCTTTAGAGCAGCATTTGCCGCATTTTTTGCAGACTTTTCCAGAGCTTCCTCTGATTTCTTGTACGCCACAAATTCTTCCCAGTAGTCCTTTATCTTCTCATACCCTTTATCGAAGTCTGGAGTCTTATTTTTCTTGACAAACAGTTTGTTCAATCTTTTCTTCCAGTTCTTGAATAGCTCGGCCATCTTCTTAAGTGCCCAGTCCTTGACTTTTTGCTCCATGATTTTCCGGGCAATCTTTTCTGCCTCATCTGGATCCTCCTCATCTGAATCCACCTCTGGCGCCGGCAGGGTGAAATTAACCATGAGCTTTCTCCAAAGTCTTTCTTTGCCCTCATCGCTGACATATAGCTGTCCTTTCTCTTTGGCCGATGCCATTCTCGAACGGTGATCGGGATGAAGTCCCTAACAAGAACTCCGCATTGCTTTACCATTTTATTTTTAACACCAGGGGGAGCAGTCGGTGTGCCGTCTTCAGCGACTCTTTCGATCGTGTACCTTTCTTGGTCGCCCAACTTTTTGGCTGGGCCTCGTTTTGTCCTTACAGAAGATTTGCTCGATCCGGAGGGCTAAAAGAAGAAAGAGCGTTAATATATGTATATAGACATCAGAGCTTAATTAATACAATCTTCGGCTTCATTAATATATGTATATGCACCTCGCCGGAGTTTGCAACATTTAATGTTCCACCGGAGCCTTCGGCTTCTCCCTCGTCGGCTTCTCCCTCGCTGACTTCTCCCTCACCCCGGCCGTCGGGTTCTACCTCACCGGAGCCGTCTCTTCGGTTGAGAGACTCATCTCCCTCACCGGAGTTGTTCAAAAACTCCGTGGTGACATCGACAATATCTTCCGGCCCGCGGATTATATCCTGGAGGATATTTTCCTGATCTTCGTCTCGTTCCATAGTTTCTGCAAATTAAGAACAATGCACAAAACTTTAGTTGGGTAACTTGTTCCATATGTCAAGATACATCTACAATATCATAAACCCGTAAACTCGTATCGTAAACCCGTAAACTCGTATCGTAAACTCGTAAACTCGTATCGTAAACCCGTAAACTCGTGGAGATCATGTTAAATGGAGCCCAAAGACAACACAATTGAGTTTGGTCCATTTTGAGTTACTAAACTCCCTACATAAATGTTTTAGTCCAGAAGCTTATTAATCAAGTTTTGGCTACTGCACAAGTTCTGTTAATCATAAAATTAAATCCTTTGAGGGATAGCAAGTACTGAATATTTCTGATCTAACACAATTGGATTCAACTCATTTAGATTAACCATTTGACAGCTAAAAATGTTGTAGTACAGAAGGGTCTACAAACGTTAATTGAATGCCAAATTATTTTTGTTGCTCAATTAATTCCACAAAAATTAGGGATGCTAATTTATCACAATACTAAGCTAACAAAATTGGATTCACATTATTTGAGATAACAGAGCATCAGAAACAAACAATTTGGTGATTTAAACCCTCTGTAGTAATTTAAATACCATTCTTTTATTATTAATATAATATGGGACCAGTGTGGTTGGAAAAACATTTTTATTAGCTTTCCAAAGAATTTTGATTCATCAATTTTGGACTTATAGATCTCGAGTTACTTAATTTCTAACATACACACAGAATTAAATATTTCTGTTCATTTCTTAATTCGAGTCAGGAAAAAAAACAGGCCGCGAGGGGTTCCAGCCCAATGGGCTCGGCCCATTTTTTTTCCGTGCGTAGAAATTATTAAAACGCTGACGGGTGGGGCCCACCCGTCAGCGGCTTGGCCTAAACGAAACGGTGCATCGCGGCGACGAGCAACGGCGGCGCCGCGGCCGGGGATGGCCGGCGGAGGGCTCACCTCGGGTGGTGTAGCCGGCGGAAATGGGCGCGGCGGCCGGGGATGGCCCGAGCATCGACGGCGAGCACGGGCGGCCGGGGATGGCCCGAGGATGGCCCGAGCGTCGACGGCGAGCACGGGCGGCCGGCGTGCGGGCGCGCTCCTCTCCTTCTTCTCAGCACGGGCGGCCGGCGTGCGGGCGCGGCGGCGCGGGCGTCGAGGGCACCGGCGTCGAGGGCGTGGTTGGGCAGCCTGACGGCGTGCGGGCGCGGCGGCACGGGCTCCTCCTTCTTCTCCGGTCCTTAGGCGTTTCTGCGAATGAATCGGGGAAGGAGAAGGGCAACAGTTAAGTAGCAGGGGGTCATTGGTCCCGGTTGCTGGAAAGAACCGGGACCAATGCCTCTTTGGTCCCAGTTCTTGCCAGCAACCGGGACCAAAGAGTGGGTAATTAATGCCAGATCTCGGCGCGCGTCTATGGACTCATTGGTCCCGGTTCTTGCTAGAAACCGGGACCAAAGAGTCCTTTTTCAAAATTATTTCGAACTTTTCAGTTCTGAAATTTTGTTCCCGCCTTTTTTTTTCTTATTTAGGTGTTTGGATATTAATTTCAAATGGTTTTGAATCTGAAAAGACTTTCAACATGAAAAGTTTTTAAATTTGAATAAAGAATCCAAAACCATTTTCTGTTTTCTAAAATAATTATTCTAACTATACAAACTATTAACCATTTTGCCATTTTCAATTAAAAATGCATTAACTTTATTGCATATTTTGAATTGACAAAACTTTCAACATGAAAAGTTTTTGAATTTGTATAAATAATCCAAAATCCAAAATCCAAACTCGACTAATAATATGTATAAATCGATCAAAAATGATTAAGTAAGATTTATGATTAAGTAATAATAATTATTAATTCAGTTAATTCTATTTTTGGTGTTGTAAAATCCCATGGCAAGCAGAAGTAAATGCAGAACAATTTCAGTGAACCTATATTTATAATATGTAATAATAATTATTAATGCAGAACAGTTTCTTTTGAGAGCTTGTGAGCTGTTGGATCACTCTGTGAGCCACCAACCGGGACTAAAGGGAATCCCACCAATAAGGAAGAAGCACACGGATCGTGTGTTTCTTTCGAGCGCTTGTGAGCCGTTGGTTTATGTTGTCAATGTAATTTGCATGGTTTGTTTAATATCAATGCGAAAAGTAGTCACCCATCAATCTTGGATACATTTTACACGATCGTCGTCTTAGCTAGACCAGAAGTAGTTCATGACAACAATCTTGGGTACATAGACAAACCATAGCTTAGTCATACTCCTGCCTAGGCCTATAATACTCGTCCTCGTAGTCGTCGTAGTCGCCGCCGTCGTCGTCGTTGTCGTCGGGCGGCACTGTCGTCGGGCGCCTGGACTGGAAGTGAGGGTAGCGCAGGCGGGGGTTATCGCCGGCCGTGATGTAGTTCATGACGCTCTGGAGAGTTCGGCCGCTCCACCACAGCCGACGGCCGGCCTCGTTGAAGTTCGAAGGAGGTGGGCCATCCTCCTCGTACCTGGCGAGCGCCCTCTCACGCCGATTGATGAAGAAGGCGTCCCAAGTCGGGCGGTAGTCGGGATGCCAGCGGGGATCCATCCGCTGCTCCGGAGTGAGCTCGAGGCAGTAGTGGTTCGTGATGGCCGCCCGACGCGCCAAACCTTGAGGGATAGGAGGGACCGGCACGCCTCCGGTGCTCAGCCTCCAGCCGGCGGGGACGTCGTAGCCGGGCGGGCAGGGGTAGTTCGAGACGGAAAGCGCCTCCGCATCCGAGTAGGTTAGAGTGGGTACGGTGGAAGCCATGGGAGAGTGATGAGGTTGCAGATATGAGTTTAGATGTGCTATGCCAATGGAGGCCATGACTACATATATATAGTGAGACCTTTAGTCCCCGTTCGAGCCACCAACCGGGACTAAAGGGGCTTATTTGTTCCCGCGCAATTTTACCAACCGGGACTAAAGGGATTCCCACCAATAAGGAAGAAGCACACGGATCGTGTGTTTCTTTCGAGCGCTTGTGAGCCGTTGGATCAGGGGTGTGTTTCTTTTGAGCGCTTGTGAGCTGTTGGATTTTTAGAACTAGTCCCGGTTGGTAACACACGATCCAAGCAGCGGCAAGGCGCTCTGATGATCTGCGACATTCCCAACACTTTTTGGGACGGTCGTAGATCATCAGAGACGTCTTGCCGCTGTGGATCGAAGGTCGATTTGCTGCTCATGACCACACGATGATTTGCAGTATACAAAGCATTCGGATTCCCGTCATACAGCCCTACGGTGCTAATACATTACATTGATTTACATAAAAGCCATGAACCCTTCTTCGCGTATGTCCCTGGCCTATGATCGCTTCAGCCGTAACCATGGAGCATCTTCATTATTTAACGGGATGCTTGGGTCAGTTCTCACTGTGAAGGGCGGAATTTCATCAAACTTATCATAATCTGCTGACATGTCTGTCTTGTCCTCGACTCCCACGATGTTTCTTTTCCCTGAAAGAACTACGTGACGCTTTGGCTCATCGTCTGATGTATTCGTTTGCTTGTTTTTTCTTTTTTTCGGTCTGGAGGACATGTCCTTCACATAGAAAACCTGAGCCACATCATTGGCTAGGACGAATGGTTCGTTCTTGTAACAACCAAGATTCTTGAGATCCACTGTTGTCATCCCGTACAGCTGGTCTACCTTTATCCCTTCTCCATTCATGTTGACCCAACTGCACCGAAACAAAGGGACCTTAAAAGTAGGTCCATAGTCAAGTTCCCATATCTCCTCTATGCGACCATAGTATGTGTCCTTTTGCCCATCGTCGTTTGTTGCATCAAAGCGGACACCACTGTTCTGGTTGGTGCTCTTTTTATCTTGGGCGATCGTGTAAAATGTATTCCCATTTATCTCGTACCCTTGGAAATTCAATACAGTCGAAGATGGTGACGCGGCCAACAAGTAGAGCTGATCTCCGACAGTGGTGTCATTCATGAGCTGTAATCGCAACCAACTGCCGAAGGTCTCCATGTGTTTTTCTTTAATCCAGGAGTCATCCTTCCCCGGGTTCTTGGAGCGTACATAATTCTTGTGTTCCTCGATATACGGAGCCACGAAGGTGGAACTTTGTAGAACTGTGTAGTGTGCTTGAGTTAAAGAATGCCCGTCCCTACATATCAGTGCTTTCTTTCCTAGCGTGCCTTTTCCACTCAGTCTCCCCTCATGCCGCGATTCAGGAACACCAATCGGCTTAAGGTCAGGAATAAAGTCAACACAGAACTCAATGACCTCTTCTGTTCCATAGCCCTTGAGATGCTTCCTTCTGGCCTAGCACGGTTATGAACATATTTCTTCAAGACTCCCATGAACCTCTCGAAGGGGAACATATTGTGTAGAAATACAGGACCGAGAATGGCAATCTCGTCGACTAGGTGAACCAGGAGATGCGTCATAATATTGAAGAATGATGGGGGGAACACCAACTCGAAGCTGACAAGACATTGGACCACAGCCTTCTGTAAACTTGGTAGAGTTACTGGATCGATGACCTTCTGAGATATTGCATTGAGGAATGCACATAGCTTCACAATGGGTACTCGAACATTTTCCGGTAGAAGCCCCCTCAATGCAACCGGAAGCAACTGCGTCATAATCACGTGGCAATCATGAGACTTCAGGTTCTGGAATTTTTTCTCTGCCATATTTATTATTCCCTTTATATTTGACGAGAAGCCAGCCGGGACCTTGATACTGCTCAGGCATTCAAAAAAGATTTCCTTCTCTGCTTTGGTAAGAGCGTAGCTGCTTAAGTATTGACGCCCTTTATCCGTCTGCTTGTTGTATGGGTCTTTCATACGTTGCTGGTCTGCCCGTGCTTCCGGTGTATCTTTTGTCTTCCCATACACGCCCAGGAAGCCTAGCAGGTTCACGCAAAGATTCTTCGTCACGTGCATCACGTCGATTGAAGACCGGACCTCTAGGACTTTCCAATAGGGTAGCTCCCAGAATATAGAGCACTTCTTCCATATGGGTACGTGGTTGTCAGCGTCATTCGGAACAGATAGACTGCCAGGACCCTTTCCAAAGATTACTTCTAAATCCTTGACCATGTCATATATAACATCACCATCAGGGAGGTTAGGCTTCTTCCGGCGATCTGCCTCACCGTTGAAATGCTTGCCGGGCTTTCTTACGGCATGACTGTTCGGAAGAAATCGACGATGCCCCAGGTACACATTCTTGTTTCCCAAATGTATACTTTCAGTCTTATCTAAACAGTGCGTGCATGCATTGTATCCCTTGTTTGACTGTCCTGAAATGTTACTAAGAGCAGGCCAATCATTGATGGTTACGAACAGCAACGCTCGTAGGTCAAATTCCTGTTGTTTGTGCTCATCCCACACACGTACACCTGGTTCGGACCACAACTGCAAAAGTTCATCAACTAATGGCCTTAGGTACACATCAATGTCGTTGCCGGGTTGCTTCGGGCCTTGGATGAGCACTGGCATCATAATGAACTTCCGCTTCATGCACAACCAAGGAGGAAGGTTGTAGATACATAGAGTCACGGGCCAAGTGCTATGACTGGAGCTCTGCTCCCCAAAAGGATTAAAGCCATCTGTACTTAGACCAAATCTTAAGTTCCTTGCGTCATCTGAAAATGTCGGGAACTCTCTGTCGATTTTTCTCCACTGGGACCCATCGGCGGGGTGTCTCAACTTCCCGTCTTTCTTACGCTCTTCTTTGTGCCATCGCAACAACCTGGCATGCTCTTTGTTTCTGAACAGACGTTTCAACCGTGGTATTATAGGAGCATACCACATCACCTTAGCAGGAACCCTCTTCCGGGGGGGCTCGTCATCGCCCTCAACATCACCAGGGTCATCTTGTCTTATCTTGTACCGCAGTGCATTGCATACCGGGCATTTATCCATGTTCTCGTACTCACCGCGGTACAGGATGCAGTCATTAATGCATGCATGTATCTTCTGCACATCTAATCCTAGAGGGCAGATAGCCTTCTTTGCTTCGTATGTAGTCTCGGGCAATTCGTTATCCTTTGGAAGCTTCGGCTTCATTATTTTCAGTAACTTCTCAAATCCCTTGTCAGAACAACCAGTCTCTGCCTTCCATTTCAGCAGTTCCAGTGTGGTACCGAGCTTTGTGCTGCCATCTTCGCAGTTTGGGTACAGCAACTTTTTGTGATCCTCAAGCATGGCCTCCAACTTTAGCTTCTCCTTTTCTGTATCGCATTCTCGCTTTGCATCAGAAATGACCCCACCAAGACCATCAGCGGGCTCATCTGATGCCCGATGTTCACCTCTTTCTTCTTCAACGTCTTCCATAACAGTATCACCGCATTCCTCAGGGAACATAGGATAGTTGTCATCATCCTCCTCTTCTTCATTGTCTTCCATCGTAACCCCTCTTTCTCCGTGCTTGGTCCAACAATTATAGCTGGGCATGAAACCTTTCCGAATCACGTGGTCTTGAATGGTTCTCGGGTCAGAGTACTCCCTGACGTTCCGACACTTCTCACATGGACAAGGCATAAAATTATTCACTTTGTTTGCCTCAGCCACATCGAGAAATTTATGCAGGCCTGCAATAAACTCGGAACTGCGTCGTTCGCCGTACATCCATCGCATCCGTGCATCCATCTGCATCATATATATAATTAAGTTTATCAAATACCATTACAATAACATCTTGAATAGTGAAATGACCACCGTACATCGACACGTGCAATATTTCTGTATCAATTACAGACGAAAAGGATAAAGTTGCTAACCTCGGCCGAGGATATCATTTGTGTGAACTTAAGTGTGGGTCGGGCATTTCATCGAACACATCTTGTGCGTGGCAAAGGAAAAAAAAATAGCACCCACTTCCCACCAATCCAAGAGAAAAAAGAGGAGAGAGAGGGGGGGGTGGGGGTTATTTATAGGCAGGGAGGGGTATTGGTCCCGGTTCTTGGCACGAACCGGGACCAAAGCTCCGGCCAGCACGTGGCGGCGGCGGAGCTTTGGTCCCGGTTCGTGCCAAGAACCGGGACCAATACCCCAACCGAACCGGGACCAATGGTCCACGGGGCCGTGGCAACTCGAACCGGGACCAGTGCCAGGCACTGGTCCCGGTTTTTACCTGAACCGGGGCTAATGGCTGGGGCGGCCCTGGACCAAAGATGGTTTTTCTACTAGTGTATACGACACAGCCCAGCGGTCAGGCCAAACCAAGCTGGATCGTCAAACTAGACCAATCCTCCTCGATAAGCTTGTACCATTACAAAAAAAAATCACAATGTTCAGGCAGCCGATGAGTGGGATGGGTGACGACGTCGAGAGGCAGCAGACGCCCCACGGAGATACGGAGACACCGGAGAAGAAGGCCATGTCCCGCAAAGCTTTCTGGATCTGGCTCCTCGTCGGCTTCGTATTCACTGCGTGCGTCGTGGTCCTCATTTGGTACTACTGCTGGGTGGACGAGCGTTACTCTGTCGCCATAGACTCAGCCTCCGTCGTAGATTCAACCTCACCCTCGGCATCGCCTTGCATAGCCACGGCGCCAAGGCCTGCATTGATCCCGGCTTGTACGTCGGGGTGCTCTAGGACAAGGGACGTGGCCGAGCTACCGGTCGCGGCGAGGGCGACCGTGACGCCCGTGGGAGCCTTGCTGGATAGACTTGCGGCCGAGATGGGGCAAGGGGCAGCTGTGTTTGACTTGAGATTACATGTCCCGTACCGAAGGAAAACCGAGGTGGCGTGGTGGATGTCGGACTGCAATGGCGGTCGGGTCGGCCAAGCCGCGGTGCCCTGTGGTTCCCCCTATTATACTTAGCTAATCTATCGTACTAGCTATCTAGATTGCACGCTTTGGCATTATTAGATAGTTTTCATATCCTTCTTTTATGTCGCATCTTTGGATTTTCGACATACATATATGTGCTACGGTCCCTTTGTGTCCTCTCTTAGTTGGTGCTGTTTTTTTCCATTTACTTTGGCTATATGCGGATATTATATATGTGGCTAATATCTTAATACACGTGGACGCCGAAGAAAGCTTGCCCATGAATCTAGATAGCCAACGCCTATGTGCTGTTTTTTTTATAAAGAAAAAATAGGAGAGATATTCCGTCTAACTTTTTTGGATAAATATCTGGACTCTGCCGATGAAAACTTGCCCATGAATCTAGATAGCAAACATGCAAACATGAAATAGCAACCATATAGAGACCTTGCAGCCACCAAACCAATATGCACTTCACTCTAAAGAGCAAACTGCTAATATAAAAATGTTGTATTCCTCCTATCATATATTTAAATAAGAGTAAAACGCTTGTGTGGTCTATCAAGTTGCCGGGCATGAGCGGATTAGTCACCTACTAAAAAAATGCAAAGTATTGGTCACTATGTTGTGAAAATGTTACACCTTCGTCCTTCTGTCACAGTGGCTGTTAAAGTTTTCAAAATACCCCCTGAACTTTGATTTCTTCTAATGACTTGGTCCTTTTATGCCATTGTGTATGAAAAAAAACGTGACAGGACTCAGGAGCCCATCTTGGCCTGGGCTTGCGTGAGCTGCTCTTTGCCGTCCCTCCGCCGGCCGGGCTGTTCCATGTCCACACGACCACACCAGGGCAAGCTACGTGAGCAAGCTGGTCCACATCTGCTTTCCCTCCGCCCGTCTGGACTGTTCCATCTCCAGTTGTCCACACCGAGGCAAGCTGCGTGAGTGATACCAATCGCAGCACCAGGTCGACATGCCAAGAACCACCGCCCCGGCGAGGACACACGTGTTGGAGCAGACGCCATGCTCCACCACAGTCACGACACGGTCTGCACGTGGCGGCCTAGACGGCCGACGCACGGACGACACATCAACCTCGGCCTTGACCGCTGCCGGCAGCACGCGCGGCCGCTCCCCGCGGCTTTCGCGCTCGGGGACTGGCTAGGCATCAAGGAGTACGCGGCGGCCATCGTCGCCACGCTCGACAGACGAAGACATTCGACTACAACACCCTGATGCGTGGCCATGTAGTCGGTGGGCGCGACCCCACGCCTGCGCCGCGGCTGTATGTCGACATGCTGGAGAACGGCGTCGAGCCCAACGGCTACATGTTCCCGTTCCTCCTCAAGGCCAGCCCTTAGCTCGCCGCCTCGTGGCAAGGGAGGCAACTGTAGGGACATACCATGAAGCTCGGGTTTGTCCAGCACGACGAGCACGTGAAGAACAGCGTCATCAGCTTCTACGAGCTGGTACGGAAGACTACGCGGAGTGGAGGTCCAGTCTCGACACGCAGCCGTGCGGGACGCTAATTCCCGGCGAGGTCACTACAGTGTCTGCGAGCAGGTTCCGTTTGCATACGATCTGTTTGATGAAATGGCTCAGAGAACTTCACCAACAAGGATGAACCATTGAAAAGGAATAAACATTTAGGGTGTTTTTTGTAAAAAATACAAATTGCCACATCAGCAACTTAACGGCAACGGTGACGGAATAACAAACATGCAACATTTTCACAACTTGATGACTAATAGTTAGCAATTTTTCAGTTGGTGACCAATCCGCTCATATGTGACAACTAGATATACCCAACGAGACTTTTACTCTTTAAATAAATTAATTACCACTATGAAAGGTACTCGAATTGCAAGATCAGAAAGACACGTCGTCACAATATAAATCATCTTTTACTCTCTTAACCTATAGAAGTAATAGATATTCTTGTGATAATTGGTATACCGTACATCAATTCCTTTACAAACACATGTGTGTAGTTTATTTGTTCTGGAGATAACTTCCTAGTGGATGCCTACAATTTAGAGAAAACAACAGTGTGAAATGATTTATTTAAGTCATTGGCGAGGTGCCAAAAAAAAGTTTGAATAAGAATGCTTGAAGATGAAAATAGAAGATTTTGATAAAATTTTAGAAATGCACCTTCCCGGTTCTATATATCGAGAGATGTACAATTATTTGCAAATTGTCAAATATGTTACAATTTCCAATGAACCAACACTTGGGTTAAATATACTAAAGAAACATGACGATTCTGCATTACAAGAAAATGCCTAATAGAGACCCCTAAAGTGGGCACTGGGCAGAGGTAACGAGCTTAGGTGAATACGCCTTTTTTTAAGGGAAACATGCTCCACGGCGGTTAGAGTACCTCCTCTTTCCTCCTGCATCGCCACTGCCACATCAGTGTTCATCTTAATGCAGTCCTCCTAAGGTTTCACCCACTTGGCCACCCTGGTCGGAGCTGAACTTAGCTTTGCTGATATCACCAAAGCCTTCAAAATATCATTTATACTCAGCTACCCTTGTGTTTGATGTTCCCCGTGTGCCCTTTTCCTCTCCTCCCGCTCGCCCCCGAGCGGCGGCACTGGGAAACCCTAATGTCACTGCCGCCTAGCCCCCCACCTCTCCTCCCCCGCTGCCACCACAAGACGTGGCCAGGCAAAGGCTGGGCATTGCCTGGGGGGGGGGGGCTCTCTCGCCCTCGAGTTTGACGAGCCGACGTGGGTTGGCGCTGCCGATCTCGGGCGTGGAACGGCCGCTGGGCGTTGCTTTGACGGCATGGGTCCTAGGCCCTCCAGACGCAGAGCGGCGGCTCCGGCGGTCCGGTCCTTGTGGGCGGGTTGCGGGGTCGATCCGGCCAGAGCTGACGGATCTCGGGTGTGCTGCTCACTCCAGTGGCGTGTCATGCCCGGATCCTGCCACTGCTCGCGAGGATCTGAAGGTGTTGATGATGGCCTGTGAGATCCGGGCTCTGAGGTGTCGGAGCCGACGATGGCGGCGCCTGCGGGCGTCGTTACCTTGATGAAGGTGTCGACATTGTGATTCTTCTGCCTACGGCCTAGATGTTCCGGGGGGAAACCCAAGATCTGGCTACCGGATCGGACGATGGCGACACTTTTGGTCCTCTTGGGGGCATCATTTTGGAACACGTGATGCCTGGCATGGTCTACCGATGGAGCGGAGCTTCATCTACAATGACGAAGACGGCTAGTCTTGGCGGCGTGGTGCAGTGGGGACTCGACGACGGTCGTGTTTTGGTGGACTTGCGCATGGTGGGAGTGTAGCCTGGTGTCATGGTGGCATCGGCCACAGTCTTGGCGAGCGTCTTTGCCTCGATCGCCACGCTGAAAATGGGTTGTAGGAAGATGGTGGAAGCGTTTTCCGAAGCGTGTGCACAATGCGCTATCTCTGAGTTGGCCAGGGAGCCGGCGACGGCTGTGGCCGGGGCACAAGGTCTCGTTTCCTCTGTTGTTTGTGCTAGATTGTGGTGTTTTCACTGTTCGCGGCTTCCGATTGTATTCATTCATTGTAAATCTTTTGCCAGCTTTTGTTGAATTAATAAATGAAATAAAAGTTGTATACATCTCTTCGATCTAGGGCTCCCCTTTTCGAAAAAAAAATAGATCGCTGTCGGCTGGTACTTCTCCTCCGTGGGTATATTTACTCCTGCTATGCCAAATAGCCCACATGACTGTAATCACGATCGCAACATCAGTTTTGGACACAAACGTGTAGTCCAGTAGATCCTCTGCCAGGTTACTTGGTGAAGTCTTGGTGACCTGACGCCGAAAGTCAGCTTAAAGCAAACTCGTACTCCCTCCGATCCAAAATAAGTGTCGCAGTTTTGAACTGGGGTTAGTTCAAAACTGCGATACTTATTATGGATCGGAGGGAGTACCAGATTCGGTCATGGGGTATAATATACATAGACATATTGGTACCAACTTCGGTCTCAGTGTCCAACTCCTGCCATGCAATTTATCCATATTCATATGCTTACGCGCGTGCAGTAATCAAACTTTGCATCAGATCAGCTATCACACCTTTGACGAGATGACAATGGAGTGCAGCTGGTCCGATCTTCCCGACGACCTCCTCACCTGGTCTACGTCAAGGTCGTTGGCATGCTCCAACGCGTCCACTTCGCCGCCGTCTGCACATCATGGCGAGATGCGGCGATCCATGCGGCGGCACCGCGGCCATCCCATGTCACATCTCTTCCTTTGGTGGCAAGCGTGACAGGACAAAGCGTATGTACTGTCCAGAGGACGGCGAGGTCTTGGTCGTTCCGGTCCCGAGCAAGGCGACTGTTAGGCGGTTTGTGGGTGCTCACGACGGCGGCTGGATCGCCGCGCTCACGCACAAACACGTGAGGCTGGTGATTGCCAATGTCTTCTCCAGAGTCGAGGTGCCGCTCTCTGTCAAGCAGAGGAAGTTCGTCCCTACAAGTTACTGTGACAAACCACGCACAATCCAAAAGATAGTCTTCCTCGGCGCCATACAGACAGCACCCCTTTGATCTGGGCAACTTGGCAAACAGAACCCACCTCTTCGTTATGGGTGGCAAACTGGAAATGGCGAGCACCTCGTGGTACACCAACATGCCTCCTTTGTTCAAGGTCTTTGAACTCACCTACAATCGCCAAGGAAAACCCCTAAAGTGGGCAGAGGTGACGAGCTTAGGTGAGCACGCCTTATTTCTAGGCGGAACATGCTCCACATCGGTGAGAGTGCCGGTTGGCGGGGGAGGCCGCATGGAGAGAAATTGTATCTACACTGCCAACACCTTGTACTTTAGCCAGGAGAACGAGAGGTGCGGTGAGGGCATGAGGAGGATCAAGGTAGTGCATACTTCTCAAAATGGCACGTGGCTTATTCCTCCGAGAGTGTAGCCAATCATGCCACTTGGAGTATATGTTTTATAGTTACTTTTTACATGATTTTTACAGAGGCTCAAGACTGCAAATAAAATTCTGTATGAGCTAGGTTTTATTATTTTCGCCTCTTCCTTTATCTCATGTATTTCAATATATTTTGGAGGATCCCCTTTCATCAGTGTTGCATGCATAGACATCCCAGGTCTAGCAACCAACACTACCGGAATAACATATTTTCTAAGTACCCCGATAGTTGTGAGAGAGAGGTTTTGGTTTCTTTTACAGCATAAGGCGGCCTATTTTGGATCGAGGAACAAAGGCTGTTCTCATGTACCTCAAGAAAGGCTTCCGTCGTCCCACCGATGACTGAATACTATCATCCAGAAGGAAAATTATGGCCGGAGTTATTCTCGTCCGTTGTTCGCAGTCTTCTCTCTTAACTGTCTTCATCCTTTTATTTAGTAATTATCCGTGTACCGTTTCGCGTGGGAGAGAGGTTTTGTATGATCAGATGTTTGTGAGATTGCACCTTTCATCATGTATGTTGGCGGCTTTATGGGGCCACAATGCAGCAAGATTCAGTAGAAGACGTTGAAATGTGCATGTGTACCTGACTCTATAATAGATGACTTTGTAATAGATGATTATATTTGGGATTCAGTATATTTTTTGTTTCACTGGCAAAACAGTCCTGATCGACGGAGTTGGGTTTGAGCTTTGAATCTCATATGGTATTGGTGTGAAAATTATACTCCCTCTGTACCTAATTATAAGTCGTTTTGGTAGCTCAAATTCAGCTAGCAAAATGACTTATATTTAGATACGGAGGGAGTAGATGGCAGTCGCGGATCTAGAACAAAATTGGTGGGGGTGCCAAGCTTAAAAACTTCCCTATTATAGTTAGAATTTAGCAACAATTAGTCTAAATACTAGCAGCATTTAGCAAAAAATATTCCAAATATTAGTATCTAAAAAAATTTCTACATTTTTTAGGGGGTACCATGGAACCCATGGCACCCCCATTGGTATGGTAAAGTATTACCCATACCCGCATACCCACATACCCACCTATTCTTGTTTATGACATGTAGGTCCGTGGTAAAAAAGAGTTATTCTGAAAAAAATCCCAACATACTAACAGACTACGTAATTTACGCTTGTTTCCAATACACGCAGCCATTTTATTTTACATTATTCCCAGTTAGTGCTCGACCATGTCGTTTCCTCTCGACGTGTGTTTCCCGCTTGTTTCCATCTCCGTACACACTTCCCTGGACGCGGTACACTAGTAGAAACAAGGGCTTTCATCCAGAGCCACATCAGGCTCTAGTCCCGGTTGGGTTACGGACCGAGACTAGAGGGGGGACTATCCGGTTCGACGGCAACGAGGCCGCAAAGCTTTGGTCCCGGGTCGTAGGGAACCTCTAGTCCCGGCTCGTGATACAAGCCGGGACTAAAGGTCCATGGCAGGGCTAGGGGGGGCGCACGAGCACCTTTTGTCCCGGTTCGTATCACGAGCCGGGACTAGAGGGTTCCTTGTATATCATCCCTACCATCCCAGCTTTTTTGAGCTCGAGCCACACCTCCATTTTTCTCCTATTTCACTCTCCAAAGCTCAATTTGATCCACATTTTTCTCCACTATTTGTCAATATTTGCGGCACCCATCTAACCAAAGGTTAGCAACATCATCATTTTCTTTCGGTGTTGCTAATTTAGCTCATTTCATGCTAGTTTAGCTCATTTCATTTTTTAGTGCTAGCTAGGAGTTTGATGAAATGTCTAAGTAGGGAATTTCATTTGTTTTATGTGCAATTTAAGCTCAAACTAAATTATTATTTGTGGGTTTTAGTGTCGTCCCGTCTCCGTCCTCACCCCGTTGATCGCCTGCGCCGTCCTGTCACCGGCACCACCTCGGTGAGGCTCTTGTTTTTATCTTTTATTTTGAAAAATCTTAGTTGTATGATTTAGATGCATAATTATTACTTGTATAATTTTCTTAGTTGTATAATTGTTTGTTATATATAGTGCCATGGTTTTGACATCTATCCACACCGGCTCTCGTCCGCTCTATTATTTGGATGTGGTATGATTGTTTGTTATAACTATTTGTTTTATTCGTGTTTATGATAATTATGCCGATCAACTTGACATAGATATATTTTTATCTAGGAGGTAGTTGAACCGGAAATTCCAACCGATCCTATTGTCGAGTTTTTTGAAAAAGAAAACAATGATTTAAAAGAAAAATTGAAAAAAAAAAGAGTGAAAATCTTCGTCTCCAATGCCTAGAAGAGAAGATGAAATTGGAGTTCCAGCTTGCCGACATTCTCGATGATAACAAGATCAAGATGGATGCAATGCGCTTGAAACTTAAAAAGATTAGAAAATATGCCATTAATCAAAAGGCTTGGTATCATTATGTTGTTGGTTTAATAATTACCTTAGTTGCGATTTTGATTGCATTTGTTGTTGGATTTAAATTATTTAGATAGTTGTATGTTAGTTTCAATTAATGTATGTTTTATGAGAACTATGTATTACATTTGGTCACTACTCTACTTTGGTTTTAATGTGGTGAACTTGTATTAATGAATTTGGTCAGTTCTCTATTCTATTCATGATGTAGTGTAGTTGGTCGATTATGTTCATTTACCGTAATGGGTTTTAGCAGTGATTGCGTGTGATATACTTATATAATGCATATGAGCCATCCATGGATGTATGCTGACCGACGCTCTAATGAGTACATGCAAGGCGTGCGTTATTTTCTTGATGTGGCTAAGGCAAACACGCGGAATGGTTTTATGTGTTGTCCATGCCATGTATGGAGGAATGAGAAGAATTACTCTTACTCAAGAACCCTTCACATCCACCTAATTCAGTTCGGTTTCATGTCCGGCTATTATTGTTGGACCAAGCACGAAAAAAGAGGGGAAATAATGGAAGACAATGAAGAAGAAGAGGTCATGACAACTATCCTATGTTCCCTGAACATGGTGGTACTACAATGGGGGAAGACGAAGTTGAAGAAGAGCCCATTGTTGATGAGCCTGATGATGATCTTCGTCGGGTCATTCATGATGCACAGATAAACTGTGAAAGTGAAAACGAGAGGTTGAAATTGAAGCGCATGTTAGAGGATCACAGAAAATTGTTGTACCCAAATTGCGAAGATGGGCAGAAAAAGTTGGGCACCACACTGGAATTGCTACAATGGAAGGCAGAGAATGGTCTATCTGACAAGGTATTTGAAAACTTGCTGAAAATATTGATGAAGATGCTTCCAAGAGATAACGTATTGCCCCACAGTACGTACGAAGCAAAGAAGATTGTCTGCCCTCAAGAATTAGAGGTGCAGAAGATACATTCATGCATCAATGACTGCATCCTCTACCGCGGTGAGGAGAACAAGAATTTGAATGCATACCCGGTATGCGGTGCATTGTGGTATAAGATCAAGCGAGATGACCATGTTGATGTTGAGGACGAGTCGTGCCCTAGGAAGAGGGTTCCTGCCAAGGTGATGTGGTATGCTCCTATAGTGCCACGGTTGAAACGTTTGTTCCAAAACAAAGAGCATGCCAAGTTGTTGCGATGGCACAAAGAAGACCGTAAAAAAGACGAGATGTTGAGACACCCTGCTGATAAGTCACAGTGGAGAAAAATCGACAGAGAGTTCAAGTAAATTGCACGTGACGCAAGGAACTTAAGTTTTGGTCTAAATACAGATGGCTTTAATCCCATAGTACAGATGGCTACGTAGCTGACTCGGCCACGCCCGCGGCCGCTCATCATGTACACTGATGTAAGACTCGAACATAATTTTGTATGACTCAGGCACAATTTGCATCAATGTATAATTTTGGGCATGACTTGAACATAATTATGTTGCATTTTCATATACATTGTGTTATTTATTGTTTCTTTTCATATATGTGTGTTGTATGTCGAATCAGTGAATGAATAAGCATACACGTCGGTGATTTTCTTATGTTGTGTTGTTATCTTGCCTCATTTACTTATTTGGTGGGTTTACCCTCGGGTTTTAATACTCATGCGAGTGTAGGTATGGTACAAAATCTATACCTAGGCGCGGGTGCAGGTACGGGTATGGTTAAGATACGAGGACGCGGATACAGGTTTGGTAACCTTTGGGTGTGGGTACCATCGGTAATAACCGCTATGTACTCATGAAATTCATGATATGTTATGTTGGCACGAGTATTTTGTGGTATGCTCTCTTGGAGCGTAGATGAAGAAAATTATGATGTGTTCTCTCTCCGCTGAGTACAACTCCATCTTTAGAACAACACATGAAATTAAAAATCTTCTATAAAACAACACATGTGCATTGGAGTCTTAAAGATATGCACGAGTATTTAACTAGTCCTACTCATTTAAGACCTAACAAGTAGGATAATTTGGTCCTAAACAAACCTACCGATGCACCTTCTACATTGGTTACGGATAACTCCTTACAACTAGCACCATGGTTTTACACTCCGTAACCAACGAGCCCTTCACATTAACAAACAACTCTCATGGTGAAGGCTGCCAATGAAGGTTTTGACTTGTGTCTATAGTGTCGGTCTGTACTATGGGAGCCACTGCCATAAATTTGTCTGATAATTTGCTCGGTCCTCGGAGCGTCGCTCATACACTTTGCATTCTCATCACTTAGAAGCCGAACCTTAAGCACCATGATTGCGGAACAAATCGTCGAGTTACGCACGCACACCGACAGCCGGCCATGGCGCGGGGCTTGGACACGATGCCGCCTGCGTCCACCGGACCCAGACAAAATCCTTTCGACAGTAACGGCGGAACGGCAACGGAGAGAGAAAAGCCTTTTGGAGGCTCATAACTGCAGCTGTACGATCTTCGCAATCGTTGTCTTTGTGTGCACGGTTGTCGGTGCCTCCCTACTGGTGCTCGTCTGGCTCCCCACTGTGTTCCCGTGGGACCCAAGACGCTACTCCGTCGCCATCGACTCTGTCTCTGGCCTCACCACCAACTGGACGGACCTCGCTCTGGACCCGGAGTTCAATCTCACCCTCGACGTCACCTCCCTGAGCCGCCGTCATACTATGGGAGCCATTGCCATAGACTTGATTGATAATTTTCTCGGTCCTCGTAGTGTCGCTCATACACTTTGCATTCTCATTACTTAGAAGACGAACCTCAAGCACCACGATTGCGGAACAAATGAATGAGAACAAGAACATTGATCTTAGTACGATGAAGAGAACGATATATGTGAGTTGAAAAAAACACGGTTTCTGTTTGAGAAAACCATAAATTAATGTCTCACATGGTCATCAAACAGACGTGCATTAAAAAAGAATGACAACAATAAACCAGACAACTGAATGTATTTTCTCGGATGGTAAAAATCATCTAGACTAATATAAAAAGACCCAGAGGGCGGAGATTCAAAGCATCTGGACCGTACACAAGATGAATCCAACGGTCAAAAGCAACCCAATGTTTGATGTCAAACGCATTGAGTTGAGCGCCTTCGCCTCCACACGCAACTGCTCCAGTAATCACGCCTCCACACCCATCGGCCAAATCAAGTCCGCGTCTCCGCATCCAACTGCCATATCACGCAACATCGTCGCGCACCGCCGTCATTCTCTATCGCCGGAGGAGAAAGATGCGTACTGGACGCGGCGCAGGGGATGATGGCGATGCCGTCCCCGCACCCCCCGAAACAGAAACCGTCTACTCCATCACCCTCCATCCGCCACTAATCCTGCCGGAGCCACCGGTCTTCGTCGCTGCCGTCCTGCCTTGCGTCGCCTCCAGGAGACGAAGCCTAACCTACGCAAGCCGTGCCGCACCCCACCTCTCGCGAAAACCGCGTCCTCCCCAGGTCACACTGGTGCCGACCACGATCCAGTCCCTCTCACCGCACCCCATCGATCATCGGACTGAGATCCCCGAGCCTCCAAGCAGCGCCAGACTCCTTCCATGCGCCCAGAAGCTCCATGCGGATGTGGGGGGCGAGGAGAGAGGACTGGCCGGAGAGCTCGGCTCCTTCCTTGCCGGATTTGAGCAGGGAACCGTCTCAATCCCCGCTCGCTGCAGTCTCCCCGTGCCGCTGTCTCCATCCCAGCGAGGGCCGTCTCAATCGCCGCGCGCCGCCAACAATCCGCACAACGACGACGCCGCACCAGGAGGCTGCCTCTGCAGTTTCAGTTCACCAGGTTGGGTTGCTGTTTTCAGTTTACAAAAGTGCTACGTATCTTATTACATTCGTATCGTTTCCACTACTGTACTGATCCAGAACTAAATACTGGAGTGGTGTAGCGTGTATTGGTACAGAATATAGGTGTACCGTTGTTGTTCTCCATGTATCTGGATGAGACACGCTAGGAACTGAGATCGCTCTGACCAGCATGGGTCAAATTTCATTCTCTGTTTATTTCAGGAACTGAGGCGCTAGGAACTAAAATCACTCTAACGGAGGCGCTAGGAACTGAGTTCTCCGTTTTTTCATGATACTTCATGACAGTTTAATTTTTTGTTATTTCCTATCCTCATTCGTATGAAGTATGTACAGTGCTATATAAAGGTAGTATTGATCTGCTTATCAAATGTTCAGGAAATGCGTAGAATATTTAATCATCTAACTGTGGAAAGGAATGCATTTGGTTATCTTGTATGGACATTGTTCTTCTGGGAGTTAGTGTGTATCTTGAACCACATAACTACCCTGCACGGTGCCACAGGAATGATGAGAAACATATAAGTACACCTTATATCTTGAATAAGAAACAACTAGGTTTCTATGAACCTTGATCGTAGGGGCAACATTAACATATAATGTATTTCAGTTGCAAATGTTTTTAGTAGAAAAAAAATCTCTGAATGGAAGAAAAGTAGTTGTAGACATTTGAAGATTACAATATTATGAGTTCAATCTTAAATTGCGGTAAAAAATAGGTACACAAAATTGCATTGCACTGTGTCAAAAATCTATCTTCATGTGAGGATTATATTGTGATATGAAAGGAAACCATTAATTTAAGGAAGAGAAGCAATTACCAAAGAGTCTGGAACAGATGGCTGAGCCTTCGGGAAGAGAATGTAACTCGAGGAGAAGGTAAATATGCGCTTAGAAAGGTGGAGAGCAAGCATCGTATTGTCTATTGTGTTCATAATAGGGTTGAACCATGTGTTTTAGCTAACTAAGTAAAGCTGCTCTACGGTTTGGCCAGCACATGCCCTGATTATGTAGCCCGTTACGTCGTGTAAACCGTGACCAACTTTCAGCTATACATATTCCCTTTGTTTGAGATAAAAGGGTTTCTTACTAGCTGATCCAGTGAAGTCCGGTTGATGTGCCTTTTCTTCTACTTTCTTTTCGAGAACACATGCCTTTTATTCTACAGTGAAGGAGAGTAATAAAATAACAATGTATTTTAAATACTACATGATTCCAAAACAGATAAATTTCCACTTATACAATTTATCCCCAATACCGTTTCCCGATGATGCTGCATGTATTTTGTAGGATCCTGAAGAGTTAACTGCTATGTATGTATATGTTATAAATCAGCCAAGGTATTTAGTGTGTCCTCCTTTTCAATACACAGAACCGAGTTCCAGAGTTAGTGAAAGTGCTTTTACAAAGATCTTTATACCCGATGTTGATCGTTATAAGTCAGGGTATAGACTAAACATGTATTTCTATTTTATAATAATTAAATTTAAAAAATACTCAGTATCGGTCAGGGTATGATCTTTATGCACCAATGCAAAGATCACAACTGAATCAGAAGTCTACATGGTTCATTGAGCTCGGATTAAAGAATCTCAATCAGTAAAATATATGCGGTTTGTGTTTCATGTGAGAAAGGACCATGAAGGTCTTATTCTTTGTTGCAGTCGATCAACCTGATGGGAGATAAAACATAGGTGCATATTTTAGTACATGATCATTGCACTACTTGCCTCATATACCTATTGCCTGGATAACAAAACTGTTGTATCAAGATTAGTGACTTTGGAATTAAAGGGAATAATTTCACACCATGTTATGCAGTCGATACAAATGACACACACACTGAGCTACAAAGAAATACCTAAGGGGCTCGGTAAAGTGTTATTCATGAGGTCAGTACTAATATTGTGAAAATATGAGAATTAATTTAATGACGTCTTATAAAATCTCAGCTTGGACAAGTTTTATTAATCCACCCATGCAATTACATTTTAATATTAACTAGAGACTGCAGCTGCACTAATTTTTATCTGAGAAATGGGAACATTCTTGTAAGCTGATTCGTTCGTTTTAGTAGCGTTTTAGAGTTACGATTTGATTCTAATGTTAATCTATTATATGCTCGAAACATTCAGCAGGAGTAGTCCAAGCAGGTGCAGAGATTGAAATGACGATTCTTCTTACAAGCTGATCACATGAGGTTTAATTATCTATTGCACTATCTAGGACAACTATTGTTTGGCATATGCAAGAACAAGGTGCTATAGATATTAAGCAGGAGAGTGATAAAAATGCATATGATATCAGGGGTCACCGGTCTAGAAAATAATTCACAAAAGGCAATATCTCCGGCCGTCAAGTTTGCATAACATGATTGCATTTTTTCTGCTTATTGTACTTTTGGCGTGCAGGAAGAAGCTGCTAGAGATAATAGGAAGGAGCATTCTAACGATGTTGTTGGTACTGAAGAAAACTGAATCAGGAACCTAACAGTACACAAACAACGTGTGGTGTAACAGAGCACATGTTTATTTTGGCTTCCTAGCATCATATAGCCTGGTTTTCTGAGAGTTGAATCTTGGTTTTCCACTACATTTGGTAACATGGTTAGCGGTTGTTGGCCGGTTTGGTCAATTCTGTTCTTCGTTTTCAAATAAAATGAGGCTAAACTGTCCGTTTTGTTCAAAAACAAAAAAATAATCACATAAGTACAGACCACCAATTGGATGAACGACGGTATTGTCTCTCTGCGGTAATATGACCACAATGATTTCTCAATTTTGAATATACATCCCAAGAAATATTAGAACACCATGTAACCATTAATATTTTATTTTTATAGAACCGTTTGTTTTCTATTTTAGAATTTTAAATGTATTGGGTGCATCGTGAGAGGAGTTTGTTGAATTCCATTTAGAGTGTAACATCTATGCATCCAATTATTGATTACTGTTATTTTTCGTAACAATAACCATCACATCAAGGATCCAAGACGAGTGAGTAGCCGCATAAATCTTGAGGGCCAAAGATATTCCCTTGTTAATGTTCTCTATGATTTGTAAATAGGATCAGTAAATTTATTGTCCTCTTGATAAAATAAATGAAGAGACGTGCATTGCACGTGCCCAATTACTAGTGACCTAAGGGTGTGTTCGTTTTTTGAACGGGATGGAATGGAATGGAACCATTCCATTCCCAGAACCCATTCTTGCGTTCTTTTCTGGGATGGAGTGGAATGGAGTGGTTCCAGAAAAGGGAATATTCCCTCAATATGCCGAACCGACCGGTCCGGCCGATTCGGCTGGACGGGGTGGAATTGCACGGTGCCTCTGGGCGATTAACTCTAATTTAATCAAGATTAGCAATAATTAATCAAGTTTAGCAATAATTAATCAAGATTAATTATAATTAATCAAGATTAATAATTAATCTTGATTAGGAATAATTAATTAAGTTTAGGAATAATTAATCAAGTTTAGCAATAATTAATTAAGTTTAGCAATAATTAATCTAGATTAGGAAATAATTAATCGAGTTTGATGCCGTTCTGATTCCATTCCATTCTCATTCCATTCCACCCAATCCCAGAAAAGAACACAAGAATGGAACGGTTCCGTGACAATTTTTTGTCCAAAAAGAACACAGGAATGGAACGGTTCCATGACAGTGGAATGGAATGGTTCCATTCCATTCCACTTGATCCAAAAAACGAACACACCCTAAAGGAAGCAACAAAAAGAGTTGGTAGGTTGGTTGAATAGATGAACCCATGCTCCATGCAACCCGGATCCTCCTCAGATGCATTTGCATGGAAACCCACAGGCCTTGCCGCCTCCTCAGACAGGCTCCCCGGCAGAATCACCCTCTCGCCGGGCACACACATTCGGCCTAACCTAGGGCGAGTCACATATTTTGTGGGTACCCGCCTCCTCCACAGGCCTCCCCACATGTAAATTTTGGAGCACTGTGCTCTGATACATGGGCTTCAAGCCCACCAACCCGCCCGTACCAACTCTTTAGCCCTCCTGCTGTGTTAAGCGCTCGTCACCACGCTCGGCTGATAGGAGAGCGACAGAGCTGTTAATTAAGTTGCTGTTTGCGCCCGTCCGCTACCGGTGTGGGACTAAATATTAGTTACCGTGCACGGTGCCAACAAAGCCTGCCGACCTTCACGTCACGAAGCGCGGACCTAGAGCGCAGCACGGTGGCAATGGCGATTTGAAGTTGTGAACACCGAAGGACTGAGTCACGCTAATTGGTCTGCTGTGCTCATCTCTTTTTCCACGCCTTTCTTCGTCTGCATCGCGTCCTACCTGGAGTGGAGAGCTCGCGCTGGGCCTCGACGTTGGCGTAGGGGAGTCCAGACACGGCGGCAATGAGGGCGGTGCCGGCGAGGAAGAGGCAGGCCATGGCGGCGCGCTGAATTGCATCACACCATCTCTGGCCTCCTCTCTTCTACGTAACTCGATCGGAGCGAAGACGTACTTCCTCCGCCTTGCAGTTGCAGCCCACATGATTACCCAATTAGCAAGCCCATGCACATAACGGTAGAGTTTTCCATCTCTATTTTTCCTGGTATTGTACGGTAGGATAAGAAAATCGCCAGATAAAATAGAATAAAATTATTTGGAGATGGGAGGTATCGATCCCCTTCCTTTTAAGATGCATCCATAAGCTACATCCTCATTTACAGCTACTAAGTTAATCCAATGCAGTTAATACTATTAATTATCAGTAGCTTAATTAGCAATAGCCAGTATGGAATATATGAGTAGTTCAACGTCAGTTCAACACATTCTAACAGATGTTGATATTATTTCTTTTATATTTGGTCAAAAACATTACAAAGTTTAACATTGGCTAAACACCAAAGTTTTAAATAGCGGGCTATATATGTATCATGTGGGATTTAGCGAACTACACTAGCGTCATTTTCAGTTTAGCATTAAAAGTCCATAGTTTAGCGGGTGGCTCCCAAAAGGTACACATATACGAAATATTGACCAACAAACTGATACTCTAAGAGTAAGAGACTACACACTGATGTACTCAAAAATTAAATAAACTAATGAACTGAACAACGAAGAATGAAAATGCGAATAATGAGTGACTAAAAGTATTGCAAAGTGTGACTGGGAAAATCCCTCCGAACCTCCACCCCATGGCCGGCCCACTGGGCAAATCAACGGGCCAGTCCGCCAGAAGGTAATTGTGCACCAAATTTAACAACTAGTTTTAAGGGGCAAGAATAAAGTGGGCAAGTTCGGTCACAGCATTGCAACTCGGACTGTGCCGCTGTGTGTGTACATGGTAGAATTGACATGGCAAGCGCGTGAAAAGGAAAGAAAATCAAAATCTACTAGGCAGCTCTGATGAACTGAACACACCACGTACGCGGCCGGCCTTCGTATTGCAAAAGAAGTAGCCACCGAGTACGGAAGCTGGCATTTTCGTTTGGAAAGTACATGCCGTGGATCCATCTATAAATCGAAGTCTCTTCTTCTCGATCCTATGCACACAAGCAAACCAACCGATCCATCCGAATCGATCGAGCTACGCACGTACACCGGCAGCCGACCATGGCGGGATATCTGCCGGGCTTGGACACGATGCCGCCGGCGCCCACCGACCCAGATAAAATCCTTTCGGCAGTAACGGCGGCGTCGGCGGAACGGCAGAGAGAGAAAATCCTTTGGGTGGCTGATAAGTGCTGGACGATCTTCACAATCGTCGTCTCCGTGTGTGCGGTCGCCGGTGTCTTCCTACTGTTCCTCGTCTGGCTCCCCGGTGTGTTACTGCACGACCCGAGCTACTCCGTCGCCATCGACTCCGTCTCCGGCCTCACCACCAACCGGACTGACCTCGCTCTCGACCCGGAGTTCAATCTCACCCTCCGCGTCGCCTCCCTGACCCGCCGTCACAACGCGTGCGTCCAGCCCGGGACCTACCTCGAGGTGGCCTACCGCAGCGTCACGCTGGCCACCACCGCCACCATGACGGAGCTATGCGCCAGGCCGAGGGAGATGAAAGAGCAGCAGCTCGTCGCGACGGGGACAAGGGTGCGCATGCCGGGAGCCGTGATGGACAGCCTCATGGGGGACATGCGGCATGGGCAGCTTGTGTTCCAAGTCACCGTCAGGTGGTCCGGTAATCTGGTGGCGTCGTGCGCGGGACGGCAGGTCGGAGCCGCCGCCGACGACCTGGAGACTACCTGCGATGTGAACCTTTGCCCGGACACCTAGAATACACTCATTAGATGCACGGTCAGCATTTAGTATCCGTTTCTGCTACTATATTTTAAGTAGTTTTTATGAAGATACGAAGTTAGACTGAAACACTATCGCTGTTGTAATTTTTTGTTTCAGTGCATCGTTAATTTGTCACAGTTAACGTGTCTGGGTTGCTACTATATTTTCACCTTTTCAATTCATGCTTAATTTGCTACAGCTAACGTGCCAGATAACTCCAGATTCACCACTACCATCTATAATTTTCACACCAATATCATGTGAGATTCAGAGATCAAACCCAACACCGTCGAGCACGACTGTTTTGACAGTGAAACACAAAGTATATTGAATCCCAAATATAATCATCTATTACAAAGTCAGAACCACATGCACAGTTATTTCGGTGTCTTCTATTGAATCTTTCTGCACTGTGGTCCGATAAAGCCGCCAACATACATGATGAAAGATGCAATCTCACAAACATCTGATCACACAAAACCTCTCTCCCAACGGACGAATAACTGCTGCCATAATTTTCCTTCTGGATGACAGTATTCAGTCATCAGTGGGACGACGGAAGCCTTTCTTTAAGGTACATCAGAACAGCCTTTGTTCCTCGATCCAGAATAGGCCGCCTTATGCTGTATAAAAAAAACAAAACGAGTTTCAGCATTTCCTTTTTTTCCTTTCTGCTAGCCCCAGGCAGGAACTACATCAAATGCAAGTATATGTCCAACTTATGCACTAACAATGTATGTCGTGCTATTTTCCCATTTGTATCAACTCTACAAGCATGCTTATCCATCGCAAAAAAAGGGGGAGAGTATAGATGCTTACCTCCTGAGGGGATTACCATCAAGTCTCAGCACTTGCAGGGTAGGCTCAAGCAAACCCTGCCCATAAAACATACATAATAAGATAACGGATCAGAGAGTTGCACCTATACCCTCAAGATATAACTAACAAATAAAAACAGATTTAAGCGAGACGTCATAAGAGGCAAGTTGCCTACGGCATAACTGCATTATTCACATTTGCTACAGCTGAGATGCAAAGCACCAGAGTAGTTCAAGAGGACCTAATGAGTTTCTTAGATTCATACACAGAGGTCAGATAAAAGCTACTACTACTTAGAACAAGACCCATGAGTAGAGAGCTATAGCAAAAAAAAATCCATATTTAATGGTTTCCTTGAAAAGATGTGGCACAAATGTTTACTGCTAAGAAACCACATATGACAGACCAGCAGCTCTGCTTCATAAAACTGGTCATGCAGTTAAGCTCGATGTCAATGTGCAAATATAGATTATGACTTATATTTTGTACTCTTTGTTTAGTCAATACATGATGCGCTTTAATTACTGGAGGTCCTCTCAACACATCCAGACAAGATCTCAGCTCATGTATTTTATTCAAACTTTTAGTAGTTCATAAAAGCATGACCGACAAAACCACCTATAGTATCGAAGCCTTCTAGACAATCATATATGAATAAGTTGTTAAAGACAACAACGTACCAGCTCGGCTGGGAGCGCTGTTATATTATTGTCTGACAGATCAAGCTCGATGAGAGCTGTAAAATCCTTGATACCCTGTTTTAAGTGCAGAAATTTGAATAGGCATATCATGTGCTGCTTGTAAAACCAGAAAAAAGTCATCTTCCTTAAAACCCTGGTAATTACCTCTGGTACAGTTGTAAGATGATTCTGTCTGAGGTTAAGAATTCGTCGTTGTTTCAATCGCAAAAGGCCAATAGGAAATTCCTGGAGTTTCATCCGTCTGCTCACAAAATAAGGGAAAATAAGTTTTCTTAGAATGTTCTATGTAGCTTACATGATTTGCATACAATCCAACCTAAGGTAGAGTTCCTGCAGTTGTGGTAGTGAAGAAACCACAGAAGGTTCAGTTAAACAGGATGCATTGCCACTTAAATACAGTACTTCAAGTTTTGACAAAGCCTCGAGATCGGTGGATGATATCTGCAAACAAAATTAACAGTTATAGTTTGCAAAATCGTGTTCTGTAAGTCATTCTAGCTGTACTTAAGATATATCCCAAAGAAAAAAACCAGCCATTGTACGGATAATTGACATGTAACAAAATTTTCAAATTAACTGTCAACATGAAAGAAAAGCAGAAGGCTGGAATATCTTTAATTGTTAAACCAAGAACAATTGTAGATTAAACAACCATCGAACGAATCCAAAACTGTGGACATCATGGTCCAGTATCTGAGCATATGCAAGACAGATACTCCCTCTCGAAATAAATGAGAGAAATAACCCATTCTGGACATATGTTCATCAATTATAAGCCGGAATACAAGAATAGGCACATTATAAGCTGGAATACAAGAATACGCACATAAAATCGTTATATTACCTCTGTCAGAGGATTATTGTCCAGTTTCAATGAAGAAAGGCTGGGAAGGGAGGAAACTACCATGCCGGGCCACTTTTTTATCTTGTTATTAGACAAAATCAAAGCCTGGAAAGGAAGAAGTACATGGTTGAAACCTTTATATACATAAATCCCAAGGAATTAAATTAAACATGGTTAATAACAATGCAAGGCAACATTGTCCTATAATGAAGACTCACTTGAAGTGATGAACACAATGACAACTCATTTGGCAGATCTTCTATTGAATTCTTAGAAAGATCGAGTTTCATCACATCACTTGTCTCCCAAGCTGCAAGTGGTACACTGGTCACACCAAGACCACTCAAGTTCAACTCCTGGTACAGTCAATTAAAATCAGGGGTCAGGAAAACAAATGATCATTTACTATCATGATCCATCTACTTGGTTTTCTGTCATTTTAAGAATACAAAGGTGAGGTAAGAGAATACAGCGGGATGCCTCAAGTTATTTCTCCTATAAAAAATGCCACCAAGGTTTAGTTGTGATTGGTCTAGTTTTTTTAAGAATACAGCACATAACAAAGCAAACGTGAATTAGTTGTGTTACCAATGATAGCTCTGAATATGATTCCTCGTATGGTTCAAGAGCGATGTGAGAAACACTTCAGTTTTTTTAAAGGCAATCTACCTTTTGATTGCAAGTATGTTGGCAAAATAACCGAAGTACCTTTGAAGACTGAGACAATCGTCTTGCTGCAGAAATCTGGTCATCTTTGGTTGGGTGCTTCTGGACCCTGATGCTGCAGGAGAATTATGTTTAAGAAACTTTTTAGCAGCCGTGAAGCATTTCTAAATCCAAATCTCAAGATAATACATGTCTTAAAACAAGCAATGCAAAATATAAAACATGACAATCAAATAAAAAACAGGTATGATTAAACAATCAAAACTAAACAGATATGATTCAGCATTTTCAGTTACCTTCGTCGTCAGATGAAAGGCGGCTGCGCAAAAATCCCGAGTGTGGTACTCTGATGGCTGTGCAAAAATCATAAAATAGAAGATTGACAGGAACATTGTAAATTTTATAATTAACCATGGGGTTCTGCAAAGAATAGCTAAATCTGAAATCTTGCACAACTGACATAGTCAGTTTTGCAAACTGAGGAGGTTCTCCATTAATGAAGTTTTCCAACCCTGCATTAGAAGTTAGTGTGTTGAAGTCTTGTAGTATTCCTGCAGCAGACATAAAAGTGTGACAAGGATAAACTGTAGGGTGCACGGAGTCTTCACGGTTAACTCCCATCACTTCTCCCACAATCAAATCATCAGGATTAATTGCAGTTTCATGCATATTTCCATCCATCTTCTTTCTCTGGAATTTTCAACAACTCTCATAAAAAATGATTTTAGAACTATTAAATCAAGTGAACTACTCGAGGAACTTGCAAGAGGGTACACATGCATCAAAGATGATTAATCTAAGCATAGAACAAGCATGCAAGCTCACTCAACAAGCAATATACAGCAGCTAAATACTCAAGATATACACATCTAAACAAAATTCTACTTGGATAATCGAGGGAGTCACTCACCGGAGAACAAATGATCCAAGTTTCAGCAACAAAGATGGGCTGAGCAAGGAGATCGAAAAATTCGAGCTCAAGAGCAGCAAGAACATGGGTTTGAGCAATGGTGTTGTGTTGTGTCGAGAGAGAGAAAGCAAGGGGAGGAATCTCACCATGTGGAGGGCCAGGTGGGACACACGCCAGGACAGGGCGCGCCCCCTGCCCCTGCCGCGCCGAAGGGTGGCATGGTGGCATGGTGGGCCCCCTGGTCATCCCCAGGTACTCCCACGCTCCATTTTTCAAAATAGGAATTTACGTAATTTTTCCAGAAATTTCTGACAACTTTTATTTTCGAGCAATTTCTGTGTACTATAAACAATGAATAGCAGCAAAAACTTTATAACTAAACTAAACATCACTAAAAATTTGTAATGACAGAAATAAAGCAGTGGGTAAAAGAGATGAGAAGGAGAGAATGTTGTTTAACAATTTTATGCATCTAAAATATATTTGTTGACAAGGTTGATCAAGTCTTGCCACCAAATATATTTTATTTGACATAAAAGAATCAAACTACATGAAACCATCATTTTACCTTATATTGAATAGCTATAGATCCCACCACAATATTTTGATAACCTTCATGATGATTATATATAGGACAATCAATACTTACCACTTTGATAGTACTCAAATTTGCAATTGTATTAACACCATAAATTTTATCCTGCTTTCTGGGAAAATAAACAGTATGCTCTTTATCATTGACATTGAAAGTAACCTTCCCTTTATTGCAATCAATAACAGCTCCTGCAGTGTTAAGAAAAGGTCTTCCAAGAATAATAGACATATTATCATCTTTATTGAACAATGGAGGCATGGTGTTGTACCACCAGGTCCTCGCCATTGCCAGTTTTCCGCCTAGAACGAAGAGGTGGTTTCTGATTTTCGTGATTTCTTGATCGATGGCTGGGTCGTGTATATATGCCTGGGGAGCATGCTTAATGATTACAAAGCGGGTGACCACACAAAGATGTGGCACCGTCTATGTTGGTGATCTCGAATCTGAACACATCCTAGCAGGTGGTGAGGCCATAGAGTTCTCCATTGTAAAAGGCGATATCGTCAAATTTTGATGGTTCTCGTGTCATGATCCAGCAGTCATCCTCCGAGCAGCCAACCCTGCAGAGCGCGACATCACCGGTGGAGTAGGTGAGAGCGGCGAGGATACAATCGTTCGACGTGGGCACTTTGGAGAAGACTAACTTATGGATGATTCGTGGTCCGCAGTGGAGGCTTGTGGGACAAACTTTCTCTGCTTTAAAGAGAGCGGCACCTCGACGCCGGAGAAGAGGTTGAAGACCACCAACTTCGCATGTTTGCGCGTGATAGCGGCGATCCAGCCACCGTCGTGAGCTCCCAAATATCGATTGACTTCAGCCCTGCTCGGCACCCGTACGGCCAAGGCCTCTACGTCCTCCGGACAGTACACACACGCTTTCCTGTCGTGCTTGCCACACTAGTAGAAACAAGCCCAGTAGTCCCGGGTCGGGAGGGCCTCTGGTACCGGATTCCCACCTGGGACGCCCCATTCGGGACTAGAGGCCCTCACCTCTAGTCCCGGGTCAGTTACGACCCGGGACCAAAGAGTCTCGCACGTGGCCACGGCAGGAGCGCGTGGTCGAGCACCTCTAGTCCCGGTTGGTAATACGACCCGGGACGCACTATTTTCTGATTTTTTTCTTATTTTGGGGTTTAGGATTTATGTTTCTTTTTTTTCATTTTGGGTTTAGGGTTTATGTTTCCCATTTTCGGGTTTGGAGTTTAGGTTTGTGTTTTCTTTAGTCTCAATTTTATTTAACTGTAATTATTTTTAACTTATAGCAGTGACACTTACCAGTCGGTCACCCATCCTTAGACTGCTCCACCCTCAGCACGCTTAACTTCTTAGTTCCTTCCTTGTGAGCTTCCAAAAAACAACTTATGTTTTGCTGACAATAGTATGCTATCAATCATATTAACCATTGGACCATGATGTCACACGTCTTTATTTTGTGAATCCAAACAATTATTTTAGTACACAAAATAATTAAGTAATACTAATCTTGCATTTAAGTAATGTTGAATTTAAATAATAATTAACTTTTTGTATTTAATATTGAATAATTCATATCTATAAATTCGTAAATCGAAATTTGACAAATAATATGTCTAAATCGATTAGAAAAAGAGAGAAATGCAAATATGACTTCCATATCATCATGTTTGCCATAAAAACATGATAAACAAGAAATTATGCCAATAACACCTCAGAAACAAGTGAAAACATGATAAGTATACCACTGAGTTTTTATTTACACCTAAAATAACACAAGCTTGCCATAAGAACAGGGATAGGGATCCATTGCAGCATGATATAATAACACCTCAAGAACATGATAAGCTCACATCTCATACTTAAACAGGGACATAACTAATAATAGAAATAATAGTTCAAATATATCCATTACAGCAAGTACTGCATAATTGAGAGACGCCCAACTAGTACATAATAATAGAGATGTTGCTATATCAATCCTATGCAACATACGCATCTAGCTACTCGTCCTCCGAATCAGAATACTCTGAAGCAGCAGACTTCCCACGGTGCACTAGGTGACGCTGTCCATAGTTGACGATTCCAATCTTGCGGTACACCTCGTATGCAACATACGCATTTTTTGCTGCATACTCAATGTTGATACCGTCAAGTGGGGTCTTCTCCTAGAGTTTGTGCTGATCGTTGTGGAATTTTGTCTTCATATCAGCGTACTCCTCGTCGACCACGGCGAATGCCATATCAGCCATTGAAGTCTTGTTATGCTTAAGCCTGAAAATGCGCTGGATATCAATGTGGCAGGCAGCTGGTATCTCAATACCCTAGTTGCGCCTCATATTGATCTTGTCATTGGAGATATCAACGCTAGCAAAATGTATGCCGCTGCGAAGGAACTCCATGAGTACTGGACAGTGCTTGTCACTACTGCAACAACAAAATGGAACAAATGTTAAATACTGCTGCAACAAGTATGGCCAATATGCATATACAAGGAAAATTTGCCCCATATAGGATTCAAATGGACATGTTGCTATATATATCAATCTCTATGCATGGTTCGTGTGCCATATATGTTGCTATCCTATGCAATTTTGCTATCCTAAATTATAGATCCGAACTAAAACTATGACCTAAATTATAGATCCGAACAAAATGCATATATATCATAGGATTCAAATGGACATGTTGCTATCCTATGCAATTTTGCTATCCTAAATTAATCAAAGATCCGAACTAAAACTATGACAAGTAATTAAATTGTGGTATTATATACGTACCTTGCCCACTGGAAGACCATGACATGTTTCTTGAAACAAAGTTGGATTACGGCAACATCTCGAGAATCGGCCGTGTACTCGAGATCAAGGCCCATAAACTTGTGTTCCTCCCCTTCAAGCCATTGCTTGAAATCGGAAAGTAAATCTGATACCTTGGCGTTGTCGTTCGTGTAGGCGACACTGAGATAGGTCGTGCCATCTGCGCGCACCGTCCCGTAGCGAGTGATTGGATTCATGGTGGGGAGGGATGGAGGAAGAGAGCTCGAGAGAGAGGAAGAAGAAGAGAAGAGAGGAGAGAGCAGGGAGGCGAAGAATGAAGCAAATGGCGGCCATACGTGTGTTTCATCGCTCGATCGGAAAAACTTCCAACGCGCGGGAGGCGAACGGTTTGGGACCTTGCGTCCCGGGTTGAGCCACCACCCGGGACCAAAAGGCCTCACGCCAGGCGAACGGTTGCCACAGACCTCTCGTCCCAATCCGTATCACGAGACGGGACTAGAGGTTCCCTACGACCCGGGACCAGTGCCGCCCGGCCTCGTTGCCATCGAACCGGGACTAGTCCCCCCTCGTGTCCCGGTCCGTAATCCAACCGGTACTAGAGGGTGATGTGGCTCTGGACGAAAGCTCCTGTTTCTTGTAGTGCCACCAAAGTTGGAGATGTGCCATGGGATGGCTGGGGGCGGCGCCGCTCCATTGCGTGATACGATCGCGACATCTCGCCAGGATGCGCATACGGCGGCGAAGCGGACGCGTTGGACCATGCCGACGAGCTTAGCGTAGACCAGGTGGAGGAGGTCGTTGGGGAGATCGGACCAGCCATACTCCATTGTCATCTCGTCCAAGGTGCGATCGCCCTATCTGCTGCAAGGTTCGATTACCGAACCGCGATAACTATATATATGGATCAACTGCATGGCTGGAGTCAGACACGGACACCCAATCTGCTACGAATATGCTCTTCTGCCCATGTATAGTACTAGCTGAATGCCCGTGCGTTGCTACGGGATATAAAAAAATATGTATATAGGATGAAAGAATTATCTTAAGATTATGAAACATAAAATAATATTGACTTACGAAGTGAAAAATGAATGCTCTCGAAGTTACTACACCTTGTAGAAAACATACCGTTTTGTTTAAATTATTTACATTGGTGGCGCAAAATTTGCTTATATTCCTCTTCCTAACAGTGACAACGAAAATTTAGAGAGTTTCCCCACCGGTAGTTTCAGAAAACCAATCCCAATAGCGGCAACAGGGTGTGGGCATTAACACAAGCAGAACGCGGGCACGCGCAGGACGCCCACGCCACCATCTGGCAGAGGCGCTGGCCTCGCCGTCGACATGGTCCGCCGCTTGCGCACTCTGTGCGATTCAACGCCCCTGCAAGAGGCACCTCCACCACGGCCTCTGTCCAGCTTTCGCTGCCACCGGCCAGGGCCAAGCACGCCACGAACACACAGATCGGTAGAGCATCTGAATTCAGCTAGCACAGAAGAATTCAGCTAGCACGGAAGAGTTGAGCTAGCATGGACCGAGGCGACTTGGACTCAGAGGGCGTTGTTTGTGCACGGGCAAGACGCTGTCGATGGCCGCCATGTCGTGAAGCAGCTCCGCAATCGAGGCCGGGAGCCCGCACCTGCACCGCCGCCACCCACCCGCGCCAACGGCGCTGCCTAGGTCCCAGCTCATCGGTGTTGCCGATGTCGATCTCGCCACAGAGCAGAGATCGAAGCGGCCTGGACGAGGCCGAGCTCGGCGTGTGGCTGACCACGGCCATGAAGCTGGACGCCTAGCCGCCTAGGCGTGTGGCACTCGTAGTCGCGCGCCCAGCTTGACGATGGCGCGCATCCGTGGATACCCACAACGGGAATCTGCGATGTGGTGGCCGTCGTCGCGCTCGCGCACGTCGGTGCAGGGAGAAGAAGCTGGCCGCGCACGACGCGCCCTGCTCCGTATCTCCTCCGTGCTCACGCCTCCTCCTCCGCAAGCCTCTAGATCCCCGACTCCTCCGTACACCGGCTGGCAGCCGGAGCCTCGGCCACGGCGGATCCTCGGAGCTGGGGGCACGGAGGAATTTCTTTGGAGGAAAGCAGGGACGGGGCAGGGAGGGTCTAAATGAAAAAATTGTGACCGATGAACAAGAAACCTTCGGAACATCTGGACTGCGGGTTGATTTCGAAATAAAGGAGAGTCTAAATGAAAAACTGCCTGACGTACGTACGGTCGTTTACCTATACTAGTTGGATTGTACGTGCAACGCACGTTTTAACAATTAAAATGACTCTCTTAAAAAAATAATTAAAAGGATAGTTTATAAGTAGGGAAAATACTACCAGACTATGTGTTCTATGTGGATTTCTTATTTTTTACATTTTATATTGCAAAGATAGTTTAAAAAATATATATTGCAAAGATAATCATGCATATATAAGCATCATTGGAACACACAAACCTACATAAGCTTGAGGAACCAGTGCGCGGCGATGAAAACGTGCTCTTTCAACAGTATCTCGGTACAAGATATGTCATATACTCAATATTACACACGTATCCTTAAACATATCCTTGTGGGGGCACGACCTCGGACATTATCACCTGCATCATTGCTTCTCATACATGTATACAAAGAAGTAAAATAAAACAAATCTTCAGTGCAATGCCTAGCATGGCCAGCTTCAGATTGGCAATGAACGCCGAGGTTGTGACAGTGTGTTGCTCTTGGTTCTGAGGCTAGCTGCGGGCGAACACAGACCTGGATGCCCCGGTGGCGTTGAAGGCCGGCGTGGCCTACCTCAAAGGAAACCGCCTCCCCGGCTACGTGCCTGCCTGGCTCGGCGCTCGTCATGCTGAAGCTCAGACGGAACACGCTCACCGACGCAATCTCGAGGGCTTGCCTGCCTCGCTCGGCGCTCGTCGTGTTGAAACTCAGACAAAAACACGCTCAAGGTCCCCGCCTGGTTTGGCGCTTGTCATGCTGAAGCTCGGACAGGACATGCTCACCGGTGCCGTCTCGCCGGCGTGCCCGCCTGGCTTGGCGCTCGTCATGCAGAAACTCGAACATAATACGCTCACCGGCGCCATCTCGCCGGGTGCCCGCCTGACTCTGCACTTGTACTCTGCACTTGTCCTGCGGAAGCAAAACTAAATTTGGAACAAAAGTAATTGTGAACGAAAATAAATCAATGAGTTTAAATAAAATTGGGATGTGGATATCATATGCTAACGTGAGACGTATCTTTCTCCGCTCGAGTTCGACTCAGAAGGGAATCCGATCTTGAAAGTAGTCGCTAATTAATTCATCACATGCAGACAAGCCTTTCCCCCAATGCGTCTCCGCCTCGGTGATGGCCACGGACATGCATACAATCCTTCCCCACGTAAAGGTTTAAAGTGGTATGTATTACGTATCCTAGGAGGAGTCCAACTCTGCATTACATACTATCGTGTAGGCTGTAGGCAGACCCGATCGCACGTACGTGGTTTTCATATCTCTAATCTTCCAAAGAGGTATGTTTTAATCTAAGCCGTTATTTTCTCTCGTTCTGGATCGATGGCTAAGATTTAATGTATCAACACAGCTCAACACATGTTTGCTCTTTTAATAGTAGTATAGATTATATTGTAGAGATACTCCATGACCGAATCTGGTAGGAATTTGCATTAGTCAATGATTGCACGTGCGAGCGCCGGGAAAGAAACAAAACATGCATCCTTCTTGTCGATTGAACATACGACATGCATAATTCACGTCACAAAGAATCATAATTTTGATTTGATCAACAGCTCAAACCAGCAAAACTGAAAAGCAGACGGGAAATAGTGCCGATACTATTCACTCCCAATTTATACCATTTGGTAGTTTGTCATAGCAAGATTTTTTATCAAGCCGTAAATAAAAATTATTTTGATTTAGAAATTTTATGGAATGATGTTTGTACTCTATGTCTACGCCATGGTTTTTTTCCAGAACTTTTTACTGACTTTATAGTACAACCTCCGATCCATATTAATGCCTCAACTTTATCTAGATACGGATGCATCTAGTCTAGTATCTACACAATGTTGAGACCATTAATATGGATCGGAGGGAGTATGTTTTAGGCTTGCCGTAGTGCACGTACGTATGTCTCAAGTGTACGTGAATCCTACGAGAACTTTTACCTTCACAAGAAATCTCGGCGTTATTCTATAAACTGGAGGAAGAAATCTCAGCTCTAGAAAAAAACAGAAACGAATTTGTCGTGCATGACGTCCGCGACCCCATGGGACTGTCGAGTCAAGCGCCGCCGCAGATCAGGCCGCCGTCGTGGCTTTCCTGGTCCACCACGCCACGCCCAGACTCTTTTTTATGCGGTAATACGCACAGACTACTCTTGATCGAAAGAAACGCATCTTGTCACGAAGATGACGTCCACCGGCGACGCCGTCCGTAGCACCAAACCGCGCGCATCTCCGTGGTCCGATCTCCCCGACGATGTCTTCGGCACAGTCTACTCCAAGCTCGACGTTCCACACGACCCTTGTCCGCCGCAAGCAGGTCGTGGCGAGCCGCGGCCTGGCGTGTGTCGCAGCCACCTGCCCTCCCGTGGCCATCTACGGTAACAGCGACATGAAGAAGCGCCGCTTGTACTGTCCCAAGGACAATGGTGGGATCGTGAGCTTCTCACTTCCCGCCGAGGCAGTAGGCAAACGGTTCTTGGGATCTCATGAAGGTGGCTGGGTCGCCACACTCGGTGACGATATGCAGCTTGCAATTGTGAACCTCTTCTCTAGTGTCCAGTTGCCGTTATCTCTGCGGAGCAGAGGAAGGGCCCAATATGTGGACGCCATCGTGGCCCCTGCGACATCGGGAAGATCATCTTCTCAGACTCCCCCATGTCGGGCCGCTGCGTCCTAGCACTAGTGGAGAATAGGCCTATAATCTCGGTTGTAGAGGCCTATAGTCCTGGTTTGGCAATCGGGACTGTCAAAGCGGGACTGAAGGTCCCCTTTAGTCCCGGTTGTACCACGAACCGGGACTAAAGGCCCTCCACGTGGCTGCGGTCCAGCGATTAGGCTGGAGGACCTTTAGTCCCGTTGGTAAGCCCAACTGGGACTAAAGATTATTTTCCGAATTTTTTTTCCACTTTTTTTGAATTTCTTTTTTGAATTGTTGACTCATTACTCTCTCACTTGGACCATTTTTAACACTAATTACACTTAATCTTTAGTCAAATCTAGTCTTGGTCAAACTTCCCACTCGGTCACCCATCCTCACACTACTCCACCCTCAGCACGCTTAACTTCTCTGTTCCTTCCTGCTGTGGTCCCGCGAATCTGATTGTACCTTGTTGTCAATACTATCATATCAATCCTATTAACTCTTATACCATTGTGTCACATGTCTGTATTTTTTAAAATAAAAACAATTATTTAAGTAAACAATAATGAATAAGTAATAATAATATTGAATTCCAATGAAAATAAAATAAGTAATAAAACTATTTATTCATTTATTGCAACTTATTCATATATATGGCATAATTAATATCTTTAAATCTGTAAATCGCAATTGGACAAATAATATATCCATTATTATCAGAAAAATGTGAGGAATCTAAATATGAAATAATTTAGTTTTTAAATATTTTATTCAGTTTTGTTATTATTATCATATAATATGGTATATAATATATCTTTAAATCTGTAAATCGAAAATCGATAAATAATATATCCATTATTATCAGAAAAGTGTGAGGAATCCAAATATGACATCATTTTTAATTTTTAATTTTTTTAAAAAAAAAAAAATCTGAATTTTGACTCTTTTATTATTTCAAAATAATTTTCCAACCGACCCTATTGTCGAGTTTTTTATAAAAGAAAACAATGATTTGAAAGCAAAATTGAAAAGAAGTGAAGATCTTCGTCTCCAATGCCTAGAAGAGAAGATGAAATTGGAGTTCAAGCTTGCCGACATCGTCGCTGAACACGAGTTCAAGCTTGCCGACGTCGTCGATGCTCACGAGATCAAGATGGATGCAATGCGCGTGAAGATTAAAAATATTAGAAATTATGCCATTAGTCAAGAGGCTTGGTATCATTATGTTGTTGGTTCATGATGACGTGAAACACACGTTCGTTGGGAGACCCCAAGAGGAAGGTATGATGTAGTCAGCAGCAAGTTTTCCCTCAGAAAGAAACCAAGGTTATCGAACCAGTAGGAGCAGCAACTCTTCAGAAGGTTGTCAACGGCGCCAGAAAAATAGCTGTCGCAGGGAGTCTAGACTGTTGACGTGGAATCTGCACACAACACAATCAAACTACTTTGCCCCAACGAAACAGTGAGGTTGTCAATCTCACTGGCTTGCTGAAAACAAAGGATTAAACGTATGGTGTGGAAAATGAGTATTAAATTGCAGAGAATGAAAAAGGAACAGTTTGTAGTTTGGGGTTGTTTAATCAGTGTAAAAGAATGGACCGGGGTCCACAGTTCACTAGTGGTGTCTATCCATAAAAGATAACTAACATGTTGGTGAACAAATTACAGCTGGGCAATTGACGAATAGTGAGCGCATGACAATGCATATACATGACATGTTGACTACTATGATATTTAATTGGGCATTACGACATAATACATAGACCGTTATCCAACAGCATCTATGACTAATAATCCACCGCCGGGTTGTCATCCGAGTCCCCCGTTGGTATTAAGTTGCAAGCAACGGATAATTGAATTAAGTAAAGTGCGTAATGTAAACAAACACATATGCCCGTGAACATAGCATCGTTAGGTTATCCCTAGTGGCAACAGCACATCCACAACCTTAGAACTTTCTGTCACTGTCCTAGGTTAAACGGAGACATGAACCCACTATCTAGCATAAATACTCTCTCTTGGAGTTACAAGCATCTACTTGGCCAAAGCATCTACGAGTAACGGAAAGCATGCAAGATCTTAAATAACATATGAGATAGATTGATAATCAACTTGACATAATATTCAATATTCATCGTATCCAGCAAACACAACATGTAGCATTACAATAATATGATCTTGATCATGTAGGGCAGCTCACAAGATCTAAACATGATGGCACAAAGTGGAGAGACAACCATCTAGCTACTGCTATGCACCCGTAGTCCAAGGATGAACTACTCACGCATCACTCCGGAGGCAGGCATGGCGATGTAGAAGCCTCCGGTGACGATTCCCCTCTCCGGCAGGGTGCCGAGAAGAGGTTCTGAACCCTCCCGAGCTAGGGTTGACGACGGCGGCGTCTCTGGATCTTTTCGTGGATATTTGCTAAGGTACTTAGGGTTTCGCGTCGGGGGAATAAGTAGGCGAAAGGGCGGCGGCTGCGGACCCCCGAGGGGCCCACACCACCCTAGGGCGCGGCAGAGGGGGGCCCGCGCCCTAGTGCGTGTGGCCTCCTGGTGGCCCTTCTCTGCTGCTCCTTCGCTCCGTCAGGCGTGTTCTGGAAAATAGGCACCCCCGTGTAGTTTCATCCAATTCTGAGAATATTTCCAGACTAGCTTTTCTGGAATACAAAAACAGCAGAAAACAGGAACTGGCACTTGGCATCTTGTTAATAGGTTAGTCCCAAAAAATGTATAAAAGTGATATAAAGTAGATGCAAAACATGTAGCAATTGGTATAAAACAAGCATGGAACATCAAAAATTATAGATACGTTTGAGGCGTATCAGCATCCCGAAGCTTAGTTCCTACTCGTCCTCGAGTAGGTAAACGATAAAAACAAAATAATTTTTGAGGTGACATGCTACTATCATAATCTTGATCAATAAATATTGCAAGGCACATGTAAATGAATGAAGTGATCCAAGTCAATGGTCTATAATTTGCTACCAAATAGATAATGAGTAAACAATGAATCACACAAGCTAAACGTTTTCATGAATAGTACTTTCGAGACAAGTATCAAACAGTTTTGCATAAGTGTTAACTCATAAATCAATAGTTTCTAACAAAAGGTATTTAATCAACACAAAGGAAGAATTTAGTTTCAGCATTTGCTTCAACTTTCAACATATTTATCTCATGGATATTGTCAACACAAAGTAGTATAACAAGTCCAATACATTGCATATAACGCATGTTGTAACAAAGTTGACACTAGTGTTTGCTTGTGGAAGACAGAAAGGAATAGGAAAACTGACTCAACATAAAAGTAAAAAAAGGCCCTTCGCAGAGGGAAGCAGGGATTAAATCATGTGCTAGAGCTTTTAGGTTTTTGAAAGCATATAGAGATTGCATAAAATATTTGATACTCCTCCCAACCTTGCTAACACAAGCCATGGCTAACCGAATCCTCGGGTGCCTTCCATCAATCACATACCATGGAGGAGTATCTATTTTTGAGAGGTGTTTGTTATTGTCAACGAATGGTAGCGGGTGAGAACAGTATTCTACCTGTCGAACGGACTTTTAAGAGCGGCTCCCATGAAGGACGTTATTTCTACCAGCAAGGCAGATCATCCCTCTTTCTCTTTGGTTTACACACATTCAGGTATTTCACTGTTTGTCATTGCTTACTGATGAATCAGGGCAAAAGTGTGAAGAGAATTAATTGGTTAAAGTTGTAATTAATTAGACTGGGCACCCGTTGCCAGCTCTTTTTGCAAGTTATTGGATAAGCGGATGTATATGCCACTAGTCCAGGTGTAAAAGTCCACTCGACAAATAGTGTCGTGGGGTAATCACGGCAGATGCCATACGGGGTGGCTTAACTCGGGTGTGAGCCAGGCGACGTAGGATTCACAGAGAGGTTGCACACGCAGTGTTTACCCAGGTTCGGCCCCTCTGTATGAGGTAAAGACCTACTCCTGCTTGTATGTATTTGGATCTGAATGGGGTGTACAATGGTGTGCGCACCAGAGCTTGCGGGTGCTCCGGAGGCTATGGAATGAGATGACTCTAGGGTTGCTCCTTGCCGGCTTTATATAGGGAGCCGGCTAGGGTTTACAGGGAATGACGGGTTCTGCTGGCGGCGCTAGCTATCCTGCCTACAAGTGCGGCTTCGTGGAGCGCACTCTTCGGGATACACAATCGCAGACTGATTCGGAGATATCCGCTGCCGCCTCCCCGAGCCGTCATACCGGGATCCTCGGGGACCCGGTATCCTGGAAGATGTACACCGGGTGGGCTTTGGGCCACCCGGCCTTGAAGGCCGACTCGGGGTCCTGGGCCTACCCGGTTGGGCATCCCCCCATCATTAGCCCCCGAGTTCGTCAGGGACTCGTTTCCGGCTTGGTCTTCGTCTTGCGAATTGCCGGGTCGTGTCGTTGAACGAACTCCTGAAACAGAGAAAAGAAAACAACGGCTCGGAGTGGTGGATTTTGGCTTTTAACGTCCGGTCTAACTCAAGTTTTTGTTTGATGCCGGCTTGTGCCCGTCGGGACGTTTGCCATCCCGACTCGCCTCGGTGCGGGTTGTCTCCTCGCCTTCTCCGTCTGACGTCACGGCATCTTTGACCGTTTGTCCTGTAGTGTTTGTCTGTCTGGCGCCGAGTCGATTGATGGGACTTGACGGCGCATCGACTGCCTCCACCTCGGGATGGAGCAGTGGCAATGATGACGCTCCTTGACCCGCACGCGCCCGATCCATCGATCCACTCGTGACAGAGCGACGTGGCCGAATCTGAGCCGCATTTTTCGGCACGCTCCCGTGGAAACCGAGGCGTCGCGCGGGAATCGAGGCGTCGTGCGACGTGGCGATAGTGGGCGACGTGGACGACGTGGGCGGCGCCATTTACTGCGGTAACGGCTCCACTCACCGTGCCTATTAAAACGGCAGGGGAGTGCGGCTGGTGAGTTCATCCTCCATTTCTTCTTCGCCTCGCCGCCACTCTCGAGCAGCTCGCGCCTGAGTTCTTCGCCGCATCGCCGCCGCAGCCATTGGACACTCTTGCTCCTCCGCCTCTTCTCCGGCCAAGATGGTGGCGCCCAAGAACAAGTGGGAGAGGTCGTCGGTGACGGCGCAGGCGCTGGAGCAAGCCGCCAACGAGGGCTTGTTGCCGCCGGCGTCGGAGCGTCGGTGGCGCATCGCCTCCGCGGATCCTCGCCCGCGGCCATCGCCGGGCGAGTTCGTCGCCTTCCTCGCATTCCTCGAGCGCGGGCTGGGCTTCCCCACGTCGGAGTTCTTCCGGCGATTCTTGGACTTCTACGGGCTTCAGGTGCATGACCTGACGCCCAACTCGATCCTCCATCTCGCCTGCTTCGTCACCCTGTGCGAGGGCTACTTCGGGTGCGCCCCGTTCTTCCCGCTGTGGCTGTGGATCTTCCACGGCAAGCTGGGGAAGGGCGGCGACATGGCGCCCTGCGGCGGCCTCAACTTCCAGGTCCGCGGCGACGTCGACTACCTGGATCTCGGCCTCCCCTCCAAAGTGTATTGGAGGAAGTCGGGCTTCTACATGCGGGAGCCGGCGCCTGACGGCGAGATCGGGATCCCCTGCTTCTCGCCATCGCCGAGCCGGCCTCGCAATCTTCAGGAGCTGCCGCGCGACGCCGACTTGCCCATGGTGCGCCGGCTGATGGCGCGGCTTCAGGAGCTGAAGAACGGAGGGCTGACGGGTCTGAACCTCATCGCCACTTGGGTGAAGAGGAAGATCGCACCTCTGCAGCACCGGCCCTCGCTGATCTGCGAGTACAAGGGGACGAAGGACCCGCAGCGCCATGACCCGACATTGTTCGAGTCGGTAGAGCAATTCACGCTGCGGATGAAGCGTGTCACGGTCCACCCGGCCCCGAGTGGATCGTGGGCGGCCTGGAGGCCTACTCCGCCAAGCATCCGGCTCCTGAGGTGAGTCCCTTTGCTTGACGATTCGAAACACTTTCCTTTTCTTGGTCTTTTTATACCGATCCTTCCTGCTTTGTCGAATTCAGGAGTTTCGATCGCTTGTTGGGTTGCCTCCGACCGCGGAGACGCTCCCACGGTGCTTGCCGGCCCCAACGACGTCGTCGAGCGCGACTCTGACGACGAAGCCGACAGCGCCACCATGGGCAACGAAGCCGCCTTCTCCTCCCGCCAACCGATCCCCATCCTGTCTGAGGATGAGGAGGAAGGAGAAGAAGGAAGAGAAGAACGCGCCGGGTCCAAGAACCCGGCGCCTGCTGAAGAAGATGATGAAGATGATCAGCCGCTCCGCATCCGGCGGAGGCGTAGGCCTGCGGCTGAGGACGCCGGGCCCAACTCCAAGCGCTCCAAGTCGGCGAACCCGACGCCGCCGCCACCGGAGCGATCGGCTGGGGCTGCCGTGCAGCGCACCGTCGTTGCCGAGCGGAGGCAGAAGGCCTTGCGGGACATCCCTGCGAGGGCTCGCGCCGACTCGCCGCCTGCGCCTCGCTTCCGAGGAGTTCGGACCTCAACTCTTCCACCTGCGGGTGACAGGTCTGCTGCTGATCCTCATCCAAGTTCCACTGGAAACGCTATCTTGAGTTTGACCCGTGCGAGTGTCGCAGGGCTGAGGACGCGTCCCTCAGTGACATGGAGGACGCGCTGGAGAGACTCCCAGCGGGCGGAGCCTGCCGCGCACGTCGCGGAGCCGACCACGAGAGCGCCGAGTCCTCCGCCTTCCACCGGCGGAGGCGACGAAGTTATTGTGCCCCCTCGACCCGAGGGGGCCACTATTGATGACACCGTGCCGGCTGGCACATGGGTGCCACGCCTCAGCCGGAGACGGCGCTGGTGGTGACGACGACCCGCGCCACCGCGACGGCTTCCTCGTCGGGTGGGCTGACTGCCCAGCCCCCGAGCTCCGTCCCGGGTGCATCTGCGCCCGGCCTGACTTCCGAGCCGCCATCCAGACAGCGATGGATGCGCACCAGGTACGTAGAATCCTTCTTGCACCTGTTGCGTCCGTAGCGTATATGTAGCCCCCAAGGCCCGAGTCGCGTTCGTAGAAAGCGGCTTGGGTCTTCATAGTTTTCTGGATGCAAATTTGGCGAATAGTGGTCCTTGGTTTGCCAATGTCGATGTAGAGGCAGGCCGGTGGGGGTGTGTATGCCACTCGGAACGTAGCCCCCGGTTCCTGACCCGGCGTATTATTTTTTTGTTGGGGCTAGCCCCCGGGTTAGCAAATGTTGGTGTAGAGGTAACCCGTGGCGTAGCCCCCATGCCTCTTCTTGATTGTTTATTGTTTGTGAACTGCAGGAGCTGTCCTGGCTCCTCGAAGCCGAACAGCAGGAGACCCGCCGCCTGCAGGAGGAGCTGAAGAAGGCGCGCGACGGCTTCATCTCCGTCGCTGAGCACCAGCAACTGCTGGCCGCGCAGGAGAGCCGGCACACGCAGGCGTTTGCCGCGGTGCAGGAATCCTGCGAGCGGCTCAGCAAGCAGAAGGAGGAGGCGGACGCCGCCCTCACCCAGGCGACCAAGGGGTACGGCGAGGACCTCGAGAAGCTCGAGCGCAAATCCGGCGAGGCTGAGCGCGAGATGAAGGAGCTGACCGAGCGGCTTGCCACCCTCGCCGTTGGCATCTGGGGTAAAGATTTCATGCGACCCTTTGCAGTTTGTGCCTACTTGACTTGTGGCCTTGTTGTTGATTTTTGTTTTGTTGAGCAGGCGAGGAGACGGCTGGCCTGACGGCTTCGGAGCATGTCCACCGGCTCGGAGTCTTCGCCCGTGACGTTCACGGCCGGGCCAGCAAGGTCGTCCAGATGCTGTCGCCCAAGGAAGGCGTCCCCGCACCCGTCTGCAAGGTGTTGCGGGTTCTGGAGCTGATGCCCCAGGTGATCACCTGGGTGCGGGAGTCGTCGGCCCGAGCCGGCGCGTGCATTGCCCTCGGGCTTGTGCGAGGCCGGTATAGGCAGACGAACGTGGACAAGATCACGGCCAGCATCCCCACCGATAGCAGCGGCCGGGAGATCGATCTGCAGCCGGTGCTCCAGTACTGCGCCCCTTACGCCTGCCGGGCTGCCAAGATGGTCGACCACGACGACTTCGTCTTCGACGTGGTGCCTGAGGGCAACGACCTTGGCGAGGTGGCGGACAGGGAGCCGGCGTCGGAGTACCTTTTCGAAAGGGCTTCAGCTCTGCCACCGCCGGCTGCGACGAACGAGGCGTCGACGTCTTCTGCTCGGGCGGCTCCTCCGTCTTGAAGTTTGCTCCCCTGCTTTCAAAAGAGGGGTTATTTTGAAGTAGTTAGGGTTTGTCGCCTGCGGGCGAAAAAATATTATGTAATGAAACAAGTATGATATGCCGGGTCGCGTTTCAGCGTGCGCCTCTGCGGCTTATTAATGTTTGTTTTGGCACTCCCATGCTTGTTTTTTGTGCGCTTTCCGTCACTTTGTTTGTTTTTCGCTTGTTTTGTAAGCTAGTCGATCGTGCGACCTCGCCAAGTGTGCTTCGCGTGATTTTTTCGTGACGCGCGCGGTACCCATGGTGACAAAGTCCGAGTGCGGCTTCATTGTCAAGTTAGGTTTGAACCGGCTGCACTACTTCTTCACTTTGTGCGGGTAGCTGACGACTTGGGAGAAAACAACAATTTTTGTGATTTTGCTTCGTGAGCAGGGGGTCCAGTGGTGAGCCGCGCATCGTGGCATCCGGCTCTCTTTGACAACCCATCAATCATATAACGTGTGAGTAGGAAGAATAAAGACTCGAAAGCATAATTGAATCGAAACGATAGCCCCCGAGCGTGCCGGGTGTGTATCGACTTTATTTCCTTGATTGATTACACAGTATTACAATGGATACTATGTATAATAGGGGCGAAGCAGGCTGATGTTCCATGGACGCTTGGTCTCCTCTTCCGACTTGGAGCTTTTGTTCGGCTCACGCAAGTCGACGAGGTGGTAGGAGCCGTTGCCCATCGCTTTGCTAACGACGAACGGTCCTTCCCATGGTGCCGAGAGCTTGTGCATCCCTTTCGACTTTTGGATGAGCCGAAGAACCAAGTCGCCTTCCTGGAAAGAGCGACTTCTAACCCGGCGGCTGTGGTAGCGGCGCAGGCTTTGCTGATATATCGCCGTCCTGGAGAGTGCGAGTTCGCGAGCTTCTTCCAGGAGGTCGACGCCGACCAGGCGGGCTTCTTCATTTTCTTCCTCGTTGTAGAGGGCGACCCGAGGCGAGTCGTGCTCGAGGTCGGTCGGCATGACGGCTTCCGCCCCGTACACCATGAAGAATGGCGTGTAGCCGGTGGAACGGTTTGGAGTCGTTCTGATGCCCCAGAGTACGGCTGGTAGCTCGTCCAGCCAGCAACCCGGTGTTCGCTCCAGTGGAACTTGAAGTCGCGGCTTGATCCCGGCTAGCACTGTCTGGTTCATTCTTTCCGCCTGCCCGTTTGATTGCGGGTGGGCGACGGACGCCAAGTCGAGACGGATGCCTTTTTGTTTGCAGAAGGCCTTCATCTCTCCTTCGGCAAAATTTGTACCGTTGTCAGTGATGATGCTGTGCGGGTAGCCGAATCGGAAGATGAGCTTCTGGAGGAACTTGGTTGCGGTCTTGCCGTCGAGTTTCTTGATAGGTTCAACTTCGACCCATTTGGTGAACTTGTCGACTGCGACGAGCAAATGTGTCATGCCACCGCGAGCTGTCTTGAACTTGCCCACCATGTCTATTCCCCAGACTGCGAATGGCCATGTCAGAGGGATGGTCTTCAGAGCCGCGGCGGGTAGGTGATCCTGCCGGGCGTACTTCTGGCACCCGATGCACCGACGGACGATGTCGACTGCATCCTGATGAGCAGAGAGCCAGAAAAAACCGTGCCTGAACGCCTTGGCGACCAGGTTGCGAGCGCCGACGTGGTGGCCGCAATCTCCCGAGTGGATCTCATGAAGGATGCGCCTTCCCTCTTCCGGCTCGACGCAGCGGAGGAAAACTCCCGATGTGCTGCGTTTGTAGAGCTCGCTGTTGATGATGGCGTAAGCTGAGGCCCGGCGCACGACTCGCCGTGCTAGGACCTCGTCGGCTGGCAGCTTTTTGGTGGTGAGGAACTCGATGTAGGGTTCCCTCCAGTCGTTGTTTCTTGGGTTACCGCCACCAGAATTGCATCTGATGATGGCGGGTTGGCGATGTCGACTTCGGCCGGCGGGCGTACCGACGGGTTGTGCAGGTGGTCGAGGAAGACGCCGGGTGGGACTCGGTCCCGCTTAGACCCGAAGCGAGAGAGTGCGTCAGCCGCCTCGTTCTTCCTTCGGTCGACGTGCTCCAGCTCCATGCCGGCGAAGTGGCCGCCGACTTGATCGACGAGCCGGCGGTAAGCCGCCATGTTGGGATCATTTGCATCCCAGGTCCCCATCGTTTGCTGAACGACGAGGTCGGAATCGCCGTAACATTTGATACGGCTAACTCCCATCTCCTTGGCCACGCGTAGGCCATGTAGGAGGGCTTCGTACTCGGCGACGTTGTTAGTGCACGTGAAGTGTATCTGCAGCACATATCGCATCTTGTCGCCTTGGGGAGAAGTGAGGACGACTCCAGCCCCCGAGCCCTCATACATCTTTGACCCGTCAAAGAACAAGGTCCATCTGCCGGCTTCATAGGTTGGAGCCGGCAACTGTGTCTCCATCCAGTCGACGAGGAAGTCGGATAGTGACTGCGACTTGATCGCAGTGCGGGCTGCGTAGCTGAGGCCGAAAGGCTGCAGCTCAGAGGCCCATTTGGCGACGCGCCCAGTTGCCTCTCTATTGCGGATTATTTCAGCTAAGGGAGATGAGCTGACCACCGTCATCGGGTGGCCCATGAAGTAATGTCGCAATTTTCTTGAAGCAAAGAAAACACCATACAAGTTTTTGGTAGTGCGGGTAACGTTGCTTCGAATCCGTCAGGACTTCGCTGACGTAGTAAACTGGCCGCTGGACCAGTTGCTCGTGGCCTTCCTCCTTGCGCTCGACGACGACCACCGCGCTGACGACTCGGTTGGTCGCAGCGATGTAGAGGAGCATCGGCTCCTTTTCTAGTGGAGATGCGAGGATCGGCGCCTCGGCCAACGTCTTCTTGAGTGCCGTCAAGGCGGCGTCTGCCTCGTCGTTCCAGGTGAACGTGTCCGACTTCTTGAGGAGCCGGTACAAGGGCATGGCCTTCTCGCCGAGTCGTGAGATGAAACGGCTGAGGGCAGCGACACAGCCTGTGAGCCGCTGCACGTCCCGGAGGTTTTCCGGCTTCTTCAGAGCTTCGATCGCCTTGATCTTCTCTGGGTTGGCCTCAATGCCTCGCTCGGAGACGATGAAGCCCAGGAGCTTGCCCGCGGGTACGCCGAAGACGCATTTTTCCGGGTTGAGCTTTATCCTGTACTTGCGGAGGTTGGTGAATGTCTCCGTGAGGTCGGCAATCAGGTCTGTCTTCAGCTTGGACTTGACGACGATGTCGTCCACATATGCGTGGACGTTGCGGCCGATCTGCTCGTGCAAACAGTTCTGTATGCACCGCTGGTAAGTCGCTCCGGCATTTTTCAAGCCGAAGGGCATGGAGACGTAACAAAACGCGCCATAGGGCGTGATGAAAGACGTCTTCTCCTGATCTTCGGGCGCCATCTTGATCTGGTGGTACCCGGAGTAGGCGTCGAGGAAGCATAGCGCCTCGCACCCTGCCGTCGAGTCGATCAGCTGATCGATGCGTGGCAATGCGAATGGATCCTTGGGACAGGCTTTGTTCAAGCCGTGTAGTCGATGCACATCCGCCATGTTCCGTTCTTCTTCAGAACGAGCACCGGGTTGGCAAGCCATTCCGGGTGTATGACTTCGGCGATGAACCCGGCAGCTAGGAGCCGGGCTATTTCTTCGCCAATAGCCTTCTGTCTCTCACCAGTGAAGCGACGCAGGAACTGCTTCACTGGCTTCAGCTTGGGGTCAACGTTGAGCTTGTGCTCTGCGAGCTCCCTCGGGACGCCTGGCATGTCAGATGGTTTCCATGCGAAGATGTCCCGATTCTCACGGAGGAAGTCGCAGAGCGCGCTTTCCTATGCGACGTCCATGTGCGAGCCGATCACCGCCGTCTTGGAGGAGTCGCCCTCGACCAGCGGGATGCGCTTGGTCTCCTGTGCCGACTGGAACTTGTCGCGTGAGTCCAGAGTCGGCTTCTTGACGATGGTCATGTCGTTGGGGTCGACTTGCAGCTTGAGTTGCTCCAGCTGCTCCGTGGCGATGACGGACTCGGCAAAGACGGCGTTGCCCTTTTCGCACTCGATGGCGCGGTCGACGTCGCCGTGTACAGTGATGATGCCGTTCGGACCCGGCAGTTTCATCTTCAGGTAGGCGTAGCAGGGCCTTGCCATGAATTTGGCAAAGGCGGGTCGCCCGAGGATCGCATGGTAGGAACTACGGAAGTTCACCACCTCGAACCAGATCTTCTCGAGCCGGAAGTTCTTGGCGGTGCCGAAGACGACGTCGAGTGCGATTTTGCCTAGCGGGTAGGCCTTCTTTCCCGGGACGATGCCGTGGAAGGTGGTGATGGTGGGTACTAGCTGTTCGTCACGCAATTTCATGCGTTGGAACGTCTCGTAGTAGAGGATGTTGATGCTCGACCCCCGTCCATCAATGTCTTGGTCAAGATGTAGCCCTTGACCTGGGGCGCGACCACCAGAGCGAATTTGCCCGGGTAATCGACGCGGGGCGGGTGGTCTTGACGGCTCCATGTGATCGGCTGCTCTGACCAGTCGAGCCACTGGGGCACGTCTGGCAGAGTCGCGTGGACGGCGCGCCGTATGACCTTCTCCTCCCGCCTGGAATCGAGGCCGACGAAGGTGTGGCCCATGAAGCCGGCAGTGGGAGGCATGCCCTGCTGCTGCTCACCGTCGTCGTCTCCGTCGGGTGCCCGCTTCTTGGCACCGGTCTTGGCCTTGACGATTTCTGCAGTCCAGCTGCACTCGTCAGTGGTGTGGCCGGCTGGCTTGCCGGGTAGGCTATGATACCTACACGGCATGGCCAGATCTCCGTGGCGGTGAGCTTCTTTCGCGGGAAGTTGCCGCGTTGGCTCTTGAAGCCGCGGCCCCCCGCAGCCGTGGCGGCTACAAGCTCGGAGCCGCCGTCACCCTTGCGTTTATGAGCGCTGGAGTGCTTGGCCTTGCTCTTGTTTTTGCCGCCTTTCTTCTCGTCGTCGTCCTCCTCGGAGTCGTCCTTGGTGACGTCGGACTCGGCGTACTTGTGCACGATGGCGAGTAGCTGGCCCATCGTCATGTCACCCTTGTGCGAGCGCCGCAGCTTCTGCTTGAGCGACTCGAAGGTGGTGTTGTCCTCAAGGTGGGAGTGCACCGTGTCGACGCTGAGGTGTTCTGCCGAGTTGATGAGGTCGGCGACTCGGCGATACCACTTTCTAGTGGACTCGCCCTCCTTCTGGACGCAGCGCTTGAGGTCCTCGACCGTGGCCGGGCGCTTGCAGGTCCCCTCGAAGTTGGTGATGAAGAGCCTCTTCAACTCGCCCCAGGAGTTGACGCTGTTCCTGGGGAGGTTGTTGAGCCAAGTGCGAGCCGTTCCCTCAAGCATGAGAGGAAAATAGCGCGCACAACAGAGCGAAGACGCGTTCTGGATGCTCATGGCGGCCAAGTAGTCCTGGACCCAAGTTTCCGGGTTCATGGCAGCGTTGTACTTGGGCGCCTCTCTCGGTCCTTTGAAGCTGCTAGGGAAACGCTCGCCTCTGATGGCGGGTCCAAAGCATCTAGGGCCGACGTCGTCGTCGTCGTTGTTGTTGCGCGTCGCCTCGGCGCGCTTGTCGTTGAGGTGGTGGCGTAGATCCGGAGCGGAGTGATTGGAGCGTGCCTGCGCCTGGTTGTTGTTGATGGTGTGCCGGGCGTCGTTGCGGGCGAGCCGAGGCGGGTTGCCTCCAGCCCTCGCGTTGCTCGACACTGCCGGCTCCTCGTGCCGACTGCGTGGCGGCTGTGGGGCAGCGTCACGCCTGGGGGAACCCTTGTTTCCCTGGCTTCGGTGTGGTGCCGAGGCCGTTTTCTCGCTGGGTGGCGATCTGGAGTAGAGCTTGCCGTCAGATTGCGACATGTTCTCCTGCAGCTCCAGCGCCTTGTCCACCAGCTTGCACCCTTGCTCCAATAGGGGTTGTCCTTGACCCGGATCCTCTTGAAGAGAGAGGCGGCTGCAGTCATGCAATCGACTGGGGTGCCGAAAATCGCGAGGTCGGCGTCGTCGTCGTTCCGCGGCTGGGGTTGAGGACGAGCCGGGTTCGGAGGAGGCCGCGGCGCCGGAGGCGGCATCGTCGGGCGAGGTTGAGGCGGAACTTGACTCGAGCCGCCGGGCTGGGCCCTGCGGCACTCGTCGCGCTGCCTTTCCAGCTCTGTCTCGCGCGCGAAGGCGTTGTCGAGCGCGCGAGTTGGTGCATCAGGATTAAGCCGCGACTTGCGGTTTTTGTGATGCCGAGTGACCGCGGAGAGAGCGGTCGACTGAGCATCGACCTCCAGCTCCTTCTGGCGGATCTCCTCCTGCTGGAGGGCCATCTTCCGGCGCAGCTGCTCGAGCTGTGTCGCCTGGTCGACGACGTTCGCCGGCGTGATCGGGGTGCTGAGCGGGTCAGCCGCCCGACCTGCTTGTCCTCGCAGGGCGGCGAGAGATTCGTCGCGTTGCTGCTTTTCGCGAGCCTCCTGCTCGCGCCGTGCCTGGTCGCGCTGCTTCTGCGCGTTGGCCTCTGCTGTGGCGGCGTTTGTTGCCGCAGGTTTGGCGGCAGCAGAGTTTGCCGCCTCGCCCGTCATGTAGATGTGGGCGGGTGTTGCCGTGCCGTCCGAGGCCAGATCGGTCGAGCCCTCCGACTCAGTCGAGAACGGGCAAGATCGACCCGGTGTCGTCGTCGTTCGAGATCTGGACGGTCTCGGCGGATGGGGCGGGTGCAAAGTGGTTTGCAGCCGCGGTCGAAGCGGCTTCGTCAAGCGGGTCGACGGGGGAGGAAGTATCGTAGTTTGTTGGCGACTCCTTCCTCATCCGAGCCGCAGAAGCCGACGTAGGCGGTGACGGCGGTCCCGAACGGGATAGCCATCGCGCGAGTGATCGGGGCGTAGTTGGGCCTGCCCCAAGTGTGTGGATCGGCGACGTAGCCGATCCCTCCGTGCTCGAAGTAGCTGCCGGTGACGATGTCACCGCGACCCGACATGGCTTGAGGGCTGAAGTAGACGCCAGTGCCGGGTTCAGGACTCTCCATGAAGTAAATTCCAGCGATCGCTGGCCCCACGGTGGGCGCCAACTGTCGTGGGGTAATCACGGCAGATGCCATACGGGGTGGCTTAACTCGGGTGTGAGCCAGGCGACGTAGGATTCACAGAGAGGTTGCACACGCAGAGTTTACCCAGGTTCGGCCCCTCTGTATGAGGTAAAGACCTACTCCTGCTTGTATGTATTTGGATCTGAATGGGGTGTACAATGGTGTGCGCACCAGAGCTTGCGGGTGCTCCGGAGGCTATGGAATGAGATGACTCTAGGGTTGCTCCTTGCCGGCTTTATATAGGGAGCCGGCTAGGGTTTACAGGGAATGACGGGTTCTGCTGGCGGCGCTAGCTATCCTGCCTACAAGTGCGGCTTCGTGGAGCGCACTCTTCGGGATACACAATCGCAGACTGATTCGAGATATCCTGCCGCCTTCCCGAGCCGTCATACCGGGATCCTCGGGGACCCGGTATCCTGGAAGATGTACACCGGGTGGGCTTTGGGCCACCCGGCCTTGACGGCCGACTCGGGGTCCTGGGCCTACCCGGTTGGGCATCCCCCATCAAATAGAATAAAGAATAACCACACTAATTCCTCATGAGCTAGTAAACATTGACACAAAAATGGAATAATAACATTTTGAATAATTTAAAGGTAGCACATGAAAAAAATTACTTGGAGTGGCAAGGAAATACCACATATAGGTAGTTATGGTGGACACAAATGGCATGGATTTTGGCTCAAGGATTTGGATGCACGAGAAGCATTCCCTCTCAGTACAGAGTTTAGGCTAGCATGAAAAAGCGGAGCGTGTCTCTCTCCCAATCAAGAATGCTTGGGTCCAGTCAAGCTTTATTGAAAATAAAGTGCAATACTGAAAATAAAAACACACAGACGCTCCAAGAAAAGCACATATGATGTGAAAGAATTAAAATATAGTTTCACTAGAGATGACCTGATAATTTTGATGATGAAGAAGGGGATGCCATGGGCATCCCCAAGCTTAGACGCTTGAGTCTTCTTGAAATATACTGGGGAGATCCATGGGAGCCTCCCCAAGCTTAAGCTCTTCACTCTTCTTGATCCTATTATATCATCCTTCTCTCTTGACCCTTGAAAACTTCCGTCACACCAAACTCAAAGTAGATCTCATTAGAGGGTTAGTGCATAATCAAAAATTCACATGTTCTATAAAGACGCAATATGATTTGTTACTTTAAACATTAGCTACAGCCACTGATGTTATGTGAAGCTCTTCCACCCAAAAAAAATTTCACTCAACACTAGTAAAAGAGAGAATGCAAAAAATAAAAAGGCATAATCTGTCTAAAACAGAACAGTCCGCAAAGACGAATTTTTTCGAGGCACTTACGACGCTCAGATCGAGAAACTCTGAACTAATGAAAGTTTCAGACATTCATAAAGATTACGCACAAAAATTGGTGATTTAATTAACAATCTGGTGATTTTAGGAATTTCGTACAGTGAACAGCAAAAATCTGTTTCTGCGCAGCAATCAAAATTAAGCATCACTTAACATTAGAGGCTACTCTTGGCACAACAATGCGAGAAAATAAAGATACAAAGGAGTTGCTACAGAAGTAAACAAACTCCTTGACTCAATAAAAGAAAAATTGCAGAAAAATAAAATGGGTTGCCTCCCATAAGCGCTTTTCTTTAACGCCTTTTAGCTAGGCACAAAGCATGCATCAAGTATTACCAAGTGAAGAAGCATCAACATTGTAGTTTGTTCGAACAATAGAATCATAAGGTGGCTTAATCTTCTTCCTAGGAAAGTGTTCCATACCTTTCTTGAGAGGAAATTGATATTTTATATTCCTTTCTTTCATATCAATAATAGCACCTACAGTCCTAAGAAAAGGTCTTCCCAGCACAATAGGGCATGATGGATTGCACTCAATATCCAAGACAATAAAATCAACGGGGACATAATTGTTGTTAACCATGATAAGAACATCATCAATTCTTCCCAAAGGTTTTTTAATAGTAGAATCAACAAGGTGAACATCCAAGTAACAATTTTCCAAAGGTGCTAAATCAAGCATATCATATAATCTTTTAGGCATAACAGAAATACTAGCACCAAGGTCACACAAAGCATTGCAATCAAAGTCATTCAATTTCAATTTAATGATGGGTTCCCAACCATCTTCTAACTTCCTAGGGATAGAAGCTTCATGCTTTAATTTCTCTTCCCTAACTTGTAAGAGCATTAGTAATATGTTTAGTAAAAGCCATGTTTATAGCACTAGCATTAGGACTTCTAGCTAGCTTTTGCAAGAACTTAATTACTTCAGAAATATTGCAACCATCAAAATCAAAGTCATTATCATCAAAAGTAATGGATTATTCTCTTCCTTATTGCTAGAAATTTCAGCATCTTTATCAAGGACAGTTTCAGAGTTATCAGGCAATTTAGGACATTTTGCAATAGAAGTGGAAACATTACCAACACCAACTATCTTGCCATTAATGGTAGGAGGTTTGTTAACACTTGAGTTTGAAGCATTTTCAGAAGTAGTAATAGTATAAACTCTAGCAATATTATTCTTTCTAGCAATTTCATCCTCTCTTTCCCATCTAGCATGCAATTCAGCTAACATCCTCACATTGTTATCAATTTTAACTTGTATAGCATTGAGAGTTTTGCTCTCTTTAACATCATGAGGCATGTTCTTTAGTTTCAATAAGTCAACATCAAGAGCAAGACTATCAACTTTAGAGGAAAGCACATCAATTTTCCCAAATTTCTCCTCAACAGTTTTATTGAAAGCAGTTTGTGTACTAATAAAATCCTTAAGCATAACTTCAAGATCAGAGGGTACACTCTTATTATTATTGTAGGAGTTACTATAGGAATTTCCATAACCATTGCCACTATTAGAAGGATAGGGCCTATAATTGCTATTACCAAAATTATTCCTATAAGCATTGTTGTTGAAATTATTATTTTTAATGAAGTTCACATCAACATGCTCTTCTTGAGCAACCAAAGAAGCTAAAGGAACATTATTTGGATCAACATGTGTTTGACCATTTGCAAGCATAGACATAATAGTATCAATTTTGGCACTCAAGGAGGAGGTTTCCTCAACAGAATTTACCTTCTTACCTGTTGGAGCTCTCTCGGTGTGCCACTCAGAATAATTAATCATCATATCATCAAGAAGCTTTGTTGCAGCACCCAAAGTGATGGACATAAAGGTACCTCCAGCGGCCGAATCCAATAAATTCCTCGAAGAAAAATTTAATCCTGCATAGAAGGTTTGGATGATCATCCAAGTAGTCAGTCCATGAGTGGGACAATTTTTAACCAATGATTTCATTCTCTCCCATGCTTGAGCAACATGTTCATTATCAAATTGCTTAAAATTCATTATGCTACTTCTCAAAGAAATAATCTTAGCAGGAGGATAATATTTTCCAATAAAAGCATCTTTGCATTTAGTCCATGAATCAATACTATTTCTAGGCAAAGATAGCAACCATTCTTTAGCACGTCCTCTCAAGGAGAAAGGAAAAAGTTTCAGTTTAATAATATCACCATCTACTTCCTTGAGCTTTTGCATTTCACAAAGTTCAACAAAGTTATTAAGGTGAACAGCAGCATCATCAGTACTAACACCAGAAAATTGCTCTTTCATAACAAGATTTAAAAGTGCAGGTTTAATTTCATAAAATTCTGCTGAAGCAGCAGGTGGAGCAATAGGTGTGCATATGAAATCATTGTTGTTCGTGCTAGTGAAATCACACAACTTAGTGTTCTCAGGAGTACTCATTTTAGCAGAAATAAAAACAGTACAGAAAATAACTTGAAAGTAAACTAGATGCAAGTAACTAATTTTTTTGTGTTTTTGATAATTGAAAGCAAACAAGATAAAATAAAATAAACTAAGCAAGACAAAAACAAAGTAAAGAGATTGGAAGCGTGAAACTCCCCTTGCAGAAGACTGCTGTCTCCCCGGCAACGGCGCCAGAAAAATAGCTTGATGACGTGAAACACACGTTCGTTGGGAGACCCCAAGAGGAAGGTATGATGTAGTCAGCAGCAAGTTTTCCCTCAGAAAGAAACCAAGGTTATCGAACCAGTAGGAGCAGCAACTCTTCAGAAGGTTGTCAACGGCGCCAGAAAAATAGCTGTCGCAGGGAGTCTGGACTGTTGACGTGGAATCTGCACACAACACAATCAAACTACTTTGCCCCAACGAAACAGTGAGGTTGTCAATCTCACTGGCTTGCTGAAAACAAAGGATTAAACGTATGGTGTGGAAAATGAGTATTAAATTGCAGAGAATGAAAAAGGAACAGTTTGCAGTTTGTGGTTGTTTAATCAGTGTAAAAGAATGGACCGGGGTCCACAGTTCACTAGTGGTGTCTCTCCATAAAAGATAACTAACATGTTGGGTGAACAAATTACAGCTGGGCAATTGACGAATAGTGAGCGCATGACAATGCATATACATGACATGTTGACTACTATGATATTTAATTGGGCATTACGACATAATACATAGACCGTTATCCAACAGCATCTATGACTAATAATCCACCGCCGGGTTGTCATCCGAGTCCCCCGTTGGTATTAAGTTGCAAGCAACGGATAATTGCATTAAGTAAAGTGCGTAATGTAAACAAACACATATGCCCGTGGACATAGCATCGTTAGGTTATCCCTAGTGGCAACAGCACATCCACAACCTTAGAACTTTCTGTCACTGTCCCAGGTTAAACGGAGACATGAACCCACTATCTAGCATAAATACTCTCTCTTGGAGTTACAAGCATCTACTTGGCCAAAGCATCTACGAGTAACGGAAAGCATGCAAGATCTTAAATAACATATAAGATAGATTGATAATCAACTTGACATAATATTCAATATTCATCGGATCCCAGCAAACACAACATGTAGCATTACAATAATATGATCTTGATCATGTAGGGCAGCTCACAAGATCTAAACATGATGGCACAAAGTGGAGAGACAACCATCTAGCTACTGCTATGGACCCGTAGTCCAAGGATGAACTACTCACGCATCACTCCGGAGGCAGGCATGGCGATGTAGAAGCCTCCGGTGACGATTCCCCTCTCCGGCAGGGTGCCGGGAAGAGGTTCTGAACCCTCCCGAGCTAGGGTTGACGACGGCGGCGTCTCTGGATCTTTTCGTGGATATTTGCTCAGGTACTTAGGGTTTTCGCGTCGGGGGGAATAAGTAGGCGAAAGGGCGGCGGCTGCGGACCCCCGAGGGGCCCACACCACCCTAGGGCGCGGCAGAGGGGGGCCCGCGCCCTAGGTGCGTGTGGCCTCCTGGTGGCCCTCTCTGCTGCTCCTTCGCTCCGTCAGGCGTGTTCTGGAAAAATAGGCACCCCCGTGTAGTTTCGTCCAATTCCGAGAATATTTCCAGACTAGCTTTTCTGGAATACAAAAACAGCAGAAAACAGGAACTGGCACTTCGGCATCTTGTTAATAGGTTAGTCCCAAAAAATGTATAAAAGTGATATAAAGTAGATGCAAAACATGTAGCAATTGGTATAAAACAAGCATGGAACATCAAAAATTATAGATACGTTTGAGACGTATCAGTTCAATAATTACCTTAGTTGCGATTTTGATCGCATTTGTTGTTAGATTTAAATTCTTTGGATAGTTGTATGTTGGTTTAAATGTATGTTTTCTGAGAACTATGTATTACATTTGGTCACTACTCTACTTTGGTTTTAATGTGATGAACTTGTATTAATGAATATGGTCAGTTATCTATTATGTTTGTTTGGATAGTTGTATTAGCATCGTGATTGCGTTTGACATACTTATATAATGCAGATGAGCCGTCCATGGATGTACGCTGACCGACGCTCTAACGAGTACATGCAAGGCCTGCGTTCTTTTCTCAACGTGGCTGAGGCAAACACGCGGAATGGTTTTATGTGTTGTCCATGCGTAACTGTCGGAATGAGAAGGATTACTCTTTCTCAAAAACCCTTCACATCCACCTGATTCAGTTTGGTTTCATGTCCGGCTATAATTGTTGGACCAAGCACGGAGAAAGAGGGGTTATGATGGAAGACAACGAAGAAGAACAGAACGATGACAACTACATGTGCCCTGAATACGGTGGTAATGCAAGGGGGGAAGTGAAGATGAAGAGGTACCAGATGAGCCCATCATATATGATGATTTACGGCGGGTCATCGTTGATGCACAGACCGAAGCAGAAAGTGCACTCGAGAAGTTGAAGTTGGAGCACATGTTAGAGGATCACAAAAAAAGTTGTACCCAACTTGCGAAGATGGCAACACAAGCTCGGTACCACACTGGAATTACTGCAATAGAAGGCAGAGAATGGTTTATCTGACAAGGGATTTGGGAATTTACTGAAAATAATGAAGCAAAAGCTTCCAAAGGATAACGAATTGCCTGACAGTACGTACGAAGCAAAGAAAGTTATCTGCCCTCTAGGATTAGATGTGCAGAAGATACATGCATGCATTAATGACTGCATCCTCTACTGCGGTGAGCAGTACGAGAATATGAATGAATGCCCGGTATGCGGTGTATTGCGATATAAGATCAGACGAGATGATCCTGGTGATGTTGAGGGCCAGCCCCCAGGAAGAGGGTTCCTGCCAAGGTGATGTGGTACGCTCCTATAATACCACGGTTGAAACGTTTGTTCAGAAACAAAGAGCATGCCAAATTGTTGCGATGGCACAAAGAAGACCGCAAGAACGACGAGATGTCGAGACACCGGCTGATGGGTCGCAGTGGAGAAAAATCGATAGAGAGTTTAAGGAATTTGCATGTGACGCAAGGAACTTAAGGTTTGGTCTAAGTACGGATGGCTTTAATCCTTTTGGGGAGCAGAGCAGCAGTCATAGCACCTAGCCTGTGACTCTATGTATCTATAACCTTCCTACTTGGTTGTGTATGAAGCGGAAGTTCATTATGATGCCAGTGCTCATCCAAGGCCCGAAGCAACCCGGCAACGACATTGATGTGTACCTGAGGCCATTAGTTGAAGAACTTTTACAGTTGTGGCGTGATGAAGGGGTACGTGTGTGGGATGAGTATAAACAGGAGCCATTTGACCTACGAGCGTTGTTATTTGTAACCATCAATGATTGGCTGCTCTTATTAACATTTCAGGATAGTCAAACAAGGGATACAATGCATGCACGCACTTTTTAGATAAGACTGAAATTATATATTTAGGTAACAAGAATGTGTACCCGGGGCATCGTCGATTTCTTCTAAGGCAGCATCCTGTAAGAAAGAGAGGCAAGCATTTCAAAGGTGAGGCAGAGCACTGGACGAAGCCACCCCTCCCTACTGGTGATGTTATATATGATATGGTCAAAGGATTTAGAAGTAATCTTTGGAAAGGGTCCTGGCGGACAGTCTGTTCCGAATGACGTTGACGGACACGTACCCATGTGGAAGAAGAAGTCTATATTTTGGGAGCTACCCTACTGGAAACTCCTACAGGTCCGCTCTGCAATCGACGTGATGCACATGACGAAGAATGTTTGCGTGAACCTGCTATGCTTCTTGGGCGTGTATGGGAAGACAAAAGATACGCCGGAAGCACGGCAAGACCAGCAATGTATGAAAGACCCAGACAACCTGCATCCAATGAAGACGGATAAAGGACGTCTAAGTCGTGCTAGCTACGCTCTTAACAAAGAAGAGAAGGAGATATTTTTCGAAGTCCTGAGCAGTATGAAGGTCCCGTCTGGCTTCTCGTCGAATATAAAGGGAATAATAAATATGGCAGAGAAAAAATTCCAGAACCTAAAGTCTCATGACTGCCACGTGCTTATGACTCAATTGCTTCCGGTTGCATTGCGGGGGCTTCTACCGGAAAATGTTCGACTACCCATTGTTAAGCTATGTGCGTTCTTCATTGCAATTTCGCAGAAGGTAATCGATCTAGCAATTCTACCAAGGCTACAGAACGATGTGGTTCAATGTCTCGTTAGTTTTGAGTTGGTGTTCCCACCATCCTTCTTCAATATTATGACACATCTCCTAATACACCTGGTCGACGAGATTACCATTCTGGGTCCTGTATTTCTACACAATATGTTCCCCTTTGGGAGGTTCATGGGAGTCTTGAAGAAGTATGTTCATAACCGTGCTAGGCCAGAAGGAAGCATCTCCAAAGGCTATGGAACAGAGGAGGTCATTGAGTTTTGTGTTGACTTTATTCCTGGCATTAATCCGATTGGTCTTCCTGAATCGCGACATGAGGGGAGACTGAGTAGAAAAGGCACTCTAGGAAGGAAATCAATAATATGTAGGGACGGGCATTCTTTCACACAAGCACACTACACATTTCTACATAATTCCAGTTTGGTGGCTCCGTATATCCAGAAGCACAAGAATATAGTACGCTCCAAGAACCCGGGGATGGATGACTCCTTCATTACAAAGGAACACATGGAGAATTTTGGCGGTTGGTTGCAAACACATCTCAACAATGACAACACTGTCTCAGATGAGCTGTACTTGTTGTCTAGGGGACCATCTTCGACTATTTGGACTTTCCAAGGGTACGAGATAAATGCAAATACATTTTACACGATCGCACAAGATCAAAAGAGCACCAACCAAAACAGTGGTGTCCGCTTTGATGATTCAACAAACAACAGTGGGCAAAAGGTCACATATTATGGTTACATAGAGCAGATATGGGAACTTGACTATGGACCTTCTTTTAAGGTCCCTTTGTTCTGGTGCAAATGGTTCAACCTGAAAGGCGGCGGGGTAAAGGTAGACCCATTGTACGGAATGACTACAGTGGATCTCAAGAATCTTGCGTACGACGCCGAACCATTTGTTCTAGCCAATGATGTGGCTCAGGTTTTCTATGTGAAGGACATGTCTACCAAACCGAAAAAAAGAAAAGATAACCAAGCGAATACATCAGCCGTTGAGCCAAAGCGCCACATAGTTCTTTCAGGGAAAAGAAACATCGTGGAGTGGAGGACAAGACAGACATGTCAGAAGATTACAACAAGTTTCATGAAATTCCACCCTTCAAAGTGAACATTGACCCAAGCATCAAGTTAAATGATGAAGATTGTCCATGGTTACGGCGCAATCAGAAGAAAGGGACACACACGAAGAAAAAGTGAAGACTAGATAGGGATGTTGTTGGTGATGTGTAATAATATATTCACCTTTTATGTAACTGTGTTCTGAAAACTCAGAAGAGAACTGTAAACACTGATATTTGGTTCTAAAATCCAACGGCTTACAAGCCCTCGAAAGAAACACACCCCGGATCCAACGGCTCACAAGCGTTTGAAAGAAACACACGATCCGTGTGCTTCTTTAGTCCCGGTTGGTAACACCAACCGGGACTAAAGGCCGGCTTTGCAGTCCCGACACGTGTCCTCCCCCAGCGCTGCCCTGGGCATGTGTCCTCCCCCAGCGCTGCCCTGGAGGTCTTTATATATTGTCGTCGACGGGGTAAACCCTAATCCACCATTCCTAGCCACGAACGCATCGTCTCCAAGAGATGGATCCGCCACGCCCGCCGCAGCGCCTTCTGGATGAGGTCGAGCGTGCTCGGCAGAGCGCGCTTGGGCGCTACCGCGGGAGTCTATCCCGCCGTATGCCCACGAGCCCGGCGTGGAGAGGAATGCCCTGCTACCGGCCTCCTGCTCCGGTGCCGGAGGAGGTGCGAAGGACGTACGAGCGCGCGTGGTCCGACGTCCCTGACCCCGATGAGGATGCGTACGCCGCAGGGGTGGCGTGTGGATCCGCGGCCGTACCTCCACCAGTCGCCGCCGCCCCTCCCGACGAGGAGGATGACGACGACGACTACTTCGACTGGAGCGACCATGGGGAAGAGCGCGGCGGGCCGCAGATGCAGGAGACCATTGAAGCCTCCTTCCAGTCCGTCCATGATGACCGTGTACAGCGAGCCAGAACTGCCTGCCAGCTCAAGGCGAAGGAGGCTTCCGAGCAGGATTGGGCGCTGAAAGACTCATCCTCCATGGATCTTGCCCACCGCCGCAAACGTGCGCGCGAGAACCGGGCGGCCGCGAACGGGGTTGGCTCCTCCCGCCGTTCCCCCTAATCCTACGGCCTCTGAGCCAGCAAGTCCGTTTATGTAGTAATGTAACTGTTAGTGATGTGTAATAATGTATCCTTTTATGTAACTGTGTGGGATGTTGTTAAGGATGTTTTTAAAATAAAAAGATGATTATTACAAATTCAAAAAATAGACCTCTAGTACGGGTGGTGCAAAACATAGGGGATTATCCATTGCTTAAATAATACAAAAGTATCACGCATACATCTTTATTTAATCCAGTAACATAGCTCGGGTCCATTTTTATTTAACCATAATACATCACGAATAATATCACTAACTTTTGCTGGGTCCTTAGCCACGGGGTGCTGAGCGGCCGGCGCTGCGCACCCAAAGAGCAGGAACCATCACAGGGTCAATACTCACGTGAGAAGGATCCCTATGAAGAACCATCCATGTACTGTCATACACCACTGGCGTATCCAACATAAACACATAGCGATTGACGTGCTCGTTCTCCTCCCTGATACGGCGACGTACCACCTCCTCGGGGGTCGGCTCCCTCTGCACCGAGTGTGGCCCACGCGACTTCCACCAAACAAGATCCGGGTCGACGACGTCACCCGGATTCCTCACCAAGCGACGCGTCTCGGAAGATACCACCTCCCAGTGCCAGCCCGGCGGAGCCCAGTCCCGGACATCGCCCCTCGCATCCAACAGGATGGACATCGTCGCCGAGATCTGAAAAAATGAGTGGGGAATTTGATCAAACACCTAAGGTGCATGCAACCTAGGTAGGGGAGGGAGAGGGCAGCACCTTGGGGAGGGGACGGAGGGCGGTGTGGAGCCTCCTTATATATAAGCAAAAGTTAAAAGAAAAAACTGACCAAAACACACGGTTTCCCCGTCATACAGCCCAACGGTGCCTCGTGAGTGACTGCATATCAAATGCATCGTTGGGCTGTATGACGGGAATCCGAATGCTTCGTATACCAAAATGAACTACAAGGAGTAGACACTGAGTGCCGAACATGTCGGGGAGGGGCGCTATATATAGGGTCATGTGGCTCACGAGAAGAAACACACCCCTGATCCAACGGCTCACAAGACCTCAAAAGAAACACACCCCTGATCCAACGGCTCACAATCGTTTGAAAGAAACACACGATCCGTGTGATTCTTTAGTCCCGGTTGGTGTTACCAACGGGACTAAAGGCGGGTCAGTCACGTGTCCTCCCCCATCGTTGCCTATATTAGTAAATGCATTTTTAATTCAAACTATATTAGTTAATGCATTTTTAATTCAAACTATATTAGTAAATGCATTTTTAATTCAAACTATATTAGTAAATGCATTTTTAATTAAAACTATATTAGTAAATGCATTTTTAATTAAAACTATATTAGTTAATGCATTTTTAATTCAAACTATATTAGTTAATGCATTTTTAATTGAAAATGGCAAAATGTATAATAGTTTGAATAGATAGAATAATTATTTTAGAAAACAGAAAATGGTTTTGAATTACTTATTCAAATTCAAACACTTTTCATGTTGAACTTGTTTTCAGATTCAAAAGTATGTAGAAATTATTCAAATTCAAATCCAAATACATTTCAAAAATTTGCGCGCAAAAATTTGAAAGTTTCGTGCGGGATAGCCAAAAAAAGGACCTCTCCACCGGTACTAGAGCTCTATTTGGGCGCGCAGGAATCTGACCAGCCGAAAACCCTCTAGTACCGGGTGGTGCCACGGCCCGGTACTAGAGGTCACCCTCTAGTACCGGGTGGTACCACGGCCCGGTACTAGAGGCTCCTGCTATAAATACCCGTCTTCCACCCCGGGCCGAGCCACGACCCGCGAGAAGACATTGGAGGACGCCGCCGCCGACGAAATCGACGCCGTCAGGCTGCCAAATTCGCGGCCGCTCACGCCCCCTCACCTCCACGCGCCGCCTCGCCCTCCGCCTCTCCTCCTCCGCCGCGTCGCCCTCCGCCTCCGCCCTCCGCCTCTCCGGCCGCCTCTCCTCCTTCGCCGCCGCGGCGCCTCCTCCACACGCCGCCGCGTCCTCCTCCTCCTCCACACGCCGCCGCGCCCTTCTCCTCCTCCACCGCCTCGACGACCGCGCGCGGCGAGCTCGCCACCTACGGTACGGTTAGAAATTAGGTTAGTTTTTTTCTTTTTTTTTGTGTTAGAAATTTTAGGGTTAGATTTTTTTAGTGTTAGTAATTTAGGGTTAAAAATTTAAATTTAAATTTTTGTGTTAGTAATTTAGGGTTAGATATTTTTTGTGTTAGTAATTTAGGGTTAGAAATTTAAATTTTTGTGTTAGAAATTTAAATTTAGGGTTAGAAATTTAGGGTTAGAGATTTAAATTTGCTATGTATTTATTGTTTTTTAGTGTTAGTAATTTAGGGTTAGAAATTTAGATTTAGAGATTTAAATTTGCTATGTATTTATTGTTTTTTAGTGTTAGTAATTTAGGGTTAGAAATTTAGGGTTAGAAATTTAGGGTTAGAGATTTAAATTTGCTATGTATTTATTGTTTTTTAGTGTTAGTAATTTAGGGTTAGAAATTTAGGGTAAATTTGCTATGTATAGATTTAAATTTAAATTTAGGGTTAGAAATTTAAATTTAGGGTTAGAGATTTAAATTTGCTAAGTGTAGATTTAAAGTTGCTATGTATTAGTGATACTTTTTGCAAATTTCTAAGTGTAGATTTAAATTTGCTATGTATTTTTTTTAGTGTTAGAAATTTAGGGTTAGAAATTTAGTGTAAATTTGCTAAGTGTAGATTTAAATTTCTGTGTATTAGTGATACTTTTTGCAAATTTCTTTTGTATAACTTTTGTATTCTGCTAATTAATGCTAACATTGTTTTATATTTCTTTTGTATTAGTTAAACCCAATGGATAACTTCAACAACAGACACCTTGAAAATGAGGTGTTCGACATTATACGTGAACCCGTGGGGGGAGCAGAAGCCGGTGGAACAAAAGATGGTTCAGAATTTTTGAACGAGTCCGGTCCGGGAATGGAGGAGGAACAAACAGATGAAGCGCAAACGAGCATCGAGTGCAATGAAGACTCGCTACTTTGTGCACCTCTGCAGTCTGGCGAGGTATATTAAGCCTCTGTTGATCAGATGGAATAATTGATTACTATATGTATGTATTAACACATATTTTTTTAATTTTTAGACCTCCGCATCGGCCCAATCTGCAGAAACTAAACGAGGCCATGCCAAATGGTTGGCCGCAGATGCGCATCTCATAATTGAGGTCGTCTCTGCAGATGGCAAACCGTTGGAGCCCAAGGCGAACGCATCTAAGTTTGTTCATCAATGCGGAATTGTTGTTAGGGACAATGTTCCGATCAGCATTAAGGAATGGAATGAGCCAAAAAACTTAGAGGGCGCCAGTTGGGTCAGCAACAGAACTAAAGATGTGCTTTGGGACAAGGTCATAGCAAAGTTCACCCTACCGGTGTTGGATTGTACCGAAAGGACAAAAGCCATGACGAAAAAAGTCAAGCATTTCGCTCTGGAGAAGATGGCTGAACAATTCAACAATTAGAAGAACAGATTATACCGTGATTGGCAATCGAAAAAGAAAGCTCCAGATTTTACTGGCACACTAGAGAGGCAGCGGCCTCACTGGAAGGCATTTCTGGAATACAAGGAATCAGAAGTAGCTAAGGAAAGATCGAAAAAGAATAAGGAAAATGCAGCGAAAAAGATATATCACCATAAGATGGGGGCAGGTGGCTACATAAGTGCCGAGCCTAAGTGGGATAAGATTGAGGCTGAGCTACGCAATAAAGGGATCACTCCAATTACACATAACGGGCCCCTTAGGGTCAGAAATTGGATGCTTGGGCATGGGGCGGAGTATGACATGGAAACAGGGGATCTAATAGTTGATGAAAAGAAAGAAACTCCTATACCCCGGCAGCAAATTCTTGATGCACTCGCCGATGCTCGAGAGGGAAAGTTTATTCCCGACCGAGAGTACGACGAGCTGACAAAGGTTTGTTATAACTATATATTTGTTTCGTTTCGTGTTTATGACAATCATGCCGACCAACTTGACATAGATATATTTTTATCTAGGCCCTCGGTAATAAAGAAAAAGGCGGATGAACACGAGGCCGTGGAGTTGTGCCATGGAATGAAGGGTTTCCTGAGGACCGTGAATCTTATAGAATCCGAGCGAGAGCAAAGAAGAGGAAGGAGCAGGAGGAATCAGACCGGTTGAGCAAACTAGAAAGTATGGTGAGCCACCTTCATCAGCAAGTAGATGAAATGCGCGAGCATGGGGCAACTCATCAGCTGCAGGAAGGTGCTCCAACAGGTGGTCCATCTCAACTGAGAAGCAGCGTGGCTTCAACGGGGGTTGGTGCTGATGAGCCATCGAAGGAAACCTACCCCGTGGATTATATCACTGAGAAGACAAGTTGTGAGCTACATGAGGCTATGAGAAACTTATCCGTGAAGGCGGCGGAGGGCTATGCTTTAACTTGTGAATCTACAACACTGTATTTGGGCAATGAGATTCCAGATGGCAATGCTCGTGTCGGCGTGGATCAAATTAGCCCCGGATTTGAATCACTCGAACTTCAAATCCCTGGAGGTGATGATGAGAGGACACTGGGAGATGTCCAGGGTGGACTCATTCTATGGCCCAAGAAATACATCATGATTCCAGGTTGGACGGCGCCAAGGCCCCCATCGCCTCCAAGTCCACATGATGACGACTTGGACGACCACCACAACACGAGTCCATCTCGATCTTCGCCGCCACCTCAGCAGACTCCTCAGCCGTCTCCTCCACCGCTGCCTCAGCACACACCTCAGCTGTCTCCTCCGCCGCTTCCGCCCACTAGGAGCAACCAGTCGACGAAGACCGTCGTTTCGTCACTAATGGGTTTCCGTCGCGACCGATCGCCGGTACCCCGACAAGAGCCCCTCCCTCAAGTACCAAAGGTTCCTCCCCCGAGACCTTGGGACAGGACTGTAGAGGAAAACGCCGCGGCCGTGGCAGCCGACCATAAAAGACAGATGGAACCGAAAAAGCCCCCGCCGAAGCAAGTATATACGGCAGATCAAAAAAAGTGGGCTACGGATTTTCTTAATCATCCATCGCAAGTCGAGATAAATAGGAAAGATGACTATGGACGCTGTCTGAGTAGAATTCGCTCCAGCAAGACGACAAGTACGAGTGAAAGCGGGAAAAGAAAAAGAGACGTTGCCCAGCTCGGAGCACAGTCAAAACAGTCGATCTCCCCGATCAAGGTGACCACTGATAAGGGCTCCGCGCGCGCGGCGGACACTGATGATTTAGCCTACCGCGCTAAATTTGCTGCCGAAGTTGGTATGTCACTTTCTCAACTGGATGCACAAGAGCTCCCCCTATATGCATGTAGATAAATGGACCTGGGAATACGGAAAGTCTCTAGTGCCACCTGATCAGATCGAGTTTCTACCAACACAAATGCGAAGACTGCATGACTGGTACATGGATGTCACAAGGGAATGTCGAAAAGTGCTCCTAGTGCAAGTTACAGAAGAACATTACGTAGGTAAAGACGAGTTACATGTTTATCTTGAAGAACTCTATCAGTTATACCAGCTTGACTCCTGGACTTGAGTATCGTCAGTACCTATTGTCTGTAAGTGATTCAATTCATTTATTTCTAAAATAAAGTCTATAGCTCAGCTCGGTCATTGTTTGTTCCAATCATGCTCACTACGCTATTATGCAGAATGAAGAGTGATGAATGTGACAGAATGAGAATATTTGACTTTGGGTTCGTTGACCCGGTCCGAATTAATGAAAAATTGCTACGGGATTACCCCGAGGAAACGAAGGCCCATTTGTTTAGGTTCATACAGAGGCAAGATTATAAAAGGAAGATATTGTTTCCTTACCACTTCAGGTAATTAAGAGTGTTACTGTCTTGTACACATTAATTTTTGCTTACTCGATGTTAAGTGTAACTGATTAGTTACTGACATATATAAACGTGCGCAACGATCATTACATTCTGCTAATCATTCAATTTGATGATGCAAGAGTTGACATCTTCGACTCATTGGGGTGGCCTCAAGAGAGGTACCAACAATTATAGATGTCCTTCAAAGGTATTTTAATTTGTTCAATTCCTGAGATATCAAGTAACTAATTAATAACTCATTTATTCATTTGTTTGCCGGGCAGCATTTGGAAAAAATTCAGAGCGAGGACAACAGGTCAATTTAAAGAGGTGCTTAGTTTTTATCCTGACAAGGTAAGTAGTACGAGCTAGGTTCGCGCGTCTTTTTAATTCAAATTTCAATACCATCATACCATGCTTGATTATTATTTGATTGAAATCTATTCTCGTAAAGAACTGCGAGAGGCAGCCACCGGGGACCAATTTGTGTGGATACTTCGTGTGCCAGTGGATTCGCCGAAAGGTCAGTGAGCGGAACCCACAAAAATTTCTAGACGTAAGTGAACAAAATATATTCACAGTTTTATTTTATTACCATCAATTGTGTCATTCATAATTTCTGTTATGATGATTGATATTCACATTGTTCTCCTTCTTTTATAGATGGATAGAATGCGGAGGAACCTGGAACTAAAGGACCGCTTTCGACCACTTCAAGAGGAAATTGCGGGATTTTTGATGGATCATGTCATAAACCAAAAGGGAAGATACAATGCCATCGACGGTCCAGGAAATGATCTCCATGTAATCGAACAGACGGGTTCTAGTCCGGTCGACCTCTATGTAATCGAATACACGGACTCTAGTCCGGTTGTAATCGAATAGACGGGCTCTAGTCCCGGTTGTAATTGAATAGACGGGCTCTAGTCCCGGTTGTAATCGAATACACGGGCTCTAGTCCCGATCGAATTCTCATAAATATTTCTTTTATGAATATTTTGATATGCTATATTTATTTTTCTGATTTGTAATTAATTAACCATATTTTTTGCAAGATTAATCGTAGCAATAAGCTGGAAAAACAAAAAAAAAAAAAAGCGGAGGCCGCCACGTGGGTACGGCCCGGTACAAGAAGTCCTCAGCCACGCGCTCTGGCACGGCCCTGCGTGGACCTCTCTTGTACTGGGCCGTATTACGGCCCGGTACAAGAAGACTTCAGCCACGCGCTCTGCCACGGCCCCGCGTGGACCTTTCTTGTACCGGGCCGTAAGCCACCCGGGACTAGAGGGGGAGGCCTCTAGTCCCGATTGTGGCATCCCGGGTGGGTATCCGGGACCAGAGGTCCTTACCACCCGGTACAAGAAGCCCTTTTTCCACTAGTGCCCTACGTCCATGTTTGTTCTCACAGCGAGAACAATGCATAGAAATAGTAGACAGATATCATATTGGTTGAATACAAATCAGATTAAGCTTGAAAACAGATATGTCAGACAAGTAAAATCTAGTACTTCATGAGGTTTTTCAACAATTACCATTTTCTCTAGACATTACTCAAACTATGTTAAGAAGCTAACTAACTGCAAGCATGCCCCTTGAATGTAGCATTAACCACAAGGAACATCGAAACCAGATTTTCATTGCTCACAAGGTATAATCCAAACGAACAAACCACTGTTGACGAACATAGATGTACGAACAACAATAATAAAGTGGTCTAGCACCCACTGAATTGAAACGTTATCTCATTATTACATGTCTGCCTATTTGTTGAATCAGATTTGCCTTTCCCAGTTTTATTGGCTACAGGAGCCGAAGAAATTGACATTTTACAGATAGCTGAGATTTCCGACGGTGCAATCAGTTTTATATTTAGTAATTGAAAATCTACTGACTTGGGAAAATGCATGTATCTTCAGAAAAATACATGCAATCGGAATAACTCCTTTCAGGCATATATGTGACTCTGAGCATGAGCAACTCCTTCCCTTACAAACATCTTCGAAAATTTCCAACGAAGCTTTTCCATCATAAATTCAGCTATCTGAAGAACAGGCCTCAACAGCTGTGGATCTTTCCAGGAAACAAATGCCAGCTAAAAAGCAGCGAAGATCAACATGCAAGTTAGAGGGAATCAGAGATTAGGAGCTACACATAAGCATATGGAGAAGCAAGAATGGCAAGTTTACCACCTTGATATGTTCTGTTGTGCCAAGGAGAAGTTCGACCACTACAGCTGAGCTATAATACAATTTTTGCAATAACAGATAAGCAAAATCAATTCATAGTGCTTTCTCGTGCGTTCCTGAAAAATAAATCAATTGATAGTCCCTGAAACAAAAGAGTCCACTTAAATAGCCTTTTGATGTACTCACTGAAGTGGCTCTGGAACTTCTCAGGTTCATCCTTAGCAAGCGACTGAAATCAGTTAACAAAACTCAAAAAAGAAACTGTTGTTCAAAATTCTAAATGAGTATATTGCTTAGTAAAAAATCAGAGAACCTTTGCATGTGCAACGTACAACAAATGACAGTATAGCTTAATCGGCAACGTTTTAACTCACCCTCATGTAGTCTGTAACATGGCCTCCATAGATGTACTTGCCGTGAACCTTGGCATCGAGCTGCATCTCATCCTTCTTGAAACCAGCAAACCTATTGTCACTGTGAGAATGTCCAGGCCACCATCCAAAGCATTATCAGCAAACCAAGGGCATGACACGTGTAATGGTAGGTAATATGTCCATACCAAATTGTAGTAGAATACAATAGAAACTTACGCATACTTCAGTGAATTTAAAACTGAAAACATCACTTCAATATTTAGCAAGTGGAAATCTGTGAACCTGAAAGGATATCTTTAAGTGTGCTTCTCCGTCCATGAAGAATGAGTGTTTAGCTTCCAATGGAGATCCCCTTGCACATAATGACAGAAGACGAATTACTAAGTTATACTTGTGCCGCTTATCATAAACCATAATGAATATATTTTAGCAATAAAAGTAAAACTGAAGCATCGCTTATCATAAATCATAAATAATTTATTTTTAGCAATAAAAGTAAAACTTAAGCATACTGTATACGTCAATGTACCCAGTGATGCATGTGTGTATGAGTCGTTAACAGCTTGTGCAACCAATCCGATTTAAGTGACGCCCTTTACAAACATAAAAACATATGCAGACATGTCTTGAACACCTCGTCTACCAGTGGCTCGACCTGTATTATGGATTTGCCAGCAAGTTTTTCCCTGTAGTCCTTCTGGAAGACGTACAACACCTCTCCTCCTTTCCCTGAAAACCTACACACGCCGCAACAATTTCACGCTCGAATCGCCGCGGACCCGGCTGCTAGCCACAAAATAGGTAAGGGGCGGTAAGAGAGGAGCACCTCCAGGAAGCCCCGGTGTCCGCCGCGAAAGCCTGGAGACACGCTCCGCCTGATCAATCTGCAATCCGAAGCGGGCGACGGCGTCGCCAGTGATGACGCGACGGCCGAAGTGGTTGACGACGTCCATGGCGCTATCGCCCACGTCCGTGGGGAGGCGGTCGGTCTCCAGGACGCCGACGGGACGGGCGAGGCTTGACGCCTCGATGGTGCTTGCTCGCGAAAGAGGGGAAGACGGTGATGGGAGCCGGCTGTGGGCGAAGTCGAAGTGGTGGGGAGGCAGAGGGTTGGACGAAGAATGGGGCGTGGTGAGGGAGAGAGGCGAGACATGTCCAGTAGTTTGCGAGTGTGTTCTCCCGGGCGGCGGTGACTCTAACCCCAGGCCATGGCGTCATGGTGGAGATCCGAGAACCGTGCGAGACAGAGGAAGGGGAAGAGCAATTAGCGGGGAGGGCGGTTAATTAGCCGGGCGTGCACGTGGCTAGAGAAGGAAGGGGAAGAGCACGCATCTTTGGCTCTTGATGTCCCCAATGATATGCCTGTATGCCGTTGAGTATCACTTGCCGCATCGAGTGATGACCTAATTTGGTTTATTTCAGACTACACCGCCAAAGTGGAAGGACACGAAGTTTGCGCTTCACGAGTGAGAGTTCATCATTTGCTATTACCGTTTGTACCACATGTTATTACCGTTTGTACCACATGTTATCTCAAACATACATCTCAGCCATTTTTGCGACCCTGCGACGAAATCATCTCTCGGGTCTCTCGACTCACAAAACTTTAATAGGATAGCTCCCCATGACAAGGCGATACAAAATAGAGTGTGGCTCCAGATTATACAGCGCTACATGTGACTAAGCCATTTTTGCGACAATGCGACAAAATCAGCTCTCGTGTCTCTCAGGTTACAAAATTTTAATAGGATAGCTCCAACTGGCACGGCGCTACATAGTAGAGTGTAGCTCCATCTGCCACGGCGTGACACATCAGGCATGCGGGCCCACATGGTGATGGCCCTTCACGTAGTTACCTGCGTGAAAAGTAAATGGGTTAGGTTGTGACGAGGGGTACACTCATCAAATCCCATGGTTAAGGACCTAGGGTTGAGATTATGGGGAGAGAACGTGGTAGCACTGGTAGTTTCGTCGGCTGACAAGCAGAGGCAAAGATTTACCCAGGTTCAGGCCCCTCGGGTGGAGGTAAAGACCCTACTTCCTGCTTGTCTGTTATTGATCGTGTGAGATTATGCGGTTACAAGGTGGCTCAGGCGAGATGTCGATCTCGCTAGAGATTTGGTGGTTTGAGTATGGTTTGGTCCCTAGATCGGCACCCCTCCCAGCCTTTAAATAGGCTGGGTCTCGGGAGTTCGTAACCGACCTAGTTTACACGTAAGGAAAGTCTAAACCGACTATACCTATGTCTAATCTTGGAGGGTACTCCATCTTCTTGGGCCTCTTGTCTTGAGCTTCGAGTAGGCTCTTCGCTATTGGGTCTTAGTCGTCACGTGCACCAGGTACCCTCATGGTAGGGTACCCGAGATGTATACCCTTGTCAGTAGCCCCCGAGTACTTGTCTAACTTGAAGAATCGGACATGGACTCGTTCGTAAGTGCACGTCATATGCTTTGTATTCTGTTTACTATAATTGGAATTCCTGTATGAATATCACATGTTGGCTATGTCGAGTATTTCATCGACTGTGTTTTTGCTTATGAAGATCAAGGGATAATAGCTTAGTAGGCTCAGTACACTCGACGGATCGGGACTGGTTAACTACACATTCGGGTAAAACCTTACTAGCTTTCAATCAAAATCGAGTCCCCGGACTCGAATCTGGAACAAACTGGTCAGATTCGACTAGGCCGCTTGAGGTCTTACTGAGTCGATCTGCAGTATAACTTTGAATTTTACCCAACGCGTCCATCGGGATTTTTCATCATGTCTGCTGACACGGAAAATATAAGGATTGACGTTGCGGGAACGGTCCTTAGACCAGCTCGAAAGTTCGGCGGGTCTTACCTTTGCACTATGCGTGCAGCATCCGAGGTATTTGCGACAGACGCAACTCGGGAATGTTTCGAGTATGATTTTGTATATAAACTGAGTCGATTCATTTGTCGACTGACCCTTTGACATTATTCTATCGGGTGCGCGACAGCGCTCCCGATGGGAGTAGCCCCGAGATTGTGCTTTATTGCTTGCAATAGAGGATAATCTCAAAATCTTCTTACCCTGCATATGTTAATCGAAGAAATTTTTTGCCGTAATTCTATCGGGTGCGCGACAGCGCTCCCAATGGGAGTAGCCCCGAGATTGTGCTTTATTACTTGTAATGGAGGATAATCTCAAAATCATTGTCTTGAGCATCTTTAGTCGAAATTTTTTTTGATGCGCTCCCGATGGGAGTAATACGCCTCAGCCGAAGGAACGGTCGAGTGACCAATTTTACCTTATCATTGCTTTTTCACACCCGAACCAAACAAGGCGATCGAGTGACCAATATGCGTTGAGCGGACTCGAATGTATTTCTGATCAAAGCGCTTGAGATGATGTCAGGGATGACGTTTTTTGGCGACTGCGCTGCCTGACACGCGTGGCGTGCGTGATGCTGCGATGGATGGGACGTGACACATAAGTGGGCCCATTTGTGCTGAGCTGACCGAACGACGGTGCAGTTTGGACTTGATTTGACCACTCTGGCCCACTTTTTACGGAGAGGTGATTATGGCTCCTCTTTTTGCGTGCGGAGTGGCCGGCGACGGTTGCCCTCCGCGTTTGCCACGTGTACGGTGAGATTGCATGCGTAGCTCACGGTTAGGATCTGAATGGCTGTGATTGCCTTTGAGTTGTGGTAAATAGGGGAACGGCGCTGGCATTGTTTTTTTTTACTAGCCATTTGCTCTGCGCGCCGCCCCTGCTCCATCTTCTTCCTTGCGTCCCTGCTCCATTGCTCTTGTGCCCAAGCTTTTGCTGTTCTCCTTAGCCACCACCGCCATGGCGCCAAAGAGGAAAGCTTCTGCCTCCGACGCGCCCGCGACTGACGCGGCCGCTCTAAAGGGGAAGAAAACCGCGGCAAGCGCATCTGCGGCCACCGTCGACCTCAAGAAAAGCGACGGCGACTGGATGAAGTCCACGATCAAAGCGGCTCATCTCGAGAAGTTCCGCGAGGACGGACTGCTGCCGCCAGCGGACCAGCTTACCGTCCGCGCGCCATCGAAAGAGGTACTCCCCGAGCCTCGCGCAAATGAGCGCGTATGTTTTGCGGAGTTTTTGCCTAGGGGTCTATCTTTTCCCCTCCATGACTTCGTTCGTGGTTTGCTGTTCGCCTATGGGGTGCAGATCCATGATCTCACCCCGAACGGCATTATGCACATTGCCTGTTTTATGGTATTGTGCGAGTGCTTCCTGGGAGTTGCTCCCAGCTGGGCTCTTTGAAAGTCTATCTTCATGGTCCGGCCCAACAACCGAGGCGGCCAAACCTATCCAGTTGGAGGCCTTCAGATTCAAGTGCGCAGCGACAACCGATACTTTGCCCTGAAGCCAGTCGACTCGGCGCAAGGGTGGAGGAAAAGGTGGTTTTATGTGCGTGTCGACCAGGAAGGGGTCCAAGCCTTTTCGACTGCTGGTATAGCCGCTAGGACGAAGGCCTGGGACCATGAGCTTTCGACTGAAGAACTGGCGGAAGCGGCGCCTCTGCTGGAGACGATTGGAGGACTGCTTAACAGCGTCACTGGTGTGCATCTTATTGCCACCTTTGTGAAGATGCGGGTGTGGCCACTCCGCGCGCGAGCTCACCCTATGTGGCAGTATGAAGGTCCTCTCGACTCCACTCGAATGAACAAGGAGGAGCTATCTAGGAGCGAGCTGGTGTCACATGTGCGGTCCATCACCAGCACAAAAGCCAACGAGCCCTGCAACGTCGACTGCCCTGTCGCTCCTTATGGGGCTGAAAAGCCTTTGCCAGAGGTTAGTGAATCTATCGAGTTTATGATATCCTGCTTTTGTTATTCTGCTATGCATCTTTGTGACTTTCGACTGCTGTATTTTGGATGCTGGGCCACTCGACCGACTCAACCCTTCCTCCTCTTCCCGAAGATGGCCCAACTCATGAAACAGAGGTGACGGTAGAAGCGAAGGGAGGAGACGAATCACCTCTACCTTCGGCTACCACATCTCCCACAGAAGAGGTTGAAGAGGAAGGGGTTGAAGAAGCACAGGACAAGGAGCTTGCCACGACTGATGATGTGAGCGAGGTTCCCACTCGCAAGCGCCGTCGGGCGGCCCAAATTGTGTCTTCCTCCATGAGTTCACCCGCAAAGGAATCAGATGTGAGAGATGACGGAGACTCGGGCTCGTCTCCTACGACCACAGCTGCTCCTTTGGACGTGTGAGCCCGTTGAGCTCGGCTCCTCCTCCTCAGTCGGGTGGGGAGCTACTTTTTGGAGGCCCAAACTTTGAAGACCTTGACACTGATGAAGAAGAAGAGCACAGGTTTGCTCCTTTTTGTACTAAATTTGTTTTTGTGAGTTGATATTTATGCTTATGTTGTATTTCTTCGGTTACTCGTAGTGCCGAGACTGTGCACCCTCCGACTCCTCCAGCCGAGAGAGCTTCGACTCCAGATCAGCCAGAAGCTTCTCCTGTGGCGGCTGAGGTCGTGAAAACAGTAGCCACGGCCACTACCATTGAGGCCGCCAAGATTGCGAGTGCGTCGACTCCAGAAATTGGGACTTCTGCTGCCAAGCCTGCGCCTTGGTTGAACACGTAAGTGTCATTTGTCGAGTCCTCATACTGGGACTATTTGTGTATAACTTATGCTGGTTCCATGTGCATGCAGCCCTTCTACCTCAACCTGGTGGAATCAGGCAAAACTTTTGTCCAGGTTGAACAGGAGAGAGACAATCTGCGCGCTGTCATGGAGCAACTCAGCCGTAAGTGTGTTTGACTTCTGTATTCGAAGTTCTTTTTGCTCTCTCTTTGCGTTGTCGATTGTGAATGATATCTGGCCATCTATCCCAGGTGACAAGGCATGTGCTGAAACCCGAGTAAAGGAGCTAGAAGAAGCTCTTGCCACTCAAGCTGCCGAGTCGAAGAAAGCCACGGATGCCGCCCAGCGTTCTGCCGCTGCTCGCGAGAAGGAGCATGCTGAGCGACTGGCTGGCCTCGCACAGAATGTGAGAGGTAAGGAACCATCTTTTTGTATGCCTCCCGTGTACCCGTTGGGTAGTATGTAGTAATCTTGCTTTTCCTGGTTCATGTTACAGAGGCGATTGGTGTGCCAACACCTACTGACATGGTCAGTGATGAGCTATCACTCGACCAGGTTATAGGTGACCTTGGTGCTTCCTTTGTCCAGGTGAAGGACTCCCTTGCCAAGTCCGCCAGCACCCTCGGCGCTGTGTACAAGGAGGTGCTCCCACTAGGCGAGGTGCCGTCGACTACTCACGGCTTCGCTGATGTGCTCGGTCCAGGAACTTCGACCATGACGAACTTTGCTCGCGCCCTCACGGTACGCGGCTCGGAGTCCACCCTCAAGCTGATACCAGGTCATGGGATAGAGGGTAACTTCGAGGCGGCGATGTCTGACTTCCATCGGAAGGCCGGCGGGAAGCTAATATCTTTGAAGCATGTTAGCGAGCCAGCCACCTGATACGTGCATTTTATATCATCATTTATACCACTTATGCCACCATATTAGGATGTTATTTGCATTACTATATCATTGTTTTTACATGTTTTAGATGATTTAGGGAACTTTCCTACAAAGTCCCTATTTTTGTTATTTAATTTCTGAGAGGCAGAAAACCTCCTTTTTCTTGTTTTTAATGTTTCAGGAGCTACGGGGACCCAAATGGAAAAAGGAAAATTGCACAGCTGGTTTTTCATCGGGAGAACAGCAGTTGGAAGAAGATCGAAGGGAGGAGAGCCCCGAGGCCCAAAAGAGGGGGGCCCACGCGGCCAGATTCTTTGGCCACGTGGGGCCCACCATCCTGAGCCTCGTGCACTTCCTCGCCTGGGCTTTTTAACGAGGTCTCCGTCTCGCCCAAAAAGTAACGCCCTAATTTTTATGAGACTATCCGAGGTCGCGGCGGCGGCGAAACTCCTGATTCCCTCCAAGGGGATCAGATCCTGCTGCTCCGGAGCTCCGGAGACGGGGGAAATCATCGTCATCGTCATCACCTCTCCTCCTTGGCGTGGGAGGAGGCCTCTACATCATCACCATCACCAAGACCAGCACCATCTCCATCATCATCTCCGTGATCCACTCCGTCCCCTCGTAGTTTGAGAGTTGCTATACCCTAGATACTTGTCTTGTGCTACTATTCATGTTTGTGATTGAGTACTTGTCATTATTTGTGGTGAAGTTATATTTTCAGATTGTGTTGTATCACTTATGCCACTGAATATCACCATGTTTGCACGTTGTGAGTAGTTCCCGTATGTTCCTGAGGGCATAGGATGAATTGGCAATGATTTATATATGACATGTGTTGGTATTTTGTCTAGTGTTTATCTTTTTGTGTGATTCTATGATGGTGTTGTGCGAACGTCGACTGCACAACACTTCACCTATATGGGCTCATAGGAGAACACCGTAGTGTAATGGCGTGAGGGAGACTTGGGAGGACACGAAAGACAGAGACCGAATCATTAAGTTACTTTACGGGGTATTAGTATCGGGGACCTAGAGCGTAATGCTATGGTGGGATTTTATATCTTAATAATTCTTGTGCTGTCATTTAATTGGCCACATGATCCATCATAAGGGGTTTAGTCTATTTATTTAGCTGTACCTAATAATAGCTCCGTCCGAAGAAGATTAAAACTGGACAAGATATTCAACGTGTTGTTTAATAAATCTATATGCCTAGCAATATCCATGCCGCCCTCGGGAACGTTTTCCACATATAAGTTACACATCACTTGAGCTTGTCCTCTTACACATAGAGGATTGGGCTTTCTCTCTCTTTGAGAGCTTTTACTTGTTACCATTTACCTGCTGCATTGTTACTGTCTTGCAATTATACAATCAAAATACCAAAAACACTTGCATCTTTTATTGTCTATTTATCATTTCTAATAACCAATACCTTCAGCTCCTCGTGGGTTCGACAACCTTTTCTATTCGAAAGGTACTACAATTGATCTCCTGCACTTGGGAGTCATCAAGATACTTTTCTGGCGCCGTTGCCGGGGAGCGTAGCGCTATTGGTAAGAAGTTTGGTAAGGAAACTTGAAAGGTGAATTTTATTTACTGTTTTATCTCATTGTTACTATGGCATTTATGAATCGTGCCTCGCTACATCTTATATGAAAGTGCTTATGCTCCTAAAACTGTTGAAACTACTGTGCCTGAGATACCTAAAGTGGGATATAAAATTCCCGTTGGTCATGTTAAAAGAGTTATGAAAAATCCATTTACAGGGATGGAACTAAATCTGCACGTGAACACATGGAAACAATTGAGGCTATATGTGGTTTATTTAGACTTCCTGGTATTTCTGAAGATCAGGTAAAAAGGAAGCTGTTATATCTGTCTTTATCTGGTAATGCTCGTATTTGGTTCAGGTCTCTAGATGAAGAAGTCACTATGGACTGGAGTATTTTGAGGAAGGTTTTCTTTCTTAAGTATTTTACTCCTAGAGAAGCTTATGAGAACCGCTGCTATATATTCAATTTCTGGCCACATCTGGGAGAAGTATTACTCAAGCTTGGGAGAGGTTAAAGGAACTCCTCCGCAAGAATCCTTGTCATGATCTTACAAGGAAAATTATTCTGATAAACTTTTATGTGAGGCTACCAAGGCAACAAAAGGAATTTCTGGATAATTCATCTAGTGGAAGCTTTACGAATAATACTGAAGAAGAAGCATGGAATTTATTGGAGACTATTTCTGAGAATACTGGTCATTGGGATCTTGATAAAGGTAATGAGCCCTATCTGGACTATGAGTATTCATGTGTAGAGAATTTCTATACTTCTACCTTGTTTAAAAATCTGAGTGATACTTTTAATCTTGATCCTTATGTTATAATTGAGATAGCTAAATCTTTTGCTAATCATATTGGTATTCCTAAAACTGGGTTTGAAGCTTATGTTGAACCTGTTAAACAATCTATTGTTGTACCCAAAGTTATTAAACAGGTAGAACCAGTGTCATCCTTGACAATTGAGGAGTATGTTGAGGCACCACCATATCCAAACCAAGTCAAGAAAAATTTACTTATTGCTTTCTAACAAGAGTAAAAGAAGAGTCTCAGCCTTATGAACAGATGGAAGTCAACAGTCAAATCTCTATTATCAAACAATTAAATGAAGAAGATCCTGTTGATGTTTATCTATGTGAAGATGCTACTAAAGTTGTTAAAGGCAATTCGGCCAAGGTTGGTAAGCCTGTTATATCATGCACTATTGGGACTTCTAGTTATCATGGCTTATGTGATATTGGAGCAAGCATTAGTGTCATTCCATATTCTCTGTATCTTGAAATCAAGCCTGATATTGATCCTATCATTATGGAAGAGACAGGTATGACAATTCAACTTGCTAATAAAGATTATATTAGTCCATTTGGAATTGTTAGAGATGTTGAAGTATTGATTGGCAAAATAAAATATCCTGCTGATTTTATTGTGCTTGGTTGTCCTCAAGATTCTTTTTGCCCTATCATTTTTGGTAGACCTTTCTTAAACACTGTTGGTGCTGAAATTAATTTGCCTAAAGAGAAAGTGTTTATTAAATGTGCTGGTGAAAAACTTGAGTTCAATTTTTCCAAATTTGCTGATAAACATATTGTGAAAGAGCCAATTTCTGAAGATATAATTGAAACTCTTGCACATGTAGCTGTAGCTTCAACTGGTGTTGTAGAACGTTATATGCTTAATCAAGATGAACCATTTAATGATGAGGAAAAGATGCTTTAGAACAAATATTATGGCAACAACCACCACAATTACAATTGCATATCCCACCTGATAATTTAGGAGTGCTATCACCACCTAAAGGGGATCCTAGCTTTGAATTAAAACCTTTGCCTACAAATCTGAAATATGCATATTTGGATGAGAAGAGCATATATCCTGTCATTATTAGTGCTAACCTTTCAGCTGAAGAAGAAGAGAAATTACTTGATGTGCTTAAAGCTCACCGACCAGCCATTGGATACTCTCTTGATGATCTTAAAGGTATAAGCCCAGCTCTATGTATGCATAAAATTAATTTGGAAGAGGATGCAAAACCTGTTGTTGATTATCAACGCCGTCTCCATCCAAAAATGAAAGAAGTGGTAAGGAAAGAGGTAATAAGACTTATTGAAGCTGGTATCATTTATCCCATAGCTGATAGTAAGTGGGTTAGTCCTGTTCATTGTGTTCCTAAAAAGGGTGGAATGACTGTTGTTCCAAATGATGAGGATGAACTTGTGGCTCAACGTACTGTTGTTGGTTATAGGATGTGTATTGATTTCAGAAGTTAAATAAAGCAACTCGTAAAGATCATTACCCATTGCCATTTATTGATCAAATGTTAGAAAGGTTTTCTAAACACTCTCACTTTTGTTATTTAGATGGTTATTCAGGTTTCTCCCAAATTCCTGTTCATAAAGATGATCAAGAGAAAACCACTTTTACATGTCCATTTGGTACATTTGCTTATAGGAGAATGCCATTCGGTTTGTGCAATGCTCCTGCTACTTTTCAAAGATGCATGAATGCTATATTTGCTGATTATATTGAAAAGATAATGGAAGTCTTTATGGATGATTTTTCTGTGTATGGTACTTCCTTCGATAATTGCTTGTTCAACCTTAACAAAGTTTTGCAGCGTTGTGAAGACCAACACTTAGTTTTAAACTGGGAGAAGTGTCACTTCATGGTTACTGAAGGTATTGTTCTTGGGCATAAGATTTCTGGAAAGGGAATAGAAGTTGACCCAGCAAAGATATAAGCTATTGAAAAGCTCCCATTCCCAAGGGATCTCAAAGGTATAAGAAGTTTTCTTGGGCATGCAGGTTTTACCGTAGGTTTATTAAAGATTTCTCCAAAATATCAAAACCCTAACCAATCTTTTGCAAAAGGATGTTCCTTTCTCTTTTAATGATGATTGCATTGAGTCCTTTAATATTTTGAAGAATGCTTTAATAAGTGCTCCTATTATTCAACCTCCTGATTGGAAATTACCTTTTGAAATTATGTGTGATGCTAGTGATTATGCAGTTGGGGCTGTTTTGGGCCAACGTGTTGATAAGAAACTGAATGTTATTTATTATGCTAGTAGAACACTTGATGCTGCTCAAAGGAATTATGCCACAACTGAAAAGAATTTTTAGCAGTGCTATTTGCTTGTGACAAGTTTAGACCTTATATTACTGATTCGAAAGTCACATTGCATACTGATCATTCTGCATTAAATACTTAATGCATAAGAAAGATGCTAAGCCTAGATTAATAAGATGGGTACTTCTATTGCAAGAATTTGATTTACACATTGTTGATAGGAAAGGGGAAGATAATCAAGTAGCTGATCATCTTTCTAGAATGGAAAATATACCTGATGATCCTATTCCTATTAATGATAGTTTTGCTAATGAACAACTTGCAAACATTAATGTTTCTAGTGCTAAAGTTGCATGTCCATGGTTTGCCAATTATGCAAATTTTATTGTTGGTAAAGTTTTACCTCCACACTTCACTACTCAACAAAGAAAGAAATTCTTTTATGATCTTAGACATTATTTCTGGGATGATCCTTTCTCTATAAGAAGAGTGTGGATGGTATTATTAGACGTTATGCACCTGAGTATGAACAACAGGCTATTATATGAGATTGTCATGACAGTCCCTATGGAGGACATCATGCAGGAGATCGTACAGGAGCAAAGGTATTACAGTCTGGTTTTTATTGGCCTACTTTATTTAAGGATTGTGCTGAATATGTTAAATCTTGTGATAAATGTCAAAGAGTAGGAAATATTGGTAGGAGAAATGAAATGCCTATGAACTATTCCTTACCACTTGAACCATTTGATGTGTGGGGTTTTGACTTTATGGGACCTTTCCCCGAATCAAAGACAAAGCATACTCATATTTTGGTTGCAGTGGATTATGTTACAAAGTGGGTGGAAGCAATTCCAACCAAAAGTGCAGATCATGCCACGGCAATGAAGATGCTTCAGGACATCATTTTCCCCAGGTTTGGTGTTCCTAGGTTTTTAATTACTGATGGTGGTTCTCATTTCTTACATGGTATTCTTAGGAAAACTTTGGCAAAATATGATGTTAACCATAGAATTGCATCACCTTATCATCCCCAAACTAGTGGACAAGTTGAATTAAGTAATAGGGAAATTAAACTCATTTTGGAAAAGACAGTGAATAAGTCTAGGTCTGATTGGCCACTTAAAATTAACGATGCATTATGGGCTTATAGAACTGCTTTTAAAAATCCTATGGGAATGTCTCCTTATAAAATGGTTTATGGGAAAGCTTGTCATTTACCTGTTGAATTAGAACATAAAGCTAGATGGGCTATTAAACAATTGAACTTTGATTTTAAAACTGCTGGAGAGAAGAGAATTCTTGATTTAAACCTACTAGATGAATGGAGAAATGAAGCTTATGAAAGTGCCAGGATGTTTAAAGAAAAAGTTAAGATTTGGCATGACAAGAAAATTAAAAAGAAAGAATTCAAAGTAGGTGATCAAGTGTTATTATACAACTCTCGTTTCAAGTTTTCTGCAGGTAAGTTAGCTTCAAAGTGGCAGGGACCATTAGTGATACAGGAAGTATACCGTTCAGGAGCTATCCGTCTTCATGGTGATTGATACGTCTCAAACGTATCTATAATTTTTGATGTTCCATGCTTGTTTTATACCAATTGCTACATGTTTTGCATCTACTTTATATCACTTTTATACATTTTTTGGGACTAACCTATTAACAAGATGCCGAAGTGCCAGTTCCTGTTTTCTGCTGTTTTTGTATTCCTGAAAAGCTAGTCTGGAAATATTCTCGGAATTGGACGAAACTACACGGCGGGTGCCTATTTTTTCAGAACACGCCTGACGGAGCGAAGGAGCAGCAGAGGAGGGCCACCAGGAGGCCACACGCCACCAGGGCGCGGGCCCCCCTTCTGCCGCGCCCTGGGGTGGTGTGGGCCCCTCGGGGGTCCGCAGCCGCCGCCCTTTCGCCTACTTATTCCCCCCGACGCGAAAACCCTAAGTACCTGAGCAAATATCCACGAAAAGTTCCAGAGACGCCGCCGTCATCAACCCTAGCTCGGAGGGTTCAGAACCTCTTCCCGGCACCCTGCCGGAGAGGGGAATCGTCACCGGAGGCTTCTACATCGCCATGCCTGCCTCCGGAGTGATGCGTGAGTAGTTCATCCTTGGACTACGGGTCCATAGCAGTAGCTAGATGGTTGTCTCTCCACTTTGTGCCATCATGTTTAGATCTTGTGAGCTGCCCTACATGATCAAGATCATATTATTGTAATGCTACATGTTGTGTTTGCTGGGATCCGATGAATATTGAATATTATGTCAAGTTGATTATCAATCTATCTTATATGTTATTTAAGATCTTGCATGCTTTCCGTTACTCGTAGATGCTTTGGCCAAGTAGATGCTTGTAACTCCAAGAGAGAGTATTTATGCTAGATAGTGGGTTCATGTCTCCACTAGGGATAACCTAACGATGCTATGTCCACGGGCATATGTGTTTGTTTACATTACGCACTTTACTCAATGCAATTATCCGTTGCTTGCAACTTAATACCAATGGGGGACTCGGATGACAACCCGGCGGTGGATTATTAGTCATAGATGCTGTTGGATAACGATCTATGTATTATGTCGTAATGCCCAATTAAATATCATAGTAGTCAACATGTCATGTATATGCATTGTCATGCGCTCACTATTCGTCAATTGCCCAGCTGTCATTTGTTCACCCAACATGTTAGTTATCTTTTATGGAGAGACACCACTACTGAACTGTGGACCCCGGTCCATTCTTTTACACTGATTAAACAACCACAAACTGCAAACTGTTCCTTTTTCATTCTCTGCAATTTAATACTCATTTTCCACACCATACGTTTAATCCTTTGTTTTCAGCAAGCCAGTGAGATTGACAACCTCACTGTTTCGTTGGGGCAAAGTAGTTTGATTGTGTTGTGTGCAGATTCCACGTCAACAGTCCAGACTTCCTGCGACAGCTATTTTTCTGGCGCCGTTGACAACCTTCTGAAGAGTTGCTGCTCCTACTGGTTCGATAACCTTGGTTTCTTTCTGAGGGAAAACTTGCTGCTGACTACATCATACCTTCCTCTTGGGGTCTCCCAACGAACGTGTGTTTCACGTCATCAAGCTATTTTTCTGGCGCCGTTGCCGGGGAGACAGCAGTCTTCTGCAAGGGGAGTTTCACGCTTCCAATCTCTTTACTTTGTTTTTGTCTTGCTTAGTTTATTTTATTTTATCTTGTTTGCTTGCAATTATCAAAAACACAAAAAAATTAGTTTCTTGCATTTAGTTTATTTTCAGTTCTGTTTCCTGTTAGTTATTATGTCTAGCTCTTTACTTGCTATCAATGGTTACTTTCCTTGAAACTAGTCCTATGGCTGAAAACAACATGAGAGAGCTTTATGAAATTTATCTTGAGTTGGGACATGAAGTGTTTGAAGAGAAAATTAAAAAGCCTATGGAACTTTATTTGCATAACAATCATGATAGTAGCAATGTTATTAGCATACATTCTTTGAACACCATTATTGCTAATGCCATGGAAAGCTCTAAGCTTGGGGAAGCTGGTTTTGATAAAAATGTTATTTTTAGTCCCCTAGCTTTGAAGAAGGAAGAATGCTATATTGTCGAATGTGATGATTCTTCTACTGAAATATCTCCTTTTGATAAATTTGAATAAACAACCTCCTTGACTCAGTAAAAGAGGAAATTGCAGAAAGTAAAAATGTGCTCCCTAATGTTATATGATAATGCTCTTGATGATGGTCCTATATTGCCTAATGATATTTTATACTATTATTGTCAAAAGTGGGTTTGATAACCCCACTATTTCTAAGCTTAATAAAAATTTATGTGTTTGTAGATCATGAAAATCATGCTTTATGTGATAGTTATAATGTTGAGTTTGTTCATGATGCTACTGAAAATTATTTTGAGAGAGGAAAATATGGTTATAGGAATCTACATGTTATTAAATTTCCTCTCTTTATGATGAAAGTTCTGAGCTTTCTCTTGTGTTGCTTCTATATGATTTTTGCTTTAAGACCTAATGGTCCGTTGAAAGTTTTGAAGTTGCACTTGTTTTGTCTTCCTATGCTAGTCACTTTGTGCTTTATTTACTTGTTTTCTTACAAGGCCCCTATGCATAGGAAGAGTGTTAGATTTAAACATGTTTTATATATGCTTTTTGATGCTCTCTTTTACGTTTCAACTCTCATCTTTATGTGAGCATCATAAAATCATTATACCTAGCTAAAAGGCGTTAAAGAAAGCGCTTTTGGGAGGCAACCCATTATCTTTTATTTTCAGTATTAGTCAAGGAGTTTGTCTACTTCTGTAGCAACTCCTTTGTATCTTTATTTTCTCGCATTGTTGTGCCAAGAGTAGCCTCTAATGATAAGATGATGCTTAATTTTGATTGCTGCACAGAAACAGATTTTTGCTGTTCACTGTACGAAATTCCTAAAATCACCAGATTGTTAAAAAAATCTAAAAAAAAATTGTGCGTAATCTTTATGAATGTCTGAAACTTTCATTAGTTCAGAGTTTCTCGATCTGAGCGTCGTAAGTGACTCGAAAAAATTCGTCTTTGCGGACTGTTCTGTTTAGACAGATTATGCCTTTTTATTTTTCGCATTCTCTCTTTTACTAGTGTTGAGTGAAATTCTTTTTTGGGTGGAAGAGCTTCACATAACATCAGTGGCTGTAGCTAATGTTTAAAGTAACAAATCATATTGCGTATTTATGGAACATGTGATTTTTGATTATGCACTAACCCTCTAATGAGATCTAATTTGAGTTTGGTGTGACGGAAGTTTTCAAGGGTCAAGAGAGAAGGATGATATAATAGGATCAAGAAGAGTGAAGAGCTTAAGCTTGGGGAGGCTCCCATGGATCTCCCCAGCATATTTCAAGAAGACTCAAGCGTCTAAGCTTGGGGATGCCCAAGGCATCCCCTTCTTCATCGGCAAAATTATCAGGTCATCTCTAGTGAAACTATATTTTAATTCTTTCACATCATATGTGCTTTTCTTGGAGCGTCTGTGTGCTTTTTATTTTCAGTATTGCACTTTTATTTTTCAATAAAGCTTGACTGGACCCTAGCATTCTTGATTGGGAGAGAGACACGCTCCGCTTTTTCATGAGAATACTCATATTCTTCACTTATATTTGTTGAGTATTCATATCTAGCGCTGTTCAGCTTTTTAGCTCTTGTTTTCATGTATCTCTTGTCAGAGCTATTAGCTTTCTTTTGTAGAAAGTACTCTCTTGCTTCACTTATATTTGTTTGGAGAGTTGATGAAAATAAATTGATTGGTGTTTGGTTGGTTCAGAAAATGTTGCATGTGGTAATTGGTATAAGGAAAAACTTGCTTAATCTTGTAGATCACTAAAATGGATAACTTGAAGCTTGTCAATTGTTTTGAGTTAACAAGTAGATCATGATTAAATTGTGCATCACATGAGTTAAGCCTATTAGTGAAGAACTACCGTAAAGCTTGTTGAAAATTTGGTTTGCATCAGTGGTACCTCTAAGGTCTAGATATTTTCTAATAACAGGGTTTGGTTAACAAGGAAGACGGTATGAAGTCTTATTGTCGGGGGGCTGCCCCCGGGTAGGGCAAAGATGTGGTGTTAAGTGTTGCAAAGAGCTAGCCGGATCAACATATAGCCGGGTCACTTGGGCCGGATCTCTCGTGAGAGTCGGTTGGCGCATGATCAAGCTAGTGCGATAAGACGCCAGAGAGGATCCGGTAAAGACAAACCGGATCAGATTAAGAAGTGTCGGCTAAGTTAGCCGGGTTGGTCAGGAAGGATCCGGATAAAGTAGCCGGGTTGGCCAGGAAGGACCCGGATAAGGTAGCCGGGTTGGCCAGGAAGGACTCGGATAAGGTAATCCGGATATTGCACAAGGGCCAAGTAATGTCAGAAAGGTTCACGGATCCTGCAGGTCTCCTGCCAGAGGCTGAGAAGACAGCCGGGTCAAGTCGCAGGTTTTCCGGGTCGCAAGGCCCTAGGCGCTGACTTGGCCAATTCGGGAAAGAGGATATGACCGAGGCCCGGGGGCTACGCCTGCCATTGCCCTAAGTGGCAAGATAGGCCTGTTAGGGACTTGACGGCCAGGTCAGGTCACGGGATTCCTGGGAGCGCAGCAACCTAGGAGCTGACTCGGCCAATTCGGGAAAAAGGATATGACCGAGACCCGGTGGGCTACACCTGCCATTGCCCAAAGTAGCAAGATAGGCCTGCTAGGGCCTGACAGTCCAGCCGTTGGATTGACAGGAGGCAGAGGCTTGTCCTTTTCCTCTTGGCAATGCCATTGTCTCATGGAGCCAGGGGCAGAATAGTAATTCGGTTTGTGTATAAATGAGCTACCACATCCTCCAGTGCGAGGGACGGGCAACAGAGGAGAGGATCGACCATTGTGAGCATCATTTCCCCCCAAGCTTCATCTTCTACCTGGAGCTCACTCCATTGTTCATCATACAGCTCAAGGAGCGCTCTGTACTTGTAAACACTTGAGATATAAGAGAGTAGGCTAGAGCTGCAGTAGGGGTGTTACCTCCACAAGAGGGCCCCGAAGCAGGGTACATCGTGGTGTTCTTTGCTGTTCTTGGTTTGCTCTGTTCTTGTTGGTTCTTGCGAGTTCTTGCTTCTTCTTCATGCGTGCTTCGTGAGCGCGCAAACCCTCCCCGGTTCCCCCAACGCCCAAGCGAGCCCACACTTAAGCCATCCCCATGGCATCTGCCGTGACACCACCACGACAGTTGGCGCCCACCGTGGGGCAGCAGTGGCGTTGGCTGGGGTTTCCATCCGGACGGGCACCGTCGCTGGCTCCGGCGAGCGGGTCCTCTCTGGGCTCGTTTGCAAGATCGGCGAGTTCAACTTCATCAGCGACAACGCGGGGTGCTTCGCCAACAAGCCCTTCCCCGCTGACGGTTTCCTCATGACGCTCGGCAGCTTCGTCACCTACGTCGCCACCGAGCCAGTTCGCGAGTACCCGGCGCAGGTGCTCGTGGCTGCGGATCCTCCCTCTTTCCGCGCAGCTCGCGGAGGGCGTAACGCTCGCCCCGGGAGTAGCGTGGAGGTGATGATGACCGGGCCAAGTGCAGCTGCTGGCAAAGGAGATGCCAGCAAAAACATGCCCGAGGAGCTGGCCACGCCAGTTGATCCGGTTGGCAAGCCAACCCGGACAGCGAAGTTCCCAAAGGAGAGACCAGATCCGGTTGGCCCGCTTGGCATGTCAAGTAGGGAGGCTCCTTAGAGGATGTCTTGGAGAAATTAGCTCGGCCAGTGGCACCTGGGGCAGATGTAGAACTCACTGTAGCTCAGCTAGAGGCAGAACGCCTGAGGTTGCAAAAGAAGCCCGGTTAGTGGTGGAGTCTAGGCAAGCCTTTGATAGAGATATGAGAGAGTACAATGCGGCTAATGGAATCACAGATGGTTTTACTCCTGTAGTGCATCGCTCACGCAAGAAAGCCGAGTTGCGTAACAGGGGTAAGGACCTCAATGACGAGTTAGCCAGAGCTGCAAGATCGAGCTCAAGTAAGGCTACTAGTCATAGATCCGGCACAGGCAAGCCGGTGTATAGCTCCCCGGCTAAGAATCTTAGGGCTGCAGCGGCAGCGCGAGCCGAATTAAGTACATTAACCGGGGATGCTTGGCGCAAGCAGGCGGAGAGAGTCAATGAGCTTGTAGATGTGTGCAACAGGCAGAATGAAGCCTACCGGAAAGCTAATCCGGATGCTGGTGGTTCCCGTGTAGTGGTGTCGGTTAAGGCTGCTAGCCAGAAGTCTAAGGGCCAGGCGTCATCTCCGCATGTTGTAGTTGACCGATCCCCAAGTGTGAACTCGGGTAAGAGCAAGCAGCTGCAAACCTATGATGCCGTATATGCGGGCAAGCAGCTAGCAGCTCAAGGAAGAGGCGGACAAAGCAGAAACAGTGGTGGTCAAGGCAATCTGGGTGCTGGAAGGGGAAATTCGGCTGGCCGAGGTCAACCACCACGCCATCCCGGACAGCAAATGATGGCACAGGTGCAGCAGCAAAGTGGTGGCCAGGTGGGCTACCGCTATGACGATGGCAATTCGGCTATGGCGCGAGCCGGATACCAGACGTATGACAATGCACTGGCGTCGAGACTGGGGCCTCGGATGTTGGATCCGGATGATCAGCGTCTCAAGTTGGACAGAATCTACCAGTCCGAGAAGCTGGAAGAGCAAGGCCCACCGGGTCCACCATGCTTTGGACCTCGGATAATGAATGAGCCAAGTGTGCCGTTGTTCCAGCTCGGCCGCAACACGAAGCCGTATAATGGCAGCACCAAGCCACAGGATTGGCTGACGGACTATGTATCATCAGTGCACATTGCGGGGGGCAATCGCCGATGGGCGGTCCGGTATCTCCCGCATATGTTAGAAGGTCCAGCCCGGATCTGGTTGAATAACTTGCCGCCGGGTAGTATCAATTGTTGGATGGATTTGGAACAGGCGTTTAACAGCAACTTCTCCAGCACCTACAAGAGGCCAAACCGACCTCAGCTCCTGGCTGCGTGCAAGCAGGAAGAGAGGGAGACAGACCGAGAGTATTTGACTCGGTGGAGCAACATGCGCAATTCTTGCGAAGGTGTAGTAGAGGAGCAGGCCATTTCATGGTTTGCGCAGGGATGCAGGCATGGTACCCCACTTTGGCAGAAACTCCAAAGAGATATGCCAAAAACCCTGGCAGATATGATCCGGATAGCAGACACGTATGCACTGGGTGATCCAACACAGCCCGCATTGGATGCAGTGGGAGCAAACAGGAGGCAACCGGTTAATAACCGAGTTGGACCATTAAGGCCCAGTGACCGACATGAATTCGGTTACAAGAGAGAGATCCGGATTACAGATACGGTTCTGATCAAGTTGCTGCGGTAAACATGGACCAACCCGGAGCGGGAGATAGCCAGAGGCAAAAAACTGATGGTCCGGCTTGGAGGCCGAATCAAGGTGCTTGGCCGAAGAAAGTGTGGGAGGGACCAAGTCCACCTCTGACTTTTGAGTCCAGATTAGATGGGCCTTGCTGTTATCACACCACTGATCCGCGCAAACCGGCTAATCATTCGACCCGGAACTGTAGTTGGCATCACCGCATTCAGGCGGAAGGTCAAAGAGGACCACCTCAGAGAGGTGCTCCTAGACCGAATTTCAGGCCAAACATGCCGCTAACCGGAGCCAATGCAACCCCGGTGAACGCTGGAGCTCCGAGGCCAGCAGCAACGAAGCCGGTTAACCTGGTGAACATGGGAGGCAATGACAATGATGTTGGCCCAAGTAGGCAAGGTGGATACCCTGGAATGATTACAAGGAAGCACATCAGAGTTATGTGGTTTTCGTGACCGAGCCAACTGACAAGAAAAGTCAGTTGAGAAGAGCAAAGGAGGTGAATGCAGTGATGCCAGCAGTTCCAAAGTACTTGAACTGGTCTGAGCAGGAAATCACGTGGAGCAGGGCGGATAATCCCCGAATCATGCCAAGTCCAGGAACCTATGCGCTAGTCGTGGATCCGACTCTGGTTGGGCCCAAGCTGAATGTGAAGTTTAGCCGAGTCTTGGTTGACAATGGCAGTGCCATAAACATCATGTATCGGGATACAATGGTCAAGTTGGGTATTTCGCCGAATCAGTTGCAACAGAGCAGTTGTACTTTCCATGGCATAGTACCCGGGGTGTCTTGTTCCCCCATGGGTAAGATCTGGGTGGATGTGTTGTTTGGTACCAGGGACAATCACAGACTTGAGAGTCTCGAGTTCGAGGTGGTGGATTTGGAAAGCCCATACCATGCTCTGCTTGGCAGGCCAGCATTAGCCAAGTTCATGATATCTACTCATGTGGCCTACCTCAAGATGAAAATGCCTGGCCCGAATGGTGTTATCACCGTTGCGGGAGACTACAAGAAGGCCATACAGTGTGCTACAGTTGGTTCTAACTTAGCCGAATCACTGGTGATACAAGCTGAAAAGAGCAAGATGCACGAGGTGGTGGCAATGGCGAAGTCGGCTCAGTTAGGCGTGCTGGCCATGACCAATCCGGATGCGGGTGCAACATTTGAGGTGCCCAAGGAGACGAAGAAGATCCCCATTGACCCGGAGAACCCGGAGCGCATGGCCATCATTGGAGCCGGTGGGCGAGAAATAGGAAAGCGCGCTCTGTCACTTCCTCCGTGAGAATCGGGATATCTTTGCATGGTCGGCTAAGGACCTGCCTGGTGTTCCGAGGGAGTTGGCAGAGCACTCTTTGTTTGTCAGGCCGGATGTAAAACCGGTTAGGCAACCGACTCGGCGTCTCTCAGATGATCGAAGAAAAGTGGTGCTTGATGAGCTGGCTAAGCTGCTTGCAGCCGGATTTATTATGGAGGTGTTGCATCCAGACTGGATATCCAATCCGGTTCTGGTAGAGAAGAAGAAGGACGAACCAGCTGTGGTCAAGGTGTGGCGTATGTGCATCGACTTCACCAATCTGAACAAGGCATGCCCGAAGGATCCATTTCCTTTACCTCGGATTGATCAAGTGATCGATTCCACTGCTGGGTGTGAGTTGTTGTCTTTATTGATGCGTACTCTGGTTTTCACCAGATACCACTGAACCCTAAAGATCAAATAAAGACTGCTTTTATTACCCCGTACGGGGCGTATTGCTATCGTGTCATGTGTTTCGGTTTGAGAAATGCCGGTGCAACTTATCAGAGATGTATGCAGAAATGCTTACACTCCCAAATGGGCAAAAATGTGCAGGTGTATGTCGATGATATCGTCATCAAAACTAAAGAAAACACACTCTCCTCGAGGATCTCGAGGAAACATTTGTGAACTTAAGAAAATATCGTTGAAATTGAATCCGGATAAATGCACTTTTGGTGTCCCGGCTGGAAAGTTGCTTGGTTTCCTTGTATCGAGCCGAGGTATTGAGGTGAATCCGGCTAAGATCCGAGCCATAGAAAGAATGAAATTGCCAAAATGTCTGAAAGATGTACAAAAATTCACCGGGTGTTTAGCCTCGTTGAGTCGGTTTGTGAGTCGGCTAGGAGAAAAAGCCTTGCCCTTGTATCAGTTGATGAAAAAGAGCACCGGGTTCACGTGGACCCCGCAAGCAGATTCGGCTTTCAACGAATTAAAAAAGATGTTGTCCACTGCTCCAATTTGGCATCACCTTTGCCGAATGAGCCAATGCTACTTTACATTGCGGCCACTAACCGGGTCGTAAGTGTGGTTATTGTGGTAGAAAGAGAAGAAGAGGGCAAATCCGTGCAGAGGCCGGTGTACTATTTGAGTGAGGTGATCTCAACTTCGAAGCAAAATTATCCTCACTACCAAAAGATGACATATGGTGTGTACCTGGCGGTCAAGAAGTTGAAACATTACTTCCAAGAGCATCCGATTACAGTGGTGTGTGAAGCTCCAATTGCGGAGATCATTGGGTGCAAAGATGCAACTGGCCGAGTTGCCAAATGGGCGATAGAAGTGTCTCCTTACACACCGCATTATGAGAGAAGAGATGCTATCAAGTCTCAGGCTTTGCCGGATTTCCTTTGTGACTGGGCTGAGATGCAATATGACCACCTAAACCGGATTACAATTACTGGAGGTTGCACTTTGACGGTTCCAAATGCAAAATCGGGCTAGGTGCTGGGGTGGTGCTCACATCACCAAAACAGGATCAATTGCGATATGTATTGCAGATTCATTTCTCAGCGTCAAACAATGTAGCCGAGTATGAGGCACTGATCCATGGGCTTAATGTGGCTCGGGACATCGGCGTTCGCCGGATTGAATGTTTCGGTGATTCGGATTTGGTCGTGCAGCAATCTTCTGGAAATTGGGATGCTCTTGATGCCAATATGGCACTGTATCGGTTTCATGTTCAGAAAATTTCGGGATTTTTTGAAGGCTGTGAGTACAAGCATATACCTCGGCTGGAAAACCAAGCTGCAGATGTTCTGTCAAAACTCGGGTCGTCTAGGGAGGCAATCCCACCCGGAATATCCTTGAATCATCTAAGGGTCCCTTCAATCAAACCTTCGCCTGATTCCGAGTCGATTTTTATTCCCAAGCAAGAATCCGAAGCTATTCCTATGAATGTTGATGTTGAGTATATCGAGGAAGACCCGGGGACTGCATGCCCGGACTCGGGGACTGCTCACACAGATTCGGAAAATGCTAACCGAGTCTTGGGAAAGAGGAGCAGAGATGAAGATGATGCTAACCGGATTGTGGGGAATGGACAGAAGCTGATAGAAGAAATAATGGCGGCCAAACCTGTGGAAGAAAATGAGCACTTGTTCCCTTTGCATCCAGTACCAGAGTGGGCTGAAGAGATCATGAAATTCATCGAGGAAGGAAGCTTGCCAAGCGATGAAACCAAGGCTAGGCGTGTCCAGAGGAGATCCAAGGCTTATACCATCATCAACAAGGAGTTATACAAAAGAAGTGTAACCGAGGTGTTGCAGCGCTGCGTGGAGCCAGCAGAGGGCAAGGAGATGCTCCTAGAGATACACCAAGGTGAATGTGGACATCATTGCAGTACAAGAGCCCTGGTGGCTAAAGTGTTCCGGCATGGATTTTATTGGCCCACTGCTCATGCAGATGCGGAGGACATAGTCCGCAGATGTGAAGGATGCCAGAGATTTGCTAAGCAAACACACTTACCCGCATCGGCACTGAAGACAATTCCTATTACTTGGCCATTTGCTGTGTGGTGTTTGGATATGGTGGGAGATTTCAAGCCGGCTAGGGGCAACATGACACATATGCTGGTGATGGTGGATAAGTTCACCAAGTGGATAGAGGTGAAACCAATCCGGAAAGTGGATGGCCGTTCGGCTGTAACCTTCTTGAAAGAAATCATTTTGAGATACGGATACCCTCATAGCATCATCTCGGATAACGGCACGAACTTTGCTGTCGGAGAGTTTGCCCGATTCTGCATGATAAGGGGATCCGGTTAGACATAGCCTCAGTGGCACATCCAGAGTCCAATGGACAAGTGGAAAGATCAAATGCTCTAGTGTTAGCCGGCATCAAGGCTCGTCTCATTGAACCATTGTTGAAAACTCCGGGGTGCTGGATAGATGAAATTCCATCAGTTCTATGGGGTCTAAGGACTACACCGAATCGGTCAACAGGCTATACGCCATTCTTTCTGGTTTATGGGGCAGAAGCTGTCCTACCCACTGACATAGAATATGATGCACCAAGGGTGGCAATGTACACTGAAACCGAGGCAAAAGAGGCCCGGGAAGATGCAGTGGATCTGCTAGAGGAAGCAAGAGAGTTGGCCCTGTCTCGGACAGCAATATACCAGCAAAATCTCAGGCGTTATCATAGCCGAAAAATCAGTCCTCGAGTGTTTCATGAGGGTGATCTAGTGCTGAGGCTGGTGCAGCGCAGCAAAGGCCGACACAAATTGTCACCTCCATGGGAGGGACCATTCATTGTGAGCAGGGCTATGCACAATGACTCGTACTACCTTGTAGATGCACAGGAACCAAGGGAGGATGGCTGGACAGACCCGGACAAGAAACCAAGCGACCTTGGAATGTAGCTCTGCTTCGACCCTTTTACTCTTAAGGGCGCAATGTATGTATTTCAATTTATCATAAATGAAATCGCAATCCGAGTCTGGACTCGGGGACTGCTTCGTCCTATGCATGTGTTTTTTACTGTTTTGTTTTTGCCGTTCGTGTGCCGAATCGCTTTGAACCTTGTTCTAATTCAAGTAATGTATGTTGTGTTGTTGATCTCGTGACTCGACTGACAAACACCAAAATGGTAGTCAAGAGCAGAGATGAGGAATATGGGAAACATGAAAATGGACTCGGGGACTCGGTCCAAAACCGATTCGGCACATGTCGTTTACTAACCCCTGTTATTTATTTTTTCGTTTATGTTGAATGATTCTAAACCACAACTCGCATGTTTCAAGTATTGTATGCTATGATTCCTATCTTGTGACTCGACTGTCAAAACACCCAAAGAGGTAGACAAGAGCAAAGATTTGGCAAAAGTAGTAAACAAGAAAACAGACTCGGGGACTCGGTTTAAGATGATCCAACATAAACCTTGTCCGGATCGCGTTAAGCATGATAAGCATAGTCTCGAAAGAACTTAAAATAGTCTATTACATCTGCTCCCGGCATACCGGGGATTTAATGTTTTTGTTAAGTACTTCAGGGTGCAGCGGACTCGGTCGCGGCAGACTCGGTCATAGGAGTTTCGGTTGCGGGAACTTCTGTGGTAGGAGCCTCGGTTAGCGGAGCTTCGGGGGCACGGGCTTCAGCTACGGGTGCTTCGGTTGAAGTGGACGCGGTTACGGGAGGTTCTGTTGCTGGAGCAGACTCAGAAGATGGTGGCACTTCGGAAGTAATCTTGACTGGAGAGCTTGAAGGATGGGCGGATTCGGAAATATCCGGATCAGGTGAAGCCTGTTTAGTAATCACAGTCAAGTTAGTGGCTGGAATCACAGGAGACTCGGTTGGAGTTTGTTCGGTGAGCTTGGCCGAGTCGGAGGCTGGTACCTTGCTGGATTCTTCTTCATCAGACTCGCCCTCAGAGTCGGCATATTCTTCTGCGGAGGCATCGTCCGATTCCTCTTCTTCAGTCTCTTCCCCATCGGAATAGACCGGAGCGTCCAGATCAAGATGCTTGGTGCGTGCAAATTCGGCCATGAAGTTGGCGGCTTCTTCACGGATCTTGATCCGGGTAGGGTCTGTAGCCCATGGAGAACCTTCGCGAAATGAGCGCACTTTGGCAAGGTCAATTAGCTCATACCAGGACATGATGAATAGTAAAGCTGCGTCAGCACCAGCGCGGGCGGATGAAGACCTCCACTGCTGTAACCGAGTCATCGCTTGGTCCAGGTCTCTGATCAGCTCCTCCGCAGGCACAACTTGCCGCGCTTCAGGAAACAAGATTCGGTGAGCCTTGAGACTGGCATTAAGCAGACCAATATGGGAATCCTTCAGAGGAGCAATCCGAGCCTTAAGTGCTGTAATATGATCTTCGATGTCCCATGTCTCTGGTAGGGAGCCTCGGTTAATTTAGCTCTCTCAGCTCGGGCGTCTCTCACAGCCTGGCGGCTTGAAGCCGGATGCTGGTAAACTCTCCTACAAACAAATAAGCTAATACTGAGTTCAGCGAGAAGGAACACAAGCATATGTATCGGTTAAGAGCAGAAAGAAAAAAGGGATTCGGTGAACTTACGATCCATGTCATCGTTAAGGCTAGCAAGTGCAGCAAGCCATTTCGCACTGGCCGCTTTGTGAGCACTCAGTTCTTCTTTAGCCGCTTTGACTTCGGCTTCAGATTCGGCAATGGTCGTTTGAATTTGCTGGTCCAGTTGGCCCGCTTCTCAAGTCCGGCTTTGAAAGTATCCCGATCCTTCTGGATTATGTCTTTTTCACGCTTCAGCGTATCCCGCTCTCCTTTAACCTTGTTCTTCACTTTTTCAACTCGGTCAAGCTCTCGCTGGAGCCGAGTTACCTCTGATTTTTCCTCGGATAAAGCGCGCTTGTGCTCTTCTTCTTTCTTGTCCATTTCAAGACAGAGCCCATCGAAGGAAGTTTGGAGCTTCTGGTGCTGATGGGCGAGCTGCTTAAAGAGCTTGCCGCGAGCGGTCATGGTTTCCTGAAAGAAAACAGGCAAATGGCGTCAAAAGAATCTCGGGGACTGGCCCGAGATTAACCGAATCAGTTGGAAAAGAGACTCGGGGACTGGAAGTCCCACGGTGTCCTCGGTTAAGGCAACATTCATGTTAAGTTTTTTAGAGATTCAAGCCGAATGACTTTCTTACTCGGAGGAGTATCAGTCGTTCGACCCGAATCTCGGGGACTGGGTATAGTACTATTTGATCATGTTAAAATAAAAGCAAGATTCGGAAAATTTACCTCAAACACCCGGTTAGCTTCAGTAACCGAGGTCTGTACAGAGTGTAATGATTGAAACATCCGACTAGGCCCAGCCGGATGTGGCGCTGAAGGAGAAAAATCTTGGCGAGGTCAGCATCATTCCAAGCTTCAATGAATTGCTTGGCGGACTCGAGCTTATCGCTGCTCGGAGGGCGGGGATTCGACGGACTGGCCGAATCGAATCGCTGATGGGGCGGCAGAAACCTTCTTGCAGCAACCACCTGCTTATCCGAGGTGGTTGGAGTTGTGCCAGAGGCACCTTGAGTCGGCTTGGGTTGCGGTGACGCACCCGGAGTCTGCTTCGGATGTGGCTCCTTGTGCTGCTTCTCGGAAACTTGCTGTTGCTGTTGCTGCTTCTGCTTTTTCTTCTTCTGCTGCTCTTGATTCAGCAGGGTTTGCGCTGCGGGAGTAGGGCGAGGATCCGGCTTAGGCAGGGTAGCCGATGTCTTGGCCTTTTCCTTCTCCAGCTCCTTGAGAGGGCGTGGCCAACTTGAATCTCGGATTGGAGCCGAGGTTTCCTCACTCCCAAGTCAATAACCGGCTCTGAATGGGAGTCGGCTGAGGAATTTGGCAGTTGACACGCGTTGGTGAGGTGGCAGTTCGGTCAGAGACTGGGTTTCCATGGCCGTATCCAGTGGAGGAATGGAGAAGAATGGAGGAATGAGTCTGCGCGGTGATGAGGACATCACTGCATAAAGCAAAGCAGACAGTTAACTCGGATATATATGACTCGGTTAACAGAGGAAGAAAGCAAATAAAGTTAAGTCAGTATTACCCCTTGGTGGTAGGCATCGGCTTGACGCGATTCGGCTTGTCGCCGGACTTCTTTCTTCTTTTTGTCTGTGGGGCATCTGTTTCGGGCGCCTCAGCGCGTTTCCGAGAGGTCTTCAGTATCTTGTTTGGCTGGAACACAAGGAGGTGGTTTCCATGAAATCGGAATAGCGTCGATGGGTTCTAAGAGGCAGCAATCTTCATCTTCCTCGTCGGAAATATGGTGAATGTTGATTGCTTACCCTTGCGGACTGGCTTGGCACGGGGAATTGGCAAATAGTCATCCGTATCCGGATCCTCTTCGCCCTCGCGCGGCGGGCTAAGATCCGGTGTCCATGCCTTGGTGGAGAGATCTCCGTCTTCAGTAAGTTGACGATCAAACAGCTGCAAAAAAGATAATGCGAATCCGGATCAGGCCGGGGTTATTCAGATGAAGTAAGATTGGATTCGGAGAGTGGTGAGCTAACCTGTGGAGGAAGTTTTTCCCGGTAGAATGGCTTTACACCCCACCGCCATTTATCCGACATCTCATTGGCAGCAATGGCGTTTACCCGTCTGAAGACGGAAGCTTTGTCAAGCTCGTGCTTGCTGATCCGGGTAGGATCTAGTGCGCCACGCATGTGACATATCTTGTGATCACGCCTTTGAAGAGGGCTGACCCGAGAGATGAAGGTCCGGAGGAGGTCGTCAGAGATCATACCATTCTTCAAAAAATCCTCCAGAGTGGTATGCACTGTCTGAAGTTCAGCAATTGTTTCAGCCGGATTGTAACCGAAGTTCAGTTCGGCTGTGGGCGGCTCCATCCTGAACTCGGGCAGATTGAGGGCATCATGGCCCTCAGCACTCTTCACATAAAGGAAGGTCCTTTGCCACTTCTTGACCGTGTCTAGGCCAGTGACACGGGGAAAGATGGATCCCTGCCTTGGCGTGATGCTAACCGAGCCGCAAGCAGTCAGTTGTTTCGGCTTGGTACCTGGAATGGTATGCTTGCGGAGGTGGAAGTATTTGGCCCATATATCCACACTCGGGCCGAGATAGCCTTCGCAGAAGGAAGTGAAAGCTGATAAAGAGACGAAGGCGTTCGCCGGGAGGTGGTGAAGTTGTAGTCCGAAAAAGTCCAGAAAGGCCCGGAAGAAGTCACTAGCAGGCAATCCGAACCCGCGCTCGAAATGCGCTATGAATACCACGCGCTCACCGGGTTCGGGGGCCGGTGCGAGTTCTTTTCCGGGTCTGCGGCATATAACTTGCGGCGTTATACGCCGGGTGGCTCGTAGCCATTCCAAATCATTCCGGGTAACATCAGATCCCTCCCATCTGCCGGGAGGAAGTTTGGCCATAACCGACTCAGTTCTGCAGTAAAAAGGCAGATAACCGGATTAGGAGATTCGGAATCATGACACCAAAGAAGAGTCGGATAACATTGAAACCGAATCAGATCTAAGGTAACTCGGCTAATCTTATCCCGGGTAGGGTTAACCGGGTCCAGTGGGGAAGGTGATGCGGTTGGAAATCGCAAACATCTTTCCGCGGGTTTCTAGGGTTTGGAAGATCTACAGCGGTGGTAAAAAAGAAAGAAAATTACGGGTAAAAACATGTTGAACTGCTCCTACGGTGACAAGTCTTTCTAGGCTAGTCTGATGTAAAACTTGGAGAGAAAGTATACGGAGTATGCTATGGCATGAACATGGCTTAGATATGCATCAATCTAGCAAGAACAGGCATGTGTATTTCAAGAGTATGAACTTGTCACGGTGGCTATGGCGAGAGGAGGAAGAACTTACAGTGCTGGTTCCTCGAAGGAGGAGTTCGACGGAGAAATGGCGGAGATGGGCGCGAGGCGCGGCTCCGGCGGTCTTGCTCTGGTGCGCTGTGCGTCCCCGGCGCGGCGAGTTTGGAGGTCGAGATTGTGGCAGGACGGCGG
>CAMZMU010000117.1:28133543-28520575 GCA_947311845.1 Poa pratensis
CACTTTGTGCCATCATGTTTAGATCTTGTGAGCTGCCTTACATGATCAAGATCATATTATTGTAATGCTACATGTTGTGTTTGCTGGGATCCGATGAATATTGAATATTAATGTCAAGTTGAATTATCAATCTATCTTATTGTTATTTAAGATCTTGCATGCTTTCGTTACTCGTAGATGCTTTGGCCAAGTAGATGCTTTGTAACTCCAAGAGAGGAGTATTTATGCTAGATAGTGGGTTCATGTCTCCGTTTAACCTGGGACAGTGACAGAAAAGTTCTAAGGTTGTGGATGTGTGCTTGTTGCCACTAGGGATAAACCTAACGATGCTATGTCCACGGGCATATGTGTTTGTTTACATTATGCACTTTACTTAATGCAATTATCCGTTGCTTGCAACTTAATACCAATGGGACTCGGATGACAACCCGGGGTGGATATAGTCATAGATGCTGTTGGGATAACGATCTATGTATTATGTCGTAATGCCCAATTAATATCATAGTAGTCAACATGTCATGTATGCATTGTCATGCGCTCATATTCGTCAATTGCCCAGCTGTAATTGTTCACCCAACACATGTTAGTTTCTTTTATGGAGACACCACTAGTGAAACTGTGGACCCCGGTCCATTCTTTTACACTGATTAAACAACCACAAACTGCAAACTGTTCCTTTTTTCATTCTCTGCAATTTAATACTCATTTTCCACACCGTAGTTTAATCTTTGTTTTCAGCAAGCCAGTGGATTGACAACCTCACTGTTTCGTTGGGGCAAAGTAGTTTGATTGTGTTGTGTGCAGATTCCACGTCAACAGTCCAGACTTCCTGCGACAGCTATTTTTCTGGCGCCGTTGACAACCTTCTGAAGAGTTGCTGCTCCTACTGTTTCGATAACCTTGGTTTCTTTCTGAGGGAAATCTTGTGCTACTACATCAACCTTCCTCTGGGGTCTCTCAACGAAGTGTGTTTCACGTCATCAGTGATATGAAAGGTAAACCTCGTGTAGTTAATGGACAACGCCTTATAAACATTATATTGCAAGGAAAAAGCTTCATGGAAAGGTGGAGGAATTCATTTTTACAGACACCGGAGGAGGTAATTGCAAAGAAGTTTGCAGTTTCAGAAATCCAAAATCAATAAAAGGTAACTTTTACTCTGGAAAGTTTCTCGGAATTGCGTAATATTTTACGGACATCATTTTTTATGGAAAATTAACGTGTGGACAAGAAAATTGGAAGGAACGGAGACCCGAGGGAAAAGAGGGGGTCCACGCGGAGATTCTTTGCCGCGTGGGCCCACCTTTTGCCCCTCGGAGTCCCGTTCCGTCTCGTTTTCGACTCCGACGCTTCGTCTTGACCTAAAAACCGTCAATATATACCCCTTTTCGTTGATCTAATCTCGCACCGAGCGTTCTCGAGCGATCTTTGCTTTTGCTGTTTCTGCCTGTCAGGTTTTTAGCTATGTCTTCGGGAGACTCCTTCCAATGCTCCTCCATGGACAATGATGATGATGAACTCGAGGCAACAGCCCACAGTCCATGTTGAGAGAAGGAATAGGAAGAGGAAGGACTACTAGGATGATGAAGACTACAAGCCCGACGAGGAGGAGATGGAGAAAGAGGAAGCGGAAGAGAAAGAATACAAGCCCTTCGTCGACATCGCACCTATTGCAACAGCACCACCTTCTCCTATCTCCGTTGCTGGTGTGAGGGTGAACGTGTCTCTTGGAAACAAGAGGCAGACGGCTTGCATGAGCACAGGAGGGAAGGCTCTAGGCACGCACTTGCTAGCAAAAACGTGGTTTTATCTATCTTATTGACAGGGAATTCAAGCGTGCCACCCAAGAAACTATCCTGGTGAATGGGATCGTAAGATCCCTAATATTAAAGTACCAAGCCCGGGGTGGAAGCCTCGCAAGGAGACGGTGGAGAAGAATCTCATGGAAAAACTGGGAGAAGCTGCAAGGGAGTTTGAAAAGGCCTACAACCTTATGATGAGCATTGTTGGAAAACTTGAAGATAATTATTTATGAAGACAAGAAGAAAGACCAGAAGTGGTTCTAGCAAGAGTCAAGCTTGGGGGAGTTCCACCTAGTCTTTATCTTTACTAGTTTATCATATCTATCTAGTCATGGTGTGTTTTGCTTTTATCATTTAGTTATCAATCTCTTTTAGGCTTGTGTGAGCTCATGGAGCATTATCATGTATCCCTATCTTATGGTTTATCAATGAATATTAAAGTATGAAGTCATCCATGATTCTCTTGTTTGGAGATTTATGGGTAACACTCATACAAATGAGCGTGGTTTATTTTAGAGGTTTCAGTCACATCTTGCCTTGAATTTAATTAACTTGAGTATGTTGGACAATTGTAGAATCTTGCTCAATATAAATAAGAAAAGAGTGAATCATTATGACTTGAGAATTAATAAGTTTAAGGTTGAGATATAGTCTTGTAGCATAAAAAGTTGGGAATAGTTAATGAAAAGGATATGAAAACACTCTTGTTAGAATCTAGTATCTTTTGAGCAATGAATGATCATGGATGTGTCAATACTTATGCTCTTGTAAAGTGTATGAAAGGAAGGCACCGAGGATTCGGTTTTAGCCATGGAAAGTGTGAGATAAAGGTTGTTGAGCATAAGAACTTGATTGAAACATACATGACTAAAGTTTGCAACTAGTTACTAGTGAAGCAAGGGTGCAAATAATTTTATATCTGTCTTTCGTTTGTATTCTTTAACTTATTATCCAATGAGAGTTATCTTGTCTTTAAACTTCAGTAAAGTATTAAAACATTATGATGCTAGCCATAAGAGCAAAAAGCATGTTAAAAATAGTGTGATTCAATTGTCCAACATACAATGGGTTATTTGCTTTCAAAGTGTAAGGGGTGATTGCTAGAGCTTCTACTTATGCTGCCCTTATGTGTATGAGTTTTAATTCATTAATCTTACATTGCAATTGAATATGATGATGATACAATGCTGTATTTATTTATCAACCATAGTCCATCGATGCATGTAATGATCTATGTCCTTACTTACTTGAGGACAAGTAAGGGTTTAAACTTGGGGGAGTTGATACGTGCATTTATATCATCATTTATACCACTTATACCACCATATTAGGATGTTATTTGCATTACTATATCATTGTTTTTACATGTTTTAGATGATTTAGGGGACTTTCCTACAAAGTCCCTATTTTTGGTATTTAATTTCTGGGAGGCAGAAACCTCATTTTCTTGTTTTTAATGTTTCAGGAGCTACGGGGACCCAAATGGAAAAAGGAAAATTGCACAGCTGGTTTTTCATCGGGAGAACAGCAGTGGGAAGAAGATCGAAGGGAGGAGAGACACGAGGCCCAAAAGAGGGGGCCCACGCGGCCAGATTCTTTGGCCGCGTGGGGCCCACCATCCTGAGCCTCGGGCACTTCCTCGCCTGGGCTTTTTAACGAGGTCTCCGTCTCGACCAAAAAGTAACGCCCTAATTTTTACGAGACTATCCGAGGTCGCTGTTACGTCTCAAACGTATCTATAATTTTTGATGTTCCATGCTTGTTTTATACCAATTGCTACATGTTTTGCATCTACTTTATATCACTTTTATACATTTTTTGGGACTAACCTATTAACAAGATGCCGAAGTGCCAGTTCCTGTTTTCTGCTGTTTTTGTATTCCAGAAAAGCTAGTCTGGAAATATTCTCGGAATTGGACGAAACTACACGGGGGTGCCTATTTTTCCAGAACACGCCTGACGGAGCGAAGGAGCAGCAGAGGAGGGCCACCAGGAGGCCACACGCACCTAGGGCGCGGGCCCCCTCTGCCGCGCCCTAGGGTGGTGTGGGCCCCTCGGGGGTCCGCAGCCGCCGCCCTTTCGCCTACTTATTCCCCCCGACGCGAAAACCCTAAGTACCTGAGCAAATATCCACGAAAAGATCCAGAGACGCCGCCGTCGTCAACCCTAGCTCGGGAGGGTTCAGAACCTCTTCCCGGCACCCTGCCGGAGAGGGGAATCGTCACCGGAGGCTTCTACATCGCCATGCCTGCCTCCGGAGTGATGCGTGAGTAGTTCATCCTTGGACTACGGGTCCATAGCAGTAGCTAGATGGTTGTCTCTCCACTTTGTGCCATCATGTTTAGATCTTGTGAGCTGCCCTACATGATCAAGATCATATTATTGTAATGCTACATGTTGTGTTTGCTGGGATCCGATGAATATTGAATATTATGTCAAGTTGATTATCAATCTATCTTATATGTTATTTAAGATCTTGCATGCTTTCCGTTACTCGTAGATGCTTTGGCCAAGTAGATGCTTGTAACTCCAAGAGAGAGTATTTATGCTAGATAGTGGGTTCATGTCTCCGTTTAACCTGGGACAGTGACAGAAAGTTCTAAGGTTGTGGATGTGCTGTTGCCACTAGGGATAACCTAACGATGCTATGTCCACGGGCATATGTGTTTGTTTACATTACGCACTTTACTTAATGCAATTATCCGTTGCTTGCAACTTAATACCAACGGGGGACTCGGATGACAACCCGGCGGTGGATTATTAGTCATAGATGCTGTTGGATAACGTCTATGTATTATGTCGTAATGCCCAATTAAATATCATAGTAGTCAACATGTCATGTATATGCATTGTCATGCGCTCACTATTCGTCAATTGCCCAGCTGTAATTTGTTCACCCAACATGTTAGTTATCTTTTATGGAGAGACACCACTAGTGAACTGTGGACCCCGGTCCATTCTTTTACACTGATTAAACAACCACAAACTGCAAACTGTTCCTTTTTCATTCTCTGCAATTTAATACTCATTTTCCACACCATACGTTTAATCCTTTGTTTTCAGCAAGCCAGTGAGATTGACAACCTCACTGTTTCGTTGGGGCAAAGTAGTTTGATTGTGTTGTGTGCAGATTCCACGTCAACAGTCCAGACTCCTGCGACGCTATTTTCTGGCGCCGTTGACAACCTTCTGAAGAGTTGCTGCTCCTACTGGTTCGATAACCTTGGTTTCTTTCTGAGGGAAAACTTGCTGCTGACTACATCATACCTTCCTCTTGGGGTCTCCCAACGAACGTGTGTTTCACGTCATCAAGCTATTTTTCTGGCGCCGTTGCCGGGGAGACAGCAGTCTTCTGCAAGGGGAGTTTCACGCTTCCAATCTCTTTACTTTGTTTTTGTCTTGCTTAGTTTATTTTATTTTATCTTGTTTGCTTTCAATTATCAAAAACACAAAAAAATTAGTTACTTGCATTTAGTTTATTTTCAGTTTTGTTTTCTGTTAGTTATCATGTCTGGTTCGGCTCATCATGTTTGGTTCCTGAAGTTGAGGTTCGATCTTTTAAGCAACAAAGTGGAGAAAGTTTGAAAGATGCTTGGTATAGAATCAGCGATGCTCATCGTAGGTGTACTAAAAAATATTCCACTATGATCCTGCTTAGAAATTTTTATGTTGGCATAACTAGCTGGTATAGATATGTCTTGGACACTTTGACGGGAGGTAACTTTCTTGGTACCCCTGCGTTGGAAGCTAGTTATATTATTGAGAGCCTAGTAGGAACACCACCTGTTAGTAACATTAAAAATGAGATCACCTTGGAAGATGTTATAAAGAAATTGGAGTCTATAGAGAAAAATTTGCCAAATCTCCTTGATAGTACTAGCAAAGTTGATGAATCACTGGGAACCATTAATGAAAGAATTGCTGTTTTAGAAACTAGTACTATTCAAGATAATCAAAATCTTAGGATTGGTGAATTAGAGGAGGCTATGGATGTAATAAGTTCTACTTTTACCTCTATTAAAACTAAAAGCAAAAGGCTTTTGTGGGGAGAGAGCAAAAATTTATGTATGTGCCAAAAATTTCTAAACCAAAACCCACGGGTGTTTAAAACGGATAACGTGTTCAATGAGCTTGAGGGTGAGTCACATAATGGTCTATTTAAATTTTCTTCCCAAGAATTACGTAAACTGAAAAGTCCTATGTGACAAACCCTGTTCTTGATGAAGCTTTTGATGAATTAGACCTTTCTTCACTTGGTAATACTTGATGCATGCTTTGTGCCTAGCTAAAAGGCGTTAAAGAAAAGCGCTTATGGGAGGCAACCCATTTTATTTTTCTGCAATTTTTCTTTTATTGAGTCAAGGAGTTTGTTTACTTCTGTAGCAACTCCTTTGTATCTTTATTTTCTCGCATTGTTGTGCCAAGAGTAGCCTCTAATGATAAGATGATGCTTAATTTTGATTGCTGCGCAGAAACAGATTTTTGCTGTTCACTGTACGAAATTCCTAAAATCACCAGATTGTTAATTAAATCTGAAATTTTTGTGCGTAATCTTTATGAATGTCTGAAACTTTCATTAGTTCAGAGTTTCTCGATCTGAGCGTCGTAAGTGCCTCGAAAAAATTCGTCTTTGCGGACTGTTCTGTTTTAGACAGATTATGCCTTTTTATTTTTGCATTCTCTCTTTTACTAGTGTTGAGTGAAATTCTTTTTTGGGTGGAAGAGCTTCACATAACATCAGTGGCTGTAGCTAATGTTTAAAGTAACAAATCATATTGCGTCTTTATAGAACATGTGAATTTTTGATTATGCACTAACCCTCTAATGAGATCTACTTTGAGTTTGGTGTGACGGAAGTTTTCAAGGGTCAAGAGAGAAGGATGATATAATAGGATCAAGAAGAGTGAAGAGCTTAAGCTTGGGGAGGCTCCCATGGATCTCCCCAGCATATTTCAAGAAGACTCAAGCGTCTAAGCTTGGGGATGCCCAAGGCATCCCCTTCTTCATCGTCAAAATTATCAGGTCATCTCTAGTGAAACTATATTTTAATTCTTTCACATCATATGTGCTTTTCTTGGAGCGTCTGTGTGCTTTTATTTTCAGTATTGCACTTTTATTTTCAATAAAGCTTGACTGGACCCTAGCATTCTTGATTGGGAGAGAGACACGCTCCGCTTTTTCATGAGAATACTCCTATTCTTCACTTATATTTGTTGAGTATTCATATCTAGCGCTGTTCAGCTTTTAGCTCTTGTTTTCATGTATCTCTTGTCAGAGCTATTAGCTTTCTTTTGTAGAAAGTACTCTCTTGCTTCACTTATATTTGTTTGGAGAGTTGATGAAATAAATTGATTGGTGTTTGGTTGGTTCAGAAAATGTTGCATGTGGTAATTGGTATAAGGAAAAACTTGCTTAATCTTGTAGATCACTAAAATGGATAACTTGATGCTTGTCAATTGTTTTGAGTTAACAAGTAGATCATGATTAAATTGTGCATCACATGAGTTAAGCCTATTAGTGAAGAACTACCGTAAAGCTTGTTGAAAATTTGGTTTGCATCGGTGGTACCTCTAAGGTCTAGATATTTTCTAATAACAGGGTTTGGTTAACAAGGAAGACGGTATGAAGTCTTATAACGTTTGCAATATGTTTGTCATATAAAACTTGGTGTACGGGTTGATATTCTTGTTTGCTTACATAACCTTGCTAGCCTAAACTCTGTACTGAGAGGGAATGCTTCTCGTGCATCCAAATCCTTGAGCCAAAATCCATGCCATTTGTGTCCACCATAACTACCTATATGTGGTATTTCCTTGCCACTCCAAGTAAATTTTTCATGTGCTACCTTTAAATTATTCAAAATGTTATTATTCCCTTTTTGTGTCAATGTTTACTAGCTCATGAGGAATTAGTGTGGTTATTCTTTATTCTATTTGTTGAGTGGACTTTTACACCTGGACTAGTGGCATATACATCCGCTTATCCAATAACTTGCAAAAAGAGCTGGCAACGGGGTGCCCAGTCCCAATTAATTACAACTTTAACCAATTAATTCTCTTCACACTTTTGCCCTGATTCATCAGTAAGCAATGACAAACAGTGAAATACCTGAATGTGTGTAAACCAAAGAGAAAGAGGGATGATCTGCCTTGCTGGTAGAAATAACGTCCTTCATGGGAGCCGCTCTTAAAAGTCCGTTCGACAGGTAGAATACTGTTCTCACCCGCTACCATTCGTTGACAATTAACAAACACCTCTCAAAAATAGATACTCCTCCATGGTATGTGATTGATGGAAGGCACCCGAGGATTCGGTTAGCCATGGCTTGTGTTAGCAAGGTTGGGAGGAGTATCAAATATTTTATGCAATCTCTATATGCTTTCAAAAACCTAAAAGCTCTAGCACATGATTTAATCCCTGCTTCCCTCTGCGAAGGGCCTTTCTTTTACTTTTATGTTGAGTCAGTTTTCCTATTCTTTCTGTCTTCCACAAGCAAACACTAGTGTCAACTTTGTTACAACATGCGTTATATGCAATGTATTGGACTTGTTATACTACTTTGTGTTGACAATATCCATGAGATAAATATGTTGAAAGTTGAAGCAAATGCTGAAACTAAATTCTTCCTTTGTGTTGATTAAATACCTTTTATTAGAAACTATTGCTTTATGAGTTAACACTTATGCAAAACTGTTTGATGCTTGTCTCGAAAGTACTATTCATGAAAACGTTTAGCTTGTGTGATTCATTGTTTACTCATTATCTATTAGCAAATTATAGACCATTGACTTGGATCACTTCATTCATTTACATGTGCCTTGCAATATTATATGATCAAGATTATGATAGTAGCATGTCACCTCAAAAATTATTTTGTTTTTATCGTTTACCTACTCGAGGACGAGTAGGAACTAAGCTTGGGGATGCTGATACGTCTCAAACGTATCTATAATTTTTGATGTTCCATGCTTGTTTTATACCAATTGCTACATGTTTTGCATCTACTTTATATCACTTTTATACATTTTTTGGGACTAACCTATTAACAAGATGCCGAAGTGCCAGTTCCTGTTTTCTGCTGTTTTTGTATTCCAGAAAAGCTAGTCTGGAAATATTCTCGGAATTGGACGAAACTACACGGGGGTGCCTATTTTTCCAGAACAGCCTGACGGAGCGAAGGAGCAGCAGAGGAGGGCCACCAGGAGGCCACACGCACCAGGGCGCGGGCCCCCCTCTGCCGCGCCCTAGGGTGGTGTGGGCCCCTCGGGGGTCCGCAGCCGCCGCCCTTTCGCCTACTTATTCCCCCGACGCGAAAACCCTAAGTACCTGAGCAAATATCCACGAAAAGTTCCAGAGACGCCGCCGTCGTCAACCCTAGCTCGGGAGGGTTCAGAACCTCTTCCCGGCACCCTGCCGGAGAGGGGAATCGTCACCGGAGGCTTCTACATCGCCATGCCTGCCTCCGGAGTGATGCGTGAGTAGTTCATCCTTGGACTACGGGTCCATAGCAGTAGCTAGATGGTTGTCTCTCCACTTTGTGCCATCATGTTTAGATCTTGTGAGCTGCCCTACATGATCAAGATCATATTATTGTAATGCTACATGTTGTGTTTGCTGGGATCCGATGAATATTGAATATTATGTCAAGTTGATTATCAATCTATCTTATATGTTATTTAAGATCTTGCATGCTTTCCGTTACTCGTAGATGCTTTGGCCAAGTAGATGCTTGTAACTCCAAGAGAGAGTATTTATGCTAGATAGTGGGTTCATGTCTCCGTTTAACCTGGGACAGTGACAGAAAGTTCTAAGGTTGTGGATGTGCTGTTGCCACTAGGGATAACCTAACGATGCTATGTCCACGGGCATATGTGTTTGTTTACATTACGCACTTTACTTAATGCAATTATCCGTTGCTTGCAACTTAATACCAACGGGGGACTCGGATGACAACCCGGCGGTGGATTATTAGTCATAGATGCTGTTGGATAACGGTCTATGTATTATGTCGTAATGCCCAATTAAATATCATAGTAGTCAACATGTCATGTATATGCATTGTCATGCGCTCACTATTCGTCAATTGCCCAGCTGTAATTTGTTCACCCAACATGTTAGTTATCTTTTATGGAGAGACACCACTAGTGAACTGTGGACCCCGGTCCATTCTTTTACACTGATTAAACAACCACAAACTGCAAACTGTTCCTTTTTCATTCTCTGCAATTTAATACTCATTTTCCACACCATACGTTTAATCCTTTGTTTTCAGCAAGCCAGTGAGATTGACAACCTCACTGTTTCGTTGGGGCAAAGTAGTTTGATTGAGTACTTGTCATTATTTGGTGGTGAAGTTATATTTTCAGATTTTGTTGTATCACTTATGCCACTGAATATCACCATGTTTGCACGTTGTGAGTAGTTCCCGTATGTTCCTGAGGGCATAGGATGAATTGGCAATGATTTATATATGACATGTGTTGGTATTTTGTCTAGTGTTTATCTTTTTGTGTGATTCTATGATGGTGTTGTGCAAACATCGACTGCACAACACTTCACCTATATGGGCTCATAGGAGAACACCGTAGTGTAATGGCGTGAGGGAGACTTGGGAGGACACGAAAGACAGAGACCGAATCATTAAGTTACTTTACGGGGTATTAGTATCGGGGACCTAGAGCGTAATGCTATGGTGGGATTTTATATCTTAATAATTCTTGTGCTGTCATTTAATTGGCCACATGATCCATCATAAGGGGTTTAGTCTATTTATTTAGCTGTACCTAATAATAGCTCCGTCCGAAGAAGATTAAAACTGGACAAGATATTCAACGTGCTGTTTAATAAATCTATATGCCTAGCAATATCCATGCCGCCCTCGGAACGTTTTCCACATATAAGTTACACATCACTTGAGCTTGTCCTCTTTACAATAGAGGATTGGGCTTTCTCTTTCTTTGAGAGCTTTTACTTGTTACCATTTACCTGCTGCATTGTTACTGTCTTGCAATTATACAATCGAAAATACCAAAAACACTTGCATCTTTTATTGTCTATTTATCATTTCTAATAACCAATACCTTCAGCTCCTCGTGGGTTCGACAACCTTTTCTATTCGAAAGGTACTACAATGATCTCCTGCACTTGGGAGTCATCACCACCCGGCTGGCCAACCTTTTTATGAATACCATGGAACACCGGGCAACAGAGGTCGCCGCCCGTGCGAGTAGGGCTAGGTCAGAGTCGGTGTCTGAGAAGTAGGGCAGCCGCGCCTTTTATGCCTTGTAATTAAACTTATGACCATGCGAGTATGCATGCGCTTTTGCTACCTTTGTATGAATTTAATTTCCTCGTTATGCTTCTGCCTGTAAGGCTGTGTGCTGTTACTCGCCTAAGCTTTGTGAAAACGAAACTTTTATGATTTTGGAACAGAAACAACCAGCCGCCACTTCATCCAGCTCGTCGCGGCATCGTGCCCCACTCGATCTCGAGCTCAGGTGGCAAACGATGCCGTAGTAATGCGTTATATGAAGGCTCGAGTCGGAAAACTGGAGCAAGAGCTGGAGAATACCCGCAGTGAGCTGGATAAGATGAGGGCGAGGCCTGCTTTACCCACTCAACGGGAGGAGTATGTGCTTGGCGAGATGGAGATCGTGAACAGACAGCTCGAGTGTAAGCATGACTGCCTTGATCTCGTGAGTTCACAATCTGTCCTTTTTGTTCACCCAACTTGTGTTGCTGTAGGTTTTGTTCCAGATTTCCAGGCGGAAGCAGGCTCGTGTAGATGAGCAGTTGAGCAATGCGACTGACGAACCCACGACTGACCGTTAGCACTTCCGCTTGGATAAGCACCGAGCACGCATACTCACGACTCTGCAGGATCGAGTGTGGCGGAGCACTATGCTTCTTGAGTTATGCAGGTCGGCCTTCAGTCGAATCAACCAGACGCTTTTTCCGACTGGGCCGCAACCTCAACGAATCCACGCGTTGCTCGGGCTTTTCCGGAGTACAGGTCCCATTCGAGACTTTATAACCCAGAAGCTTGTGGATGGAGCCAACGCAACGATGGCATATATCCGAAGTCAACGTCCACCCGTGCCTGGATCGTCTTTGTCACAGTCGTATCTTGACGATACAGTCGATCATGCGAGGGTGTTGGTTGAGTGTTATCATTCTCAACTTATGGGACCTGTTCTTCAGTAAAGGACGAACCAGAAAATTAGGGTTTTTCTGTATAGGGGACAGCCCTCGAGTGTATATTTTGCCATTTGTACTTAGTACATATTTGTTCACTTGTATGTATGCAGCCCCCGAGTGTATCGAGTGGGGTTTATTAAAAACACTTTACATAGAACATGAATTCTACAGCCCCAAGTGCTCGAGTGAGGCTGTGAATTTTTACGATGTTTGAAGCTTCAACTCATGTTATTGAGGAACTTTTTTTTTGTTTATGTATGATTTTTACGACCTAGCCCCCGAGTGTTCGAGTGCGGCTGGGGTATCTATTATATTATTAAGACAACAAACATTGAACGGCTCAGATTTTACATGATTTAAACGCTAGAAAGGAACGACTGAGATTTGAAGAAAAAGGTTAAAAAGGATACGCTTCTATTTTGGTCAAACCGGAGAGTCCTGCGGCTAAAATAAAAAGAATCCGCACCTAACTCACCCCTTCCCAGATGCGTGAGATATAGCAATTTCTAATTCTCCAATGGAACCGGAAAACCCTAGACAGATCCAGATTGTTTGGGTTCTTCAAAGAAATCTTCCTCGCGGCCGCGCTCGAGCGGATGGGAAACCTACGCCAACAATTGCAAAGCGTCCCGGCGATTATTCCTGGTTTCGTCCCGATTGATTCTAATTAGCCTATTCATGCTGCTGTTCAAAACAAGCTGGATATTGATCGCCTCTTGCTTCGCCGTCATGCAGTTTGCGGCATCCCCGGCCGATACCAAGTCGCTAGATTGTGCAGGCATCCGCTTCTATGTATTTTTTGGCGCCGATCTACTCAGCTAACAAGTTATCACAGATCTCAGGCAATCAATCCTCTGGCCGCTCCCAAGTCGGCTCGGTGTACTGATTTGATCAAGGAAAAAGACCTACAGGTTTGGATCATCGCCTTGCCAAAAAGGTAGGAAAAATCTTTCAGGAGGTACTCTCTGCTGTAGCGTGTATGTCCGTGCAGCCAAGTGCGTTTTATCTTATTCAGAGAATAATATGGTTTTGTTAACCAAATCTATTATATCTTTCGCTGGCTGGAGATTATCAGCAGACGATTTTCTCTGGCTGGAGATATGGCCGACGCCGACGAAGCCGGATCGACAATAATCATCCGTACTCCTGCCAATTGCTGTCAGGTTTATTCTCTTTTACATTAATCTGCGGTTCACTGTGAAACTAATTCTAGGTACTCCTGCCAATTGCTCTCAGGTTTATTCTCTTTTACATAAATCTGTGGTTCACTATGAAACTAATTTGAAAAATCTAAACTAATTGATGCATTGACCTCATCAGGCCCAGTTTATAATCACGATGGCCGGTAGCCGTCTCTCACCTCACACTCATGTTGCTGATTTCACCTGAACAAAAGAGATGAGCATGGGAAGGATGAAGGACATGGCCGATGTAGAATACAGACCAGATCAGAAGGTCGCTGGACCAGCAAACATGCCCTAGCTAGCTAGCTCTTGATCAATCGGAACGATCGGGACGAAGCTAAGCTATACTGTGACCGACATGAACCTTGCTGTGACAGAACGAAGCTAAGCTAATCTACCTATCTCTATATCCAGTCAGCTGTTCTTCTTTTTTTAAATTAGCCCAGCAGCTGTCTCTGAGCTCGACGACAAGATAGAGAGCTCTGGTCCTGATTGATCGTTGTTATTGCAAGATGATGGAAGCAGTTTATACAAATTTATTTCACTGGCTGCATTATGAGTTACTTCTTTATGACGACACAATATATAATCGGTGATTTTATGCTGAGAGCCTGACACATACATATGGGACAATAGTTTTCATCCAGACAAACAGTTTATACAGCTTCTCATTTTCCTTCTATCGGTACCAAACTAACTGCAATAGTAGCACTATTTAGGAGTTATTATATTGTTTGTTTGGTCCTTTCATGTATACTATGGCTTTTGTGAACAATATATAAATCTAGATGGGGCCCAAGAGATCAATGATCAAGTAGTGTTGCTTCCTTGCTTGGCATAACAACAACACCGAAAGGAATTAACCAAAGAAATAGATGTGAATGACAGAAGAAATTACAATACCTAATAGGAGCTGATGATGTTGACCGACTTGGACACTGTGAGATGCATGTAAAAGGATGATTTTAAGAATGTGGAGCTGTTAAGATTAAAAAAAACATATCAGTGCCTATATTGCAAGATGTATAGTATTAGAATATTAGTTCCATACACTCGCCACTGCCTTCAGTATTTTTGCGGTAACTATATTCTCCACTAGCCTGTTGGCTTTGCCTTTTATTTGAATTTTTTCAATCCTCCAAAATGTGTTGAGGTTTTTTTCTTTTGCAGGTCTGTATCCGTGTTCTGGAACTAGAGAAGCTCTGGAATTGTGACATTATTACCATACTCAAATATTGTTTATAGTTTTCTAATCATTTCATGATTCATACACTCGCCATCTTCAGTATTTTTGCGGTCAGTATATTCTCCACTAGCCTGTTAGCTTTGCGTTTTATTTGAATTTGTTTAATCCTCCAAAATGTGTTGAGGTTTTTTCTTTTGCAGATCTCTATCCGTGTTCTGGAACTACAGAAGCTCAGAAGCTCTGGAATCGTATCATTTTACCGTACTCAAATATTGTTTATAGATTTCTAATCATGTCATGATTCAAAAATAAATTTAATTTTGACTTCATAAAATGCACGTGACAAGTTCATATGCGTGATTTGATACGGAATCTCTTCCATCAAGGTTAGGATAAAACTAGGCATTACGGTAACCAATGTCAAATTTATTTTCAGATGTTTTTCTTAATGAACCATGTTAAAATTACATACCTGTGTTTTGTGACTGACCTATTTAATATATTTCTTGATTAAGGTGCTCATTGGATGTAACTTTCAGTAACGCTGAAGATAGAAAGTGTTATGTCAAAAATGTATCACTGAGGTAAGACGATGAGAATAATCTCCAAAGACTGATATCATTGTTTACACATTCAAAGATTTTTTTTGCAAATGCAAATTTCCCATTAGTAATTAGGTAACCATACATTTGTATTACTTCCATCTTAATTTTTTCCTTCAGTTAAATGGAATCAACAAGAATCAATGGTCAGGAGATCATCAATTGCTACAAAGTGAGGAGGACATGGAAATTCACCATCGCCATATTTGCTAGCATATAACTTCTCAATGTATACTCGGCTGCGGTTCTCTAAATGGTGCAAATCATGTTCCTGTATGCACGTTAATCCTACAGTTAGATGACATGGATGGATTAATTTTAATGCAGCGATGAGGCTATGTTCAAGAAAGAAAAATGCTTCGATGGTTGCCTGATGCTATTGAGAAATTTTCATCACTAAGCAGAGTCCTCTGTAATCTGCATGTAGACTTCCACTTTTTTTGTTCATGTTTTCAGTGATGTTGAAATGCTTCAACCCCCACGATAGTTCATATTCAGGCAATAATATTTCATATAATTTCAAATCATTTTGTGGTATTCAAGCATCTCAAATTATAATCTGACAGCACATATAATTAATTTTTAAAATAAAAATAATTAACAAAAGATAATTAACAACATATATACAAGACAAATCTAGCCGCGCAAATGCGCGGGCCGCCCAGCTAGTTATGTTTGAAGAAGCGAGAGCTCACGTTTTGAGGTAGCGCAACCCCCGAGTATTCGGGTGAGGCTATTGTTGTGCGAGTAGTTTGTGAGAGTAGTAAACAGGGAGAAATATGGGGAATCATCGACTATATTCCATTTTTGAATGTTAAGCTGCAGGCCGTCTCATTAAAAACCTTCTAGTCCCCTTAGGTACCCTGGTAAGGAAAAGAGCGCGTCTGAAACCTGCAGCCATCCGACATATGTGCCTATTACATTATGCGACTGAGCAATCTAAGCATAGAAACGGCGCAGCTGCGCAACGTTCCAAGGATTGTGCGAGAGTTCGCCTGTCTTCGCGTGCTTCAGTCTGTATGCTCCACCACCAATGACCTCGGTGATGATGAAGGGTCCTTCCCATGGAGAAGCAAGTTTATGCACCTTCTTTTGCTTCAGTCGAAGTACCAAGTCGCCAACCTCGAAGGATCTGGTACGCAGTCGACGGCTGTGATAGTTGCGGAGGTCTTGCTGGTAGATAGCGTGCGTGCTAGCGCGTGTTGCGTGCTTCTTCGAGCAAGTCGACTGCATCTTCGAGTGCTTCATCTGCATCGTCTTCGTTGTATGCTTCGACTCTTGGTGCATTGAACCTTACGTCTGATGGCAGGATTGCCTCTGCGCCGTAGACCATGAAGAATGGGGTAAATTGTGTTGAGCGTTGGGTGTTGTGCGTAGGCTCCATAGCACAGATGGGAGTTCTTCGACCCAAGCACCCGCGGCCCTTTTGAGTGGCACCAGGAGGCGTTTCTTGATTCCGCTCGTCACAAGTCCATTGGCCTTTTCGACTTGGCCATTGATTGCGGGTGTGCCACAGATGCATAATTGAGCGTGATATCTTGCTCTTTGCAGAAGGATCGGAATTCCTCAGCCGTGAAGTTTGTACCGTTATCAGTGATGATGCTACTTGGCACACCAAAGCGGTATATGATGGATTTTATGAAATTGACTGCTGTAGTGGCAGTCGAACTTGTGATAGGGACTGCTTCAATCCACTTGGTGAACTTGTCGACCGCCACCAGAAGGTGAGTATGCCCTCCATGGGAGGATTTTTTGAGTGGCCCAACCATATCGAGCCCCCACTGGGCGAAGGGCCAGGCCAATGGTATTGTCTTCAACGCCGATGCGGGTGCGTGCGGCTTTGTGGCGAATTTTTGACAGCCGATGCACCTTTTGACTATGTCCTCCGCGTCTTTGAGTGCTGTGGGCCAGTAGAAGCCTGCGCGAAAGGCTTTGGCTACGAGTGATCGACTGCTGGCATGATGCCCGCAGGTACCTGCATGAATATCACGAAGGATGGCTTGGCCATCTTCAAATGCTATGCAACGTTGGAACATACCTGATATGCTGCGTTTGTAAGTTCACCGTTGATGACAGTGTATGCTTTAGATCGTCGAGTGACGCGTCTTGACTCTGTTATGTCTTCAGGTACCTCGCCGCGGAGTATGTATGCGAGGAAAGGTTGAGTCCAAGTTGGCTCGATGAGGAGTACCTCGACTGGCGGGTCCTCTGTGCTAGGTGCTTTGCTCTTGGCTGGTGCGGCTGATGTAGGAGATGCTCGCTTTTTCTTGATGGATCTGTGCTCGATGCGCTCGAAGAAGACACCAGGTGGAACTGGTGCTTTGGTCGCGCCAATGTTGGCTAACTTATCTGCTTCTTCATTGCTCTCACGCCCTATGTGCCGCAACTCGCAGCCTTCGAAGCTGCCCTCCATGATGTTGTACAGGTCACGGTAGGCGATCATGTTATCTGCGATTGCATCGCAGGCCTTCATTGTTTGCTGTACCACAAGATTCGAGTCACCGTAGATCATCAGTCGAGTGCACCCGAGGGCTTTGGCCATCCTCATGCCATGGATCAGGGCCTCGTACTCTGCTTCGTTATTGGATGGGAACTCGAATCCCATTGCAGGATATAGCGAGCTTGTCGCCTTTTGGTGATATGAGGATGACACCCGCCTGCGCCTTCGTTTTTCTTCGAGCCGTCAAAGTACATAGTCCATGAGTTGGACACATCTGGCGCTCCTGGCAGCTGAGCTTCGATCCACTCGGTGTGGAAGTCAGGTAAGACTTGTGCTTTGATGGCCTTCGGGTAATCATACTTGATGTCTCGGTGCTAGCTCGATGAGCCATTTTGCGACTCGCCCAGTTGCGTTGGGGTTTGTGAGGATGTCCCCGATCCCTGAGGTGCTGATTACAGTGATCGGGTGCTCGGAGAAGTAATGCGTCAGCTTCCTTGAGGACATGAACACGGCGTAGGCCAGCTTTTGATAGTGCGGGTACCGCTGCTTTGATATGGAGAGCACTTCACTCAAGTAATAGACTGGACGTTGTATGCTTTGGGTGTGTCCCTCCTCCCTTCGTTCGACTACCAGTACGGTGCTACCACCCTGTTAGTTGCAGAGACATATAGGTACAGTGGCTCGCGTTCCCTTGGTGCGACGAGGATTGGAGGGCTTGTGAGGACTCGCTTGAGGTCCGTGAAGGCTGCTTCGGCTTCTGCGTCCACTCGAATTTGTCTGCTTTCTTCATCAGTCGATAGAACGGGAGTGCTTTTTCGCCCAGCTTGCTGATGAATCGACTGAGTGCTGCTACTCGACCCGCCAACTTTTGCACGTCATGGAGCTTTGAAGGCCTTTGCATCGTCAAGATGGCCTGTATTTTCTCCGGGTCTGCCTCGATTCCTCGAGCTGAGACTAGATACCCGAGGAGTTGCCCGGCTGGCACGCCGAACGTGCACTTCTTCGGGTTGAGCTTGATGTGGAAGCGTTTGAGGTTTGCGAACGTCTCTCGCAAGTCATCGAGTAGTGTGTTTTCCCTCTTGTGGTGATGACGATGTCATCTACATAGACCTGGACGTTTCGCCCAATTTGCTTCTTGAGGCAGTCTTGCATCATGCGCTGGTAGGTTGCGCCTGCGTTCTTGAGCCCGAAAGGCATTGTTGTGTAGCAGTAGACCCCGAGTGGGGTTATGAACGCCGTTTTCTCTTCATCCTCTTCCTTCATCCTTATCTGGTGGTAACCCGAGTAAGCATCCAGGAAGGACAAGCGAGCGCACCCGGCGGTGGAGTCGACGATCTGGTCGATTCGAGGTAGTGGAAAGTGATCCTTTGGACAGCACTTATTGAGTGCTGTAAATCTACGCACATCCGAAGGATATCTGTGTGCTTCTTCTCTACGAGTACGGGGTTGGCCACCCATTGTGATTTCTTGATCTCTCTGATGAAACCTGCTGCGAGTAGCCTGTCGACTTCGGCTTCGACTGCGGTTCTTTTTGGGCCGGATATGCGGCGCATTGTTTGCTTGACTGGTTTAGCATCTGGAAATAATTGGAGAGAGTGCTCGGCGAATTCCCTGGGAATACCTGGCATGTCGGCTGGACACCATGCAAATATATCCCAGTTCTCACGGAGGAATTCGACGAGCGCGCTTTCCTATGCGATAGGCAGACTCGACGAGACATTGACTGTCTTGGTCGGGTCAGTCGGGTGCACCTGATGCGATCTTGTGTCATTGGTGGCATTGAATGCTCTGTCGACTGCCACCTTTTTGTGCTCGGCATAAGTGTTCGATCGTTGGAGACCGCTAGATCGGCGAGTGTTGCTTCCATGCCAAACATCTCAGAGATTTTGCTAAACTCTCGGTCGCAAGAGTCAGACTTTTGGAAGTTCCCTTGACTGTGATTACTCCTTTTGGTCCAGGCATCTTTAGCTGGAGGTATGCGTATGTGGCACCGCCATGAATCGAGCGAACGTCGGGCGTCCAAGTATAGCATGGTATTGTGACTTCCAGTCGACAACTTCGAACTCAATCGATTCTGTCCTGAAGTGGTTCTTGTCCCCGAACGTTACGTCGAGTTGTATGGTGCCTTCTGGGCTTATTGCTTTGCCTGGGACGATACCGTGAAAGGTATTTGAAGATCTTGGCAGGTTTTCGACTGACCTGTTCATTTTGCGGAGCGTATCTGCGAAGATGATGTTTATGCCGCTGCCACCATCCATGAATACCTTGGACATGGCGTAGCCTCCAATTTGCGCGTCGAGTACCAGAGCAGAGTGCCCTGGACGAACAACCGATGGAGGGTGGTCCTCTCTGCTGAAGCTTATTGTGGTTTCAGAACCCTTCAAGAATTCAGTTACAGCGGGAGGTGACATGACCGCCATGTTTACTTGTCGAGTGCGAAGTTTTTGCTCCCTGTTGGAAGGGCGACCTTTCTGTATCATGTACATCTGCCCTTGGGGCGGAGGGTACTGTGGTTCGTCCACCCGAGGTACGGGCTGTATGGCACCCGCGAGATTTCCGCCTGCGGCAGGCTGTGGTGGTGGAGGTGGTGCCATCAGAACAGGCACATTGTTTGGCTGAGGCACGGGTGCAGGTGCGTGTGGCTGCTGCCTTTCTGAGATTTACGTAATCAGTCGCCATTTGGTCGAACTCCCTGCAGTTTCTCATCGAGTGATTGGAGCGCAGTTTTCCGTCTTCCCCCTTGTACAGGTGGAATCTGCAATCAGCATCCATCTTTTCTTCGAATGATCGCTCGGATTGTGCCCGGTCGTGACTTGCGCCAGTCTTCCTCTTGTAGCTATCACTGCGTTGGCGCGGTCTCGACTGTCCGGCGATCATCTCGACTGTCCCGTCGATCATCTCGACTGTCCCGTCGATCATCTCGACTGTCCCGATCTTCTGACCGTCGGTCGCTTCTGTCTTGGTCGTTGCGGGGTGTGGAGAACCCAGCCGCCATGAATTCGGGTCTGTCGTCGTCGTAGTGACGTTTTGAACGCTTGCGCCTTCGGTCGTCTCTGTACGAGTCTCTGCGGCTTCGACTGCCGCTTTCATGATTGTCACGGGGTGAGGACCCGCGTGTGGTGCGCGCCATGTCTTCTCCGTCTGCCCACTCAGTCGCGATCATCAAGAGGTTAGCCACAGAGGTTGGCTTTTTGCGACCAAGTGCTTCTTTGAAGTCCGCCTGGCGAGTCCCATTATGAAAGCATCCATGGCCATATCTTCTGAAATTACTCCGACTGAGTTGCGTATCTCAGTCCATCGTCTGATGTATGACCTCAACGTTTCGTCTGACGTTGAACGCAGGCTCGCAGCTCCTCGAACGTTTTTGGGCGCTCACATAGAGGCTCGAAGTTTTTGATGAAGTCAGTGCGGAAGTGATCCCACGAGTCGTATGTTGATGGAGGTAGGGCCTTGAGCCAGTCGCGGGCTGTGCCTTCGAGCATGAGTCGTATGTATTGCATGGCTGTGGTGTTTGTGCCTCGCTGGCACGCGACAGCCAGCCTGTAGTCTTCCAGCCACCCGAAGGTTCCTGTCGACCCGTGTACTTGGGCTGTTCAGATGTGAGTTTGAACCCTTTGGGCATCCGTGTCTCGCGGACGCGTCGAGTGAAGCACAGAGCTCCATGTGGCTCAGGCTCTCGATCAGAGTATGAGTCGCTACTGTAAGATCTGCGTGATCTGCTCCTGGACCTGCGCCTACGCGAGCCGCTTCTTTCCTTCGAGTGGTGGCGGCGACCACTGTGATTGTGCTCTTCACGACGCGTGTCACTAGGGCACGGTCTCGACTCCCCCTGGAGTTTTGGATTTGGCGTATGGCCTTCGCGCTAAGGCGAGTGATTTGATCTGTTGGCGATGTAGTTTTGCATTGGGGTCATCAGCTGGAGGCTTGATTGCCTCTAGGTATGCTGCAGCGGTAAAGAGAGCACCCGCAGCTGTTTTGGGTACTGGCACTCCCTCCTCGTCGTATGTCATGAAAGAGTTGCCTAAGTTGCGGGTGAGTGCCGCCCTCTCTCGGCGAGAGGTGTGACAGCCTTGATCTGGGTCTTGTGTCTGCTCGCCCGGTGGAGCTCAGGGAGAGCTGTCTTCTTCGCGCACTCGACAAGCTAGCTTGCTTTTTGCGTTCTTCGAGTGTTGCTCTGACCTGCGCAGTCGAAGTGATTCCTGCCAGTTGAAGTACTGGAAGGTCAACATCTCCTCTTGTGTTGCGTCTGCTGGCATCATTGTGCACTCCTTGATGACTTTATCTGCTTTTGCTGCCATCTCAGCAGTGATTGTGAGAGTTGTGACTCCGTCCGGCATAGTAACTGTGCACGGGAATTCTGTAGGCCTGCGGCTGGCCGCAGCATCTGATGATTCTGCGGCGATGGCGACGTAGACCTGCTGGGGTATCACCCGAGGGTATGTATATGTGTTTTCGAGTCCCGTCATGGACTCGACGTCGTCATCAAGGCTCATGTCGGAGTCGATATGCCCATCGAGTGGTCCGTCTGGACGGATCTCGCTGTCGATGCCTTCATCGCCTATGCTCATCTCGGCGTGGCGAAGTTGTTATGAATCTCGAAGTCGAGTTGTTGTTGTTGGTGCAGATCTCGGAGTCGACGTGGTTGTCGATATGAGTTTCAGGTTCGTCGAAGTCGCTGAGGGAGATCCCGCAGTCGAAACTATCCTCGAGTGAGAGATCGAGCTCGGGATCGTTTGTGCGGTATGCTGATTCGGCCTCCTCGCCCTGGAGTTCTTCAATGAGCTCGCATCTCTCGTGTGGACATGGTTGTTGCAGACGAGCAAGCTTGGAGGATCGACGATGGTATGGACGCAGTTGAGGATCCGCAGTCGAAGGAGCCGCAACCGATGGAGCCTCGGGTGCGGAAGTCGCGAGTTGGCGTGGATCCGTCAAGTCCTGCACACCAAGCTTGTTGACGAAAAAATTGAACGAACCAACGGTTAAACCCAAACCTGACTCGAGATCGGAGAAGGCCTCCTGGAATTCTGGCGAGTGTGGCTCGAAATCCATCAGAGGATCCGATGCGCTTTTTGCGGGTGAAGCTGGCGTGTTGCCGTTTGTCGAGTGAGTCGGCGAGTTGCCGTGTGCCGCCTGAGTCGGCGAGTTCTGGTTTGTTGATGCAGCCGGCGAGTTGCCGTTTGTAGATCCGATCGGCGAGTCGCCGTTTTCCGATGGAACCGAAGAAACCGCGAGTCCAGCACTATTCTTTCCCACAGACGGCGCCAATTGACGAGGGGTACACTCATCAAATCCCATGGTTAAGGACCTAGGGTTGAGATTATGGGGAGAGAACGTGGTAGTACTGGTAGTTTCGTCGGCTGACAAGCAGAGGCAAAGATTTACCCAGGTTCAGGCCCCTCGGGTGGAGGTAAAGACCCTACTTCCTGCTTGTCTGTTATTGATCGTGTGAGATTATGCAGTTACAAGGTGGCTCCGGCGAGATGTCGATCTCGCTAGAGCTTTGGTGGTTTGAGTATGGCTTGGTCCCTAGATCGGCACCCCTCCCAGCCTTTAAATAGGCTGGGTCTCGGGAGTTCGTAACCGACCTAGTTTACACGTAAGGAAAGTCTAAACCGACTATGCCTATGTCTAATCTTGGAGGGTACTCCATCTTCTTGGGCCTCTTGTCTTGGGCTTCGAGTAGGCTCTTTGCAATTGGGCCATAGTCGTCACGTGCACCAGGTACCCTCATGGTAGGGTACCCGAGATGTATACCCTTGTCAGGTTGAGACTCCAAGTGCAGAGTGTGTAGTAAGTGGAAGACGTGTTTTCCCCACGAGGGGTGACTCGAAGGTTTAATATCGAACTCTCGGGGAATCAGTAGTGAAAATTTATCTTCCTATCCTTCTTTCGGTTACCTACAAAACAAAGTAAATGTTTTGGTCCTCAACCTCACCTAGTGGTTGTCAACCACAAGGTGTAAGAACGATATCAAGATAATATGCAATGCAAATAAGAAATAAATATGCAATGGTGGTAAATAAATATGCAAGGATGGTGGTAGCAATGATAAATGATATTTTTGGGTTTTTTATCATGAATGCAAGATGTAAAAGTGTTTTTGTATTTTTGGATTTTTAAATGGCAGAAAATGGAAAAGTGGTAAAAGTGGTTGAAAAGGTGTTTCTTATGATTAAAAATGGACCGGGGTTCATGGTTTCACAAATGCACTCTCTTTTTAATAAAGTGGTAGACAATGGAACACTAGAGTTGACATATGAGATTGCAACACAACAGTTTAATGACAAGTTATAATTATATGGGCATCACGTCCAAACATAGAGACCTTTTGGTTATTAGTCTCTCTTATACTCCACCAAGATGCGAACTAAATCATAACATCTCAGTAATTAAGATAACTCAGAGTATAGCAATAAGTATCATGACATGAAGTTAAAATAAGAACATGCTAGATCTAGTCATGGAGTAGTGGCAATGGTCACACCCACATCTCCAGTAGCATGATATTTCTTTTTATCCCTAGTGAGGCAACAAAATAAGGTAGAGATACTCAAGTGGATCGCAGAACTTTCTCTCACGTTCACTGCACTAGCCACCCCCCCGTTACTCCAACTAATGCACACGTTCCCCCTCACACGCTCTCATAACATGCTTGATCATGACAAGTAAATAAGAACGGGGTACATAATATGCATCTACTTTCATAACTGAAACAAAACCATTGCAATCTCAAACATATTAACTCATAAAAAGATCCACCACAAAGGTACTACATAGATGACCGTAATCATGTTCAGCAGCTCATACGGTACTAATTAGTGAAGCTCGAGAGAGAGATACATAAGTTACTTCCACAAACCCATAGTCCAGAGGTAGACTACTCCTCTTCATCATGGAGACGGTGGAGAAGTCGTTGGAGACCACGCCGGCAGCGCCCCGCCGGAGTTTTCCCCCTCCAATCTGCAACTCCAGGTCTCTGTTTCGGTGTTTCTATGTTTCTGCGGCGCTCCTTCCAGAGAACGTCGGGGGACTATTTTTATAGGAGGTTTTAGGTCAAAACGGAGTCGGTGGAGGAAAGATCGACGGCGACAGAGCTCCGAGGGGCAAAAGGGGGGTCCCACGCGGCCCATGTACCTGGCCGCGTGGGCCCACTCATCTGGGCCCTCGGGCCTCCGCTTGTTTGCTTCCTTCGCTCCCACGACTTGTTCCTTCCAAAAACTGATGCTCGTAAATTTACAGGTCATTTGGACGTCGTTTGGGTCCCTGAAACATTAAAATATAGAAATAGGGTTTTCTGCCTGCGCAGGGTTAATTCCATAAAAAATAGGAAACATGTCAAATATTTCCAAAATCATTATAAAACAGTGATATAACCCTTATATGATGCAAATATGACTGGAATATATGTAAAATAATGCAAAGTTCATGTATGCATTTTACATGCATCACATGGCCACGCTGGCAGACCTGTAGCGACACGGGCAACGACGCTATCAGAAAGAGTGTAGCGCCCCTTCGTTGGGCGTTACAAAAAGGGTTAGATTTGAAAATATTTTTGAAAAAGGGTTATTTTTCGTTAAAGTTTGCCAAAGGGTTAATTTTGTGCAATTTCACCATCAAGTGCTGGCTGCATGCCTTAAGAACCAGCAGCATCAACATCAACGACCGTATCTACAACGACTTCATCAACACTCTGTACGCCAGCACACCTCCATCATCGAGAGATCTGCACTACATCGACCTGGACTACGCCGAGCCGAACATCTACGTCAACCTCTACGACTACGCCAAGCTATGACATCTACGAGAAGCGACGTCAACCACACGCAGACCGGTGTGGATCTCCATCGACTTCTACGACATCCAGTGGCAAGCCATCAACACCATCGTCGTCACGAGGGACGCCTCAAGAGACGTACCACCTCACGCCTGCCGCTACATCGCCGACACATCATCGCCAAGGTCTACATCAACATGGTCTTCATCGACAAACCTCGTCAACACACCATCGCCGCCCCGCTACAACCTCGTCCACATGGATGAATATGTGTCCTCTGATAGCACTACTGCAAGATGCCCACGACACCGACGACGACATTGACCGCGTTTGACGGATAAGACTTCATCAAGAACAAAAAACCCGGCATCGCTATTGTGAAAGCCCTACAACCGCGCACACGGTTCTGGCAAAACCGTTGTGTGCTCGGTGGGTTTCCTCCAGTCTTGGTAAAACCGGTGGCCTCACCTATGACCGCGTACTCTGACATCCGCAAGACGCCCCTACGGTACGTCTCAAGGTGCAAAACGTCGGCTCGGGTGGTACCCCTCAAGGGTGTGAAACGTCACAAAAATCACAACTGCAGCTCCGTCATACACATCGCGCAATTTTTGTTTACGCCTCCGGCTTTGCGGCTACAACAACCATGACGAGTAATACATCGACCACAACACCTCGACCATGGCAACATCACGATCGCTACCTCGACAGCGACATCAAGGGCAACGTCTACAGAACTCATCGGCAACAGCTCCAGTCAACAGCGTCCGCGTAGTCACTTGTGTCCACGCCGCTCCCGTTATGACTGCGGGAGAGAAAAGAGGAGAGACCATCAGAGACGCACTTGATGATGACGGAGGGGAGAAGACGACGGAAGCGCAAGACTTTAAATCCCGTCGTAATCGTTCGTTTCACTCCCGCTAAGACTGAGGGGGAATGTTAGAATACATACACAAGTTAGAATTAGACTAGTACTCCCTCCGTTCCAAATTAGATGACTTTCCATTCATCTACATGTGGATGTACCTATACATGTAACATGTCTATATACATCCACTTGTAGACAAATAGAAGTCATCTACTCTCTCCGTACACAAAAGATGTCTCAATCTAGGCTAAATTTACATGTATCTAGACATAGTTTAGTGTGTAGATACATGTAAATTTAGACTAGGTTGAGACATCCTTTTGTGAACGGATGGAGTAATTTGGAACGGAGGGAGTACTTCTAGACCTACTTGTACTCCAAGCCTATCTCCCTACATGTACTCCAATATATACCCAAGCAATATAACAAAAACGATTAGGGATTCACAATTTCTATAAAATTATGCTAGTACAACAGAAGACAGAAACTCTGAAATAAACACCGAAATTGGGTTATCAGTCGATTGGTTTGTGTATTGTGTGGAGTGAGCCAGTGAATCTGAGTTTTCAGTGTGACGGGAAAAACCATGACGACATTGGATATTTCACATGACCTGGACTCAAATAAACTCGAGTAGCTTCGCCACTTTCCATGTCATACACACAATTGCTAGGACATGGAGTGCCATCATGGCAATCTTGGCTACACCGCGGGATCCACTGGAAACCGGCGGCCTCACACCTTGACGATGCCCATTCATAGCCGAGAAGGAACACTCGGTTCCCTTGGACTCGCCGGTCCGACGAACCAGCCGCCATGAGGGCTCTCGAGCCAGTCCGTCCCACAAAGAGGACCTGGGCTTGAGCCGGTCCGTCCGACAAAGAGGACCTGGGTCCGACGAACCAGCCACCATGAGGGCTCTCGAGCCGGTCCGTCCCACAAAGAGGACCTGGGCGGTCCGTCCCACAAAGAGGACCTGGGCTCAACAATGGCGGAACCAAGGGGGGGCGAGCAGGGGCTGTGGCTCCCCCCAACATGCAGAATTTTTCTTAAGACCCCAAGATCTTTTGTCCAATCATAGTGTAACCACTTCTTTATACATCACACAAATATGTATACATTAGTAGATCACACGGAAGCTGGTCACAGAAGATCCTCTTCTTGACTTTTCCTCCTTCCTTGTTCACACATACGACTATACGAGGCTGCACATGCATACTCTGCATCCTGTAGCTTCACAAATTCTCTGCTCTCTCTCCGTTATTCCGGTCTTCAAAGCAGCGGATCCGCCGATCCACCCGTGCGGCCGCTGAGCCACGGGATTCGCCTCCACCGCCGGCCGCTTCGGCGGCGGGTGGGTGGTGGATCCCCGGCTCCGGTCTGTATATATGGTAGGATAGGGGGAGGGTTCGCCGGCGGCGCTCAGGAGGAGGGGCGGCTGGTGTGGAGTTTGGTGTCGGCGCGGGCTTCTCCGGCGAGGCTGCTCCTACGGGCGCGGCGTCTCCGCGCGCGACTTGCGGGAGCTCGGGGCCCGGCGCGGCGCTCGAGTTCTCCGTTTGCCGCCGGATCCGTGCTGGCGGCGGATCTGGTGGGCGGATCCCGGGGCTCGTCGAGTTCTTCGTCTTCTTCCGGCGACGGCGACGATGGCGGCCGAGGCAAGGAGGTGTGGCTGGGACAGGGGGGCGCTCGCCCCGGTCGTTCATCGACGAAAGCTCCGCCGCGGCGCGGCGGACGGGCACGCGGCGTCTCTCATAGGGCAATTCTTTCCCTGACAGCGGCAAGACGGCGGCTGGTCATCCTCGTCTCCGGTGCCGGCGACGTTGAAGTTCTCGTTGCTTCTGGATCCTTTTCCTCTACGTATTTTGGTTCTGTATTTCTACTGTGTACTCTGTACGTGGTTTTCGGTTGAATATACGTGGTGAAAAATGCAAAAAAAAAAAAGCAGCGGAGCGGCAAATCTCCCCAAAATTCATCAATTTTTGGTCAATTTTCCTTCCTAATTTCAAATTTTGGGTTGTGCTTCTAGTCCCAGTTTTTCTGAATATTTTTTAAAAAAACGAATTTTGGCGTCTCGTCCTGGGTGCGCAGTAAATTTTGCAATACAAAATCTAAAACCTTGGCTGGAGCACATCGAGGCTAACATTTCAGAGTTTTGCCAATGTCCGGCCCCCCCGTCCATATTTCCTGGTTCCGCCAGTGGGCTCGAGTCGGTCCGTCCCACAAAGAGGACCTGGTCGCCCAGGTGACCTGGGCCAGGTCCTTTACCTCTGACGACCACTCTCCCTTCTCCAAATCCGCCTCGAACACCTGAAGATCCATCGCCCGGTGATCAACCTTGTGCCTACCTGTCTGGCGAGGAATCCTCCACCGCACCATCAGTAGCTTTTTCTTATCAGCTGACTCGACCAGATGGTGGCTATGGTAACCTGTTTCCCCAGCTGGCCGTTCCATGATTACATGCTCGAAGTGACTCCCTCGGCCAGCGAGAAACTCATGCACGAAGAGATTCTCTGTCGAGCTGACCGTGAAGATCTTTCCATGGTGGAAGGCTATGCTCTTGAAGACGAAGAATCGACAATGGTGTTCATCACCATCTACATTTGAGCATGGTCGCTGCATGGCTTTGTCGTTGTCGTCATACTGCCCGGCCGAAAGGAGACTTTTACGGTACCTTTTACTACTCATGAGAAAGGAGTAGTATGATTTCATTAGACGGCTCAGATTAATCTCCTGAGATTAGGCCCAGCAGGCCCAAAAGCTGTTAAGTATCAGAAAAAAAAGTGTCCAGAGTCAGCCGTCTCCACATCACACGCGACATCAAATCGAGACCTGTCGTTCACACGCCGCCGCCTCCAGACGACGACGGCGTCGCCTCCACCTGAAACGCGGCCACCGCCTCCAGATCACACACGCCCGAGCACGCCCCTGCTGCCTCCACCTGAACCGCGGTCACCACCTCCAGCTCACACACCGTCTCGGCTCGACTTCGCCGCTGCCCGAGCACGGCGCCGCCACCTACACGCCGCCGCCGCCTCCACCTCGGACGCGGACACCGTCTCGACTCGTCTCCCATACCGGAAAGCCAACTCGTTTCTTCTGCATAACGCCGGCCCAATCTCCGCCTGGCGGCCTGAGGCACGAGGTACGTGTTCCCCTCCATCATCTAAAGTGATGAACATTCAGTTATCTAATAGCGAGCTAATAGCGACGAGTATGAATAATCATTGCGGAAGAGAAAGCTACTTGTTTGCACTGATAGTCTACAGCCGGGCAATCTGGTTCTATGCTTTCCGTGTATGAATAATCCTTGAGGTTTGATTGTATAATTTGCAGTCCTATATCTTGCATGTGCCACCTCTTCCGTACAAAGACCTTGATTCTGAAATATTTGACTGATAACAAATACTGTAACCAGAATGATCATGTATAGTATTGTACTAGTGTAATTGTGTTATGTGCAAATGTTGAGAATCCTCACACGTGAGTCAGGATGTAAATGGACTGATCGGTGGACTAAATGGACTTGTCCACCCGAACCGCGTAACGATCAAATGGATTAAATGGCAGCCGTATATTATTAAATGGGAACTAGATGGTTTTCGTGGCGCCACCAGGCTTTAGGCGCTCTCCGCATCAAGCTCGCGCTTGGCCAGCTTACGCGCGCAGCTAGCTGATGCTAGAGCAGCTAGCAGGTAGGATACGACCAGCAGCTAGCACGTAACTAGAGCATCCAATCGGAAGCAGAAAAATTTAAAAAAAAAACTTGAATACACAATATTGCACCATTCTGACATTTGAATAATAAGCAACCGTACATTAGGAGGTATAAAACTAGTAAGTCCATTGATCCAACAGCAAGATCAGAATAATCCCTATTCTCAGCCAATTTGCAGAGTACAGGTAACAAACTCATACTTATAATGGATGATTCACCAAACAGATTAAATAGCAGAAAATTTCAACAGGAAGAAATTCAGACAAGTCAACCAGTTCCATCTTCAACACGTTGAAATAACATACATTATTCCAACAAATTTAGCAGCAGTCATTATTCCAACAAATCACAGAAAATTGCCAAGAGGAAACAATGAACTCTATACTAAAGGTATCACATTGGGAATCATAGACAGCGTACAACTTTCACAAGCCCAAAAGTGACAAGTTTCAAGGACTTTGTCAATTAGAAAATCTGCACTTTTTAGATAATGGAGCTTCAGAACTGATGTTGCCGCTGACGAAACAAATTCATGGCTTTAAATCCCATTCGCTGATGGAGCACTAAACAAAGTTAAGGTATTAGAGAATTACCAAGAATATGCATCACCTGAAAAGGGAAAGAAACAAATCGATATATGTTATAACCAGATCATCACTTGTTTGAAATCATGTCTATATAAACAGAAACAAATTAGTTACAGTTTTCACCAACCAAAACTTGCAGCACCAATCTAGCAAGACCCTCACAGCATAAAAATCACAACCAACTATATATCACAGTACAATACCATGGCATCTCGAAACAACAAAGCAAAGCAGGTTCATTCTAACTCATGTGATGTTATTACAGTGAGCAATAATTCCTAATCCCAACATGTCAGAAAAAACAATACAAAGAGAATACTCACTGATCATTTTCTTCCACAATATCAGCAAGTGAGCAATAATGTTTATACCAATCCTGCAAGCAGATTAAGGCTTCAACAGTTGTACTGTCCAACCTACTTCTGTAATCACTAACAACCCTCTGTCCTGTACTAAAAGCTGATTCGGATGGCACAACTGATGCTGGTACAGCAAGAATATCCCGTGCTAGTCGAGAAAGGACAGGGTACTTTGAAGAATGAAGGCTCCATCACTGAAGTATATCGAAATCTTCTTTGCGAGGGAACAGTTCCTCTTCCAAGTATCTATCAAGCTCATTGGTAGGCTGTCGCTGCTTCTTGCTCAAATGGTTGTCCCAATCAGCTAGAGGGTTACTTTCTTCCATCACAAGCTCATCAATATTCTCTCCTTGTGTTGATTCATTCACCAGCATCGACATTTCTGCAGAGTATTCCTTGTAGAGGCTGTCAAGTGCTTCTTTTACCTTACCCAAGTGGTCTGCAGCATCAGATCCATAGGCTTGCTGCAGTCGAAACTCGATGAAAACTGTACTTGAAGCGGGGATCAAGAATCACAGGAATAGAGTTTGCCAAATATGATTCTGTCCAGTACTTGTTAAACTTCTCTTGCATTGCTTTAACCATTGATTGGATCACTTCATCCTTTGATTCCTTTCTTGATGCTTCCTTCTCCAACAAAACCTTCACATTCCATATTTGATGAAAGTACAGATTTGATGTAGGGTAAGATGATCCAGAGACTACTTCCGTGGCTGTGTGGAAAACTTTTAGCATGGAACAAACTCTTGCAGATCAGATCTTTTCCACTCTTCGGAGGACGGACAAAACTTGTAGTTGGTGTCCTCTTTCCCCATAGTGTGAAATGCTTTACGGAAGGGAAAAGCTGATTCCAACATTAGGAATGTAGAATTCCACCGTGTGGAAACATCTATTGAAGGGAGTTTGCAGGAAATACCAACCCGTGCAACTACTGCTTTGAAGTTATCGAGACGAAGCTCAGAACTCTTAACATATTTCACACTTTCTCTTATATTATCTACCACACCTTTCATCGCTCTCAGCCCATCTTGAACAATAAGATTTAAAACCATGGCATGCACAGCGAATATGTAGTAATTTTCCTTCATAATGCAGGAAATCCTTGCTCACAAGATTTTCTCTCAGGTTATCAATCATGGTACCATTCACTGATGCGTTATCTACTGTTATACTGAAAATCTTGTCCTCTATGTTCCAATCTTGTAAACTCTTTAATAAAAGAGTAAACATAGCAACACCATTGTGGGGAGTCTCTAGCATACAGAACCTTATGACCTTTTTCTGCAACTTCCATTTTGCATCGATAAAATGACATGTTATACACATATAACCTAAAGTTTGGTTAGAAGTCCACATATCAGTAGTCAAAGACACCCTGCCAGCATATTTCTTAAACCCAGCACAATACCGAGACTTCTTGTCATGATAAGCCCGCATGCAATCATCTTTAATAGTAATTCTAGATACCATATCGAATAAGGGATTCAAACTTTTGACGAAGTCTATGAAGCCACTATATTCAACTATGGAGAAGGGCATTCATCCAGAACTATCATTCTTGCAAGTAGTGCTCGAGATACTTTTTGATCAAACTCCCAATTTTTAAGTGGAGATGCATGAGGAGATGAAACTGAAGAGTTCAACTTTTGAACAATGAGGTTTAAATCTGACCTTACTCTACATGTGTCCAAGTGCCTACGCACACCACTTGTACCAACACCTTGTCCAGCTGGAAGAAATTCCTCACAATGATTGCACTGAGCTTTGACAAGTTTTTCACGACGATAAATAGGTTTGAAGTCCTTCCAAACACTAGAAGTTAATCTGCGTGTTTTCCGTCCTAGTTATTGCATAGCATTATTAGAACACAATAACTTTATCAGGAGATGGGCAACACATAAACACTATCAAAAAGTAAAGTTAACTCGCCACGTGTAGTTTTCCTTGGACTACCAACCGGAGAACTTGCAGGAGATGGCGAACTTGTCGGAGATGGAGTTCTTGACGGTTTGGCCCTTTTCGGCAAAGGGGAACTTTCAGCCTCTTCCGGTATAACACCATGTGAAAACCTCCCTCTTTTGAGGTAGCCACTTCTGCTGGAGCCCCAAGTGGTGACCTCGACATATTCAATCTTGGTGACCTTGCCAGTGGTGACCTCACATACGGACAGCTTGTCACTCTTTGATTCAAATGTTTTACCGAAGGAGAACCTTGTCCCTTGATAACAAAACAGAGCAAACTCAGACCATGCTATTAATTCTACAATGGTAACTACAAGCAGATTTTGTATAAAAAAATACCCTCCTTGTCTTCGACTTCTGTTTTAGCTCCTTTCGCTGTACCTCCAGATCCATCTTGTTCTTCTTTTTCTTCTCCTGGTTCATCTCTTTCTGTTTCTTCTTCCTCTTCTTCTCCTCTAGCATCTCCAATCTGCCAGCTCAAATATTAAATGGGCAATAAGAAAACAAACAGGTACAATAGGGAAATGAGTACAAAGTGGGAGAGAGACGCACTTCCGCTGCTCATCAACGGCATCCCATATTTGCTTATTCTCATCCATGGCATCCCACTTTTGCCTCTGCTCATCAACATCATCATCGTCGCCTTCCTGGACAAAGTGGTGCCCTCGCCCGTCTACTACATCTGAGACCTTAACTTGCTTATCGACATCACCTGACAGCTTCACTTGCTCGTCAACATCTCCCAACATTTCCCAGCAATGGCCCCTTCTTGGAGCTGCAACGACTCCATGGACGAGCTGAAAAGGAAGCATATGTCTTCAGATGGAACTTAAGATGTACAACTTCAAATACTAATGAAGCAAACTTGGACAGGTTGCTGACTTGCTGGACAGTCAACTAATGAAGCAGTCTAGGATACCACATACACACGCTTAAATTAGGAACGATGAGTACTCATAATATTGCCTCTAGTATAAACCATAGCCAAAAGTAATTGCTCCGATAGATTTTGTTTGCGAATTTTTTTCCATTATAAACCTGTTTGTCATTCCCGAAGAAATGCATCAGCTGGCCAAACCAGCCAAATAATGCTCTAAATACTTACATTTTAATCTGCCCAGAAATCTGTAGGTGATGCCGTGTGCTTAAATTTCAAATATGTACCTTGAAAAAGAGTAATACTTTTCTTTTGCGAAATACTTATATTTTGAAGGTGATGCTGTGTGCTTAAGTACCGTAATTACCGTACTCACTAACTGCAGATCTTGTCAGGCAAGATAAACATACTATAGTCACATTTGCGTATGTGGAGTTATTTGATAATATGCAGCAGATCGATGGTAGCTAATCTATATGATGTGTCATAAAACTGAACTTTGAAACTTTGTAATGATGTGTAGGAGCAGAAGATGTCGCTGCTGGTGGCGCACCGCTGGTTATTGTCGGAAGGCGATGGCATGGCGTCGAGCGCATCCCCATCAGTGCGAGCATGAGATATTGATTTCAGTTAGAAAAATCTTAAGAATTTAAAGTATTAATTGACAGGGACATCTTTTGCTTCTTTTGGTCAGTACTAGCGAAAAGTCTTTACAATGTAAAGTCTTATGAATAGTAGTCTTCAAGATGCACTGACAATTGTTTCAAATGAAAAACAGAAAATCAGATAGTTGAATGATGCTTTTGTCCGGACTATCTAGTTGATTTTCAGATCTGCGCAGAATTTGCAGAATCTTTGGTCTGTCTTGAAGTACTTTGTGGCACTTTTTTTTGTTTTCTTAGTGATGTCTTATTGGAACCTGCATTAGGCTTTAAGACGTGAGTCTCAGTCTTGGTCTCTCGCTGATAAAATAAATACAGAGCGCGAAGTGGAACAAGGAGATAAACATGTTGTGCTGCTTGTATTCTATCTATATATAAAAGCTCTCCTCTCAGCCTGCTGTTCGCGTGAGGGACCTATCCGTAATTTTGTGAAAACCTAGGGACTTTATCGCAAAAATTCCCGCACATCTCGACCTTCTCTGCTCTCTCCTTCCCCACGCACGACCGGAGCTGCCACCGCCGCCGCCGCGTCGTGCAGCCGCTGCACGCCTTTCCGTTCAGATTGAAGACCACCCGTGAGACGGCCTCGCCTCCCTATCCATCCTCGCCAAAAATCGCGGGCCGGGAAGCTCGGAGACACCCGCGCCGTCGTCGTCTTCCCCGTGACCGTCCGCCGCCGCCGTGCCCCGATTCGCCGCCTCCCGACCTCGCCTTGCCCAGCGCCGCCACACATCAGTTGCTCGCGACGCGCCGCATCAACCACGCTAGGCCGTGCCATCTCTATCGGCCTCCAGCGACGCCGCCATGATCGACATGGTTGCACGGGGAAGACGGCAGCCATTGCTGACGTCATCAGATGACGTCAGCACGGGCCCACCAGTCAGACTCCCGTTCTTTTCGACTTTAACAATAATTACGTAAAAAACGTTGATATTTATTAAATTTATAACTTTTAAACCGTAATTCAAAATTACACAAATGATATATCAAAATTTGCAGAAATATACGAGTTTTTGCACATTTTACATTTCAAGAAATTTTAAAATTTCAGAAAATTTCAAACTTTCCACATAACCTAATAAATGTCCATTTTGTTTAAAATTTGTAATCTACAAATCAAAATAATACAAATAATATATCAAAAATCTCCAAATTTACCAAATTTCCAAACTTTTCACACAAAAGTTGAACCGAAAAAAAATTGTGCACAACAAAATGCAAATAACATATCAATTTTTTCTCAAATTTCACCAAATTCTCAAACTTTCCACATAAAAGTTGCAACAAAAAACATGTGCACATTTTATATTTCAAGAAATTTTAAAATTTCAGAAAATTTCAAACTTTCCACATAACCTAATAAATTTGTAATCTACAATTCAAAATAATACAAATAATATATCAAAAAATCTCCAAATTTACCAAATTTCCAAACTTTTCACACAAAAGTTGAACCAAAAAATAAATTGTGCACAACATATTGCAAATAACATATCAATTTTTCTCAAATTTCACCAAATTCTCAAACTTTCCACACAAAAGTTGCAAAAAAAAAACATTGTGCACATTTTACATTTCAAGAAATTTTAAATTTCAGAAAATTTCAAACTTTCCACATAACCTAATAAATGTCCATTTTGTTTAAAATTTGTTGGAATAGTTTCCCATACAATTTTCTATCTTCCCGTTGAAAAAAAAATTCCAAATGGATTTCAAAAATTTCGATCACAACGGGCACATTGTGTCACCACACTAAATTTTCCAATAGTATTATCCATTGTAAACATGGTCTCCCCCGCAATAATTTCCAGATGATAATATTTAACCGCATCAGACAAATAAACATGAAGGTTATTCTTTTTTAAAACATTTTTTTAGAAAATGTTAGATTTCTGACAGGTGGGACCAGTTCACTTAAACAATTTCCATAAAATGAAAAACGTTCAAAAATCAATAGCTTCGAATCTATCCACCGAATAATATGAATAATACGTCCAAACAATCAGACAAATAAATATTAACTATTTATGACACAAAACAAGCATGATTGAATATTCCAATTTAGTAAATATTTCGAGAAAAATCCAAATGCACTTCCTCTAATTATATGAAGTTAAATTTATTAAATGCTCATATAATGCATTTTCTCCAATTACGGACTTAAATCAAACACTTCAATTTGGTAATTATTTGGATGAAATCTAAATGAATTTACTCTAATTAGGAAATTCAATTCAATAAATGTGCATTTCCACTTATTATATACTTAAATTAATTATTAATGCAAAAATAAAAATTTAACATTTCAATTCGCTATGTATTTGGGGATACCCCACACAACAAATTCCGACGAATTTCAACATTTCGATTCCCGGCGGGTCTATTTCAAACTCACTTACATTTTTCCCGATGACAACTGACTTTCGAATTCGCAAACCTTCTAAATTAAGCTTACATTTCCTTCTGCGAACATCATCTCCCAATTTCTTTACTATTCCCCAAAAATAGCGTACATATATCCAATCCTCTAAAACTAACTAAACGAAATATTACTGTTGCTTCTAATAAATATAAACATTTATCAACAAACCAAAATGACAGCAAAATTTCTCACCATGGGCGCGGCGTGCCGACGCGTCTAATTCCACTAGTAAGAGATATGGTGCTGCCTGTAGCTGTGCAGCAGATCGGCGACATGTTGTTTGCAGCCTTTGCTTGCTCTCTTCAATTGCTTGTAAACTGGACTCATTGCAAAATTTTCGTCCATATTTTTTCTCTTTACTAGTGTTAGAAATCACCACGGAATAATATAATCAAGCAAATTAAAAATCAGCTGTGAGCGTTATTCACTCGACATTGTGCTACGACACCAGTCACACGGCGTCGTCGACAACGTGATGTTAGAAGGGCCTTGGGCCGTATCAAGGCAACGACGGCCCAAGATGGAAGGCAGAGGACGGCGTAGTACTTCAGCCGTGCTGAACGGGAAGAGAACCATCGTTGATCATTATTGTAACAGGCTAGTTCCTGCTTCTTCCTCTCTCTGTCTCCGCACGGATCCTTCGTGTGTGATGTGTATCCCAGATCGGATCCAGCTGCCTGTGCGTGACGCGAGGACAGTGATCTAGATCATAGCAAGTGGTATCAGAGCCAGGCTTCGTTCCGGGGAAAATGGCGGAGGTGACGCTCGCTGACCTCCAGCAAATGCTGGCCGCCACGGCCGCAGCAAACAAGGCGACGGCAGAGGCGGGGCAAGTCAACGCCCAGCGCATCTCGGAGATCAACTCTGCGCTGGACAAGCTCGTGCTCTCTCAGCAGGAGATCTTCTGCACCTCCACCCGTGTGGAATCCACCATGCCCGCCAAGTGTTCGACGCTGGGTTTCAGCCCCAACAGCGGCGGCACGGAGGTCGGATTCTCGTCTATGCAGCCGGAGGACTCAAGTGCCGACCAGGAGCTCGCGTACGACTGCGACAACGCCACCAGCAGCCCAGACGCTGTGGTGCCCGCCAAGTGTTCGACGCTGAGTCTCAGCCTCAACGTCGGCGGCGTCGAAGCTATGGACTTGTTTCCGCAGTCGGGGATTGTTTCCACGGTCAGTCCTGGACCCGTGGGAGCTCCGCTGCCCTCGAGCATGCAGCAGTTCGGCATCCTCAAGCCGGACAAGCATATGCCCACCACCTGTTCGACAGGTGTCCTCGACATCAACACCGACGCCAAGAGCGCCAAGCGAGACGCAGGCACCCTACAGGAAGGCTTGGCGTCCACCCGTGATGTAGCTGTACCACTCCCTGCAACCACGCCACCACACCCTCCAGATCAGCCCGGATTACTTCTGGGTCGGCCACCGCCATGGCCTCTGTGGATGGCATCGTGCTTGCCCTCCACAACACACAGATGTACATTGTTGCTACCCGTGCTGTCAGTTTCTCTAGTTTCGTGTTCGATGACGACTGCGCCTTCGTCCACCATGACACGAGCCACGGTGTTGCCTTCCGTTAGGCCTTGGATGGTGTCACCTCTGAGGGTGGACAGCAAGCAGGAGCACCATCACCTGTTCTGGCTGCTGCTTCTATCGGCGTGTGGGCAAGTTGAATGTCTGGGAGGGGTGAATGGCATGTGCACATCATCAATCGCACCACCTCACATCTCGACGCCTCTTCCTGACAGGTGCCAGAACCAGCTCCACCGCCTTCGACCGCAGGTCACAAGATTGTTAAGGCAAGTCCTGGGTCACCATCTTTACAGGGAAATGACATGATGATGACGTGCAAGTCTCTTATTTGGATTAAGTCTAAAATCAGTGCAGTTTTGTCCTTGAGATTTCTTTGCACGTTGCACATGGAGGATTTAGTCGACAAATTACTCAAGTCACCATGGGTCCTAGAAGTTCAAGCTTTAAGGGGTCAGTTTAAATGTCCACGCATGTCGCACTACTATGGGTCGGCTGCTAGCACAGAGGCCCGTGAACGAATCTGCTTGTGGCTTATAGTTGACATGGCAATTGAACAAGACCTTAGATTCAAAGTTGAGTATACTTGTGAAATTCAGTGTTCTTACTGTGCATTACAAGCATGCAGGGCTGACAATGTTCAACTCCTACGAAGTGGTTTGGAAAAGGCAGCAGACAGTCACAAGTTTGAACGACATCAAGAAATGCTTCCAAACTGGTTTGCTGGCCAGTCAACAAGTTCCAGTGCTTGTACAACTGAACCAATGTTCTTGTTGGATGGCATTGGCATTGGCATGACAACAATAGGCCGGGTTTTACTACATTTTCCATCATGGAGGTATGGTGTGTTTAGTCCCGGGGAGCAGCTTATCATGCCGGCGACCACCCAGCCATCAACCTTGGTGAATATCCACAAAGGCTACAGCCACACTGAGTGGTCAGGAGTGCCATTGACGACCATCATGGGTTGGTCAGTTTGTGTGCCCCCGCAGCCGCCAGACCCGCAAAGTTGGGCCAAGACATCCAAAAACCTTGTACCTGCAATACAGTTTCTGGCAATTGACATTCTTTGGAATATGTCCAGATTAAAGGAGTCTCATGTGGTCGGGTTGGTCACCACGCCATGGGATCCCGGGAGCAGCTTATCATGCCGGGGTCGTACTCTTGCGTCTGTTGTCAGGTGAACCATCAGCTCAAGCGTGGCCGCGGATTGGTCGATCAAGTGAGGGTCTCCTGGACAGGACTGGCATCATCCTTATGCAATTGGGAATCAGAGCAAGCTCTGCGTCACCGTTTTCCACTGCCCGGCACAGTGCCAACTGATGCTTGGAGCATGATAAGCTTCGATTTTGTCGAAGGATTACCACGGTCAGGGAAATATGATTGCATCCTGGTTGTCATAGACAAATTCACCAAATATGGGCATTTTACACCACTCTCACACCCTTATACAGCTCTGACTGTGGCAGAAAAATTTATTGACACAATATACAGATTACATGGCCTGCCCAGTGTGATTATCTCGGATCGTGATCCGGTATTCACAAGCAAAGTTTGGCAAGAGTTGTTCCGGCTGTCCCAGCAGTCTGTAGCTCGCCAAGGGAATCACAAGCTATCATTCAAGTACTTTGGCCCTTATGAAGTATTAGCACGCATTGGCAAGATGGCGTACAAATTGAAGCTACCAATATATGAGGTTGTTGGTTGTGTGCAAAAAAAAAAAAAAAAAAAAAAAGTAGGAAGCCAAATACATCCCGTGCTGCATGTGTCTCAACTGAAGAAACTGGTTCCTCCTGATCAGGTCATCCACTCTGCTTCCTCCCGTCAATTTCTTACTGATGGTTGCTTTCTAGTTCAGCCTTTGGAAGTTGTTGGCACACGAGAAATCAAGCGTGGCAAGGGATTTATCAAGCAAGTACATGTCAAGTGGATTGGAGTACCATCATCGATGAGCTCCTGGGAATCTGAAGAAGCTCTTCGGCAACGCTTTCCACGAGCCCCTGCTTGGGGGCAAGCAGGTTTTCAAGGGGAGGGACCTGCTACGACACCAGTCACACGGCGTCGTCGACAACGTGATGTTAGAAGGGCCTTGGGCCGTATCAAGGCAACGACGGCCCAAGATGGAAAGCAGAGGACGGCGTAGTACTTCAGCCGTGCTGAACGGGAAGAGAACCATCGTTGATCATTATTGTAACAGGCTAGTTCCTGCTTCTTCCTCTCTCTGTCTCCGCACGGATCCTTCGTGTGTGATGTGTATCCCAGATCGGATCCAGCTGCCTGTGCGTGACGCGAGGACAGTGATCTAGATCATAGCACATTGTGCACAACAGTAGCAAAACTCCTGACGTGTGCCATCTGAGACGTAAGAAAAATCATCTACTCTTTTCTCCCCAACAATGGTGGCACATACAAGCACGAACTTTGATACACAGCACCACTTCGACGCCTTGGACGACCGGAAAACGCGCGGGGATCCTCCCAATCACAGCACCACTTCGTCACCCTCCTCCCATCTCCTGCGCTACCGACAGCGATGCCTTGGACGACCGGAAAACTACCGGAGAACGACCACCTGAATGCGGCGGCGACACGGATCCGGCCGGCGTCAACGAGTGCGTTGAGGAGCTCCAGCAACTAGGGTTTCCATTTTGTGAATTTTGGGGAATTTGATCAGGGATCGAAAGCGAACCGAACCTAGTCGTTGCCATCTACCGTCGTGGGCCGAAATGCGAAATTTTCTCGGGCCGGCACCCATCTGATGTCTTGGGCCGGAGCCCATCTGCTGGAGGTCGTGAAATAGGCACCGGTATGACTTATACTACTCAAATTTTCAGCACTAGTAGGTTTCCATTTTGTGAATTTTGGGGAATTTGATCACAGATCGAAAGCGAACCGAACCTAGTCGTTGCCATCTACCGTCCTGGGCCGAAATGCGAAATTTTCTCGGGCCGGCACCCATCTGACGTCTTGGGCCGGAGCCCATCTGCTGGAGGTCGCGAAATAGGCACCGGTACAACTTATACTACTCAAATTTTCAGCACTAGTACGAATTGTTCTGAGCCCTTAGATGGACGAAAATAAATGGCCGTTATTGATTTGAGCGTACCACAAAACAACTGTCGAAAACATGATATTCTGAATAAACCCTCGAGGTGAAAAAGGAGACGAGATGAGCAGACGAGGAGATCCTGAGACCGATTGTGCCATGATGGGAGTGGATCACTACAGAGGTCCTGACCCCCAATATACGGTTTGTACAGGCGCGGGAGCTCTATAGACGTACCATGAGAGAAGGGATCGCAAAGGAAGCACACGTGAGACCGCTTGTGTTCGTACATGAGCCAACCGCCGAACGAGGCACGGCATGGCAGCCCTTTGGTGTGGCGAAGCGGCTCCGTGGCTTGCCGCCATTGCCATCTGACAACAAGGTTGTGTGGTAGAAGCCGCGGCCAAGATTGTGTAAGAAAATTAGGGCTTGGAGCTAATTCGGCCTACGCTCTATTCCTCTGCCTTATCGTGGTGGTGCCGCTCACAATGCATATTGAGACTAGAGGTGGAACATTTATATAGACTCCAAATTCCAGATAACTCAATCTGTTTCCAGATAGGACTCGTGACTTGTTAAACCAACCACTATCATTAACAGCCATTAACCGAGCCTATTACTGTTAAACAATTAGGTCCCAGCACGCATGTGTGAGTCATGCGCCGAGTTCGAATATAAAATCAAACTCGCAGGCTTTAACAATCCATAGAGCCAATCCTATGAACAACATGGCATTCCGCTCTATACTGTTCTCGGGTATAATTTCAGCATATTAATATACACAGTGTTCCAGTATAGCATACCGGCTTCCTTAAGCGCGGTGTTCCGTGGTACGTGTGACGTGTCCGCTCACGCGACGAGCAAACTGCGACCCTGCGCGATAAATACGGGAAGAGGAGAAAGAAGGAAAACAGCGGAGCAGCAGTTGTAGCACGCACCCACGATTCCTCAATTCATGGAAGCGAAAACTGCTAAAAATTCTCCACCGCAGATGCCCCTGTCGGAGGGGAGGGCTTCTCCGTGCTGCGCGCTGGCCGATGGGCGCCGCCGCTTGCACCGAGGGGAAAAGCCGATGTGTCCTCCGCGCGGGAATGCCTCCTCGGCCAATACGCCGGCGTCGTCACCGCCTCGAGGTGAGCGACCGCAGATGGAGGCGAAGAAGGATGGAGCTCGCGTCACCTCCTCCCGCCTCCGCTTGCTCTTCATCTTCCTCGGCTGCTGCTCCTCTTCGTCGCCAGCGTTTTCCGCGCACAAATCCGCCGCGGCCACAGACTCCCGTCTCTTGGGCCCGTCCAGGCCGAGTGCCTCCCTCCTCTTCTTCCGGTATCGGTCAGATCAGCCGGCCACGAGACGAATGGATCGGGGATGCCCGGAGCCGTGTAGCTACTCGAGCGAAATAACCAGCAGGTCTGATGTCGCCGTCCGCGTCTTGGTGGTGTAGCAGTCGGTGCAGGCCTTGGGGTCCCCGGAGGCCGTGCGCCTGTCCGGATCCAGCGATCCACTACCCTGCGGACAGATCGAGCGGCAGAAACGTCAGAACCTCCACCCGAACGACAGATAGAGCTCGGAAGCCAGCGGATCGGGAGCTCACCTTAGGATCGGATCGCCTCCCCTCCAGGACCATGGCCTCTCTCCTTCCAGGTCGCGGATGGTGTCTCCCCTTACAAGACCACTCAACCACCTCCAGTACCATCGTGTAGCCACCCCATGGCCGCCGGATCCTCTAATAAGGTAGCTGGCCTCCTTGCCACTATATGCTTCTTCCTTCTGCATATTTCATTCATGAGCTGCTCTTATTTTATTCTCAAACTGCTCAGGCTGGTTCTGTACGTGAATATTCATACGAAATTTGGGTGAATATTCATAGAAATAAGTGATCCAATAAGACAGTAGCAAGGTACTGATTGATGCAACTCTCTTGTATCGTTTTCATAGTACTGTTTAATTGAACTATTGTTAAGTTTGTTATCAGGGATAACCGATTCAGAAGTTACCAAATAAATATAAGAAATGTGAATCATAAATTCTTAACTGGTGGCAAGTAGTACCTGACCTTACTCGTTTAATCTAGAGGTGAAGGCCTAAGCTCCAATATTTGGAACCACCGTTGAAGACTTGAAGTACACAACTTTTAAGTGTTCGGTTGATTGTCCAAGCAGGAGAAAGATTGATGTTGAGGTCTAGGATTGAACTGAAGTGAATGTCTGAGTAACATGGCAGATGACTGGCAGCAATTGAGTGCCGGATCAAAGCGTCAAACATTATTTATATACACTTAGAGCTGACAATATAGCACTGGAAGCACATTTCTTATATTTGAACTTTGAAGTACATAAGTAGGCTATAAGTTCTAGATGAGGTGCTTTGATCTTGAAAGTGATCCATTTTGCTGCTACTAGATGTAACGATTTGTGCCCTTGATTTCCAAGGGCATATGTTCTGATTGATTACCTACAATTAACTTGTTCTTGCTTTTTCTGCACTCATGCACTTTATTTCTGCAGTTTAGGATGAAAGACATCATCACTGCAGTTTTGCCTCTGGCGCCACCGCTGCATCTATGTTGCTGCCAGATCCACATGCGGAGAAGGGGATGATGCTGCTCCTTCCTGCACCGTCACCTTGCTTCCTCCTCGCAACCATGGACAACCACGAGCAGATGCGAGCTCATCCGCAGACGAGAGCAGCCTAAGTGGTGACAGGGAGGAGCAGGTGGCAGGGGCCTACAATTCCTTTGACCGGGGCTGCTATCGGGACTTCTACCGGGATTGGAAACGTCCCGTTCGATCAAAACAATTTTTCTTGGTTCAGACCTTGCATCCTTCACTATTAACTCGAAGTTTTTTTTTTTGGCTGTGCCCTTCCATTTTGAATGTTAGATTCTTGAGTCACCGTTCTTTTTGCATTATTAAAATATTCCAAGCTTCATTTTGGATTGTAAAATATTCCAAGCTTCATTTTTTTTTTTTGCTTTGCCCTTCCATTTTGGATTGTAAAATATTCCAAGCTTCACAGGTTCCAATACTACAATCATGATTTTTAAAGATTTTTTGTTACAATTATAACGCCAGAAAGATATGTCCAAAGTTAATCGGTGTACCTACACGGCTACACCTCAGCATAGCCACGATTTTCTCACTGCAGAATATTCTCGATACATATATTTACTTTCTTATTTGTGGTTTCGAAGCACTTGCATACTTGTGATTTTCATCTCTTGTGCTTCTAGGCCTCCATCTACAAGATACCCGAAGTGTTGACTGTTTTGAAGCACTATGGCTAATGAATTCAGTGCCTTCGTTGCTGGTATAATTGTTAACTGTTAGTCAAAAGTTAAAAACTACGAGGTCTCTTTATAGTAAAACCTGGAGCCCACAAATACTTGCACTTGAAAATATTGGAAAATAAGAAATAAAGATAATTCACTACAGTATTTATGTCATAGGCTCGTAATGTCAGTTCAAGTTTTTGTGTACATGTGTGTTTCAGGAACCTTCACTACAATTGAGTTAAATCATCTCTATGGGTTTATGTCCAGCACATTCTTTATTTTCCCTGCAAATTTATTTTAGCTATTCTCTGCGCTTTCAACTTGCATGACATTATATACATGGAAACTTGGAAAAAATTATTACTATTGATTTAGTGTTTTTGTTACCAAGGTTTGTTGACATTAACTCACCTAGGATGTCGAGAGCCTTGGCATTGCTCAAATAGCTGCTTATTTCTGTTCATATCTATATTGTAATTTCGACACTGAACCAACCATGTTAAACATTACCACTGTAATTTCTTTCTAATTAACTGAGCCATGTCTTGATGGGCCAGCCTTAACAGATCTTATTGCCCTTGCAAGCCGGGCGACGATGGTGGACGCAACTAGCCAGTTATTATGGAGGTGGCACCGAGGATTGCAGGAGACTGTCTACACACTTAATAGATGGAACCCAGAGATGGCCGCTGGTTGTAATTCTGTGTGAAAATGGTTCTTGCGAAAATGGTTTTTGTGAAAAGGGTTGTTATTTCTCTTTCAAAGTTCTTCTTTATTCCTTGAGAAAATTCTTTGTCAGAATTCTCTTTGAATTACTCTGCTCTGGTTCAGCTAAGCAAAATAGAAATGCTGTCTTGTTTTTGTTCAAATTCAGTCCAGAGTCACCCAAAATGGAGCACATGAATTTAGTTAAGCAAGAATGTTACCTTTTTGTTTCCATAGTATAGATTGCACTTCAGTTAAGTATGAATCTTTGAACATGCACATTATAGGTTGCTCTGTCGTGTACTCTTCTATTTGAATTTATTGTTCCACCTTAATATGTAGAATTCACATAATTATAGTCCCAAACAGATGAAAAAACAGATGCAATTAGTGTAATTAGATATTTGTCCTCATTAAATTGTCTTACACTAAGAAACAAGTGCCTAATCCATCTAAGAAAGCTAACGGTAGAATTGCGCTCCATCTCCTATGCTCCCAACTTGTGCTGCTAAATCTATGAACTTACACCATCTGCTCTTTCACATTACCCCCTAAGAATGTCGTAGAAAGATTGACATGTCTTCTGCTTGCGGCATGGGCTGGATAGGTAGACGTGGGTGGAAATAAATAAATAAATACTCATACCATAACATAATAGTGCACATTTCGAGTGAGATTGATGTGGGAATAAACACATTATGATTGGAAAGAAATACATACTCATAGTAGAGACACAATGGAAGAGCAATGTTTGTTGCGACAGACTTAAGTGGCAATGCTATAGGAACTTGCAGACTGTCATGTTTGATTCCTGAGAATTAAACCAAACTTTGGTCGAATCATCTTTTTTTTTTGACATCCGTAGCAATGCACGGGCATTCAACTAGTTTCCTTAAGTACAATTCTACATCATTAATTCCCTGTTATTTCTGTGATGCTTCCACACTGAAGTTTGTAGTAAATATATAAAATGTTGCAAGACACAATTTCCTACATCTCCCACTTGACTGAAAACATTTTATTTCAGCTAAGTGAATTCCCATGCTATTACATGGTTAGGCATTAATTCCTTCCTTCAGTGCACTCACGTTGTATATAAACCATTGTGACATTTGGAGTCAAATTATCACAAAGTAACAGGTTATGATGCACCTTTCCACGACCTTAAGTTCACAAAGAAAATTCCTTAGCCATAGACCTTCCTTCAGTGCTTGATGCATCAAAGTATTCATATTTCATAAATAATGAGTACTAAATCATGTTTTCTTTGTACACCATAAAGACCTACAAAAGTAAATATTAACACATAACATAAAATAGATTACCTATCACCAAGGTCACAAATAGCGTCAATATATTAACGTAGTCGAAGGTTGAGATCATCAATGAATAATGAGCAATCTATATTTCCTTGACATTGCGTGACAAGTCCATTATGTGATTCCAAAATTTTCAATAAGATTCATATTCCGTTTGCTAATAATTCTAGCAAATCGTTTCCGTGCTAATCAAAATAGCAACAATTACAACGGCATGGCTAAGATCAGGTCGCACGAATAATGTCCCACAATAACTGGGGTGACAATTATTCTTCCTTTTTCCTTACGAGTTTAAATATAATTCCTCGCATAGTATCATTCCCTTAATCAAAAGGTACATGACAGGTTTGTACTTTTCCATAGAAAAATATATCAAAATATTATCTATGTAATTCCACTCCCAAAATGCTGGAAGTTTTAGACATACCTTTCATATGAAAGTTAGAACTGAACCAAGCTTTCACTTCCATCAATGTGATATTTTAAAACCAATAAGAACATAGTTAGCACATATATTGATAACACAAAACAATACAAACTAACCGTTGTATATGAATATCTTCCATCAGTAATAAAACCGTATGACCTGATATTCCATTGATGTGAAGCTTGTTCCAAAAAACATGATTGATCAACTCAATTAGCAAACACTGTCATTGTTCCCACCTCTAAATCCCAGAGTTTCCACAAAGTATAACACTTCCTTTGTGTAAATAATTAAACAAAACCGCCTTCTGTAAATTCCAGAGTTTCCACAAAGTATGAATATTTCCTTTGTGTAGAGAATTAAACAACAAACATAGAATAACTTCCACTAAGAATGTTGCATTAAACTTCCTTGTAAATAAATCCAATAACAACCTATAGGCATGCGGTTGTTTGAAAAAATAACAAGTTCCCAAACTTTTATTATTCATCATTGAGTTTATTCCTTCCCGCAATGTTTCCACCCATAGTTAACATTAGCAACAAGTTTAGTTTTTCTTTCCTCTAAAATATAGGGTAACTTTCTCAAATAACACACAATAGTAGCCAAGATATGAGCCCATTTTAATTCCTCCCACTTTTCCTAAGCATGTTAGTGTTGGGAGTGTAACTTGGTGTTTTCCTTTGAGTTTAGCACATATATTTCGGTGTGACTATTAATAAACACACCCTTCATGAGAAAATATCATATTCCTACTTTCCACCAATTTTCCCTTTTCCAGATCAAAATGAAATACCATTTGATCCACTAGAATATAAACATTAAAAATAAAATCTTGGTGTGCTATGTAGTAAACAATGATTCCAATTTCATACTACCAAAATATAAATAGAATACTTCCTTCCAGTTCACAAAATATAAACAGTGACTGTGATAAATAATGACTTACTCAACAAACAGTAGTATGTGATGCTTTCATAATCCAGTGAATAACCAAGAGTTGTATTCCTCCATTCAACCATGGAGTATATGACATAAGACAGCGGTGAATACTTCCATGCTCATCACATTAGTTTCAATTAATATTTCTGAAGTGTACTTCCCCCATCAATCAGTTTCAAACCTTGTACTCCTTTGATGAACTGATTTTCCACTTCAGTATGAGATGTTAATACAACAAAAAACCTTCCGACTTGTATTGTCAAAGATATTAATAACCATATCAAGTGAATCATGAAATAAATAAATATATCCACCTCAAGTAGGAGTGTCCAAAAATACCGTAAATATGTGTTGATAAAGTATCATAATCCTCCCACTAAAGCTTAGACTTCCAGAATTAATAATCCACTAATTTTGTTCCTTGATATGCGACCAAGTTGTAAATGAGATAAAATAATTGAACCTCTAATGGGAGTGTAAAACCAAATGTCACATTGAAGAGAAATCCATAACTGATAGTACTCCCACTTAAAATTTATAATTCCATAATTATCAAGAGTAATTCTGTTATAGAGCATGACCAAGTCATAAATATCATCAATAATAAATTCTGAGCATGTGATCCTATTATACTATTCCTCCCTATGGAGTTATCTTCACAACCAACTTCCAACGGTTTATCAATAGAGCATGAGACCGTTGTGTAAAATTCCATAATACACTAGTTTTTCCGTTGAGCAATAATTCCACCCTTCCTTTTCCAAATAGCATACATAACCAAAATTTCCGATAGAGAAGTGTACATTAAATTCCTTCTCATCGTAGGTGAATATAAGAACAGTAATAATATTCCTCCATAAACAGAGTTTGATTATAGAATTTCCAATTCCAAAGTATATATAATTTATCATTAGTGACTAATTAAGCAGACTTATTTTTCCTTTGGGACTGTTCACATGTCAATAGATTTGCTATTGTATTCCATCAAATTATGACGTACTCCCTTCGTTCCATGATATAAGGTGTCTAAGGTTTTGGCACGGATATTAAGACACTAGTATTTTACATGCGGTGCACTAATTTTATACCGGAAAAAATCGAGAAAAAGAGTCCCGATTAGATGCAAACTGAAAACAATCTTTCAAATTCCTCCATTCCATTTTGTGACTCGTTTTTTGGTGGATAAAATTGCCCATAAATTCCAAGACACCTTATATTTTGAATTTTTTCTCAAAACCTTAGACACCTTATATCAAGGAACGGAGGGAGTACATGCTAAGTCTAAAATCCAACTATATGGAAAAGTGGTGATAAACAAATATTTGTACAAAACAATAAATTGGACATACCTTAAGAGAAGATCAAATTTCCGCCCTTAGAGCGTTGTCCATCTTCCTTAAGTGAAGATCAAATTTTCCGCCCTTGAAGTGTTTTCCATCTTCCTCCAAATATAAGTGATGTCAATTTCAATATAAATAAGCTTGACGCATTTTCATTGTCGTTACAAAAGAAAACTCCAGTGAAATTATTAAGTACTCCGAGAGCTTTCAGAGTATTCCGGCAAGTACCCATATATTCCGGTGATAAAGTTTACACCGTAGCAATTAAGAAATCATGGTGACAAAATAAATAAATAAATCCATCTGACAAAGAGTTTAATAAATTCCCTCAGGGTGCATTTCAACTTCCTCTAAAAGCTGAGTGGTGTCCAATAAAGGAAGTCAACAACAAAAAAAAAACTTTTCCAGGTTACATAATTATTCCATGTAATCTGTTTACTCACATATTCCGTAGCTAACGAATCAATATTGATTTAACTATGTGTACTATTATATTTCCTTAGCCAAAATTCCATAGTTTTCCTTTTCCGGTTAGACATATCAGTGACATAATCAATATTCTTTGCAGAACAATGAAAACCTTATTTTTCCTTTCTAAACCGTGTAACTAAATTCATATTATATGAATATTCACATTCCGCATAATCCAGAGAAAATTACGTGGGATGTTATTGTAAAGTAAAGTGTTACCGATCTTATCTGAGTAGACTTGAAGGCAGAAAAATACCTGCGGAGATTTCGACGCATAACACGCGTAATTAATTTCATTCAAACCTTTCCGTTGCCCAGCCATATTTTCCGAGTTGACTAGGAGAAAAATCGGTAGGAGAAACAATAATCCAGGTCCAGACTTCAAATATGCAAATAAACCTTGTTTTCCGAGATTTCCGTGATTGTTCAAAGGACCAACACAGATGGCAGTATACATGGGCATGTGTCGGGCTAGGCCGGGCTTCGGGCCGGGCCTGAAAAAGCCCACGGGAGAATCCCAAGGCCAGGCCCATCCGACCTTCGGGCCTATATTTAAGGCTCAGGCCCACCCATAACAACAAAATCCCATCGGCTTTCGGGCCTCGGGCCGGGCCTCTTCCTTAAAACGTCAATATGCGAAACCCAGGCCCACACGACCATCGGGCCGAAATTTGAGGCCCAGGCCTGGCCCATGGACAAGCCCAGGTCGGCACTGACCCTGGAATTTCTGGCCGGGCTGGGCCGGGCTTCCCATGGCCAGGTATAGATGGCAGCAGCCTTCCCTGTAACTGTGAGTCATTAAGTTGATTACCTTCCTCGGTTGCCCGGCCGTGGAGTGAGATGCCTGATAGCTAGCTGCTTGATCCGTGCTCGCCAGGTTCATTGGTCCAGAGATGTCGAACTTAACCTAGATGCTGTGCTTCCGAGCCAGCAAAGCAAGTACTGCTACTTGATTTCCGAGTTGTAGTCTTCCTCGAACCACCAACGAATTTGTACCTTTCTGATCCTGGATCAACTTGCTAGCCTTTTGCAGAGATCCTTGATTCCGTTGTGTGTCCTCGATGGTCACAGCACGCGTGGCAGGCTTCCGGGATAGATCGATCTGACTGAGAGTCATGACGGATTTGATCGGCGACCTCCCTAGCAGAGTTGCCCAGCGGATTCGAAATCCCGGCCGGCGGCGACGAGAATTTACAATGGATTAGACTTCCGGCCGCACGACCGAGATGAGTGCGTAGCGGATGAAGACGACGACCACGGCACAGCGAAAAACCGCGAGGGGACGGACCGCCCATGTGTAGCTGAACATGGTGGCGATCGCGACGGTGATGAGCGTTGCAGCCGATCTTTCTTCCGGTCGGCGATCAACCATCGACTCTGATACCAATGTAAGAAAATTAGGGCTTGGAGCTAATTCGGGCTACCCTCTATTTTTCTGCTTTATCGGTGGTGCCGCTCACAATTCATATTGAGGCTAGAGGGTGAGACCTTTATATAGACTCCAAATTTCAGATAACTCAATCTGTTTCCAGATAGGACTCGTGACTTGTTAAACCAACCACTATCATTAACAGCCATTAACCGAGCCTATTATTGTTAAACAATTAGGTCCCAGCACGCATGTGTGAGTCATGCGCCGAGTTCGAATACAAAATCAAACTCACAGGCTTTAACAATCCATAGAGCCAATCCTATGAACAACCTGGCATTCCGCTCTATACTGTTCCCGGGTATAATTCCAGCATATTAATAAACACTGTGTTCCAGTATAGCCGTACCGGCTTCCTTAAGTATATTTCCTTAAGTACAATTCCACATCATTAATTCCCTGTTATTTCCGTGATGCTTCCACACTGAAGTTTGTAGTAAATATATAAAATGTTGCAAGACACAATTTCCTACATCTCCCACTTGACTGAAAACATTTTATTTCAGCTAAGTGAATTCCCATGCAATTACATGGTTAGGCATTAATTTCTTCCTTCAGTGCACTCACGTTGTATATAAACCTTTGTGACATTTGGAGTCAAATTATCACAAAGTAACTGGTTATGATGCACCTTTCCACGACCTTAAGTTCACAAAGAAAAATCCTTAGCCATAGACCTTCCTTCAGTGCTTGATGCATCAAAGTATTCATATTTCATAAATAATGAGTACTAAATCATGTTTCCTTTATACACCATAAAGACCTACAAAATTAAATATTAACACATAACATAAAATAGATTACCTTTCACCAAGGTCACAAATAGCGTCAATATATCCACGTAGTTTAAGGTTGAGATCATCAATGAATAATGAGCGATCCATATTTTCTTGACATTAAGCGACAAGTCCATTATGTGATTCCAAAAAGTTCAATAAGATTCATATTCCGTTTGCTAATAATTCCAGCAAATCGTTTCCGTGCTAATCAAAATAGCAATAATTACAACGGCATGGCTAAGATCAGGTCGCACGAATAATGTCCCACAATAACTGAGGTGACAATTATTTTTCCTTTTTCCTTACGAGTTTAAATATAATTCCTCGCATAGTATCATTCACTTAATCAAAAGGTACATGACAGGTTTGTACTTTTCCATAGAAAAATATGTCAAAATATTATCTATATAATTCCACTCCCAAAGTGCAGGAAGTTTTAGACATACCTTTCATATGAAAGTTAGCACTGAACCAAGCTTTCACTTCCATCAATGTGATATTTTAAAACCAATAAGAACATAGTTAGCACATATAATGATAAGACAAAACAATTCCAACTAACCATTGTATATGAATATCTTCCATCAGTAATAAAATCGTATGACCTTATATTCCATTGATGTGAAGCTTGTTCCAAAAAACATGATTGATCAATTCAATTAGCAAACACTGTCATTGTTCCCACCTCCTCTTAATCCCAGAGTTTCCACAAAGTATAACACTTCCTTTGTGTAAATAATTAAACAACAACACCTCCTCTAAATTCCAGAGTTTCCACAAAGTATGAATATTTCCTTTGTGTAGAGAATTAAACAACAAACATAGAATAACTTCCACTAAGAATGTTGCATTAAACTTCCTTGTAAATAAATCCAATAACAACCTATAGGCATGCGGTTGTTTGGTAAAATAACAAGTTCCCAAACTTTTATTATTCATCATTGAGTTTTTTCCTTCCCACAATGTTTCCACCCATAGTTAACATCAGCAACAAGTTTAGTTTTTCTTTCCTTTACACGGCATGGCCGGAGACAGCAACGTGCGCTGGTGTTGTGAGGCCAGACGCCAGTCGCGGCAGACGGCGCCGAAACTGAGGCGGTCCATGTGGCACAGTAGCCGGGAGAGGATGACGCCCGCGACGTCCGGCGGGAGGTCCGGCCAGGATGACGATGATGAACAAGTCTTGACGAAGCACAGACCCATGGTCGATGCGATTAATCGATCAAAGGATGCTTCCTTCTTGCCTCGATTTTTTTGTTCGGCGGACACAACTACTGATCGAGATGATGCTAGCTGGATTCCGATCGGTGGAATATGATCAAACAAGGTTAACGCAGGTCCACAATTTATGCAACTCAGGTGTAGTATCAACTGAGCTAGAAATCGAACCTGATTTGGACTCGACTAGTCAACTTTTGACAGGATTTCCGTGTCCGATCGAACATGTTTTGGACTCTGAAATAATTAACAAGTGTGTACGGGTGTACGTATTCATGACCTCCCATGCTCACTCGAGCCTGCCGCTCTCGACCAGGTCCGCATCCCTTCCTCCGTTCCTATCTCGGCCTGATTCATCTCGATCTCGCTCGCTTGGGAATGATCCTGCGAGCTGCCGGATGATTTGCAGGTTGTGGCTGCGCTTCCCTTCTCCTCTCACTACTCTGTAAGAATTTGTGTCTTGCAACATTTTATTTCTATACTACATTCTCCGGAATTAAACTTCATGTGGAAATATCATGGAAATAACGGGGAACTAATGATGTGGAATTGTACTTAAGGAAATATACTTAACAAAGCCGGTACGTCTATACAAAAATATAGTGTATATGAATATGCTGGAATTATACCCGGGACAGTATAGAGTGGAAAGCCAGGTTGTTCATATGTTGGCTATATGAATTGATAAAAGCATGTGGATTTGAATTATTCAAATTCAGCACGTGACACACACGTGTGCTCGTGGGACTAATTGCAGATTGAAACTCCTAGATGGTTACCGATGATCGTGGTTGGTTTGGTTAACCTAGAGTTTCTGGAATAATTATCTGTGGAGTTACGGTTTAAATAAAACCGGAATTAGCACTATATAAAGGCCCCTAACCCCTAGCCTCAAATTGATCATTGTGAGCGGCACCACGGAAAAGGGTCGAGGAATAGGGGTTAGCCTCGAATTAATATGGACCATCATGTCTTGGCTATTATTGTCTGTTCTTTGAGGAAGCCCCTCTGTGTTTTAGAGGAAAAGGTACTTAAACTTGTTACGAGTGTTCACTATGGGTGAAAACATTGTGGGAAAGATTAAACTCAACAAGGAGGAATAATATATTGGGAACTTATTATTTTACCAAATAACCACAAGCCTATAGGTTGTACAATTATTTAATTACAGCTTAATGCAACATGCTTAGTGGAAGTTACAATTCCAAGCTTGTTGTTTAAATTCTTTACACAAAGGAAATATTTATACTTTGTGGAAATTCTGAATTTAGAGGAGGTGTTGTTGTTTAATTTTTTCCACAAAGGAAATATTTATACTTTGTGAAAACTCTAGAATTTAGAGGAAGGTGTTGTTGTTTAATTCTTTACACAAAGGAAATGTTTATACTTTGTGAAAACTCTGGAATTTAGAGGACGTGGGAATAAAGACATGGTTTGCTAACTGAATATATCAATTCATGTTATTGGAACAAGCTTTAGATCAATGGTATATCATGTCATATGGTTTTATTAATGATGGAAGACGATCATATACAGAGGTTAATGTGGATTGTTTTGTGATTTTACTATATGTGGTAACTATGTTTTTATTGGTTTTAAAATATCACATTGATGGAAGTGAAAGTTTGGTTTGGTTGTAAGTTTCTTATGAAAGGAATGTTCAAAGTTTCCTACATTTTGGGAGTGGTATTACGTAGAGAATATTTTGATATATTTTACTATGGAAAACTGTAAACCTGTCAATAACCTTTCATAAAGGGAATGATACTCTATGAGGAAATTATGTTTAAACTCATAAGGAAAAGGAAGAATAATTGTCATCCCATAATTATCGTGGGACATTATTCATGCGACCTGATCTTAGCCATGCTTTAGTTGTCGCTATTTTGATTAGCATGGAAAACGATTTGTTGGAATTATTAGCAAATGGAATATGAATCTTATGAAGATTGTTGGAATCACATAATGGACTTGACGTGCAATGTCCCGGAAATATTGATTATTCATTACTATTTGATGATCTCAACATTCAACTGTGTGGATATATTGACGCTATTTATGAAAAATTGGAAATAGGATTTCGATGAAAGGTAATCTATTTTTGTGTTATGTGTTAATATTTACTTTTGTAGGTCTTTATGGTGTACAAAGGAAACATGATTTAAATATTCTTTGTTTATGAAATATGAACACTTTGATGCATCTCATACATTGAAGGAACGCATATGGCTAAGGAAAATTCTTCGTGAACGTAAGGTCGCGGAAAGGCACATCAAAACATGTTACCTTATGATAATATGAGTGCTAAAGTCACAAAGTTTATATGCAACATGGATACACAAAAGGAAGAAATTATTTTCTAACCATGCTAATTGTGTGGGAATTCACTTGTGGAAATAAAATGTTTTCAGTCAAGTGGGAGATGTAGGAATTTGTGTCTTGCAACATTTTATTTGTATACTACATTCTCCGGAATTAAACTTCATGTGGAAGTATCATGGAAATAACAGGGAACTAATGATGTGGAATTTTACTTAAGAAAATATACTTAAGGAAGCTGGTACGTCTATACTGGAATACAGTGTATATGAATATGCTGGAATTATACCCGGGACAGTATAGAGTGGAAAGCCAGATTGTTCATATGTTGGCTATATGAATTGATTAAAGCCCGTGAATTTGAATTATTCAAATTCGGCACGTGACTCACACACGTGTGCTCGTGGGATTAATTGCAGATTGAAACTCCTAGATGGTTACCGATGATCGTGGTTGGTTTGGTTAACCTAGAGTTTCTAGAATAATTATCTGCGGAGTTACGGTTTAAATAAAACCGGAATTAGCACTATATAAAGGCCCCTAACCCCTAGCCTCAAATTGATCATTGTGAGCGGCACCACGGAAAAGGGGCGAGGAATAGGGTTAGCCTCGAATTAACATGGACCATCATGTCTTGGCTATTATTGTCTGTTCTTTGAGGAAGCCGCTCTGTGTTTTAGAGGAAAAGGTACTTAAACTTGTTATGAGTGTTCTCTATGGGTGAAAACATTGTGGGAAAGATTAAACTCAATGAGGAGGAATAATATATTGGGAACTTATTATTTTACCAAATAACCACAAGCCTATAGGTTGTACAATTATTTAATTACAGTTTAATGCAACATGCTTAGTGCAAGTTACAATTCCAAGCTTGTTGTTTAAATTCTTTACACAAAGGAAATATTTATACTTTGTGGAAATTCTGGAATTTAGAGGAGGTGTTGTTGTTTAATTTTTTCCACAAAGGAAATATTTATACTTTGTGAAAACTCTAAAATTTAGAGGAAGGTGTTGTTGTTTAATTCTTTACACAAAGGAAATGTTTATACTTTGTGAAAACTCTGGAATTTAGAGGACGTGGGAATAAAGACAGGGTTTGCTAACTGAATATATCAATTCATGTTATTGGAACAAGCTTCAGATTAATGGTATATCATGTCATATGGTTTTATTAATGATGGAAGACGATCATATACAGAGGTTAATGTGAATTGTTTTGTGCTTTTACTATATGTGCTAACTATGTTTTTATTGGTTTCAAAATATCACATTGATGGAAGTGAAAGTTTGGTTTGGTTGTAACTTTCTTATGAAAGGAATGTTCAAAGCTTCCTACATTTTGGGAGTGGTATTACATAGAGAATATTTTGATATATTTTTCTATGGAAACTGCAAACCTGTCAATAACCTTTCATAAAGGGAATGATACTCTATGAGGAATTATGTTTAAACTCATAAGTAAAAGGAAGAATAATTGTCATCCCATAATTATCGTGGGACATTATTCATGCGACCTGATCTTAGCCATGCTTTAATTGTTGCTATTTTGATTAGCATGGAAATCGATTTGTTGGAATTATTAGCAGATGGAATATGAATCTTACGAAGATTGTTGGAATCACATAATGGACTTGACGTGCAATGTCCAGGAAATATTGATTATTCATTACTATTTGATGATCTCAACATTCAACTGCGTGGATATATTGACGCAATTTATGAAAAATTGGAAATAGGATTTCGATGAAAGGTAATCTATTTTTGTGATATGTGTTAATATTTACTTTTGTAGGTCTTTATGGTGTACAAAGGAAACATGATTTAAATATTCTTTGTTTATGAAATATGAACACTTTGATGCATCTCATACATTGAAGGAACGCATATGGCTAAGGAAAATTCTTCGTGAACGTAAGGTCGCGGAAAGGCACATCAAAACATGTTACCTTATGATAATATGAGTGCTAAAGTCACAAAGTTTATATGCAACATGGATACACAAAAGGAAGAAATTATTTTCTAACCATGCTAATTGTGTGGGAATTCACTTGTGGAAATAAAATGTTTTCAGTCAAGTGGGAGATGTAGGAATTTGTGTCTTGCAACATTTTATTTGTATACTACATTCTCCGGAATTAAACTTCATGTGGAAGTATCATGGAAATAACAGGGAACTAATGATGTGGAATTGTACTTAAGAAAATATACTTAAGGAAGCCGGTACGTCTATACTGGAATACAGTGTATATGAATGTGCTGGAATTATACCCGGGACAGTATAGAGTGGAAAGCCAGGTTGTTCATATGTTGGCTATATGAATTGATTAAAGCCTTTGAATTTGAATTATTCAAATTCGGCACGTGACTCACACACGTGTGCTCGTGGGACTAATTGCAGATTGAAACTCCTAGATGGTTACCGATGATCGTGGTTGGTTTGGTTAACCTAGAGTTTCTGGAATAATTATCTGTGGAGTTACGGTTTAAATAAAACCAGAATTAGCACTATATAAAGGCCCCTAACCCCTAGCCTCAAATTGATCATTGTGAGCGGCACCACGAAAAAGGGTCGAGGAATAGGGGTTAGCCTCGAATTAACATGGACCATCATGTCTTGGCTATTATTTATGTTCTTTGAGGATGCCACTCTGTGTTTGATGCATGTAAAATGCATACATGAACTTTGCATTATTTTACTTATATTCCAGTCATATTTGCATCATATAAGGGTTATATCACTGTTTTATAATGATTTTGGGAATATTTGACATGTTTCCTATTTTTTATGGAATTAACCCTGCGCAGGCAGAAAACCCTATTTCTATATTTTAATGTTTTAGGGACCCAAACGACGTCCAAATGACCTGGAAATTTACGAGCATTAGTTTTTGGAAGGAACAAAGCGTGGGAGCGAAGGAAGCAAACAAGCGGAGGCCCGAGGGCCGAGATGAGTGGGCCCACGTGGCCAGGTACATGGGTCGCGTGGGACCCCCCCTTTTGGCCCTCGGAGCTCCGTTGCCGTCGATCTTTCCTCCACCGACTCCGTTTTGACCAAAAACCTCCTATAAAAATAGTCCCCGACGTTCTCTGGAAGGAGCGCCGCAGAAACACAGAAACACCGAAACAGAGACCTGGAGTTGCAGATTGGAGGGGGAAAACTCCGGCGGGGCGCTGTGATACGTCTCAAACGTATCTATAATTTTTGATGTTCCATGCTTTTTTATACCAATTGCTACATGTTTTGCATCTACTTTATATCACTTTTATACATTTTTTGGGACTAACCTATTAACAAGATGCCGAAGTGCCAGTTCCTGTTTTCTGCTGTTTTTGTATTCCAGAAAAGCTAGTCTGGAAATATTCTCGGAATTGGACGAAACTACACGGGGGTGCCTATTTTTCCAGAACACGCCTGACGGAGCGAAGGAGCAGCAGAGGAGGGCCACCAGGGCCTCACACGCCACGAGGGCGCGGTTCCCCCCTCTGCCGCGCCCTGGGGTGGTGTGGGCCCCTCGGGGGTCCGCAGCCGCCGCCCTTTCGCCTACTTATTCCCCCCGACGCGAAAACCCTAACTACCTGAGCAAATATCCACGAAAAGATCCAGAGACGCCGCCGTCGTCAACCCTAGCTCGGGAGGGTTCAGAACCTCTTCCCGGCACCCTGCCGGAGAGGGGAATCGTCACCGGAGGCTTCTACATCGCCATGCCTGCCTCCGGAGTGATGCGTGAGTAGTTCATCCTTGGACTACGGGTCCATAGCAGTAGCTAGATGGTTGTCTCTCCACTTTGTGCCATCATGTTTAGATCTTGTGAGCTGCCCTACATGATCAAGATCATATTATTGTAATGCTACATGTTGTGTTTGCTGGGATCCGATGAATATTGAATATTATGTCAAGTTGATTATCAATCTATCTTATATGTTATTTAAGATCTTGCATGCTTTCCGTTACTCGTAGATGCTTTGGCCAAGTAGATGCTTGTAACTCCAAGAGAGAGTATTTATGCTAGATAGTGGGTTCATGTCTCCGTTTAACCTGGGAAAGTGACAGAAAGTTCTAAGGTTGTGGATGTGCTGTTGCCACTAGGGATAACCTAACGATGCTATGTCCACGGACATATGTGTTTGTTTACATTACGCACTTTACTTAATGCAATTATCCGTTGCTTGCAACTTAATAGCAACGGGGGACTCGGATGACAACCCGGCGGTGGATTATTAGTCATAGATGCTGTTGGATAACGATCTATGTATTATGTCGTAATGCCCAATTAAATATCATAGTAGTCAACATGTCATGTATATGCATTGTCATGCGCTCACTATTCGTCAATTGCCCAGCTGTAATTTGTTCACCCAACATGTTAGTTATCTTTTATGGAGAGACACACTAGTGAACTGTGGACCCCGGTCCATTCTTTTACACTGATTAAACAACCACAAACTGCAAACTGTTCCTTTTTCATTCTCTGCAATTTAATACTCATTTTCCACACCATACGTTTAATCCTTTGTTTTCAGCAAGCCAGTGAGATTGACAACCTCACTGTTTCGTTGGGGCAAATAGTTTGATTGTGTTGTGTGCAGATTCCACGTCAACAGTCCAGACTCCCTGCGACAGCTATTTTTCTGGCGCCGTTGACAACCTTCTGAAGAGTTGCTGCTCCTACTGGTTCGATAACCTTGGTTTCTTTCTGAGGGAAAACTTGCTGCTGACTACATCATACCTTCCTCTTGGGGTCTCCCAACGAACGTGTGTTTCACGTCATCAAGCTATTTTTCTGGCGCCGTTGCCGGGGAGTAGAAGTTCTTCAGGAAGCAGTCTGTCTCCCGTCAACAACAGCTATTTTTCTGGCGCCGTTGCCGGGGAGACAGCAGTCTTCTGCAAGGGGAGTTTCACGCTTCCAATCTCTTTTCTTTGTTTTTGTCTTGCTTAGTTTATTTTATTTTATCTTGTTTGCTTTCAATTATCAAAAACACAAAAAAATTAGTTACTTGCATTTAGTTTATTTTCAGTTTTGTTTTCTGTTAGTTATCATGTCTGGTTCGGATCATCATGTTTTGGTTCCTGAAGTTGAGGTTCGATCTTTTAAGCAACAAAGTGGAGAAAGTTTGAAAGATGCTTGGTATAGAATCAGCGATGCTCATCGTAGGTGTGTAAAAAATATTCCACTATGATCCTGCTTAGAAATTTTTATATTGGCATAACTAGCTGGTATAGATGTCTTGGACACTTTGACGGGAGGTAACTTTCTTGGTACCCCTGCGTTGGAAGCTAGTTATATTATTGAGAGCCTAGTAGGAACACCACCTGTTAGTAACATTAAAAATGAGATCACCTTGGAAGATGTTATAAAGAAATTGGAGTCTATAGAGAAAAATTTGCCAAATCTCCTTGATAGTACTAGCAAAGTTGATGAATCACTAGGAACCATTAATGAAAGAATTGCTGTTTTAGAAACTAGTACTATTCAAGATAATCAAAATCTTAGGATTGGTGAATTAGAGGAGGCTATGGATGTAATAAGTTCTACTTTTACCTCTATTAAAACTAAAAGGCAAAAGGCTTTTGTGGGGAGAAAGCAAAAATTTATGTATGTTCCAAAAATTTCTAAACCAAAACCCACGGGTGCGTTTAAAACGGATAACGTGTTCAATGAGCTTGAGGGTAAGTCACATAATGGTCTATTTAAATTTTCATCCCAAGAATTACGTAAACTGAAAAGTCCTAATGTGACAAACCCTGTTCTTGATGAAGCTTTTGATGAATTAGACCTTTCTTCACTTGGTAATACTTGATGCATGCTTTGTGCCTAGCTAAAAGGCGTTAAAGAAAAGCGCTTATGGGAGGCAACCCATTTTATTTTTCTGCAATTTTTTTTTATTGAGTCAAGGTGTTTGTTACTTCTGTAGCAACTCCTTTGTATCTTTATTTTCTCGCATTGTTGTGCCAAGAGTAGCCTCTAATGATAAGATGATGCTTAATTTTGATTGCTGCGCAGAAACAGATTTTTGCTGTTCACTGTACGAAATTCCTAAAATCACCAGATTGTTAATTAAATCTGAAATTTTTGTGCGTAATCTTTATGAATGTCTGAAACTTTCATTAGTTCAGAGTTTCTCGATCTGAGCGTCGTAAGTGCCTCGAAAAAATTCGTCTTTGCGGACTGTTCTGTTTTAGACAGATTATGCCTTTTTATTTTTCGCATTCTCTCTTTTACTAGTGTTGAGTGAAATTCTTTTTTGGGTGGAAGAGCTTCACATAACATCAGTGGCTGTAGCTAATGTTTAAAGTAACAAATCATATTGCGTCTTTACAGAACATGTGAATTTTTGATTATGCACTAACCCTCTAATGAGATCTACTTTGAGTTTGGTGTGACGGAAGTTTTCAAGGGTCAAGAGAGAAGGATGATATAATAGGATCAAGAAGAGTGAAGAGCTTAAGCTTGGGGAGGCTCCCATGGATCTCCCCAGCATATTTCAAGAAGACTCAAGCGTCTAAGCTTGGGGATGCCCAAGGCATCCCCTTCTTCATCGTCAAAATTATCAGGTCATCTCTAGTGAAACTATATTTTAATTCTTTCACATCATATGTGCTTTTCTTGGAGCGTCTGTGTGCTTTTTATTTTCAGTATTGCACTTTTATTTTCAATAAAGCTTGACTGGACCCTAGCATTCTTGATTGGGAGAGAGACACGCTCCGCTTTTTCATGAGAATACTCCTATTCTTCACTTATATTTGTTGAGTATTCATATCTAGCGCTGTTCAGCTTTTAGCTCTTGTTTTCATGTACTCTCTTGTTTCACTTATATTTGTTTGGAGAGTTGATGAAATAAATTGATTGGTGTTTGGTTGGTTCAGAAAATGTTGCATGTGGTAATTGGTATAAGGAAAAACTTGCTTAATCTTGTAGATCACTAAAATGGATAACTTGATGCTTGTCAATTGTTTTGAGTTAACAAGTAGATCATGATTAAATTGTGCATCACATGAGTTAAGCCTATTAGTGAAGAACTACCGTAAAGCTTGTTGAAAATTTGGTTTGCATCGGTGGTACCTCTAAGGTCTAGATATTTTCTAATAACAGGGTTTGGTTAACAAGGAAGACGGTATGAAGTCTTATAACGTTTGCAATATGTTTGTCATATAAAACTTGGTGTACGGGTTGATATTCTTGTTTGCTTACATAACCTTGCTAGCCTAAACTCTGTACTGAGAGGGAATGCTTCTCGTGCATCCAAATCCTTGAGCCAAAATCCATGCCATTTGTGTCCACCATAACTACCTATATGTGGTATTTCCTTGCCACTCCAAGTAAATTTTTCATGTGCTACCTTTAAATTATTCAAAATGTTATTATTCCCTTTTTGTGTCAATGTTTACTAGCTCATGAGGAATTAGTGTGGTTATTCTTTATTCTATTTGTCGAGTGGACTTTTACACCTGGACTAGTGGCATATACATCCGCTTATCCAATAACTTGCAAAAAGAGCTGGCAACGGGGTGCCCAGTCCCAATTAATTACAACTTTAACCAATTAATTCTCTTCACACTTTTGCCCTGATTCATCAGTAAGCAATGACAAACAGTGAAATACCTGAATGTGTGTAAACCAAAGAGAAAGAGGGATGATCTGCCTTGCTGGTAGAAATAACGTCCTTCATGGGAGCCGCTCTTAAAAGTCCGTTCGACAGGTAGAATACTGTTCTCACCCGCTACCATTCGTTGACAATTAACAAACACCTCTCAAAAATAGATACTCCTCCATGGTATGTGATTGATGGAAGGCACCCGAGGATTCGGTTAGCCATGGCTTGTGTTAGCAAGGTTGGGAGGAGTATCAAATATTTTATGCAATCTCTATATGCTTTCAAAAACCTAAAAGCTCTAGCACATGATTTAATCCCTGCTTCCCTCTGCGAAGGGCCTTTCTTTTACTTTTATGTTGAGTCAGTTTTCCTATTCTTTCTGTCTTCCACAAGCAAACACTAGTGTCAACTTTGTTACAACATGCGTTATATGCAATGTATTGGACTTGTTATACTACTTTGTGTTGACAATATCCATGAGATAAATATGTTGAAAGTTGAAGCAAATGCTGAAACTAAATTCTTCCTTTGTGTTGATTAAATACCTTTGTTAGAAACTATTGCTTTATGAGTTAACACTTATGCAAAACTGTTTGATGCTTGTCTCGAAAGTACTATTCATGAAAACGTTTAGCTTGTGTGATTCATTGTTTACTCATTATCTATTTGGTAGCAAATTATAGACCATTGACTTGGATCACTTCATTCATTTACATGTGCCTTGCAATATTATATGATCAAGATTATGATAGTAGCATGTCACCTCAAAAATTATTTTGTTTTTATCGTTTACCTACTCGAGGACGAGTAGGAACTAAGCTTGGGGATGCTGATACGTCTCAAACGTATCTATAATTTTTGATGTTCCATGCTTGTTTTATACCAATTGCTACATGTTTTGCATCTACTTTATATCACTTTTATACATTTTTTGGGACTAACCTATTAACAAGATGCCGAAGTGCCAGTTCCTGTTTTCTGCTGTTTTTGTATTCCAGAAAAGCTAGTCTGGAAATATTCTCGGAATTGGACGAAACTACACGGGGGTGCCTATTTTTCCAGAACACGCCTGACGGAGCGAAGGAGCAGCAGAGGAGGGCCACCAGGGCCCACACGCCACAGGGCGCGGCCCCCCTCTGCCGCGCCCTGGGGTGGTGTGGGCCCCTCGGGGGTCCGCAGCCGCCGCCCTTTCGCCTACTTATTCCCCCCGACGCGAAAACCCTAAGTACCTGAGCAAATATCCACGAAAAGATCCAGAGACGCCGCCGTCGTCAACCCTAGCTCGGGAGGGTTCAGAACCTCTTCCCGGCACCCTGCCGGAGAGGGGAATCGTCACCGGAGGCTTCTACATCGCCATGCCTGCCTCCGGAGTGATGCGTGAGTAGTTCATCCTTGGACTACGGGTCCATAGCAGTAGCTAGATGGTTGTCTCTCCACTTTGTGCCATCATGTTTAGATCTTGTGAGCTGCCCTACATGATCAAGATCATATTATTGTAATGCTACATGTTGTGTTTGCTGGGATCCGATGAATATTGAATATTATGTCAAGTTGATTATCAATCTATCTTATATGTTATTTAAGATCTTGCATGCTTTCCGTTACTCGTAGATGCTTTGGCCAAGTAGATGCTTGTAACTCCAAGAGAGAGTATTTATGCTAGATAGTGGGTTCATGTCTCCGTTTAACCTGGGACAGTGACAGAAAGTTCTAAGGTTGTGGATGTGCTGTTGCCACTAGGGATAACCTAACGATGCTATGTCCACGGACATATGTGTTTGTTTACATTACGCACTTTACTTAATGCAATTATCCGTTGCTTGCAACTTAATACCAACGGGGGACTCGGATGACAACCCGGCGGTGGATTATTAGTCATAGATGCTGTTGGATAACGATCTATGTATTATGTCGTAATGCCCAATTAAATATCATAGTAGTCAACATGTCATGTATATGCATTGTCATGCGCTCACTATTCGTCAATTGCCCAGCTGTAATTTGTTCACCCAACATGTTAGTTATCTTTTATGGAGAGACACCACTAGTGAACTGTGGACCCCGGTCCATTCTTTTACACTGATTAAACAACCACAAACTGCAAACTGTTCCTTTTTCATTCTCTGCAATTTAATACTCATTTTCCACACCATACGTTTAATCCTTTGTTTTCAGCAAGCCAGTGAGATTGACAACCTCACTGTTTCGTTGGGGCAAAGTAGTTTGATTGTGTTGTGTGCAGATTCCACGTCAACAGTCCAGACTCCCTGCGACAGCTATTTTTCTGGCGCCGTTGACAACCTTCTGAAGAGTTGCTGCTCCTACTGGTTCGATAACCTTGGTTTCTTTCTGAGGGAAAACTTGCTGCTGACTACATCATACCTTCCTCTTGGGTCTCCCAACGAACGTGTGTTTCACGTCATCACGCTGCCGGCGTGGTCTCCATCTTCTCCAACGACTTCTCCACCGTCTCCATGATGAAGAGGGAGTAGTCCACCTCTGGACTATGGGTTTGTGGAAGTAACTTATGTATCTCTCTCTCTTGAGCTTCACTAATTAGTACCGTATGAGCTGTTGAACATGATTACGGTCATCTATGTAATACCTTTGTGGTGGATCTTTTTATGAGTTAATATATGTTTGAGATTGCAATGGTTTTGTTTCAGTTATGAAAGTAGATGCATATTATGTACCCCGTTCTTATTTACTTGTTATGATCAAGCATGTTTATGAGAGCGTGTGAGGGGGGAACGTGTGTATTAGTTGGAGTAACGGGGGGTGGCTAGTGCAGTGAACGTGAGAGAAAGTTATGCGATCCACTTGGGTGTTTTACCTTACTTTGTTGCCTCACTAGGGATAAAAAGAAATACCATGCTACCGGAGGTGTGGGTGTGACCATTGCCACTACTCCATGACTAGATCTAGCATGTTCTTATTTTAACTTCATGTCATGATACTTATTGCTATACTCTGAGTTATCTTAATTACTGAGGTGTTATGATTTAGTTCGCATCTTGGTGGAGTAAGAGAGAGACTAATAATCAAAAGGTCTCTGTGTTAGGACGTGATGCCCATATAATTATAACTTGTCATTAAACTGTTGTGTTGCAATCTCATATGTCAACTCTAGTGTTCCATTGTCTACCACTTTATTAAAGAGAGAGTGCATTTGTGAAACCATGAACCCCGGTCCATTTTTAATCATAAGAAACACCTTTCCAACGACTTTTACCACTTTCCATTTTCTGCCATTTAAAAATCCGAAAATACAAAAACACTTTTACATCTTGCATTCATCATATAAAACCCAAAAATATCATTTATCATTGCTACCACCATCCTTGCATATTTATTTACCACCATTTCATATTTATTTCTTGTTTGCATTGCATATTATCTTGATATCATTCTTACACCTTGTGCTTGACAACCACTGGGTGAGGTTGAGGAACAAAACATTTACTTTGTTTTGTAGGTAACCAAACAAGGATAGGAAAGATAAATCTTCACTACTGATTCCCCGAGAGTTCGATATTAAACCCTCGAGTCACCCTCGTGGGGAAAACACGTCTTCCACTTACTACACACTCTGCTCTTGGAGTCTCAACCTAACCCATTTACTTTTCACGCAGGTAACTACGTGAAGGGCCATCAAGACTGTTTTCTGGCGCCGTTGCCGGGGAATCATTGCTGAAAGTTTTATCCAAGGATATCTCACCAAGTCAACTTCATCACCAACTTGTGCTAACACCTAAGCTTGGGAGGTTGCACCTACGTGAGCATCATCTTATCCATCGTTACCTTCAAAGCAATTTATTTTGTTTTGTCATTGTCTTGCATTTGTTATTTCGGTTTGCATATTTTATTTTCAGTTTTGCATAAAAAATTAAAAAACACATAAAAACTTGCTAAAATGGGAGAAAGAATTAAGTTGTGTGATTACACAAACACTCCATAAGGAAACTTGAAAGCTGAATTTTATTTACTGTTTTATCTCATTGTTACTATGGCACTTATGAATCGTGCCTCGCTGCATCTTGCTTTATATGAAAGTGCTTATGCTATTGCTCCTAAAGCTGTTGACTACTGTGTCTGAGGTACCTAAAGTGGGATTTAAAATTCCCGTTGGTCATGTTAAAAGTATTATGAAAGATCCATTTACAGGGGATGGAACTAAGTCTGCACGTGAACACGTGGAGATAATTGAAAACATATGTGGTTTATTTAGGCTTCCTGGTATTTCTGATGATCAGGTAAAAAGGAATCTATTATATTTGTCTTTATCTGGTAATACTCGTATTTGGTTCAGGTCTTTGGATGAAGAAGTCACTATTGAATGGAGTATTTTGAGGGAGGATTTTCTTAAATATTTTACTCCTAAAGAAGCTTATGAAAACCCATGTTATGATGAGTGTGAAACTAAAATTCTATGGTCCTATATGATAACCCATGCTATTATGATGAAACTAATAATGCTCCTTTACTTTTTAATGCTACTAGTGAACTTATTGATGATAATGAGGAGTGTTGCTTAAATATGCTATATGATAATGCTTTAGATGATGGTCCTATGCTTATTGATAATCCTCCATGTTTAGTTGTTACTAATTTATGCGAGGATAAAAATGATATACTTGCTGTTTGTGATAGTACTCTTACTCATGAGAGTCCTACTTTGTTTTGAACTCTCCTATACACCATAGAGGAGAAATTTGCTTATGTTGAGAAATACTTATGTGTTTGCAATTATCTTTAGTTCCAAATATTTGTTGCAACCATGATATTAAACTTGATATTGATCTTAATAATTATTTTGAAAGAGGGAAGCATGCTAATGAATTCCAAATAAATTTAATGATCCTCTTTATGTGCCTAAATTATCTAAGTTGAATGATTCTTGTGGTTATATGGTTGAATTTATTTCTACTACTTGCAACTATTATGAAAGAGGAGGTGATAAGAACCCTCTTTATGTTACTAATAATTATATGCTGCAAGTAAATATTGTTAATATGCATTGGAAACTTCTATTTATGGTGATTCATTCATATACAAAATGCCAATGCATAGAAAGAAAGTTAGACTTCGTTGTTATTACTTTTGTGTTTTGTTTTTCTCTCAACTAGGGTTCAACTTGACTATTATTTTGATTGGTTTGAGAACACCATGGGATCCTGGTATTATGCATGAACACTTCCCAAGGAAGAGGGACACACCAAAGTTCAAGCTCCCTCATGAGCTTCGTCCACAATAAACATCAAGTAAGAAGCCTAGCTATATGGCTATAAAGAAAGCGCTTTACGGGAGGCAACCCGGTTGTTTTTATTTGTGATTTTCTTTGTGTCCTCTTGCTGTAACAAGAGACTTAGTGTTTAGTTTAGTTTCTGGAATTTTTAATAAAGTGCCAAGTTTTACTCATTTTGGTTGAAAAGTTGCTTATAGCGTTCGGAGATTTTATTCCTGCACGAATCTGTGCACGGTATGATTTTTAATTCTTATTCTGTAACTCCGAATGAGCTCATATTTGAACTGTAGTTGCAACTTTTCATCCTCTGTATGCATGAATTTTTTCGGAATTTTCGACAAAGTTAAGTAGGGTAGAAAAATACGTTTAGCTGCTGCTGTTTTTCTGGACAGATTCTGTCCCATTTTGTTTGATGCATGCTTAGAACTTTTAACTTGAATCTTTTTGATCCAATTGAGTTTATGAGTAGGCATACAACATTATACATTTCTGGACATTCATATGAATTTTTGTCTAAGGATTATATGCAGCAAGAAATCTATTTGTTTATCACTACTAATGCACCCCACAGAAAAAGAAATGGGAGAAACGGTGTTTTGAAGTTTTTTCACAGGGATTAGAGGAGATGCACCAAGAGCTATCCAAGGATGGTGAAGACCATAAGCTTGGGGATGTGAAGACAACCCCACTGGACCTACACACTCTCGGTTTGCACACGTCTAACTTCTGTTTTTCGATCGAAACACTTTATCGCATAAACTTGGAGCGTCTTTTTGTTTTTTAGGTTGATTTTTATTTTGTGAGACCACCACACTATCATTTATATATGAGAGAGCTACTGGAAATTTGGGTTGAATTATGTTGGATGCTATTATAAGATTGGGAAAAGGGATGTTGAGTTAATTTTAAAAGATACATATAATTGCATGATTCATGAGCTTGTTAATGAGTAATAATTTGCAAGTATTTTATCAAGAGCTATCTTTTATTCATGTTTTGATGCTAAATGTTATTTACCTTGTTTAACATGGATTAGTTAGTTCTATGGACACTCATGCATGCATTTAGATGGTCAACTTTCTCCCTCTTGCTAGCCCAAAAATTCCAACAAGCAAAAACTTGTTTCCAACACCTTCAACCAAAGTTTTTCCAGTGAGTCCACCATATCTACCTATTAGCTTTATGCTATTCCGAGTATGTTTATCATGATATTTGTGTTATCTATACCTCTGAATGAAAATGCTTATGTTGTTGATTGTTATGGGAAAAGTTGGTTATAGCTCTCTCGAACTTGATGCACACTTTACTTTCATTGCATAAATAAAAATGACCCATTGTGATTAAAATTATGATGTTGTGGCTTGACAAATGTCTTTGGTTGAGAGTTAGCTCATATGTGCTGTCACATGGCAAGCTTTCAACATGCACTTCATTCATTTAGTTGATATCATGTACTTTTGTTTATGGATGCTTACCATGGGTGAAATAAATGTGGAAATGAAGTGAGTTTAAATGAGTTTGTATAAATGGTTAGAGAGACGCCTGGGCCGCTAATCTAAGCCATGCATCATTCATGGTGGAAATTTACTTACATGCTATGGTGAACCTTCTGTGATACACCTTACAATAAAAAGCTATCAATGGTAAATAAAAAGGGTGTTGAGATTGTTCATTGTGTTTGTTTGTCTTGTCATTTTGATATGGGCTTGTTCCATATCCTGGGACAAGAGGTACCCCAGTTGACGCTCTTAATGATACTATTATTACTTACAATGATATTTAACTTGAACTTGCTTTGTTTTCCAAGTTGAGTAACACATGGAGTAGGTACTTGTATTCAAGGGGCATGAGACTTTCAACCTGTACTTTGTCAAGCACACTACTCGTATTTGCTTTCACTTTAAACTTAATCATTCAAGATGCTATGATAGGGGAATGAGAGCTTGACACCAAGGATTACCATATTACAATCATTAACTTAAGTAGAGAAGTTCAGAAGTTAGATGAAACTTATTCATGCTTTACCTCTACTCATATATATCTTTCCAAAGTGTCCACCTTTTATATTCAGATTTTCATCAATACTCTATGACCATTGTAGGATGTTCTTACTTATCATTATGCATACATGTGGTCCATAGTACTTCTCTTATGTTACACTTTGTGAATTATCATTGAACATCCTTGCATTGAATACTTGATATCACTTCATAAACTATCTTGCATATTGCTACTCCTTTTAAGAATGAATCATTTGACTCTATGTAGCAATAGTAATCATCTTTGATATCCATTGATAGTATTAAATTGCAAAGTCCATGTTAGTTTTATCACCTTCATACTCGAGGACGAGTATAGGTTAAGCTTGGGGATGTTGATGCATGTAAAATGCATACATGAACTTTGCATTATTTTACTTATATTCCAGTCATATTTGCATCATATAAGGGTTATATCACTGTTTTATAATGATTTTGGGAATATTTGATATGTTTCCTATTTTTTATGGAATTAACCCTGCGCAGGCAGAAAACCCTATTTCTATATTTTAATGTTTCAGGGACCCAAACGACGTCCAAATGACCTGGAAATTTACGAGCATCAGTTTTTGGAAGGAACAAAGCGTGGGAGCGAAGGAAGCAAACAAGCGGAGGCCCGAGGGCCAGATGAGTGGGCCCACGCGGCCAGTACCTGGCCGCGTGGGACCCCCCTTTTGGCCTCGGAGCTCCGTTGCCGTCGATCTTTCCTCCACCGACTCCGTTTTGACCTAAAACCCTATAAAAATAGTCCCCCGACGTTCTCTGGAAGGAGCGCCGCAGAAACACAGAAACACCGAAACAGAGACCTGGAGTTGCAGATTGGAGGGGGAAAACTCCGGCGGGGCGCTGCCGGCGTGGTCTCCATCTTCTCCAACGACTTCTCCACCGTCTCCATGATGAAGAGGGAGTAGTCCACCTCTGGACTATGGGTTTGTGGAAGTAACTTATGTATCTCTCTCTCTTGAGCTTCACTAATTAGTACCGTATGAGCTGCTGAACATGATTACGGTCATCTATGTAATACCTTTGTGGTGGATCTTTTTATGAGTTAATATATGTTTGAGATTGCAATGGTTTTGTTTCAGTTATGAAAGTAGATGCATATTATGTACCCCGTTCTTATTTACTTGTCATGATCAAGCATGTTTATGAGAGCGTGTGAGGGGGAACGTGTGCATTAGTTGGAGTAACGGGGGGTGGCTAGTGCAGTGAACGTGAGAGAAAGTTCTGCGATCCACTTGGGTGTTTTACCTTACTTTGTTGCCTCACTAGGGATAAAAAGAAATACCATGCTACCGGAGATGTGGGTGTGACCATTGCCACTACTCCATGACTAGATCTAGCATGTTCTTATTTTAACTTCATGTCATGATACTTATTGCTATACTCTGAGTTATCTTAATTACTGAGGTGTTATGATTTAGTTCGCATCTTGGTGGAGTATAAGAGAGACTAATAACCAAAAGGTCTCTATGTTAGGACGTGATGCCCATATAATTATAACTTGTCATTAAACTGTTGTGTTGCAATCTCATATGTCAACTCTAGTGTTCCATTGTCTACCACTTTATTAAAGAGAGAGTGCATTTGTGAAACCATGAACCCCGGTCCATTTTTAATCATAAGAAACACCTTTCCAACCACTTTTCCATTTTCTGCCATTTAAAAATCCGAAAATACAAAAACACTTTTACATCTTGCATTCATCATATAAAACCCAAAAATATCATTTATCATTGCTACCACCATCCTTGCATATTTATTTACCACCATTGCATATTTATTTCTTGTTTGCATTGCATATTATCTTGATATCATTCTCACACCTTGTGCTTGACAACCACTAGGTGAGGTTGAGGACCAAAACATTTACTTTGTTTTGTAGGTAACCAAAAGAAGGATAGGAAAGATAAATCTTCACTACTGATTCCCCGAGAGTTCGATATTAAACCCTCGAGTCACCCCTCGTGGGGAAAACACGTCTTCCACTTACTACACACTCTGCACTTGGAGTCTCAACCTAACCCATTTACTTTTCACGCAGGTAACTACGTGAAGGGCCATCGGTGTTTTAGAGGAAAAGGTACTTAAACTTGTTACGAGTGTTCACTATGGGTGAAAACATTGTGGGAAAGATTAAACTCAATGAGGAGGAATAATATATTGGGAACTTATTATTTTACCAAATAACCGCAAGCCTATAGGTTGCACAATTATTTAATTACAGCTTAATGCAACAAGCTTAGTGGAAGTTACAATTCCAAGCTTGTTGTTTAAATTCTTTACACAAAGGAAATATTTATACTTTGTGGAAATTCTGGAATTTAGAGGACGTGTTGTTGTTTAATTTTTTCCACAAAGGAAATATTTATACTTTGTGAAAACTCTAGAATTTAGAGGAAGGTGTTGTTGTTTAATTCTTTACACAAAGGAAATGTTTATACTTTGTGAAAACTCTGGAATTTAGAGGACGTGGGAATAAAGACAGGGTTTGCTAACTGAATATATCAATTCATGTTATTGGAACAAGCTTCAGATCAATGGTATATCATGTCATATGTTTTATTAATGATGGAAGACGATCATATACAGGTTAATGTGAATTGTTTTGTGATTTTACTATATGTGCTAACTATGTTTTTATTGGTTTTAAAATATCACATTGATGGAAGTGAAAGTTTCGTTTGGTTGTAACTTTCTTATGAAAGGAATGTTCAAAGCTTCCTACATTTTGGGAGTGGTATTACATAGAGAATATTTTGATATATTATTCTATGGAAACTGCAAACCTGTCAATAACCTTTCATAAAGGGAATGATACTCTATGAGGAATTACGTTTAAACTCTAAGGAAAAGGAAGAATAATTGTCATCCCATAATTATCGTGGGACATTATTCATGCGACCTGATCTTAGCCATGCTTTAATTGTTGCTATTTTGATTAGCATGGAAATCGATTTGTTGGAATTATTAGCAAATGGAATATGAATCTTATGAAGATTGTTGGAATCACATAATGGACTTGATCTCGTGCAATGTCCAGGAAATATTGATTATTCATTACTCTTTGATGATCTCACATTCAACTGCGTGGATATATTGACGCTATTTATGAAAAAATGGAAATAGGATTTCGGCGAAAGGTAATCTATTTTTGTGTTATGTGTTAATATTTACTTTTGTAGGTCTTTATGGTGTACAAAGGAAACATGATTTAAATATTCTTTGTTTATGAAATATGAACACTTTGATGCATCTCATGCATTGAAGGAACGCATATGGCTAAGGAAAATTCTTCGTGAACGTAAGGTCGCGGAATGGCACATCAAAACATGTTACTTTGTGATAATATGAGTGCTAAAGTCACAAAGTTTATATGCAACATGGATACACTGAAGGAAGGAATTATTTTCTAACCATGCTAATTGTGTGGGAATTCACTTGTGGAAATAAAATGTTTTCAGTCAAGTGGGAGATGTAGGAATTTGTGTCTTGCAACATTTTATTTGTATACTACATTCTTCGGAATTAAACTTCAACTTCATGTGGAAGTATCATGGAATAACAGGGTACTAATGATGTGGAATTGTACTTAAGGAAATATACTTAAGGAAGCCGGTACGTCTATACTGGAATACAATGTATATGATATGCTGGAATTATACCCGAGACAGTATAGAGTGGAAAGACAGGTTGTTCATATGTTGGCTATATGAATTGATTAAAGCCTGTGAATTTAAATTATTCAAATTGGCACGTGACTCACACACGTGTGCTCGTGGGACTAATTGCAGATTGAAACTCCTAGATGGTTACCGATGATCGTGGTTGGTTTGGTTAACCTGGAGTTTCTGGAATAATTATCTGCGGAATTACGGTTTAAATAAAACTGGAATTAGCACTATATAAAGGTCCCTAACCCCTAGCCTCAAATTGATCATTGTGAGCGGCACCACGGCAAAGGGTCGAGGAATAGTGGTTAGACCGATTGTGCTAGACCTAACATACTCGCCCTAGCAGAGAAGGTTCGATTTTCCTAGACGTACTGGTGGCATGTATAGTTGCCGGATGTAAACCAGATTGTTCCCCCCATGCAGTTTCTGTATTCTTGTTCCTCTTTACATCACAAAGAAAGTGAGAAATTTCTTACATCTAGAGTGCATATTGTTTCTCTGTTCAAAACATAATTGGTGATTGACCATGTATTGGTTATAACCAGCAATCAAGCGAGCACTGATTCAGAACTAAACATTTGTGTAATTCAAGGGACCTTCTATTTAGCGATTTGCTTGTTTAAGTTGATTGGGATACAGGTAACTATTTAGTTCATGGGACTTAAAATTTAATTAGATTCAATGCTTATTTCTCATAATCTCCAGGGCCTCTGCATCTCTGTAAACATATATTGGGTTTCTACATCAAGGGTACAATTGACCATCGGTTTTCATGCTTATTTGTTATGAAAAAATATCTTTAAACCCTTCTGATTGTCGTTATACTAATGCCAATGGTAGTTGCCTTCAGGTGAAAAGGGACCGAATGGTATACTGGCATCTGCTTTTACATCAACAAATATATCAGGGCCTTCAGGGCTCAGTATGGTTGTTTCACGAAATGTTGTTGTTATGCTGGTTTGAGCGTTTATAGTCTTCTTTCTTTGGTTTCTTCCTGATGGTGTACTATGTTTTTTCTACTGTTTTCTGGTTGTTCTTAGTTCGGTTGGCTGTGTGTGTTTTGTCTATTGGGTTGGCCTGAGGTTGAAAGCAAGACTACAGTGCTTGCGCTTCTTACTTAAATTCAGTGTACCGTTTAAGACTTTGACTGCCGTAACTTTTTTCTTATATATGAGGAGATGGATTTAACCCGACATTGGCCGTGTCACAATATATGTAATTTCATGGCGTTGATTCAGTTTTTGCCTACATTGCATCAGGTTGAACTTCGGTCTGCAATTACAAAGAAGTAATTGACGCACTGTTTCATTTTCCAACAGCTAAACTTTGTAATTTGAAAGAGCAGAAGTCATGAATTAAATGGTATTGTGTGTCCTGCATGGATTGCTAAATATTATAGAAAGATAGTGCTACCGACGGCCAGAAAAAAATGCAGTTTTAACTTACCTCAGCCACCATGTGAAGAGATAATATATAATCCTAATATATGTGATGAATAAAAACATCCAGTGAACGTTGTTTATTTCGCCTTGGACACCTAGGCACCTGTGAATTAAATCGTATTGGGAATATATGATTTCTGCATTTGACCTTACACAGAAACTGTTGTGAAATTACCAGATACTTTTCTATGCCAGTCTTATCATGTGGAGGACTTCAGAGTCTTGTCATGTGGGAAACCCAGGCGGATAAATGTAGCTAGCAATCTAGCATGTGTATGTTAATTTAAATCGATGTTCATTTTGTCCCTGAAGTGTAGATGTTAACTGGTGCTTAGAATCAAATATTAGCAGAAGATCATTATGCTATTTCTGCGCTTTGGTTAGTTGAATATTTTCCATTTGTACATTTTATTGAGCTGCATAGCTATATTATCTGTAACCTGACTGTGGGACACATATGTTAAAAAAAAAAAAAAGAGAGAGTCCCCCCTCCGATTTCTATTAATAGAAACCACAGGCTAGAAGTTCATTACATATGTGGGACACATATGTTGATTGTTTTCCCTCTGAAATGAGTTTACAGTGTATGTTTATCATCTGATTGTATTAGCCCTCGGGCCTTTTCTATGTTTTTTCAAAAGGTTATATGTTGTATTGGTAGTCTTTGGTACAGTTGCATTATCCTGAAGCCCTTTTTCGGGTTGTTGTACAGCTGGAATGTTTCTCCTTCCCAGACTTGATTTATTTTCTATTTGGTGGTGTTGTCGTCGACGTGATGTTGCTTTCTCCATTTGATGAAGCTGCTACTTGTTGTGCACTGCCCCTTGTTGTGCGTGGTCATGCCCGATGGCTGATGTAGCCTATAGGTGTTGGTGCTTCACTTGTACCGTTGTTGCCTGTGGCCTCTTGGTGTAAGCAGATATTTGCAATGGTCTTTATTTCTCTTTCAGAAACACTTTTATTAGATTAGATGATGTCGTTCCTCTCTCGGTATGTGTTTCTCCTGCACTATCTTTCCGTTTTCCGTTCATTGGTGCCGCATTGGCCGCGGCTGTTCGTTTCGGTGGCGGGGAAATATTGGGCTAGGATTAGAGCCAGGAATGGGTGGTAGTTCTTCGTCGATGTAGGGTGCGCATTTTTTTCATTTTAGGTTTGAATCGATTTGGAAGGATTCAATTCGTTGGCGACGGTATTGGGCGTCGCTGGTTTTGTCGGCGGCCACGAAGATACCGGGCTGGGGTTGGAGCCGGGGATAGTGTCGGTTTGTTGTTGCCCTAGGGTACACGTTTGTCGCTTTTGTGGACATGCTTCTGTGTGGATAAATACTGAAATTTGTATTTGGATAATATTTCAAGTTTATAGCTTATTTGACACAAAGAGTTTGCTTATATTAATTTCGCTATATTTTTTTTACAAGTGTTAAATGTGACCTGTACTGTTTTTCAATGTGTACTGTGCTTGTGCACTTAGGACAGAAGTAATCTTCCATGAAACTTTTAACTTGTTTACCCTTTACTCGTGAGGTCTTCATTCTTAAATCAGAATGTGCAAGCTATCATTGTGGCTTTCTTTTGTGGAGTAGAACAGTTTTTCCATTAGCGTTGGAGTCACATGAAATTGTCGATGGAAATATATTTTGTGGTTAAATTTATAACACTATATTTTTAGTTAAATGTTTTCTCAGCATGTCTTATCTTTGAACTTTTAGACTCTTATTACTTCAGTTAAAGCTACATGGTCTCATGCAAAATATTAAATAATGCTATTAGATTACTTCAGTATTCTGCCGAGCGCGGCAAAGCGCGCCCCTGTACTTCTAGTATGATCCATATGTCCGCCGTATTCAGTCCAGCGTCATAACCTTTTTTTTTAGAACACAGTACAGCACAGACGCTCACAAATACACACGTACACTCACCGCTATGAACACACGCACGCACACCCTACCCTATGATGGAACTTCTCCGACAGTGACGCCTAGAGGAGAAACAATTTTAGCCACTCCGTTCATCGTTGCCTGCAGCGGTTACACGTCAATTTACAGACTTGCAGTTCCGGAAGAAATCTCACAGAAAGGATCTGCTGGAAGAAGAACAGTGACGCTAGTGCTGGATTACCGGAGTAATTTAGCACAATTATTGCGTGGGCCACCACAGAAACCCAGTAATAGTCCTCCCTCCCCATTCGCCATAGACCACGAACCACCACCACCAGCTGTACCAATCAAAACACGCTCCTTTCCGGCCCAAACGCGCTTCTCCGCGGCGGCCTCTTCCCCTCGGTGACTGTACTGTACCCGCACGTTTCACCCAATTCGAACGCTTGCCATTTTCCTCGTGCTCTCCTGTCTCCCCCTTCTCCTCCCGGCGTCGGTGAGGGCAGATCTGCGGCGTCCAGGATGGTGAAACCCTGCGAACATCAACTGGGAGCTGCAGGGCTGCTGCCAACGCAACCAGGTCGTCTTCATCGCCGCCGTCGGCGTCTCCACCGTCGTCATCCTCGCCGTCAGTACCTCCCTACACGTGGTTACTTGCTGAGGTCGAGGGGAGTTTCTGATTTTTGGTTCCCCTGTAGCTGTGGAGGACGTTCGTGCTCACGCCCTTCAAGCTCATCACCGTCTTCCTCCACGAGACCAGCCACGCCCTCGCCTGCAAGCTCACCTGCGGAGATGTAAGACTTGATTTTCCCTTCGCCTGTATCTCGCTGCAGATTTAGGATTTCTTTACTTCTGTGCGGGCACCCACGCCCTTAAGCTTGCATTGCAATCTGGGAAAGCCATGGGCTAAATCCGATTAGGCTTCAAGTGATTTAGCAGTTTCAACCAAAAGTAGCCTGGTAGGTAACCAACCCACCACCTAGCGTAGTGGGATGCCGCCTTTTTACTCTTTGCTTTGGTCGCATCAATCAAAGTACTATGAATATTCCCATTCTTTTTAAAAAGAGGGATTTCATCAAACACCTAACACAGCTAGCTAGCCCTTTTTTCCTTCTCTTGGGATTCTGGTGAAAAAACGTGAATTCTCTAGAAAACGTATTCTCTCGCTCTCTGGTATTGGGCATTTTCTTATGTTATAGTGCTAAAATGGACTGGTCATGCAGATGAGTGTGGCTCGATTCTGATGATAGCGGGCATGTCGGTCGATCTTCGCTTACAACTGCATGATTAGGGGTAAAATAAAACATGGGTGCATGAAAAAAAAATGTTTTTTGTGCTTTGATGTCGGCAGATCAGTGTCATCGGAATTGTATCCCCATTGGGTTGGAACAAACAGTTGTCTATTTTATGGTTAACATTGCATATTTTGCATGGTGCCAAATTGTTCTTTCCCCCCTTTTTCCATGTTGAACACTTTGCTGAACTTATGACATTTATTGTCGGACCGTGTTGATTCGATGTGTTGACAACACCAGAGGTAAGATAAGAGCAACGATTATTGGATTTAGAACATTCGAGATGTACCTTCCGCGTCCCTTTATCTAGCTCTGTGCTTTAATTTTGAAGTTTTGGTCTTTCTTTTAGAACGCCGCCTATGTCTTCTAGGCATAGCCAACAAAAAACTAGCTAGTCCCATTGGTATGAAACCCATTTCGGCAAGAGTAGTACTAGGCTGGGTGACCTCTTGGGAAATCCTCGTGATAGGGTTTCATACCTACGGGTTGTGATAGCTTGGCGAGCCAACGTAAAAACTAGCCAGTCCCATGGGTTTGAAATCCATTTGGCGAGAGTAGTACTAGGATGGGTGACGTCCTAGGAAGTCCTCGTGAAAGGGTTTCATATCTAGCCTACCCCAACTTGTTTGGGACAAAAGGCTTAGGAGAAGAGGTCTTTCTTGCAGAATTCCTGGGATGATGGATTCCGTAAGAATACCGTGATAGCACCTTCAGTGTTTGCTTTGGTCACATGTATTATGTGCCATGGAAGTATGAACCTTTGCGTTCTTCTAAAAAGATAGATTTCATCAAAGACCTAAGGCCGCTAGCACTTTTTCCCTCCTCCTAGAGCTTCATTTTCGATTGTGGATGGATCCTGGTGAAAGATCGTTTTTTTTCCTTGATAATGTATGCTCTCTTGCATGGTTTACAAAGCGTCGCGAAAGCGTCGCCTAAGCGACGCTGCAGCGTCAAGGCGCCCTGGCAGCGCAAGGCGTCGTCGTCGCTTCAGGTCTCGTCGTGAAGCGTCAAAAAAGCGTCCAGTAGCGTCTAGTAAGCGTCTGGAGCGAGGTGAGCGTCGCCTTCTCTCTGCTTCGGCCGCCCAGCGAGCTCGAGCGGGAAACCATGCCCAGCGAGCGCAAAACTGAAATTGAGGCTAAATTGGGAGGGAAACTGGGCGGGCCTGGGGGGAAAAGAGAGGGAGAGAGGATTCTCAGACCTAGGGTTCACATAATCGATTCAGAGAGAGACAGAGCTCTCTCCCTCTCTGGCGGCCAGCTCGCCGTCCTCCAGATCTTGGCCGGCTCCGGTCGATTCCTCCCTCCTCCGCCGGCCTCCTCCTCTCCAGCCAAGCTCTAGGGCTTCTCCTCCACCTGGCGCCGCCATCCCCCAGCAGGGAACCAAGGTACTGCTACTCTTCCTCCTCCTGGTCTCTTTCCTCTCCCGCCTCAGCTCAGCTGCTCTGTTTTTGGTGGAGTGGGCAGGGAACCAAGGTACTACTACTCTTCCTCCTCCTGTCTCTTTCCTCTCCCGCCATCCCCCAGTTCTGTTTGCTAGTTTGTGGTGGCCGTGGAATGGATGCTCGTCGTCGTCGCTTCAGGTCTCACCACGAAGCGTCGCTTTGCTTCGCGCTTCAAGCGCTTAGGCGTCAAGGCGCACCCCCAGCGCTTTGCAGCGCTCGGACGCTTTGTAAACCATGCTCTCTTGGGCATTTTGTTGGGCTACAGGACTAGTAATACAGATTATTGGCTCGTATAAAGCACACATTGAATTCATTTTCGCTTGCGTTGTCGCAGGATGTGAAATATCACATGCATCTGCTTTCCCCAAGCTGCAGCTAGAGAGACAACTGCAGGATTAGGTGTAAAATATGGGCGTATGGAAACTCCTGTTTGATGCTGGCATGGGCAGAATTGTAAGTTCTGATCAGCGGTTATTGGAGTTGAATCGCCATTGGGACAGAACATAAGATGGCTTATTTATGGTTATTATCACATCATTTTCGAATGTGCCACATATTTGTTTGTCTTTGTTTCTTTCCTCTTTTTTCATGTTAAACACTCCACTGAACTAACATTTATTTATTGTCGAGAGTACTGATTCTACTTTTGGACAACCCCATAGTTAATATAGAAATGATGATTACCGGGTTTAGAACGTTTAAAAGGCAACTTTATTTTTGAAATTTAGGTCTGCCTTTGAAATATCTAATCTTGCTATGTTTGGATTAGAATATTCTATTACTATCCATTCTGCCTCAAGTTAACATTTTTATTCGTGAACGTAATTCACAGGTTGATAACATATCTCAATGTGATTGGCTTCTGCAGGTTGAGGGTATGCAGGTCCATGCTAATGAGGGTGGCGTTACACAAACTCGTGGTGGTATTTATTGGATAATCCTGCCTGCTGGATGTAAAGCCCTTATTCGTCCCCTCCACCTGCCTTGTACATGTTTCAGCATGAACACAAACTAAAAGTGAAAATTGGGGGTTCCTGGCGTAGTTTTCGGCTGCTGAACTGTGTTATGCTAAACTTAATTTATACTGTGCAGGAAAATAGCCAAAAATTTAAAAGTAAAATGGAAAATAGGAAAAGGCTGGTTGCAACGGCAAAAGCTAAATTGTGACAATCCACCACATTTGGCAAACACATCCTTGGTCACTGAGTTCCTCTCTGATTGACACATGAGATCCAAGAGGGTTATTCTGTTGAAACTTTTGGGCGATAGAAATGTTTCGATAATCTCTCTTGTGGGGCTCCGTGTTATCTTACTAAAAAAGACCTAGGTTCTTATGACCTTTGAATCCTTCTGTAATTTTTATTTTCCTTACAAGAAAGTTGAATTCATCTTCCTTTTGAGTTCTATATAATGATTTGCTGGACATGAATACCATGTTTATTTTTATTTTGGTTCATTAATGCCACTGTTTTGTTCCAATTGCAGATCTGGGTTCCTCATTTTGGGGAATGGTATTCATACTTTCATCCACAAATCTCCTCGCTACAAGAATTGCATCAGGTTGCTTCATACTTGCATTAGTTATAGTTCTCTTTGTTGCCAAAAATGTAAGTTTGCTAATTTATTGTTGCAACTTCTGATTGCCTTCATTTGTCTTTTGCCGCTTGTTTCACTCTGTAACTGTGACGATTTGCTAAAGTATTACCGTCTCTTGTGTGATTATGCAGTGGTTTCTATGCTGGCTTTGCATTGGTATGCACAAATATGACGCCAACTTGATTCAGAACTTTACTCCCGAGCATGCTACTTACATTATAACTTTCCAGGTTTCATCATATTCATTGCTGTTGTTTGGGTTATACGAGAACTTACAACTTTCCATGCTCTGAAGTATGTGATTCTATTCATAGGTGAGAGCTTAGACCCTCACTGATTATATTTTTCTTGTTTCTTTTGCACCCTGAGTTTCTGGGACATGAATTTAGTGTTGTCAACATATTCTAATGCTTGTTTATATGACACAGGTGTCATGAATAGCTTATTTTCAGTTTACGGTAAGGAATGGAAACCTTTTTCTTATAATTTCATGTTAGAATAATCAGTGAGGTGGGTACCGTAGCTACCTTGGTAAGTAAAATGTTATTGAATTGTCTAGATATCTACGATGACACTATATCCCGAAGAGTTAATTCAAGCGATGCTGAGAAATTTGCTGAAATCTGCCCCTGCCCTTGCAATGGCGTTGGATGGGGAGTTATATGGTATATACTCTGGGAGTTCAGCCTTTTCCTTATTTTGATGATATCCTATGAAGGTATCCTGACTGTAAAAGCTTATGTTTTTGTTAACAATTGATGTTCCTTGTTTCAGGGGCTTCATCTCATTAATTTTTCTCTGCGCGGCGATATATCTTGGACTGGTTATATTGTCTTGAGGTGACCTAAAACTCTCTGTTTCAATATTCTATGTGATGCTCATAACATGAATGGTAGCACGACACGCAGGATTAGAGGAGACATTAGTTATGCTATTAGAAAAACAAAACATGGATCCATTGATAAAACAACTTACAGCATAGGAGGGATTTGGTCTGAACTATGGCATTACAAAAAAAAGTTTGTTCAGCTTGAGGATTTTAGTGGAGACACTTTTGTTCTTCAGTATGAAGATTGATATGCTTTTGTCTTCAGACAATATATTGTTGCTCATGCTTCTTTCACATGAGTTGAGCTCATACTGACCATTATGTATACCTTGATATTTTTGCGGTTCAGGAATGCCCTATACCATTATGATGTGAGGACTCGGTCCGGGGGCTTCTTGTTCGTTTCTGTTGCTCCGGAGATGGGTTCCAGGTCGTATTGGTCCAAGGGCACAGGTTGTATAAAGTTGATACAAAGGGAAATGGGTGTATGTCGCCTGTAAGGTTGATTGGATAGGGGTTTATTCATGTGATTCTTCCATTGCTGCTCCTGTAGATGGTGGCATTTTGCTTTAACATTCGTATTTATAGTGCTGTTGGTATTAGTTTCCCATGTTATTGGGATGTAATTCATTAACCAACTGAAAACGATTCAAACAATAGTGCAGTCTTATAGATTATTCATTGTAGTAGTAAAAAGGAGTTGAGTTGCGCATGTGTGCCTGGCTTGGAGCAGTGTTGGTTAATACTCAATCGAAATAGACCCTGGCCGTACAGTAACGTGATTGTTGCTTTTGTTGCGTTGCCTCGCGGGAAAGGTGCAGCTGAATGGTCGCTGTCCAGGATCCTGGCGACATCATTGCTGTGCAAATGCAGATATGGTAGAAAGCGGAGCACTTGCCGGCGCCGTACCGCCGGCGCTGAGGCCCCGGCAGCATGAAGAGTACTCTTGGCTTGTAATTTCTATCTCTAGTGCAACCGGTGAGGAAGTTGCAGCAAGATCTGTAGTACTCCGTCCGCATTAAGATTCTATCAAAATGCGGACGGAGTACTACAGATCTCCCTCCGTTTACAATATAAGATGTTTTAAGTGTTTCACATATTATGTAGATTCAGACTAAAATGAATGAACGTACACCATGAGTTACATGTGAATATAAAAAAGGCTTAAAACAATTTCTATTGTGAAACGAAGGGCTACGATTGAGCATTGGGCTGACGTGCCATCTCTTCCCTACATCCCCAGCTAAGCATCTCCAACCGGGTGGGCAAATCTCAGGGCGGACAGCCCGAACACGTCTGGATAGAAAACACGCACCCAACCGCCTAAACTCAGTCCAAACGTTCGAATTGTCTGGCAATCCAAACCAAGCCCTCCGGGTATGTCGTCGGAATGCCAGACAAACATCTCGCCTGTCTGCCGCTTCCCCGGTTGGTTTTACACAACCGGACATACATCTCGTACGTCAAGTGTTTAAGGAATTGCCCTAACCGTATTTTTATCGTTGCCAATTTGTCAGAATGTATCCGTCTGATGATGAGTACGTATCCGTCTGATGATGAGTACGATTACACGGTTGTAGATAAGTTCATGTATAAAGAGTTCATCGAGAATTTGCCGGTGCACAAGAAACAGTTAGAAAATGATCCAATTTGTCGGGTAGCATCTACACTCAGCGGGCGATATTTGTGAAGACTCTAAACAATCCGGTAGGTTAGGAAAGGATCCAATTTACCGGTACACAAGAATCTGTAAAAAAGAAGTTTGAAGGACAGTTGGAGTTCTTCAAACTCGTTGGGTATTGTCGGTGGATTCGCAATGATGTAGGATCCGCGGATATTGTGGCAGGTGATGACTTGTTATCTAATTTTGCACAACGTGGTCGTGGACGACGAGATTGAGAAGGGGCAGCTCGCACGCATGATTTTGAGAAGGCTCGAGAACATGTGCACCTACGAGAACAAAATGTGCAGCATGTTATCAACTTTCTTGAGATGCATCAACAATCAACAAGCGCACGTTCAACTACTCAATGATTTGAGTGGATCATATGTGGAGCTTCATCGGAAATCAATAAATTTGAATTTTGAGTTATGTACTTTGAATAATTTGAAATATCTAATGTAACCTAGAATACGTGTAACGTTGATTTGAACTAATTTGTGACTTCAAAATAATCATGTGAGCGACGTACATGGTTTTAAGAAATGCAGTAGTGTCCTCTGTTTTAAGGACACCACATTTGTGGGTTTGTCCGGGCCCTGTGGTTTAGGATGACTCCAACGGGGCGACCCAAACGGACGCGCGTTTGGTCCGCGTTTTGTCCGTTTGGGTCGGCAAACGGACGCGCGTCCGCCCCTGGTCCGCCCCTTCCTACGCAGTGCGCCCAACGGGGCGACGCATCGAGTCCGCCCCCAACTTTTTTGTTTTGTTAAAAGGCCATATATGGGCCATTTTCATTTATATATATAAGGGGGTGGGCCACAAACGGCCATTTTACATTTATTTTTTGAAAAAAAAAACTCCCCTTCGCGGGCAACTAGTTCTCGTCGTCGTCGAGGATGTAGTACGGCGGCTCCTGGTAGAGGTACGCCAGTGGGCCTTGTCGCGGTGGGACGGCGGCGTCGGCGGCTGCTCCTCGTCCTGCTCCGGGAGGGGCGGCGCCAGCTGGACCTCCCAGCTCCCGCCATTCCAGGTCCAGTTCTGCCCTAGCAGGCCGTCTGGAAGGGGCGGCGCCGGTGGAAGATCCACGTCCATGGGGACCTGCCACCATGGCTGTGGCTCCTCGAAGACCACGGCCTGCTGCGCCGCCAGGGCCTCCTCCTTCTCCCGAGCGACGGCCTCGAGGACCATCTCCCACCGCTTCTGTTCGTCCTCGACCATGGTGTGCTTCGAGGCTTCGAGGGCGGCGGCGAGCTCGTCTTCCACCTCCATCTTCACGGGAGGTGGCGGCGAGCCGATGCGGAGGGACCGCGGCGTGGACCGCGACGTGGACCGCGGCGTGGACAACGGCACTGGCGGAGCGTCCCGACGCCGCATGTGCGGCGGCAGGTCCTAGCGGCTAGCCCGCGGCGGCGTCGGCGCCCGCGTGTAGTAAGCATGGCGCCGCAGGCTGTGCTCGCCGCTGAACCACGTGTCCCAGTTTGGGGACGACGCGGCGTAGGCGGGGTCGTCGTGGAGGGAGGCCGGGAGGCGCTTGCGGCGGCGCTCCACCTCCAGATCGCGGGCGCGTTCGCTCGTGAGCATGGGCGGCACCGGGATCCGCTGCGGGTTCAGATACCAAAACTCGGGGAGTTTGACATCTGGCCATGGCAGCGGGCATGCGTGCTCCCAGTACCACTCGCAATCCTCGCGCCGCACGTAAACGCGGTCGCGCCGCGCGATCTGTGCGCCGGCGGCGCGAGCTCGAAGGCGGCGGGGGCCTCCGGCTCCGGGGAAGATGGTGGCGTCGGGGAGGGCGTGCGGAGGCGGCGGCGGCCAGACGATGACCCCACCTCGCCGTCGTTCTTGGCCTTGCCAAATCCGGGCCACCGTAGCGGCATTGCGTCGCCGGTGAGGACTGTGGCTAGGGTTGCGGCTAGGGTTTGGTCGCCGGTGAGGGAGCGGATTGGGGCAGTGGGAGTGGGTGGGGGCTGGCCGTCCCTATCCCTGACATTAAAAAGGACCGACCAGGGGAGGCTGACCGGCGCCGTGTCGCTGATAGGTGGGCGCGGGGAGGACCAGCCGCGTGGGCGCGCGGACGCATTTCCAGTCCGTCGCGCGTCCGCGCACGACGCATCGGTGACCCAAATTTGGGCCAACAATGGGTCGTGGCGGACAGAAAACCGAACCGTGGTCCGTTTGCGTCGCCCCGTTGGGCCATGATTTTCGTAAAAACGGACTACGACGGACCGACGCGGACTCGATGTGTCGGCCATTGGAGTCATCCTTAAGGACACCACATTTGTGGATACGACCGGAGATGTCCGCGAATTGTTTGGGCCAGATTTTAGCCAGATGCTCTAACTTACTTTTGTACTCAGAGTACTCGAGTCCCCCACAACAGAACCGTATTGTTGGTGGGGGCAGCTGGGGCAGTCCAGGCCCGTGCAGAAGACAAGTAACTTCGTGACTTGTTTGGGCGAATAAAGATGGAGCAGCAGGAAAGGCGTCCACGGATTGCAGCTCTTGTGTTGTCCATGGTATCATCGCAAACGGGCACGAGGCGAGTACACCTTCAGCCATCGTACTCACATCACAGCGGGCCTCCAACGCGAGATGGCTATCTGTCGACCGCGCGTCTGCTCGCGCTATTTTTTTTAAAATAATACACGAAATTTTTTTAATTCCGGAAATAATACGTAGTTTTTATTTTTTTCAAAAATATTACCCAGTCGGCCCCGTCGAAACCGACAGGCCCTAATCGGCTTCGTCGAGACCGAGAGGCCCCACTCGTCCATGTGTAAGCCCCCAAGTATGCCTGGGTTATTACCACTGGCGTGTATAGATGAGTGCACGCCACTAGTAGGGAATACCAGTGGCGTGTATTTATGGGTGCACGCCACTACTCGGATTCGTCGAGACCGATTAGGGCTGTCGGCTTCGCCGTGACCGAGTAGGCCCTGTCGGCTCCGATGGGGCCGACTGGGTAATATTTTTGAAAAAAATAAAAACTGCGTATTATTTTCGGAATTAAATATTTTTTGTGTATTATTTTAAAAAAATTAGCTCTGCTCGCGCGGTTCGCTCGCTCGCTTCGTCGCGCAGCGCGTGCGTGGGTGGGACGTGGGTGGGACCCACCCACGTGGCCTTCTTCTCCATCCTCTTCCTTCTCCCCACACGGCCACACCCCCGTACCAATCCACCACCACGACGAGACGGCCAGGCCGAGCCGGCGCCGGCGAGGATGGAGTCCCAGGCCGAGGCGGAGCTGGCGACGCCGGCGCGGACGCGCGGCGGAGAAGGCGACGTCGATGAAGAAATCTCAAGCCGAGCCGGCGTCTGCGAAGCCGCGGCGGAGAAGACGGCCGGCGAGGAGAGACTTAACCGGGGGGGGGGGGGTGGGGGTGCTCGCCGGCGACGAAATTTGCGGAGGTGGGGGGGTTTAGAGGGATGGCCGGGGGCGGCGCCGGACCGGCGGAGGTCGTGGCTCGAGCAGGGCGGGGCGGCGAGGCGGTCGCGGTAGCGCCGCCGGCCGCGGGTGGCGGAGGCAGGCGGCCAGGCCGGCGATGGCGGCGGGGGCGTGACGGTCTTCTTCTTCTCCGGCGCGTTCCTCCTCCCGTCGTGTCCTTGTCGGAACCGCACATGCGGGGCTGCCCGAAATCGAGAGGGCTCGCGCGCGCAAGCTAGCCATCCCCCCTCCAACGTCTGCAGCGACGGACGGGTGACACCGCGGCAAAACTCTTTTTTTTTTTTTTTGACACATCCAAACCTCCGTATATTCAGCCGTCCACATACACAGTACACAGACATAAAACAAAGAAAGTACAACACGAAGGGGAGAAGGATCCAGAAGCTTCGAGCACTTCACCGCCGCCGTCGCCGGAGACGAGGGGAACCAGCCGCCGTCTTGCCGCTTCCAGGGAAAACTTTGCCCTATGAGAGACGCCGCCGTGACCGTCCGCCGCGCCGCGGCGGAGCTGTTGTCGATGATCGACCCGGGCGAGCGCCCCCCTAGCCCCTCCGATCCACCTTGCCTCGGCCGCCCTCGTCGCCATTGCCGGAAGAAGAAGAAGAGCTCGGCGAGCCCACGGATCCGCCCGCGGCCCCAGCCACCAGATCCGTCGCCTCGGATCCAGCCTGGGGTCGGGGAAGACGCGCACGGCAGCCCCCAGGGGCTGCGACGCTCGTCGGTGTGATGCATGCAGTGACACGGCCATACGGGTAGAGACGCTTGTGTCACCGTTTTGACTGTGATCTCACGCTGCTGCGATATGACCCCGGCCCCCGGGTACCTTGCCTCCTTGTCCATCACCGTCCTCTCCGTTGCTATTCTCTCCTCTTCTCATCGTCAGCACCTGCCCCCGTCTTAATTGCTGCGGCCTGGTGCAGATGAATGAGCGATCTGACTTGGATTCGTCACAATCACCCCTCACCTCCGACACGTCCCACAGGACGACTAGTAATAACTGCTTTCTTCTTTGGGTAAAACCTATACCCGCTCTTGTTCGTCAGTCGCACGTACTAGTACTTGCAACTTCCGCCGCCCACGCACGCTCACCATTGCTCTAGCGGCCTCACGTTTCAACCTTCGTCCGTACTAATGCACCAAGGTTTTTCCTTCCATTTCTAAGCCGTAAAAATAACTTGAGTGAAATGCATCTACAATCATCGAAGTTTTCGGCCATGTCCAGAACAGTCACCAAACTCAGGAGTTGCATCAATACAGTAATGAAAGTTACTCTGCATATCCATCTACGGTGCTTAAATACGATTGGCTAGCGTATCGCGCTGATGTGGCAACACAGAGAGAGAGAGCTCACTGCGGTCCTCAAAGTTACCAGCGGTGCTCAAAATAGTCCTAAAATTCAAGATGTCCATTTCTTGAAACAATGCAATAGACATATGTTTGTTATATTATTAATTATTATAAAGCTATTTGCATTATCCTCGTACTCTTAGTTGCTCTGGTATGGATACTCTAACTGAACACACGAATAGTTGTTCCTAACCGCATCAACTATTTTTCTTGCATAATTTAAAAGCAACAAATAATATGAATAAATATCAAATCCAAGAAAATAATGGTTTATGATTACTAAATAATAATATGCGGATGTGGGAAAATTACGACATGTAAGTTGATGGTGTTTTCTATTACCCAAGAGTCTTTCCGTGCCTCCAATGATCATAGTGTTTGGATCTTCCTAGCGTGTCACTAACATGTCTTGTGGTTCTCGATTGTCCTAGCATTTGGTCATGCCTTCGATTATCGAAGCGCCACAACCGTCTCGGCGTAGATGTATTTTTATTTTTTGGAATTATGAATTATCCATGTTGTATTTCCCGGGTCCATGTGGAGTTCGAAATGATGAAGCTCCATACTTCGTTTCCTATCTTTTTAACGGTGTAATAGATAATTTTCTGACTTATTTATGTGTGATTTTTATGGATCGTTGTATTCAGATCATGGAACAGTGCACGTAATTGCAGAGCTGATTCAGTTCATAAAATATCTTGCACCTTATCCACGAAATCAGATTATGAAAGTTACATGTATTTTCCTTGGAATTTTTTAATTATACTATGTTCAGATCCATAAGCTTCACAAAATAATATTGGTGCACGTTTACCGATAGTTTTCATCAGAATGAATAATATGTATACTAGAAATCAAGTCAAATATTGGTGAATGCTTACTGATAATTTTCATAGTTTGTTCAGAAATTAGCTATTTTTTTACTCACATGTAGTGCTTATGGAAGGCTAATATTGATTCTGTTTTATTTTAATCTAGATTTTTCCGTTAGCTGCACGAGTAGCATGCAAACTCTTTTTCGCCTGTTTTGCCTGATCTCTTCTTTTTATCTACGTGCAAATTAGTTAAATTAGTTGAATACGTGACCTTGTGTCCGTGTGTTATGCTGCACGCAAACTTCTTTGTCACCTTGGTGATCAAAGCGTGGTTTATATGTAAAAAATAAATTGCATTGTTTCAAAAAATGGAAATCCTGAGATTTAGGACTGTTTTTTACATCGTCAGAAACTTCGAAGACCACAGTGGGCCTGCTCTATTGCCACGTCCGGCATTATACGCTAGTCATTCATGTTTAAGACCGTATATGAACATGCAAAGCAACTTTCAAGACTATATTGAGGCAAATCCCGAGTTTGGGGACTCAAATAACTTTGTTAGCTTCCCCACGGATGGCAACGAGTTGAGCCTCACACGTAGACAGGCGATGTCCGGCCGAGATAGCGACCGTCGCCATGAGGAGTTTGAGCACGCGGCCTGTCAAAGCGGCAATACAGTACTCTCTCCGTTCACAAAAAGATGTCTCAACTTTATACAAATATGCATCTACACATGAAACATGTTTAGATACATGCAACTTTACACAAAGTTGAGACATCCTTTTGTGACGGAGGGAGTATGATTCTATGAGAGGGAGGGGCGTGGTCGCGTCGTGTCCCGTCTCGTCTCGTGCGAGAGATGCGGCCAAAACCATCGATCCTGTCCGACGACCTTTTTCCCCTTGATTAGTGACAAGAGGAGACAGAGGCACTGGTTTACCTAACATTTGCATTGTTTTCTCTCTCGAATGAATGGTGTTCGGTGTTCCCGTCGTCTTACGGGACGTGTGGATGCATGACAAGATTGACACGACACACATCACACATGAGGTTCACCAAGCAAATCATAAGAGGTAAAAACAGGTCTCCAAAGCTGCCCGTGATTTAAATTCTGACATAAATTTCAATAACACGATTTAAAATAGACCACTAGTTACCTAAATATAGATCACTTGGGGCCGTGATGTAAAATCCAAACCGCCGGCGCCGCAGCCTCCATCTAGACCTCTCTGGGCTCCGACACAATGACGTCGTTACTCACCGGAGTCTCTGATCGGTCAACTCTTCATCAGTGCCGCCGCTCCTCCGTCGTCTCAATCGTATCATACACAGGCATCTCCTCCACAAGAGATGGCCTCAGAGCTTAAATAGAAAGATATTAGCAAAGAGAAGAAATTCAACAAAGGCTAATTCCCAGGTTAGATCGTTTACTGAAAAGCAATCAACTAAAACTTGAAATATCAGTCGGGAAGTAATTAGTGGCAAATGGGAAAAAGCAAGATACTCGACAATGACCTTGGACGTGCCACTCTTGCTAAAATCGAACCCTCCGTTAAAATTGTTGAAGCCAGCGACAAACACACTGAGGGGACAATCTATCACATACCACACTTTCTTTATTGTATTCGGACAGATGTTATTTCTACATACATACCCACATCCAAAAAAGCAACATAAATAACATTATGGCAACACATGTGCTCTAAGTATATCATTTCTATTGTGCCGAAGCTATCCACAAGCTAGCTGTTGCTGCCAATTGCCGAAGCCAGCCACAAGCTGCCAAAAATAGACAGATAATTGTGAGGCAAAGTTACGGAACTACTGACTTGAATATAGCTAATGGCCTACTGCCAATATAAAAATTGGAAATGGTTAATAGCCACTGGATAAAGAATTTTTGTGAAAAAAGCATATGCTGAAAGAATGTAATTCATTGTGTATTCATCTACTTGTGTGATATTTGTATGGTACCAGTTGCCGACAAATAACATGATGTAAAGTGTAATAGATTGACCTACTAAGACAATGTGGTTTCATGCAACAATGATAAGTTTTCCAAATTCAGAATAGCCTGAAAGTTTCAAAATCGTACAATGCATACCCAAAAATTACAGTCAGTTCTGCTAATGCTCAAGTGCATGTAGTTCTTGTAAATCTAGTCAAGACAGGATCATGCAAGATTTTCAATATTCCATTTTAATTCGACAAAAGACTATCTTAACCCTGGTTCTGCACTCGTATAGTCGTATGCCATCTTCAAGAACGGGAAATAAATTACAGGCTACAAATTGGTGATTCAGGGGATTGGTGTACGCTCATAACAAACAAAGCCAGCTCGTACATTCAGATCAAAACGTGTGGAAGTGGATCAAGAGAATGAGAAATTAAACAAAATTACGGATCTGGATTAAGAACAGGACAAAGAAAGCTGCAATGGAGACGGTGCTGCCGGGGCAGAGGATGCGGCGCTGGCGACGCTCGGGCGGTCGGAACGATTTGCTGCTCACCAAGCCTCACGCCGCCCAAAACCCTAGCTTCAGGATCTCTGCCCGCCGGAACCCCGCCTGCATCCATTCGCCGCCCGCCGCGATCCCGTCGGCAGCTAGACACCGCCGGACGCAGTCGCCGCTGGCCGCTCGCCGACGATTACGCCGGCCGAGCACGACGGAGTTGAGGACACTCACAGCGCAGAGCACACTCGCCGTCAGCCGCCGCCGCTCACCTCCTCGCCGCTGCCGCGCCCAGTTCCAACTGCTCACCGCCGTTTGGGTTGAAATCACGATGGGGAAAAATGAGGCGTCTGGGGTAAGTGGTTAGCTGCCCAAACCCCACGATCTAATAGAAAAAGTAACCGTCGGGATATTAAAATAAAAACAAAATTACGAAACGTTTCACTTGGTGGTGTGCACCCGAGAAATTTGGTGCAGTCAGATGGGTGCCTGGCTCGGTGGTTTGGCCCGGATGCAGAATACTTATTCTCCACCCAGGGTGTCTAATAGAACTTCTATATATATATACTCCCTCCGATCCATATTAGTGGGCATAGCTTTGTCTAAATTCATATGTATCTAATTAACTATTTAGACTAGATACATGTGTATCTAGATAAAGTTGTGCCCACTAATATGGATCGAAGGTAGTATATAGAAGCTCTATTCAGACCCCTGGGCGCATGTCGTAATTTTTGTTTTGCTTTTTACTACAACGGTTTTCTGAGCTAGCCCACTACCTAGCCCACTACGGCACTACCCAATCGCACCTAATTTTTTCTCTCGCCATTCTAATCCAGCGGGTCCGGCGGCGAGCGGTTTGGGGATTGAAAATTGAGCCACGGCGGCGGCGACCGGGTGCGCGTCCACCGACGAGCGGGTGAGCGGCGGCCGCTCGCCGGGCGCAGACTCTAGGTCCAGGCGACCAGCGGGTGGGCTCTCCGCTGTCGGGGCGATCGGCGACGTCGTGGTCGGTGGGCTGCAGCAGGGATTGCGGCGTACGGCGACCGGCTGTAATTTGGATCACGACGGGCGGCAAGCTGCTACAGATGGGGATTTGGGCGGCTTAGGCGTATTGAGCAGCGAGTGGCCTCAGTGGCTAGGCGAGCGCCGAGCGGCCTCGCTGCCGTGGATTCCCTGGTGTGGGAGCGGCGTGTGGTAGCTGCGGGCGGCGCTGGGCTGAATCGGCGTCGTGGTGAGCCGGATGCAGCATCGGCAGTACTAAGTGTGTTGCACGCCGTTGGGCTTCAATCTCAAGGTACGGCGTGGCGCTTGATCCTTTCTTCTGTCATCAATAGTGTTTAGGATTCTGAACTTCATGGCGCAATTGCCTTCTGTAGCCTGTACTTGCTGGTCAAACTGATGTCGGTACTTGAGTTTAGTTGATCTAGTTTTTGACCTATCGTTATTATGTGGAGTATTTTTGCAATTGGTAACCGGCGAGTAGCTCTGATCAATTAGGGCTATCATTTTACTACACAAATACGCACATATCTTGGAGATGTAATTTCCATTTTTCCGATCATGTAGCTCCTTCCGTGCACCTGTTTACTGATTTTTGGTGGTGCGCAAGTGTGATTGGTGCTGGCTGCTTCTCTATTTTCCCTGGTGCTCTTCGGTACCACCCCTTTTTCAACCATTTTAGAATTACTACATTTTTTGTAATGACTTGATGAATAATTATACATCAGATCTGATTGTCAGCTATGGGTACGGTACCCGTGATTGACGTTGGCTTCTTATTTATTTTCCCCTCTGCGTCAGCTCCAGGCGAAATAATTTCCCAGGTGGCTTACGTATCCTCTTGCAGAGAATGTGCGGGTGGAAATTTCGATGCCATTCCTCCAAATTATTGTGTTACCAAGCTATTATCATTTGAAATCTCCATGGCACGTGTGTTGCCATAAGAACTGCTATTTTGTAGGTTACGGTGGTTTTAAAACTCCTATTTTGGAGATACCGTGAGAAGATATGCAAAGCTATCCATGACATCCGCATTGATGCCTGGTTACAGGGAGCAGGAGCTCGGCAAGCTCAAGAGGTTGTCAAGAAATTAACAAACCATGCTTGAGCAATATTGCTTTCTTGTTTATCATAGTATGATGTTAACCTTTTGCATCTTTGCAGGGTAGCAGCGGCAGTGATTACGTCGTAAACAATTTTGCCTGCCCGGTCATAGTTGTCAAGCCAGCCACCCCCCATTATCATATCATCGAAAATATCCACATGTGGTTCAGCTTGCTGAGTCCTATATATCTAGTTGGCGGCAACTTATGGAGCATGCAATATTGGTTGTAATAAATCCGATTAGCCTGCTGAAGATATCCTGTTGTATGTTTTATGCACATGTCAATTACACTTGCGTGTTAATCTTCAGCATCGCGTCACGTGTTGTCGATTGCAGGAGTGATGTTCGTACAGTTTATATTTTCTGGAAACCTTACTGTCTAGGCTAGCAATTGCATGTGCATGTTCAGCAATTCGGATATGCAAAATGTCATGTGAACATGGAAGCAAGTTGAAGTTTACAAATACATGCAGACAAGAACAAAGTGTTACGTTAAAAGGTTGGTAAAATATTTCACACGTAAAAATGAAGCTAGTCTATTATACATGGAGGCAAATATCTCTAGAGCTAGAGCTTGCAAAGACTGCACGAGTTACGTCAACTAATAATCTTACGCTAACTGTTTTTTGCGGGGTAAAAGTAATCTTACGGTAACAAATACGATGCGTTTTATAATTTCAAAAAAAATACGATTCGTTTCATTATTCATGGAACTAGAGTCGGGTTTGGCTTTCCGTAATTTTAAGCTGGCGGCCGTATTCTTTTTATGTCACCTGGAGTCATACTTACGTAGGTAGTTTCTGGGCTGGATCGTGGGGCATTTCTCACGTAGGAGGTTAGTGGGCTGGATCGTGCGGGTTGTTTATCTCGTATTTTTACGTCACCTGCTGCATGTTTCTTACGATCGTGGTTAGAAACCTAACCCATGCGAGATTCGAACGGGGTGCGGCTCGGGCACTCGGGAACGGATGGCTCGGGTGCAGAATAACTATTCTACACCCTGGGTGTCAAATAACGCGATCCTATATATAGAAGTTATATATATATATATATCTTTACCTAATAATAAAGGAACTAACGCTTCTTGCGAATTTTTCGTCTGTTTTTGTATTGCCCTTAAAGTTCGCAACAATTACCCACCACTGCCACCCATAAGTCACGTACCCTTTCGTTTTTTTTCTTTTCCGCGTCTCCTACGCTCAGTCCGTCCTCGCGTGCTTGGTCAACACCAGTCCGTCTTCCTCCCGTCGTGTGGTCCTCTGTTCGTTTGTTTCGTCCATCACGTATGTCCTCAACTCCCACGATCTCACAGTCCAATACGACTCGAACTTAGGTAAAAGAAGTCATGATGCCATACGGCCAATTCTTTGTTCGTTTTTATAAGCCCTCAACGTTACCTTCTGATACAGGGTAGGAGAATAATCGGGTGCTTTTAGAGACCTGCGCATCGTCGGCGGCGGCGGCGGCACACGCAGCAGCACCGTGGGTCCATGGCCATCGGCATACCAATACCTCGCCGACCTCCTAGAGAGCGCGCCGACTGGAGCCTAGAGGTCCAGGTTGTAGGTAAGCTCGGGACTCCACGTCGTTCTATGGCAGCGTGCTAGCAGGCAGGAGCTAGCGGTGCCGGACAACAGGACGCGGAGGTCGGGCAGATCGCGCAGAGGAGTTTCTACCGGGAGCTTCGGCCTTCTCCGCCGCATCTCGAGAGAACAGAGAACGGAGAGGTGTCCAGGGCCTCATCTTCGACGGATCGGTGAGGGGCATGGCTGCGCCGGCCTGGGCATCAGAGGAGGGAAGGGCCGGGCGACCTCGCCATGCCTGGGTGAAAGCGGAGAGTTGGCCGCCTGGCCGGCCGCCTCGCTTGGGTGAAAGCAGAGAGCCACGGCTCGGTGAGCAGAGGAGGGCGAAGGGCCGGCCGTTGACCACCTTTGCCTGCAGACAGCGGCGAGCAAAGCGTCCTGCTATGGGCCTGCCGGCTTCGGTCACCAGTGGGAGCAGCTGTGCATCCTTCCCGACCACTCAAAGTTAATCAGCTCCCTATGGAACAGAGCTTTGCATGGCTCTAGGGACGCCGGCGGAATTTTGTTCGACTGCTCAATCACACGATCTCCGGGAAGTATTCTATTTGCGACGAATCCAAACATCTATACATGCTTAGCCAATTGACTAAGTGGTGATTCCACGATTACTAATCAGTGTTGAATATCAATAATACATGTCTTCTTATATCTTTCTGTTATTTTCATTTCTGTCGACTGCACGATAGAAGCACAGAAAAACGAAATACAATAGAAGAATACTGAAGTTGATTTCTACACATTTGTTCAATTCAAGCTGATAGAATCATAGAAAAGTTGCTCAGTTTGCACCAAACAGCATGAGTGCTTAAGTTTGTTCAGATTATATTTCATTCCTTAGTTGCACCAAACAGCACTGCTCATTGTACTATATAAAGAGCATTTGTACTTATGATTTTATGAAGAATACTTCTGTTCAAAAGTTTGATGGCCTCATGGTCCCGTTAGATAACTGAATAATAAGGGTTGACATTTGAAATCTTCCCATGTAAGTTTATTATAGTTTTTAAACAAATTACATTTTAATTAAACAAAGTAGAATATTGGCTTTTTGAGATATTATGTGGCTATTTCTTTCTATGCTCGTAAACTAGCCTTGTGCGTCTCCGTGATGTAGAAGGTTCTCTCCCGTTGCAACGCACGGGCATGTTAACTAGTATATATAATACCAATATGGGCCAATTTTTCAACCTCGCATTAGGCCCGAAAAATATAGAGCCGGCCCTGCCTATTTCCTTCCCCGGTTTTTTTTTCCTATTTCTTCCCCGATTGTTTTCCTATTTCTTGACGGCATGGCTTTTATGCAGTGTACTAGTACCAGAAAGAAAGAGTTAGTTGCACATGAGTATTTTTTTTTAAAATACAAACCTGCGTACAATCAAAGGATACAAAGACGAGTACATACGCAAAATCGTACAGAAAGCACTCTACTCACAGCACTACAGGAGCGAACTGCTGAACCACCAGAGCTCCTCGACGCCGACGAACGCCGGAGAAGAAGAAGCCGACCACCACCCGCCTGGCAGAGGGACGACCTCCAACGTTGAAGAAGACCGCAGGAGCCACTCGCCGCAAGCAGCGAGATCTTGCCGATTAACACGCACGGCCAAGCCATCCCACAACCAGCTCCAGCACCACCCGCCGCCGGGACGGCCAGGCCGTGCCAGAACCACCACCACTGCACCACCTTTCCCAGCGCCAGAGCTGAGCACCGCACCCTGAACAGGCAGCAGAGGACCACCGGAACGCCGCTGCACCACCCCCAGAAACTCCACGGCCAGGCCAGAGCAAACCACACCGAGACGGAGACGGAGACGGGGGACAAAAGCTCCGCAACGAAGTCGCCACCTCCGCCGCAGCAACCACGCCAAGAGCACCAATGCCCACCGGATCCATAGATCCAGGAGCACGGACCGCCGGAACCTCGCCGGCTCCGTCCCAGAGGACCTCGCCGCGATGGGGAAGAAGCTCCGGCCACACCCCCTTTATTCCACAGCGCCGTCGCCACCATCACCCTGCCGACGCCGCCGGAGAACCCTACTCTACTATTTACAGGCCATGAGCACAGATCGGAGGCCCCTCCACCCTCCCGCCGCCACAAGGACGGCCGGAGATGGAGGAGACCGCCGATCCAGCCGCCGGCCGCGCGAGGAGAGTGGGATCGCCCCCTTTTCGCCTGTCGGTCGCCTACAGGGAGAGGGGAAAAGAGAGTTGGCTTCTAGTGATATTGTTACTGGAACCTAGTTGCACATGAGTATCTGGGCTCTCGTTTTTCAAAATTGTGTTTCTACGTTTCCGAAAAAAATCAACGGGAAAATATACAAGTACGAACATACATCTTCAATGGACGCTACAATTTTCGTAAGCACAAACGTAGTATTTTGGGCCAAAGATTTTTTTTCTATAACTGCAACACACATAGAACATGCCGCGAGGGGCACTAGTGTGTTTTCCTTCGCACCCTCCAATGAACACCACCACAAACGGCACCAACCAACCGTATTCAGGATATCCAAGGCAGCAACACCAAGGATTAAGCGTTGTTAAGACGACGTCCTCAACTTGATACGGTAAAACCGAATCTAGGGATTTCGACAGAAGAGCACATGTTCCGGAGATTTGGAAAGGTGGTTAGCTCAATGGCGACACCTCCAAGGAGAGGAGCTAAGACCATGACGTTGTCACCGCCGACACTAACAAATTATAGTGCATTTTTTCCCCACACACCACCCGCCGACCACAGTAGTACAAAGGGAAAATGCGTGATTTTTTCAATCCATTTGAATTTCTTATTCAAATTTCTATGCACGAAGAGCAATAACAAGTTTTTTTATGACATAATAATATCCTAATTATACTTTCGAATGTGATTTCATTTTGATTGATGTTTATTAGGATTCCTGAGACTATTCCTGTGGACCAAACATCGATTTTGTTACAGAAATTCCGTGTTTTCAATATTCTGTTTCACACATGTATTTCTTTTAGATTCCTTTATTCTACTATTACTGTGTTCTTAAAATCCCACGCACCAAACATCGAATTGATACGCAGGATTTTCGGATTGTAGGAACAGGAAAATGATTGAAACAATATGTCCTCTTCAATCTTACAATATTTGAAAATTACAGGATTTTGTCTCCATGGGTGTTTGATTGCACAAGAAAATCAAAAGAATTGTAAAAAGACATAAGAGTGGAAGAATTTTTCCCCCTCCAAACATGGAGTGCAAATGAATCCTTTGTATGAATTCCAAAGGGATTATAATCACACAATCTTTGTAGAAAAAAAAAGTCCAAATTGTGCAAAATCCTACACAATTCGCTTGAACCAAACGAGCCTTTAGGGCGACCGTTGTTTCCAGTTTTAAATTTGATGTGCTAGCAGCCCGATCTAATCTCGAATTTCCTGCTCACACGCGATTCTCGGCACGGAGACATCAGATGGTTGAAGACTTGAAGGCATCAGTAGCAAAATATCCGAACGTTGCCGCTGACTCGCCATTGACCTCGCACGTCGCCGCCGTGGCCCCGACGGCCGGAAGGAACGGATCGAGCATACCGGCAGGTAGGCCCACACCATTCCGAGCACGTCGGATCCGGATCACGTAGCGCACGAGCCGTTTTCGCTCACTGGCAAGTGGGACCGGATAGGTAATCCCCGTCCAGCACCATTCCAAGTACAACGAGCACGACCGCTCTTCCCGCTGATACTGCCGGTGCTGGTTTGGACCCACTTGCAGTACACGTGCATAACACGGGCCCACCTACTGTGACCCTGGTCCACCAGGCTCAGACCAGCCTAAATCTGGGGCGACTCGCCAGAACCCTTCTTCGAGCAAAACTTTTCTCTTGATTAAACAGCAGTAGGCTACTTTTGCATTTTATTTAGAGGTAGCGGCTACTTTTGCAAATAGGTTCCTTTTATTTAAAATTTTCATGCGGTTTTGTGATGGGCTTTGGGGGTAGTGGTGTCGCATGCTTCTGTTTTGTCCAACTGTTGGAGCACGAGAGTGCTGCATTTTATTATGTTTTTTTTTGCTTCACATGTTCAATTGTCAACATAACCTCAATATATTCGTTTTTGAGTAGATATTGTTGTGTTTGTAACTAGAATATATCACCTGGTGGCAATGCATGTTTTTCTATGTAGTGGAATATATTACTAGCACGAGAAACTTAGGACGTGGGAAACATTTATTTTGCCGATCAATTTTCCAGTTTCTTCCTTAGTCTCTTGTTTCATACTTTTTTACTCGAAGGAAACGATGGTGAACGAAGTAATAACTCTATCCGGATAATTATCATTAAGGTCATGTCGGTAAAAACACATTCTTGCAAATTAAAGTATTTATTGTCAGTTTTTTCTTAAAAAAATAGGAAGGAACTCGAGCGAAGTATGGAGCACAAGCGGTATGTGGAACCCTACGACTGATAAATATTTAATCAATTAATTCAAATTTGTACCATGTTGCTTCTCGAGCATGAGCGGCCATTGGCGGCAAGAGGAAGATGTGTAATACTCATAATTGGTCATAATAACATCACATACAATCACGAAAAATCTTAACAAGATCATTTATCATCAATTATAAGTAAAGTTCTCCAACTCCATTCGACATGAAGTTCACCCCCTTCCCCAACACAAACTTCTCGTTTAATCGTTTCGTATCATCTATCATAATGTGAACGATGAAGTATTGAGTAATAACTTTATGTGGAGAATTTGGGTTAGGGCTACGTCGGCATTGTACAATCCTAGGAAGAACTTGACATTAAATATATGGTCAATTAATCAAATGTAAACAAAGTTCATCATCTATGAACTTCTATGTGAATAATAGTATATCACTATATCATAGTGACAACAAACTTTTGAGGGTCTACACACAAATAGAGAAATAAAAAGTTCAATGGATAAGACTGAATGAATGTATGCAAATGCAATTATCAAGAGAGAGAGAGAGAATGTACATTATATAGAGAAAATATCACAAAAGGAGAAGATATATGAGTACAAATTTTGATTTGAAGATAGAGAAATACTGAGAGAGAGATGAGAGAGAGAGAGAGAGAGAGAGGAACGTGAGGTATAATGGAAACCCGAAGATAACACAAAACCACAAGACTAGGTCATGGCAAGACTCCAGCTAGCGAGCAAACTTCTTGTTATGTCATTCGAACCGTCTTCACAAAAGGAATTATTCAAGTAATCTCTAAGAACAATTACGTCAGGGCTACATTGTCGTGTTGCAAATTAAAGCACTTTGTCGACATTGTAGAAAACCTAGGAAGAACACGAGCAAAGCATGAAGTACCCACGAAACCCTAGATTTGTTATTAATTTCTTGTCTAATATAACAAATTTGAATCATGTCGTTTTCTGACCGACAAGCGATATTAGTGTTTATGAAAGGGGTGTAATATAACACACTTCCATAATAACATAACTCATCATCGACGACTGCAAATAAAGTCTCCCAATTTTTATCCAGCAAAAAGTTCATCACTTCCACACTTGTACTGAAAAACTGATAAATCGCAATTGATGAACTCGCCTGAGTCTAATAAATGAAAAATAACGCATTAGGAGCCTTCCCTACTGTTTTTTCTAAAAGAAACTCAAACGAGTCTACACACGAAAATAAGAAGAAAAAGGTTTACGTGGTAGAACTGAAATGTATCCAAGTCTAAAGAAAAGAGAAGATATATATAGCAAATATAGCAAAAAGATAAGATATGCAAAACTACATTTAGAGATTTTTTTATTAAACAATTCAATTTAGAGATAGATAGAGATGGAGTGACGTGATGAGAGAGAAAGCGTGAGCGCAAAGCGCAAGATACAAACAAAACCGCTACACTGAGGAACAGGTCGTGGCCAGACTCCAGCTAGCCAGCAACGGCGACGCAAAACAAAAACAGGGAAGCCCGTTGCGTTCCCCCCCACCCTTCTCCCTCTCCTCCCTCCCACGCCTCTCCTCACGCCGTCACGCGCACAGGCACAGCGCAGCACAGATCGATTTCGCTCGTCTTCCTCCGTCGCCGCCCCCTCGCGGTGGAGTGGATGAGCGGCTGCCCCGCCGCTGCTGCGCCGGTTGGGCTCTAGGACCGCCGCCGGGCATGGCGAGCATCGGGCGCAGCAGATCGAGGCGCAGGGGAGAGGGCGGCGGCTCGTTCGACCGGAGCGCTGTTCAGTATGCGGAGCCCGCCGTCGATCACCGTGGTCCGTGCTCGCCTGCTTTAGTCCCACTCTAGTTCCTTTCTTGCAAGCAATCATTCCTTTTTTGTTTTCTTTTGGGTGACGTAAATTTTGGATTTTTTAGAGACCGTGTGATAGAGAACCCTTACTCGATTTTCCTCTTAGAAAATCCTTGTTTGGTCCTTGATAGCGAAGGTTTTTGGGGTTCTTTGTTCTGGTGTTGTCGCGTTGGGAGATAGGGGATTGCTTTGTTTTCCTTCGTGCTTCCATCGGAAGCTTTGGGATCGCTTGCACATTTGGCGTCCTCTAATTTTTAGGCTCGGCTTATATCTCTGAATTAAAGTTCGTATTTTTCACCACATTTTTTCCCATCTATATAGGGATCTCAGGGATTATTCGTACTGAAAATGACGTCTTTTTTTTTTGCGCTATGCTAGTTGTCTAATCGGAATTTATAATTAGAGTAGATTCACATTAATTTTCTGTGTTCATAAAGATATTAACACCATGAGTAAAAGGATGAGTAATATTTTTTATCCATCCCTGTTGTTGTAAACAAACGACTTGGGAGTAACTTTCTCATGTACTTTAGGTCTTCATCAAAGCCTTTATTGGAGAGAGAAGATTCTTGTTTTGAATTTCAAATGATTATAGCGGACATGTCTTTTTCTTTCTGGTTCTTTAATTTGAAGTTACAATAAGGTTGCCGTGCAAGTTCTAGGACAAAAGCCAGCACCTAAACCAGACGTGGAAGAAATGCAGTTCCTTCCATCCAACTTTGCAGTCTTGGGATGAACTGTACATTAGGTGGGTCGCTGGGGACAGACAGAGACTGTACGACACTAGACTCTAGAGGTATGTAGAGGAAATGTGTGATGTTGTCAACTTGACACTTCCCACGAGATCACGCAAAGAAACCTCACTTGTCCGTAATTTGCTGGAGATGTAACTAAAAGCATTAAATTATGGTCTCCTCTTGTGTCCCCATGTCTGTCAGTTGGATGCCGTGAAGGTTCATGGCCAAGTGGGGTTTCTTATTCTAATCACTAGGAGAATCTTTGTTTGAATTTGTCCGTGTCTGTAGAAGACCCGTAATTTACTCTGTATTAGTTTCCCCATACACGATGAATTGACCGTTGGTTATAAAGAAGTGTTAGGTTGGTAGAAATCCTGTCAGCTGTTCGGGAATCAAAGTAAATATTCTGTGCTTCATGCGATGAAACACTAATTGGTTACTTCAGACTAGCATTCAACCCAGTTACACGGTTTGGAACCGCCAGGTTTCACCACTAAACACTGAATCCTACATAGTCCATACACAATCTTCTGTTTAATGAGCACGCAAGTAAAAAATTCTATGTTTGTTAATACATCGAGTTCGGTCCGTCTGTCGTCACAGATGTAGACATTTTTACTCATGGTTCAACACTTCCCACTATGAGTCTTCACAAGGTGGTTATTGTGATTATTCCTTTTTTTTCCATTTTCTTAAATTAAACTGCATGGATTAATTCAGAGAATTGGCATCATGGCGAAGCTAGCACACCTTGTGTCAGCTCTTTCTAGTCTTCCTTTAAGAACTGTTCTTCTACTTTATATTTGCATTTTGATACTGTGCTACGTCTATTTCCTTCCTACTATTCCCGTTTAACAGGATCTAGCATAACAGTGAACTGGAGCTGAAGACTGCTCTCTATATGGCCTGCTCTTTTTTCTCCTTTTCCTCGCAGAAATTTAGTTTGGCATGAAGTTCCTTCTTCTTGCCATGCTGTCATATTGCTTCTTCTGCCAATTTCTTGTGTTGTATAATTATGCAAAATATTTACTGTCTCTTTTCTCCTTAAAACAGTGGCAGGGTCATTGAGGAAACAAGCAAGTAACTCTGGGGTACTCTCTCATACTCTGGTGAGTGATCTGTGTTTAGTTAAAGAGCTATATCACATGATAAATATGTCAGCATTTGGTATCAAGTCTACTTCACTAAGATACAATTAAGGAAAGTAGCTAGCTACAGCAGAAATATCCTGCAGTGACGGGCGCTATAGCTCCAATTGTCTCTTTTCCTTAGCTTAGATACATCCCTTATTCTTTGTAACTTGTTTTAGATAGCGATACATCCCTTATTCCATATATGTACATTTGCAACAAAATAGTATGAACTTTGAAATCCAACTGTACTAGAAGACCACCATTTATAACATGTAACTATAAGAAACTTAATATTTTCTCGGTGAAATTACGTTCATCATTTTATGATCATTTTATCTGTGTCAGTACTTATTTTGTTCTATACTTGCCTTATGTTACTTATTTTGTGTGCATATTTCGAACCTTTTCTATTTTGATATTAAAACACGATAATTAATAGCTTTGATGTAGGTAACCATAGCTTTGTTTAGTTCCTTCTGGGATATCACCAGGAAAAATGCGGTTTTACATTTTTTACCATTGTTATCTTATTGTTTAACTAATTTATTGGTATGCCCTTTTTTCAGATTGATGAGGAAATCAGGAAAAGTAAATCAAGACAGGCCAGCTGTGTACCGATGAAAAAGCTAATAGACGAAGAGTTTTCAAAAGATGCCAACGCTAGGCATACCTCACCAGGCGCTGTAGGAAGACTGATGGGTCTTGATTCACTCCCTTCAGTTGGGACCTGTAGCCATCACAGATATAGCAGAAGTCGTGCACACAACACTTCAGCTTGTATTTCTCATGATAGATATCTTCCTCACAGGAGAAGGGCTGATGAGATGCCAGAGGTCAAAGATGTTTTTGAGGTTATGGATGAGATGAGAGTAAAGGCACAGCGAAGCGCAGGAGCTACAAATGGAAATGTAGCTTCCAGATTTGATGCAACTGAGAAGGCTAATCTAGATTTCATTAGACACAAATTTATGGATGCAAAACGTCTTTCCACAGATGAATCTCTTCAGATGTCAGAAGAGTTGAATGAGACACTTGATGCATTGGTATCTAATAAGGATCTTCTATTGGAATTTCTTCAGAAAGAAGATCAGCGTTCTCCCTCCTCTAATGCAAATTGCATTACAATATTGAAGCCATCTAAAAGAAATCAATTTGTTGACTCAAACAATATATATCCACAAGATCATGGTACTGAAAGCTTTCTCCACAAACACTCTATGAGGAAACCGCATGCTAAGTTATCCAGCCAATCCCCAAAAGAAGACTCTGGTTCATTGAGGCAGAAACTATCAAGGTCAAGTCATCAGGAAGCCAGTGATAAACGAGTTTGTCCCACACGGATTGTTGTCCTGAAGCCGAGCCTTGAGAAAGCTCAGGACATTGATGGATCCTTTGCTCTAACACATGATCCCTCATTCTGATTACAGAAGGCACACAACGTGCCAGGATGCTGGCATGTGGAGTCCATATACTGATGAATCCATCTGCCAGGTGTCCCTTGGCGACCCTGAAACAGCAGGCCATATAAAAAAGGGATCTAGAGAAATTGCTAGAGAGATTACAAAACAAATGAGAGCTGCTAGGGGCGGTGGTACTAGGAAACAGGCTTTCCAACCAGATACCAGCACAATTTTGTCAGATGAAAGCACACGGTTTGTGACACCTCTTTCTAAGCCCAAGGCTTCCGAGACAGTCCATAGATCTTCTGAACTATGTGACGGTTGGGATTCTTCCAGCTTGAACTCTTCACCGGCACATTCAAATGAATCATCAGTCATCAAGGAAGCAAAGAAACATCTTTCTAGCAGATGGAAGATAGCCCATCAATTTCAGCATCAAGCACCTGAGAATAATGGCTTCAGCGTGCTTGGAGACATGTTTGCTCTCTGACCAGGAAAGTCCAAAGGGAGAATTGCAGAGGAACAGAGTGCCAGGCTCGTGCAGCAATCCTGTTGGCATCAGCAGCAAGGATGGTTGGAGAGGTGTGGCTCCAAGTAATTCAGCAAGGTCCAAATCTATCACGTCATCCTCGCACCAGGAGTTCAAAAGTCGAGCAACCGAAAAAGAAACAGTAGGAAAAATGAGTTTTCTATGCTTAAGGATGTTCTTAAAATAGGACCCCATGATTCTGAGTATGCATGCCATAGCAGGCAAAGAAAATCGCTAGGTAGAGGTTCAGCGTTTCATGGTGATGAAGCTGATCAAGTGTCCCCAGATGACGAGGAAAGAATGATGATTGACCAAGAGGTACGTGTGAGTTCTCAGAAACCAACAGATGTTATTGACATGCCAGATTCATCTGAACAGACACTTGCACATACCGTGGATCCTGGCCATGAGTTACACTTGAATACCAGTTCTGCAGTTTTTGAACAGAACAAAGAACCACTTTCTCCCGCTAAACTGAATCAGGAAATGCGCCAAGAGCCACAGTCAGCATTAGATTTCCGCCTTTGTGTCCCTTATCATGACAATCTACAGACTCAGGTACTATATTGCATGTATACTGGCTGATTTTAGCATATTATGCATTTGTTCGCTTGGATCCTTAATAAATTCTTCTGTAGATATATTAGTTTGTACCTGATTAAATATACATATGCTCATCCCATTTTTATTCCCCTGAAGCAAGTCCTAAGCTCTTTGGTAATTTTGGAAGCTCACTTGATGTACCAATTGTGCATTCTATTTCAGGCTGAGGGGATCGAAAATCTTCTGGATCAAGATTACTCAGGTCTGTTGAGTCCGCCAACTGTAAGGGAATCTCATGTGGGGATTGACCAGCATCATGATTCTGACAATCAAGCCTTGTGGATTCACCCGACAGGATCAGAATCTCCGGTGAGCTACAACAATGATGACCAACCAAGTCCGGTGTCTGTTCTTGAATCTTCCTTGGATGCTGAAGAAGTTTACTCGGGAGATTTCGAGAAAATTAGTGCGGATCTTCAAGGCAAGTGGTCGAAGTTTTCTTCGCCTAGTCACCTTCCCTTTTATTCTCGTCTCTAAAGTTTGACTTTCTGTAACTCACAGGACTAAGAATGCAACTTCAGCTTCTCAAGACGGAGACTACCGACGACATAGATGACACCGATCATCTTATAGCGAGCGATGACGACGAGATTGCCTCAACAAATCAGCCACTTCCTGAAATGGAGATATCCCACACTTTTGTGGATGAAGAGGAAAGGGATTTCTCTTACGTGCTCGATATGCTCACTTTACTGGGCATCGATGCTGCTTACCAGGATGGGCAGCTCGACATGTACTGCTTTTCAGACCACCCCGCTGGCCTTGATTTGTTTGACATACTCGAGGACAAGTACAGCAGCCTCATTCTGTGGCCGCGGCCCGAGAGGATGCTCCTGTTTGACCTCGCGAACGTGGTGATCGCGGATATGATGACCTCTCTGGTGCACCATGCTCAAAGGGATTGTTGCGAAGGTTCTCGTCCAGGTGGGAGCAGGAGGGGTTTGTTGAGGATGTGTGGCAGAGGGTGTTCGAGTTGCGGGAAGAAATGGGCGAGCCAGTGATGATGGACTTATTTGAGCTGCATGGTTCTGAAGATGGTATCGATCTTGTTGGGGAAGAGGTAGGGAGAATGGTACTTGAGGATCTGGTGGATGAAGCCATGGCTGAGATGGCCGCAGGTTTTTGTGTAGGGAATCATGATTACAAGTAAATTGTCCGTGGGATGTTGTAGCTGGTTAGTTGTAATAACTTTGATCTCCCAACTGGAGAAAGCCAGCGGGTTTTGGTGCCGGAGTAATGGAGTATAAATATAAATTTTGGGATGAGCATATCATAGCCTTGTTTGGTGTTTTGCCTGTGCGTTAAATAGGAGCTTTTGATACCTGTGCCGGCGGGGTTTTAGCATCATGGGATACTAGTGCTGAACCTTGCAGGGCAAAAGATTGATCTTCTCGTGTGTGGGTGAAGCTTGTGACTGATGTTCTGGACCCATCGCATTGTTGGTGTGCCTGAACCTATGAACACCTGCTGATTTGCGGCTTGAACAAAACCCTCCACCACCAACTCCCAACTATTCCTCGTTTCTCCTGGATTGCTTGGACACTCCTTTGTATACACTCCTTTATATAGATTCCTTAGTTTCTTACTTTCTTCCCCTCCTTTGTACTTTTATATAAATAAAACCAATAAATATCTCAGCAGATTCTTGTTGTTTCCTCGAAAAAGAAGAGAATAATTTTGTCTGATGATCGAGCAATGCGTCCACTTGGATGTCCATGTGCACATACTAGAGATTCGAGCGTTTCAGCTAGGCCTCCATCAATTCGTGTTGACTAGATAATAAAAGTATTGGCTACTTGTGTATACCACTAACGGTAGTTACCACTTCGTGTTAAAAAAATCGATTTCATCTAATGAGAGTTATCGAGCTAACACTGCGTCCACTTGGATGTCCATGTGCACACACACTAGAGATCCGAGACACGAGGATTAACAAGTTGCTCCTTCTTTAGTTGGACAGGCGTAATTCGCATCTATATATCCTACCAATGTCGTTGGAGGAGCAAACAGTTCCTGTAGTTCATCTAGCTAGCTAGCACGATAAATTCAGTTCATTTCTCCTAGCAAACTAGCTAGCTAGAACGATGAAGCTGCTGTGCATCTTCTCAGTTCTCCTCCTCGCGGCCATGGAACCCGCGGTCTCGTCCCACCAACAACGCTATGAATCCATATTCAGCTTCGGCGGCTCCTTCGCTGACACCGGAAATGGCAACATTGTCTCCGCCGCAAACTCGGTCCCGAACCCCTCCGCGCTCCCTCCATACGGCGAGACGTTCTTCGGCCACCCCACCGGCCGCAGATGCGACGGCCGCCTCATCATCGACTTCGTGGGTACGTACGGTACCTAATTAACTAGCTCGTCTTCAATCACACTTGTACGCTGCTCCCTTCTGATTTGTAAAGGCCGGCGTGCAGCGGAGCAGCTAGGGTTGCCACTTCTCCCACCGTCCCTGTTGCACAATGGCAGTTTCAGCCAAGGCGCCAACTTCGCCGTCTCGGGCTCCACCGCTCTTGACGCCAGTTTCTTTAGAGATATGCCAGTCCCACCTCCGGATACCTCCGTGGGCGTGCAGCTGGGGTGGTTCGAGTCTCTCAAGGCTTCGCTTTGTAGCCCTGCCAAAGGTAGCCAACATAGAGCATGTATATATTTTGTTCAAAAAAAATAGAGCATGTATTGATGTTCTGTGGGGCGTTCACTTACACCATAATATATTGCAGTGTGCCCGCCAGGCTTCTTCGACAAGTCACTCTTTTTCATGGGAGAATTTGGCTTGAACGATTATAACTCTGCACTTCTGGGAAAGACTCTGTCACAAGTTAGACTCATCGTCCCGGACGTAGTCAGAACCATTGCTGAGGCCATTGAGGTAACTAATCATGCATGCCCAATCTGGTTGGTTGTCTCAAGTTGTCCACAGTCATGTCATGACCACAAGTAACACTAGTACAAAACGTAAATTAGAGCCGGCCCCAGAGAGTCATCTCAGCCGGTTAAATTGTCGTCTGCGCGGGGGTCTCTAATGTACGCTCCATTAGAACCGGTCCTCTGGGGCTGGCTGTAATGAGCTCGGACCTCCGACGGCCATTATAATCAACCGTCTCGAATAACGAAACCTTCAGCGACGGCCGTGATTAGCAGACGTCTGTAATGCATATACATTAGAGCCGGCTACAAATAGTGGCCGTCGTTAGGATGCGGACGGTCCGAGTTTTCTCTCCGGCTGAAACAGCTGGTATTTGGGCAATATGCGTGTGCTCCGGGATTATTTCAGGGTTCCGAGTTTTTGGTACTGGTCAACAGTGCTACATAATTCTTTTTTTTCATCATTGCATCAACAAAATCTCAACCGGGCAGAAATCACATATAACTAAGACATGCCTACAGCTAGCAAATGCATATATATTATAACATGTCTCCAACCGCAATTTGTGCCAATTAACAAAGTAGCCCTAATCAGATAAGTGTTTATCATACCCTGGCCTTAACAAGCTCTATATGAGCTGGAACTCAATCAGGACCTCCAAGTCATTCATCTTTCTTAGAATGATCAAAACAGGTCGATCAGTCACAAAATTCTTGCCTTCAATGAAGTTCTTCCACCCCAGCTTGTCGAAGTCAATGCGTCCGTCGGTTCTCTTGTTGTACATGATGACGATGATGATGCCTGCTGCTCCAAGTCGTACTCCAGCCATGCCCTGAGCCGGTATGCCAGCATCTTCTGCTATCACCTTAGATAGTTTTGTGCATGGAAGATAACATAACTATATATGTCATTTTTTCGATAAATTACAGAGGCATGAAAGAGGCGGTCTTGTGGGTACATACCATCTCATGCCTGTTCAAGTTTGTGCTCGTCAAGCGAGTCACAAATAGAACTCCAACATAGGCTCCTACTGGTAGAAGCTTAACGAGGCGGTTCTTCTCATGGTTGTTGAGACAAACTCTTTGGGCTACTATGATTCTGTCATCGTGTCAATGTGATCTTCAGAACTGTCAGAATCGACATAAATCTCTTCAGTTTCATCTTTGTTGTTGCCTCTTTCTCCAGTGGCAACAGATATCGTGGGATGTGGTGTCATGGTAAACACTAGCATATCTCCGCGCCGAGATTGTTCTTGGTGATGAACTGTTGCCATTGTTTGCCGTGCAAGCGGGTCTTGCTACGTCCTTTGTTCACGTGAATGTTGTATGTGCTCCCAAGTGCTCCCAAGCCAAGGGCACGAAACAACACAGTCTGATCTCGCACTAACTCGTTGAACGCTGCGAGCTGTACATGGTACAAACTGTTCAACAAAAACAGAAAGAAACACATAAATTATGTCATATTAAATCCACGAAACACAAATCATAGGTATATTTGGAAGCCTTGTTTTCTTACCACACACTTGCGTTCACAATACTTTTCTAGCCGAACACTGAATGAGCATGCCTTTATCTGCCATTTGTTAGAGAATGAGTAAAAAAGCTTAACTAAGTATAGTTGCACCAATCATAAGAACCAGAAGAAAATAACTAATGAGAATTATATCGACACGGCAAAGGCTAAGCTGAAGACATGAAAATGTACTTAATTAAAGGCTACGCATGTCAGTAAGTATGAGACATGAATCATTTCATGAAGATGCGAAACAATTCATTTACTTTGCAGCAAGAAGTAAATTCTATACTATCAAAGAGAATATTAGGCATCTATTAATATGAAAAGTGTACTTAATTAAAGGCTACGCATGAGTATGTATGAGACATGAATCATTTCATGAAGATGCAAAACAATTCATTTACTTTGCAGCAAGAAGTAAATTCTATACTATCAAAGAGAATATTAGGAATCTATTAATATTAGACATGAATCATTTTGTGAAGTTGCCCCTACTCAGGCCAATCTTCAGGTTACTAGTAAATCTAGTTTCTTGATTGATACCGGGATATGGGGATTGAACCAGAACTCGTCCGCGCATAGCTAATCGCCGGACGAGGGGGGAGGACCATCTCTTACCTGACGGACCTGCTGGCGAGTGCAACGGGGAGGGGCGGCCATACGGTTTCGCAGCGGCGGACGAATCTAGGTATTTGCAGTGCCGGCGAGGGGGTGGAGGAGGGCGGCGAGGCTAGGGATTTGCAGCGGTGGCGAATCTAGGTATTTGCAGGGCCGGCGAGGGGGTGGAGGAGGGCGCCGAGGCTAGGGATTTGCAGCGGTGGCGAATCTAGGTATTTGCAGGGCCGGCGAGGGGGTGGAGGAGGGCGGCGAGGCTAGGGATTTGTAGCGGCGGCGAATCTACGGATTTGCAGCGGCGGCTACAGATTTGAAGGGGCTGCGAATCTACGGATTTTGCGGTACTGGCGGCGAATCTGGGGATTTGCAGGGTGGGCGATTGATGAGGGCGGCGACACTAGGGATTCATCGGCGGCGAGGCTAGGGATTTGACTGGGCGGCGAGGCTAGAGATTTGCAGCGGCGGGGGGGGGAGTGGAGGAGGGCCGCGAGGCTACAGATTTGCAGGGGCGGCGAGCGAATGGAAGAGGATACGGGTTTGAAAGGAGGAGGGGCGGCAAATGGGAAAAATCCCCATCCCATTACCAATTTGGACCCAAAATTTCGATTCCCACCAAACACAGAGTAGCCGGAGTATCCGAATATGCTCGTGCAATCCGGAATAAGATTTGTACTTATAAAATTCAAAATATTCAAAACTATTGAAGGGAAAAACAAATGCAAGTGTATGTATGCCTGTTTGGGGTTAATGAAGCTCCATGCCAAGAAATAAGGTCATATATCAAAGAGATTATATCATGTCCAAACTTTGGTGATACTTGTGAGGCATTTCTTCTGAGAGGTTGAACTTGTCACCATACAATTTCAGTGCACTTGTATAGGAATTTCGTAATTTACCGACCACACAATTTGGTACTATATATAACGCACAAATGGGAAGTTTCATATAGTTTTCCAAATTGTTTACATATTATGCAAATTAAATCCGATAAATAGCTAAAATATCGTGTTAGTAAAAACTCCGAACGTTCCCGGACGCTCCGGAAAATAATTGCCTAGATTTTTTAGCATGAAAATAGAACAGTCCAGAGGAGATTTGCGTTGGTGTGACGCGGTAGCAGTTGCTTTACTGCGACGCGGTAGCAGCTGCGTTACTGGGACGCGGTAGCAATCGGTAACCACAAGGGCGGTACCCGGAGCCTCCGGATCACTAGATTTTGCTGCCACGTGTACGTGCTCCCATAGCGGTCGATGCCACTGCGACGCGGCCGGCGCGGTACATTATGGCTCCCAACCGTCCCTTATTCATCAATGTAGCCGTCAAATCAACCCGGGCCCACCTGTCAGCGACACGGGGGTAACCGCGTGCGGTTCCATTTTTTACCCCTTTCTAATCGTTTTCCACGCCCCGTGCGGTCAGTCTTCTGTGCCACAGTCACTGTCTTCTGCCTCCTCTGTTTTCCCCTTTCGGCAACTGTTCATCGCCTTCTCCTCTGTTTTGCACCCTCCAAATCGCCATGGCTGTCGCCGCTGGAGAATGCATCACGCGCAAGCTCTCCATTGATATCCATGGTGGGAAGAAGATCCACGTTGTCTACACCACCGATAGTGAGCAGGTTAAGAAAACCCTGTTGGAGTACGAGGGTTTGCTCCGACAAAAGGTGGGTCGGGACAGATTTGTGGGGCTCGACTTCGAGTACACCAAGGGCGATGAAAGCCGCAAACAAGTCGCCGTCGTCCAACTCGGCTTGAAGACGGTCGTCCTCGTATTCCAGTGGTACGTACAAACAGATCTAGTATAAATCTGTGTCTATGTTTATTCGGTTTTAATTTCGCAATGATCAATGTGTACTTTTCGGTTTAATTTGTCCATCGATTTCATGATCAGCCATTACTAGGTTTGGATCGAAGTTTTTGCTTTTTACATTTGGTTTATTGAGATATATATAGTAAATAATCTGTAAAAATTAGTATATATTATCTCGAAATAGGCTTGCGCCCCGCTATATTAATATAGCAACCACCGTACAACCGTTGAGAACGCTGGGGCAGCAGCACAATCACGCCCAAACAAAAAAGAAAAAAGAGAGAAATAAATGACGACAATGGCGGATAGACAAAACGAAGAAGTTCCACAACCGCTGCGCACCCACGTCCCACCATGCTCCTAGAGCTCCGAAGCGCCGCGTACCAAACAACCCCTTCAAGAAGGAAAGCGACGACTACGACGCTGCTGCCCGGATGGACCTAGGGTTTCCCCCGATACGCAGAGGGAAGAGAGGGAGGGAAACCACCGACGCCCTTCAAGAAGGACAGACGGCACCAGCAGGCACCACCGTGTCGGTGTTGGACGAGCCAACAGGGAATTCTCCCGACCCCATCCTTCATCCCGGACGCTCCGGAGCTCTCCACCAAAACCGTCCACCAATCTGCGCCCACAGTCATGAAACCATCACCGCTGTCTCACCAAGGAACAAGGATGTGAGACCTGCACGACGGAAGCGAGAAGCCCGGCAAGGGACTAGGGACGGTAGCACCACGGGCACGCGGGAGGGACCGACCTCCACCGCCGAGGGCAGTAACCGATCGGACGCAATAGCAGGAGCAAACCAGGCCCGCACGCCGGCAGGCCCGGCCGGGCCCTGAGGAGCCCATAAAGCTCCCGCCGTCGCGCTGCAGCAGGCGTGCCGCCGGCGCCGCCACCCCTGTCCGAGCAAAGTTTCCTCTTCCATCTGCCGAGAACGGCGACGCCGTGTCGGAGCCGGCCCGCCCAAACCTAGATGGGGCCCAGTTCTGGGCCGGGAGGGCGCCGTCGACCACCACTACGCCACGAAGATGCCCCGCCGCCAAGGGGCCGCGCCACCACCTCCCTGCCCTCCGGCGAACCGCGCCCGGCCGCCGGACCATAGCCCGCCCAGGAGCACCGCCGCCAGCCACCCGCCCCCGTGACAGGCCACCTGCGCGCGGGTGGAGACAGGTCCGCCGCCGCCGGTACCACCCGGGCAACACCCGGTGGCGCCCGCCGGCGGCGGCGGGAGGGGAGGAGGGGGAGGGAATAGACGGGAGAGGAGGGGGCGTGCCGTCCCGGTCGCCTGCAAAATTAGTATATATTATGCGCATATATAGCTAGTTTTCTTCTTCATCTATAGATTTGGTTTATATATAGTAAATAATAATCTGTAGAAATTAGTATGCACATATCTCTAGTTTTTTCTTCTTCATCTCTATAGCATTTTGTTTATTGAATTCCTATTGATCGATGGATATCTTATACTCTGCGGTACTAAGTACAAGACCTGTCCGCCGGAGCTGTCCAATTTCCTTCAGAAGAAGAAAATTTATTTTAGTAGCGTCGACATAACAAATGACAGGACGGTCATGCAGAGAACCTGGGGTTTCAAAATCCCAGAAGAGTATCACATCGATCTTCAGCACCGCTACCGGAAGAACGGAGAATTGAAGATCGGCATGGCCACCATGGCAGACGATATCATCGATGAATACTACGCGGATATGAAGTCCAAGTTCCATTATTCGAAGCACGGTTGCTGGGAGCAGATCCCACTAAGTGAAGAGAACCTCGACTACGCTGTTGTCGATGGGTTTGTCTCGTACGAGCTCAACCGAAAGCTCGATGTGATCGAAAAGGGGACGGCTCACCTCCGCGGGGAAGCGAAGAAGCTCATGCCGAGACGCAAGCGGCGGCGGTGCGAGTACTACAACATCGACGACGATCAGGACGACAGCAACGAAGAAGAAGGCTGGAACGTCGGCGCCGGCGGGAAGGATGGCGGATTCATGATCGAGGACGACCCTGGCAGCTGGGGTGGCACCGGGTCGTTGACGACGAACGTCGATGGTGGCTGCTAGAGCGGAAGCGCCGGCTCCTCGAAGAACGCCGACGTCGGTACTGGCTGGGGTACTGGCGAGTCGTCGCAGATCGCCGACGGTGGTGGCTGGGGTGGTTGGGGTGGCGAGTCCTCGAAGAACAAGCAGGAAGTCGACAACGATGGTGGCTGGGGTACCGGTGGCGGCTCGAAGATCGCCGACGAAGGTGGCTGGGGTACCGGCTGGAACTCTAAGTACTAGCTAGCTAGAGCGCGAGCTCTCGTCGACGTCATCTCGCAAGTGATGTGCACCATATATATGCACATGCGCGCAGCGCGCGGGTGCACTCTGTTTATATAGTAGATCGAGTACGCGCGTACTTTTGCTGGTCTTTCTGTATATATAAGTACCTCTACTTAATTACTATGTTAATCAGCGCATATACGGAACTATGATCTGAATGCATATATTACTTTTGCATATATAGGTTAGTGCCGGTTCCTTTTACTGGCCGTCTCAGAAGTTATGTAATTAGCGACACGCAGACATATTGGCCGTCTGCAATATGCCTGCAACGGGTAATTTTGCTGGTCGTCTACAATGTGTATCCTATGCGAGACGAGCGGTAATATAAACCGTCGCAGATAACATTCGCGACGGACACAAAATTACGGCCGTTTGAGGTAGTTCTTTCCAAACGGCCGATAATATTTTTCATTCAACCGGCTCTACATCCCGTCTTTTAAAGTCAAGTTTGTACTAGTGTAAATTCCTCATTTTATTTTTAGACAGGTCCGACTTTAGAGTTTTGGATTGCCTATGTCGTTTCGGATGATCGAAATCAAGGATGAAGTAAAAAATCATGAACTATAAGTGAACTTTTATGTTAACAGGGACTGATCAAGCAGGGGGCGACGACCATTGTCGTACCTGGGGTCCCGCCATTGGGTTGCTTCCCACCGGTTTTGGAGTTCCATCCGAGTGCCGTCCACGAGACTTGCACCGGGTGCCTCGAAGAGTTCAACGAGCTTGCCTTGCATCACAACTCCCTACTGCAAGAGACTTTGGATGACATCCGGACAAATCACCCGAATGCCATTGTTATCTATGCTGATTTCTTTACTCCCATCATCAAAATTGTGGAGTCTCCTCGCCAATTTGGTCAGTAGAATTGTACTCCCATCTATGTTTCCTTATTCTTGATGTGCTTATCCGCTGTTTCTAGCTGACAACAATTGGCTTGAACAATTGTAGGGTTTACCGAAGCCGTTCTGAGTTCTTGTTGCGGTGGAGGTGGGAGTACAACTTCAACCTGAGCGCCACCTGTGGCATGCCCGGCGCAACGATCTGCAAGAATCCCAACATGTATTTGTTTTGGGACGACCACTTCACGGAGGCGACCAACCACTACATTGCCAAGGGCTGGCTAAACAAACTGAGGATGCAGAGTCACTTGATGGGGGCCAGGGGGCGACTGCCAGACACTCGGCGTGAACGAGGGAGACCCTAGCTAGCTAGCTAAAATAGTGGATGTGAAAGGATTATCATTGAATTGGATAAATTATCCTTGCCTGTATTTGCAACCATCTATATATGTCGAAGCTTCTGTTGTACCTTCCCTTTTCGATGAGCACTAGATGTACCTCATGAACAGAACTTATTTTAGAGATAAGCGTTACATGCGAGTCCATGTTGTTGATCTTTCGATAAAATCAGATTGCATGTTCAAGATGTTCTAGTGCTACGTTTTGAATGGGGCAGCTTGCCTCTAGGCTCTAGCTAGGCCAAGCCAACAGGAAGCTGGTGGTTAATTTAAGAAAGAAAGCAGGAAGCAACTACCGCAACACCACGAAAGGGGGTCAGGTTCCGATCGAGTAACAACTCCACCCAAAAGCCTATATAAATCTAGATAGCATGCACCGATTACCACTAAGTAGAAATCTACTGGAGGAGTAGCTCGCAGAAATCCTAGACTTCCGTCCCAACTGAGCACACATGGAGATTGCCAAGGCGCTGCTCTGCCTGATGGTCACGCTGGCTGTCGCTACCGGAGCCTTCGCTGGCCGCGTCTTGGACGACCATCCCGCAGCTCCTCTGCCGGTCGATCCATTGCCGGTGCCGACCGAGCCGACCGTTGACCCATTCGTTGTGCCGGCAGTTGCACCTGCGGCTTCCGGTGGTGCAGCGGCGAACGTGGGGGCTGCAGGCACCGGCGCCGGCGACCGGCCGTTGACGTTCTTCATGCACGACATCCTTGGCAGCGGCTCGCGGCCGTCGGCGCTCATGGTTACCAGGTTGGTGGCGAGCGCCGCCGACCCGGCCAACGGCAACAGCGTCCTCGGTGCCACGTCGGGCAACCTCGTCCCGGACAACGGCAACGACAAACTCCTCTTCGGCACGACCACCATCATCGACGAAGATCTCACCGAAAGCCACGAGCTGGGCGCCACGGTCGTTGGCAGTGCGCAGGGGTTCCACGTCGCGAGCTCACGGGACGGCGCCAGCAAGACTGTCGTGCTGACGGCCGTGTTCGGCGGTGGCCAAATCCACGGCGACACGCTCAGCTTCGTCGGGGTACACCGGATGGCGGCGCCGGCGTCCCACATCACCATCATAGGCGGCACCGGGAAGTACCAGGACGCCAAGGGCTTCGCCGCTATTCAGACGCTGAGCCTTGAATCTGATGAACAGCAGGCCACCAACGGCGGAAAGAGCCTCCTACAGTTCGATGTTCACCTCTCCTGAGCACTTAACTAACTACTGAGTAGTAAATTCGAAGTGTGTGTCCATGCAAGATATGTGATGATGATTTGCTCTCACGGTCAACGTTTGTAGGAGTAATTTTATGTATCATCTGTAATACTACTACCATAAATGTGATGTAATACTATATGTAGTTCGTTTGATCCAGCGGGGATTACAGAAGGTTGGATCATCGATCCCTTGTCCGTCTCTGCCATAGCTGAAGACGGCAGAGGCGTGACAGTTACAGAACGCAAATCACACCATGCAAAGAATTGTCTCTATTCTGCTCCAAGTACAACGAAATCCTAAAGAAACAAAATGGATTGGGTTGGAAAATGCCTAAGCAAAAGAAAAAGCTCTATTTTTATGTCATTATGTGTATTCCTAGTACTCTGAAAGGCTAAGGTTTTGACAAGAACATGAGCACATGATTCCGACTTCCGTGTCGACGAAACTAAAATCGAGCAATAGTTGTCATGTCACTAAAGGAATTGCCTGGAAGAAGAATCTTGGGTAAGTTATCTCTAGTCTGTACGCCTGCTGCCGAGCTTTGTCAAGGCACCAAAAACGCCCTGTGAAGTATAATACAGTTCCGAGTTCAGAAACCTCTTGCTCCTCATTTCTCATCCAAGATGCGTTTCTGGAAGTCCGAAACCATGCGTGGAAGGCCTTGCCTCAGTGAGACTTTCGGCTCCCAATGGAGAAGAGCTTTAGCCTTCGAGATGTCAGGTTTTCTCATGTGTGGATCATCTGCGGTGTTTGGTTTAAATTCAACACTCACACTTGGGTCAATTGTCTCTTTTACTACCTACAAAAAATAGCGCAGAGGCGTTAGTCCAGGTAGAGAAGAATCCCCTTTATGTTCAAATAATAAGTGGATGCCAGTTGGTTTTCGTATGAAGGTCAAACCTGAGCAAGCTCTAACATCGTAAACTCGCCAGGATTTCCCAAGTTGAAAGGTCCAATATACTGACTTTCCATCAGAGTTACCAATCCATCGACCTACAAATTTACAACTGGTTAAAGATTCCAGAATTGATTGAATGGGCCATCTATTTAGTTTTGATTAAAATAACAAAACGAAGTTAGCAAGTCAAGTACCAAATCTGAAACATACTGGAAGCTTCTTGTTTGTTTTCCGTCACCATAAACTGTCATTGGTTGTTTTCTCAAAGCCTGGAGGTGAGGCACTATGAATATTAAGTAATGCTGAACTTATGTGGCACTCCTCTTTTTGTAAGAATGAGAGCCATAAATTAAAACAAACCTGTGCAACAAAGTTGCTAACAACTCGCCCATCATCTAAACACATACGAGGGCCGTAGGTGTTGAATATGCGAGCAATTCTCACCTGAAGGAAGCAATTGTCTTGTCAAATTAGCTCTTGAAGAAATGTAAGACAGCAATAAAACACAAATATAGTAGCTCATAGGCAGAATCTTGAGAACCGTAGTATCCCACTTTGATTCACTCCATCCATTTAAAATATGTAAGCAATACCCTGAATATTTATCAAGCGGAACTTGAAGGAAGATATCTTGGTCGAATTCAAGAACAAGCAATTCAGACACTCTGATGTGTGTTTTTACTTCAAAACAACTTACGAATAATGATTTTTCATACATAAAAAGGTCCCTTTTCTGGAAATATAAATCATTTGTTGAGACATACACATGGTACAATCTCCTTGCTCATGACTGCCCGCAGTGATTTTGGAGTCCTCCATGGTCTCTCCATCGTCCGCCCAGCTGTTAGCCTGGTTATCTTCTCCGGCGCATTTTCTTCTTGGCGACCGTCTCGACGCCTAGGGTGGCTGTTTTGGGTCAGTGGCATGCCATGAATGTTGCCGTGCTATCTCTTGCCATTGGCCAACACGACTGTGGTTTGGTAATGAGTTTGATGGGACTGCTGGTTAGGGGCATTGGCGAAAGCTTTGCACGAAGTTGGTCGTTGCCGACGACGACGACCCTGGTGGGCGTCGTTCCACTCCTTGGAGGAGTCGTTCGAAGTCCCTCTCCCGTGGGCACTCCAGTTCTGCTTGGCTGGCTACCTGTGTCTCATTCTGGTGGGTAGCATTGTGGATGCAAGTGTGGTTTGTTAGTTTTGATCTCGGTGTTCCTCTCGTGCAACCGAAGACTTGCCTTCATCGATGGGATCAAGCGAACTTCTTTTGTTTAGTGCTTAGATTAGCTTTGCTTGTTCTCCTTACTTTTGTTATGGTCTCCTGGTTGTACTTTGTGCCTTTCATTTGCAGCTGGTAACCCCAGTTTGTGTTGTAACTGTAAGTTGTAACTCCTAGCCGGTTGTTGGCTTCGTTAATTCAAAGCCGGGATCATTTCGAGCCTTCCGTCTAAAAGACAGCATGAAGCGCATGGGCCAAATATTTGGCATTTCAACCCTCTTAGGTTCACTATACTCAAAACGTAACAAAAGCATCACCTATAAATAGTTAAATACCACCTCAGACACACAATGATTAATGGCCAGTTCAATTGTACACCTTACCTAAAATCATAACATTACTTTTGAACAACACACAATTAATACACATTGATGGGTCTGGTGCAATTAATTTTGGGCAACATATGACATTGCCAGCGAGATACTCCCTCCGTTCCTAAATATAAGATGTTTTAGGTTTTGTCCACATTCACATGTATCTAGATGTATGTGAACATGTTTTAATGTATATGTACACTCATTTGAGTTTGCACCTAGCCAACATGTGAGCTAGCTACAACATCTTATATTGTGGAACGGGGGGAGTAGTCTGTAGTTAGACTGAGAACCCTATTCAACAAGTGCAGCATTACCTCAACGCCAGCACCGCGATGGTAATCCATGGTCAGAGTTTCAGCTGTTCTCTTTCCCTCATCGTAACAACTCCTAACACCTGCATGTAACCACGAAATGACAAATCACAATGCAGTGGAGTAGGCAGACTAAAATGGGCAGTGGTTGAAGATACTTCTTGGGTTCTTGCATATGAGAAATGTTATATCTCCTTGAGATAAAACTAGCACACCTATGGGATTAACGTGGCCCCAGTAGCTCTCCTTCTGAGGATGCTCTAGAGGATCACCGTAGACCTCACTGGTACTGGTGAGCAAGAACCGGGCTCCGACTCTCTTCGCCAGTCCGAGCATGTTCAACGTCCCCATCACATTTGTCTTGTGCATCATCATCAGTTAAGGAACCCACTGGGAAATTCAAGAGGTGGTATGGAAACAAACAAGTTCAAAATCCAGGTTCTTTCAGGCAATGCAGGGCACAGCATTCCATTTTTTTCATCGACTGTTGCTTTTTAAAGAAATCCTTTCCATATTCGCAGTTCAACAGAGAAAACGAAGTCACTTAAAGGTCAGAGCATTTGTACTTCAAATACAAAATGGAAAAGGATATGATGGTCTTGATTGGGTTAAATTTGTAGTGGACGGGTGAGGCGGGGCAGGCGAGGTGGTAGATCTGGTCGACCTCGAGGAGGATGGGCTCGACTATGTCGTGGCGGATGAGCTCGAAGCGGGGGTTGGCGAGGTGGTGCGCGAGGTTCTCCTTGCGGCCCGTGAAGAAGTTGTCGACGACGATGACGCTGTCCCCGCGGTCGAGGAGCTTGTCGACGAGGTGGCTGCCGACGAAGCCGGCGCCGCCGGTGACCACGACTCGCAGGGGCTTCTTGCGGACGCCGACGGGGAGGCGGCGCGCGGCCGCCGCATTGTTGTTGGCGACGCGGGGGTAGGTGGTTGTGGCACGGGAGGAGGAGGAGGAGGAGAGAGAGGTGGGGTGCGGGGCGAGGAAGGGTAGAGGATGAAGAAGGAGGAGGCGAGGAGGAAGCCAAGGAGGACGAAGAGGAGACGGTGCTCGCGGACGAGGTAGGAGGCGAGGGAGCGGGAGAGGGAGGCGCGGTGGTGCGGGCGGTGCTGCTTGCTGAGGCTCGACTGCCGGTGCAGCTGCTTCATTGTCGGCGGGCGGCGGTGGAGGCGGATCCGCTCGCCGGCGGAAGCGGAGGGGAAGTAGCGAGTGAGGGGGCGGCACGTGTGAAGCAGAGCTGTGGTGGCTTGTTCCCCGAAAGATGCCGCACGTGCGTGAAAACGTTCTTTGGTTCCTTTGTTCCTTTCCTTTTTCTTTTACGGATTTGTGATTTAAATTAGGACTGTAATAGCTTATACGAAAGAAAGAGCATATAGGACCGCATAGCGCAGTGGATTAGCGCGTCTGACTTCGGATCAGAAGGTCGTGGGTTCGACTCCCACTGTGGTCGCTTTTTCTGTTACAGGCATCGCTAACATTTCTTTTGCTTTTGTTGAAGTGTCAACGTGTCGAACAAGAGCGCACCCTGTGCAGAAAGCTCCGTGCCGGCGTCCCAGAATACTTACTATTGGAATTCTCTTTGAAACTCACTTCTCCCATTTCAATTCATTCAGGTGTTTCTCATTTAGACGGAATATTTTTCAGTGGAAGGCGATATTCCCGTCGACAGCGAGGCGTCTGTAGTGACTTCGTCAATCTCAGAGCATCTCCAACCGGAGTTGCCAAATTTAACCCCTAAAGTGTCCGCGGACACGTCCGGACAGACCCCAAAAAAGGTGTCCTACAACCATGCCCCCCATATCCGCATCCTCAAAACCATACTAGTCATGCAACGTAAACAAAGAACGTAGATCGGAGCTCAAATGTAGTAGGGATTGCATAAGATTAGTTCGATCGGAGCTCATAGTTCGGATTACATACATAGGTGGTCTAAACTATATAGACAAATTGTAGCAAAAGTAGGCAAACCGGCGGCGCCGCCATCCTCTCTGTCCGTCGGTCCCTTCGCCTCCATCGGCGGCGCTCACTGCCTTGATGCCGGCTCCTTCCCCTTGTCATCCGCGGAAGGGAGGTGGCGGCGCAGCAGCTCGAAAGCCGCGTACGGGTCGTCGTTGGAGGAGGCGGAGCTGTTGGAGCGAGCGGCGAGGACGGCGCGGGTCTGCTCCTCGGCGAGCCTGGCCGCGCGGTCGTTCTTCGCCGCCTCCTTCTTCGACTCGGCGATGGCGGCGTCGAGCATCGCCTTGTTCTTGCAGCGGAGGCGCCTGGCGTCCGTCTCCGCGGTCGTGTACGACCGCTCCAAGACGGCAAACGGCACCGGCTCCTTCGCCGCGGCGCGCAATGCCCGCTCCGCCGCAGCGGGGTCGGCCTTGCGGAGCTGCCGGAAAGCCTTCCCCTCCGTCTCCGGCGCGCGCATCCGCTTCGAAAGAAGGCGCCATCCGCCGGCCCCGTCCGGCAGAATCTTCCACCCAGGTGGAGCTTGGACGGGGGGGGGGGGGGGGGGGGGGGGGCGCGGGGAGGCGCAGATCTTACCGGAGCGGAGCCCGGTGGAGGAGCCGATGACGCCGCCACAGATCCCTCCGGCATTGCACGGCGCCGCACCGGCGCAAGCTCGGACCAGCGGCTGCATTGGCCTCCGCTTGGCGGCGCCGCCGCGCTGGATCTGCCGCGGCCGACCTCCTTCAAAGATTGCTCGACGGCAATGCGGATGGCCTCCGCCGCGTCCACGGGTTCCGGTGGCGCCGCCGCGTCGGAAACCTCGTCCTCCGGCTCCGAGCCCCAGTCGATGGATGAGGAAGACATTGCGCCGGCCGCTCGAGCGGAGAAGGCGAGGTGGCGGTGTGGGGAGTGGAGTGAGGTAGGGTTAGCCGGTGGGGGTATTTGTGGGGACGGAGCTGCCACGCGGCGGAAGTCAGCGGCGACGGTCGGCCGTTCAGCGGCAACGGTCAGCCTCCCGTAGTGGGTCCGCTTTGTCAGCGAGTAAGGGGCGGACACGTCCGGGCGCGTCCGGGCCGCCCCAAACCGCCCCAGATTTGGGCTGGGTTTGGGGTGTGCCGGACCGCCCGGTCGTTTCGGATGGCTATGGGGGCCGCGCTTGGGTGGCTGTTTTTGGGCCAAATGGCCTCCGGACCGTCCGCCCGGACGTATAGGGCGGGTTTGGGGCCTCCGGTTGGAGATGCTCTCAAGACACGACCGTCGGCTCAGTCTTTCGGAGGTGCTCATAGGGGTAGGGTGTAAGTGCGTGCGTTCATAGGGGTGAGTGCGTGCACGTGTATGTGAGCATCTGCGTTGTACTGTGTTTTGCAAAAAAAAATCAACTATCCTGCAGACTAGACAGAGTGCAATCGATCACTCACCTTGTTTTACATCTTTTTTTGTAGAAGCATTCCTTTTGCTTCATGATTTTGTACCATGGTCATACTTGTCGACGAATCCAACGGCAAAGCTTTCTGATGACCTTAGTCGATGTGCAGTACCCAGGCTTCAACAACACATTGTTCGACTTCGGCCCCTGATGACGTGAAACACACGTTCGTTGGGAGACCCCAAGAGGAAGGTATGATGTAGTCAGCAGCAAGTTTTCCCTCAGAAAGAAACCAAGGTTATCGAACCAGTAGGAGCAGCAACTCTTCAGAAGGTTGTCAACGGCGCCAGAAAAATAGCTGTCGCAGGGAGTCTGGACTGTTGACGTGGAATCTGCACACAACACAATCAAACTACTTTGCCCCAACGAAACAGTGAGGTTGTCAATCTCACTGGCTTGCTGAAAACAAAGGATTAAACGTATGGTGTGGAAAATGAGTATTAAATTGCAGAGAATGAAAAAGGAACAGTTTGCAGTTTGTGGTTGTTTAATCAGTGTAAAAGAATGGACCGGGGTCCACAGTTCACTAGTGGTGTCTCTCCATAAAAGATAACTAACATGTTGGGTGAACAAATTACAGCTGGGCAATTGACGAATAGTGAGCGCATGACAATGCATATACATGACATGTTGACTACTATGATATTTAATTGGGCATTACGACATAATACATAGACCGTTATCCAACAGCATCTATGACTAATAATCCACCGCCGGGTTGTCATCCGAGTCCCCCGTTGGTATTAAGTTGCAAGCAACGGATAATTGCATTAAGTAAAGTGCGTAATGTAAACAAACACATATGCCCGTGGACATAGCATCGTTAGGTTATCCCTAGTGGCAACAGCACATCCACAACCTTAGAACTTTCTGTCACTGTCCCAGGTTAAACGGAGACATGAACCCACTATCTAGCATAAATACTCTCTCTTGGAGTTACAAGCATCTACTTGGCCAAAGCATCTACGAGTAACGGAAAGCATGCAAGATCTTAAATAACATATAAGATAGATTGATAATCAACTTGACATAATATTCAATATTCATCGGATCCCAGCAAACACAACATGTAGCATTACAATAATATGATCTTGATCATGTAGGGCAGCTCACAAGATCTAAACATGATGGCACAAAGTGGAGAGACAACCATCTAGCTACTGCTATGGACCCGTAGTCCAAGGATGAACTACTCACGCATCACTCCGGAGGCAGGCATGGCGATGTAGAAGCCTCCGGTGACGATTCCCCTCTCCGGCAGGGTGCCGGGAAGAGGTTCTGAACCCTCCCGAGCTAGGGTTGACGACGGCGGCGTCTCTGGATCTTTTCGTGGATATTTGCTCAGGTACTTAGGGTTTTCGCGTCGGGGGGAATAAGTAGGCGAAAGGGCGGCGGCTGCGGACCCCCGAGGGGCCCACACCACCCTAGGGCGCGGCAGAGGGGGGCCCGCGCCCTAGGTGCGTGTGGCCTCCTGGTGGCCCTCCTCTGCTGCTCCTTCGCTCCGTCAGGCGTGTTCTGGAAAAATAGGCACCCCGTGTAGTTTCGTCCAATTCCGAGAATATTTCCAGACTAGCTTTTCTGGAATACAAAAACAGCAGAAAACAGGAACTGGCACTTCGGCATCTTGTTAATAGGTTAGTCCCAAAAAATGTATAAAAGTGATATAAAGTAGATGCAAAACATGTAGCAATTGGTATAAAACAAGCATGGAACATCAAAAATTATAGATACGTTTGAGACGTATCAGCATCCCCAAGCTTAGTTCCTACTCGTCCTCGAGTAGGTAAACGATAAAAACAAAATAATTTTTGAGGTGACATGCTACTATCATAATCTTGATCATATAATATTGCAAGGCACATGTAAATGAATGAAGTGATCCAAGTCAATGGTCTATAATTTGCTACCAAATAGATAATGAGTAAACAATGAATCACACAAGCTAAACGTTTTCATGAATAGTACTTTCGAGACAAGCATCAAACAGTTTTGCATAAGTGTTAACTCATAAAGCAATAGTTTCTAACAAAAGGTATTTAATCAACACAAAGGAAGAATTTAGTTTCAGCATTTGCTTCAACTTTCAACATATTTATCTCATGGATATTGTCAACACAAAGTAGTATAACAAGTCCAATACATTGCATATAACGCATGTTGTAACAAAGTTGACACTAGTGTTTGCTTGTGGAAGACAGAAAGAATAGGAAAACTGACTCAACATAAAAGTAAAAGAAAGGCCCTTCGCAGAGGGAAGCAGGGATTAAATCATGTGCTAGAGCTTTTAGGTTTTTGAAAGCATATAGAGATTGCATAAAATATTTGATACTCCTCCCAACCTTGCTAACACAAGCCATGGCTAACCGAATCCTCGGGTGCCTTCCATCAATCACATACCATGGAGGAGTATCTATTTTTGAGAGGTGTTTGTTAATTGTCAACGAATGGTAGCGGGTGAGAACAGTATTCTACCTGTCGAACGGACTTTTAAGAGCGGCTCCCATGAAGGACGTTATTTCTACCAGCAAGGCAGATCATCCCTCTTTCTCTTTGGTTTACACACATTCAGGTATTTCACTGTTTGTCATTGCTTACTGATGAATCAGGGCAAAAGTGTGAAGAGAATTAATTGGTTAAAGTTGTAATTAATTGGGACTGGGCACCCCGTTGCCAGCTCTTTTTGCAAGTTATTGGATAAGCGGATGTATATGCCACTAGTCCAGGTGTAAAAGTCCACTCGACAAATAGAATAAAGAATAACCACACTAATTCCTCATGAGCTAGTAAACATTGACACAAAAAGGGAATAATAACATTTTGAATAATTTAAAGGTAGCACATGAAAAATTTACTTGGAGTGGCAAGGAAATACCACATATAGGTAGTTATGGTGGACACAAATGGCATGGATTTTGGCTCAAGGATTTGGATGCACGAGAAGCATTCCCTCTCAGTACAGAGTTTAGGCTAGCAAGGTTATGTAAGCAAACAAGAATATCAACCCGTACACCAAGTTTTATATGACAAACATATTGCAAACGTTATAAGACTTCATACCGTCTTCCTTGTTAACCAAACCCTGTTATTAGAAAATATCTAGACCTTAGAGGTACCACCGATGCAAACCAAATTTTCAACAAGCTTTACGGTAGTTCTTCACTAATAGGCTTAACTCATGTGATGCACAATTTAATCATGATCTACTTGTTAACTCAAAACAATTGACAAGCATCAAGTTATCCATTTTAGTGATCTACAAGATTAAGCAAGTTTTTCCTTATACCAATTACCACATGCAACATTTTCTGAACCAACCAAACACCAATCAATTTATTTCATCAACTCTCCAAACAAATATAAGTGAAGCAAGAGAGTACTTTCTACAAAAGAAAGCTAATAGCTCTGACAAGAGATACATGAAAACAAGAGCTAAAAGCTGAACACGCTAGATATGAATACTCAACAAATATAAGTGAAGAATAGGAGTATTCTCATGAAAAAGCGGAGCGTGTCTCTCTCCCAATCAAGAATGCTAGGGTCCAGTCAAGCTTTATTGAAAATAAAAGTGCAATACTGAAAATAAAAGCACACAGACGCTCCAAGAAAAGCACATATGATGTGAAAGAATTAAAATATAGTTTCACTAGAGATGACCTGATAATTTTGACGATGAAGAAGGGGATGCCTTGGGCATCCCCAAGCTTAGACGCTTGAGTCTTCTTGAAATATGCTGGGGAGATCCATGGGAGCCTCCCCAAGCTTAAGCTCTTCACTCTTCTTGATCCTATTATATCATCCTTCTCTCTTGACCCTTGAAAACTTCCGTCACACCAAACTCAAAGTAGATCTCATTAGAGGGTTAGTGCATAATCAAAAATTCACATGTTCTATAAAGACGCAATATGATTTGTTACTTTAAACATTAGCTACAGCCACTGATGTTATGTGAAGCTCTTCCACCCAAAAAAGAATTTCACTCAATGATGACGTGAAACACACGTTCGTTGGGAGACCCCAAGAGGAAGGTATGATGTAGTCAGCAGCAAGTTTTCCCTCAGAAAGAAACCAAGGTTATCGAACCAGTAGGAGCAGCAACTCTTCAGAAGGTTGTCAACGGCGCCAGAAAAATAGCTGTCGCAGGGAGTCTGGACTGTTGACGTGGAATCTGCACACAACACAATCAAACTACTTTGCCCCAACGAAACAGTGAGGTTGTCAATCTCACTGGCTTGCTGAAAACAAAGGATTAAACGTATGGTGTGGAAAATGAGTATTAAATTGCAGAGAATGAAAAAGGAACAGTTTGCAGTTTGTGGTTGTTTAATCAGTGTAAAAGAATGGACCGGGGTCCACAGTTCACTAGTGGTGTCTCTCCATAAAAGATAACTAACATGTTGGGTGAACAAATTACAGCTGGGCAATTGACGAATAGTGAGCGCATGACAATGCATATACATGACATGTTGACTACTATGATATTTAATTGGGCATTACGACATAATACATAGATCGTTATCCAACAGCATCTATGACTAATAATCCACCGCCGGGTTGTCATCCGAGTCCCCGTTGGTATTAAGTTGCAAGCAACGGATAATTGCATTAAGTAAAGTGCGTAATGTAAACAAACACATATGCCCGTGGACATAGCATCGTTAGGTTATCCCTAGTGGCAACAGCACATCCACAACCTTAGAACTTTCTGTCACTGTCCCAGGTTAAACGGAGACATGAACCCACTATCTAGCATAAATACTCTCTCTTGGAGTTACAAGCATCTACTTGGCCAAAGCATCTACGAGTAACGGAAAGCATGCAAGATCTTAAATAACATATAAGATAGATTGATAATCAACTTGACATAATATTCAATATTCATCGGATCCCAGCAAACACAACATGTAGCATTACAATAATATGATCTTGATCATGTAGGGCAGCTCACAAGATCTAAACATGATGGCACAAAGTGGAGAGACAACCATCTAGCTACTGCTATGGACCCGTAGTCCAAGGATGAACTACTCACGCATCACTCCGGAGGCAGGCATGGCGATGTAGAAGCCTCCGGTGACGATTCCCCTCTCCGGCAGGGTGCCGGGAAGAGGTTCTGAACCCTCCCGAGCTAGGGTTGACGACGGCGGCGTCTCTGGAACTTTTCGTGGATATTTGCTCAGGTACTTAGGGTTTTCGCGTCGGGGGGAATAAGTAGGCGAAAGGGCGGCGGCTGCGGACCCCCGAGGGGCCCACACCACCCAGGGCGCGGCAGAGGGGGGCCCGCGCCCTGGTGCGTGTGGCCTCCTGGTGGCCCTCCTCTGCTGCTCCTTCGCTCCGTCAGGCGTGTTCTGGAAAAATAGGACCCCGTGTAGTTTCGTCCAATTCCGAGAATATTTCCAGACTAGCTTTTCTGGAATACAAAAACAGCAGAAAACAGGAACTGGCACTTCGGCATCTTGTTAATAGGTTAGTCCCAAAAAATGTATAAAAGTGATATAAAGTAGATGCAAAACATGTAGCAATTGGTATAAAACAAGCATGGAACATCAAAAATTATAGATACGTTTGAGACGTATCAGCATCCCCAAGCTTAGTTCCTACTCGTCCTCGAGTAGGTAAACGATAAAAACAAATAATTTTTGAGGTGACATGCTACTATCATAATCTTGATCATATAATATTGCAAGGCACATGTAAATGAATGAAGTGATCCAAGTCAATGGTCTATAATTTGCTACAAATAGATAATGAGTAAACAATGAATCACACAAGCTAAACGTTTTCATGAATAGTACTTTCGAGACAAGCATCAAACAGTTTTGCATAAGTGTTAACTCATAAAGCAATAGTTTCTAAAAAAGGTATTTAATCAACACAAAGGAAGAATTTAGTTTCAGCATTTGCTTCAACTTTCAACATATTTATCTCATGGATATTGTCAACACAAAGTAGTATAACAAGTCCAATACATTGCATATAACGCATGTTGTAACAAAGTTGACACTAGTGTTTGCTTGTGGAAGACAGAAAGAATAGGAAAACTGACTCAACATAAAAGTAAAAGAAAGGCCCTTCGCAGAGGGAAGCAGGGATTAAATCATGTGCTAGAGCTTTTAGGTTTTTGAAAGCATATAGAGATTGCATAAAATATTTGATACTCCTCCCAACCTTGCTAACACAAGCCATGGCTAACCGAATCCTCGGGTGCCTTCCATCAATCACATACCATGGAGGAGTATCTATTTTTGAGAGGTGTTTGTTAATTGTCAACGAATGGTAGCGGGTGAGAACAGTATTCTACCTGTCGAACGGACTTTTAAGAGCGGCTCCCATGAAGGACGTTATTTCTACCAGCAAGGCAGATCATCCCTCTTTCTCTTTGGTTTACACACATTCAGGTATTTCACTGTTTGTCATTGCTTACTGATGAATCAGGGCAAAAGTGTGAAGAGAATTAATTGGTTAAAGTTGTAATTAATTGGGACTGGGCACCCCGTTGCCAGCTCTTTTTGCAAGTTATTGGATAAGCGGATGTATATGCCACTAGTCCAGGTGTAAAAGTCCACTCGACAAATAGAATAAAGAATAACCACACTAATTCCTCATGAGCTAGTAAACATTGACACAAAAAGGGAATAATAACATTTTGAATAATTTAAAGGTAGCACATGAAAAATTTACTTGGAGTGGCAAGGAAATACCACATATAGGTAGTTATGGTGGACACAAATGGCATGGATTTTGGCTCAAGGATTTGGATGCACGAGAAGCATTCCCTCTCAGTACAGAGTTTAGGCTAGCAAGGTTATGTAAGCAAACAAGAATATCAACCCGTACACCAAGTTTTATATGACAAACATATTGCAAACGTTATAAGACTTCATACCGTCTTCCTTGTTAACCAAACCCTGTTATTAGAAAATATCTAGACCTTAGAGGTACCACCGATGCAAACCAAATTTTCAACAAGCTTTACGGTAGTTCTTCACTAATAGGCTTAACTCATGTGATGCACAATTTAATCATGATCTACTTGTTAACTCAAAACAATTGACAAGCATCAAGTTATCCATTTTAGTGATCTACAAGATTAAGCAAGTTTTTCCTTATACCAATTACCACATGCAACATTTTCTGAACCAACCAAACACCAATCAATTTATTTCATCAACTCTCCAAACAAATATAAGTGAAGCAAGAGAGTACTTTCTACAAAAGAAAGCTAATAGCTCTGACAAGAGATACATGAAAACAAGAGCTAAAAGCTGAACAGCGCTAGATATGAATACTCAACAAATATAAGTGAAGAATAGGAGTATTCTCATGAAAAAGCGGAGCGTGTCTCTCTCCCAATCAAGAATGCTAGGGTCCAGTCAAGCTTTATTGAAAATAAAATGCAATACTGAAAATAAAAGCACACAGACGCTCCAAGAAAAGCACATATGATGTGAAAGAATTAAAATATAGTTTCACTAGAGATGACCTGATAATTTTGACGATGAAGAAGGGGATGCCTTGGGCATCCCCAAGCTTAGACGCTTGAGTCTTCTTGAAATATGCTGGGGAGATCCATGGGAGCCTCCCCAAGCTTAAGCTCTTCACTCTTCTTGATCCTATTATATCATCCTTCTCTCTTGACCCTTGAAAACTTCCGTCACACCAAACTCAAAGTAGATCTCATTAGAGGGTTAGTGCATAATCAAAAATTCACATGTTCATAAAGACGCAATATGATTTGTTACTTTAAACATTAGCTACAGCCACTGATGTTATGTGAAGCTCTTCCACCCAAAAAAGAATTTCACTCAACACTAGTAAAAGAGAGAATGCAAAAATAAAAAGGCATAATCTGTCTAAAACAGAACAGTCCGCAAAGACGAATTTTTTCGAGGCACTTACGACGCTCAGATCGAGAAACTCTGAACTAATGAAAGTTTCAGACATTCATAAAGATTACGCACAAAAATTTCAGATTTTTAACAATCTGGTGATTTTAGGAATTTCGTACAGTGAACAGCAAAAATCTGTTTCTGCGCAGCAATCAAAATTAAGCATCATCTTATCATTAGAGGCTACTCTTGGCACAACAATGCGAGAAAATAAAGATACAAAGGAGTTGCTACAGAAGTAAACAAACTCCTTGACTCAATAAAAGAAAAATTGCAGAAAAATAAAATGGGTTGCCTCCCATAAGCGCTTTTCTTTAACGCCTTTTAGCTAGGCACAAAGCATGCATCAAGTATTACCAAGTGAAGAAGCATCAAAGAGGTCGGAAGTTTTCTCAACAATGCAATTTATCTTGTCTATGTAGTTTCGGAATTCCCTTTCTCAATACCTCTAGGCTCATCATTTTCATCAAATGGGTTCTCAGGAACAATCCAATCAAAATTCTTTTCTAGTGCCTCCTGCATTCCTATAAGCTTAAAAGGTATTGGTATTTTAACTTCCCCCTCACCATTAGTTTCCTTAGTGTACTTGAGCCTCTCTTTTTCAAGTTTTTCAAGTGTATTAACAACGTCAATACAATAACCAAGCATCTTGTATTTAATAAAAACTTTTCTAGCTTCCCTAGCAACATCACCAAATTCTTTAAGTAGGGTTTCTAAAACAAAATCTTTCTTTTCACCATCTTCCGTATCATGGAGTTTTAGAAACATGTGCTGCATTATGGGACTAAGATTGACAAACCGAGCTTCCAACATGTGAACTAGAGAAGCTGTAGCAATTTCATAATTTGGAGCAAGTTCTACCAAGGATCTATCTTCAAAATCTTTAACCATACTAACATGATTAAGAATTCCTCAATGTTATCTCTTCCAATGATAGACCCACTACCCACAGATATTTCTTTTAAAGTGTACTTAGGGAGAAGCATGATGAAATAATAAAAACCAAACAGAAAATAAACTAGATGCAAGTAACTAATTTTTTTGTGTTTTTGATAATTGAAAGCAAACAAGATAAAATAAAATAAACTAAGCAAGACAAAAACAAAGTAAAGAGATTGGAAGCGTGAAACTCCCCTTGCAGAAGACTGCTGTCTCCCCGGCAACGGCGCCAGAAAAATAGCTTGATGACGTGAAACACACGTTCGTTGGGAGACCCCAAGAGGAAGGTATGATGTAGTCAGCAGCAAGTTTTCCCTCAGAAAGAAACCAAGGTTATCGAACCAGTAGGAGCAGCAACTCTTCAGAAGGTTGTCAACGGCGCCAGAAAATAGCTGTCGCAGGGAGTCTGGACTGTTGACGTGGAATCTGCACACAACACAATCAAACTACTTTGCCCCAACGAAACAGTGAGGTTGTCAATCTCACTGGCTTGCTGAAAACAAAGGATTAAACGTATGGTGTGGAAAATGAGTATTAAATTGCAGAGAATGAAAAAGGAACAGTTTGCAGTTTGTGGTTGTTTAATCAGTGTAAAAGAATGGACCGGGGTCCACAGTTCACTAGTGGTGTCTCTCCATAAAAGATAACTAACATGTTGGGTGAACAAATTACAGCTGGGCAATTGACGAATAGTGAGCGCATGACAATGCATATACATGACATGTTGACTACTATGATATTTAATTGGGCATTACGACATAATACATAGACCGTTATCCAACAGCATCTATGACTAATAATCCACCGCCGGGTTGTCATCCGAGTCCCCCGTTGGTATTAAGTTGCAAGCAACGGATAATTGCATTAAGTAAAGTGCGTAATGTAAACAAACACATATGCCCGTGGACATAGCATCGTTAGGTTATCCCTAGTGGCAACAGCACATCCACAACCTTAGAACTTTCTGTCACTGTCCCAGGTTAAACGGAGACATGAACCCACTATCTAGCATAAATACTCTCTCTTGGAGTTACAAGCATCTACTTGGCCAAAGCATCTACGAGTAACGGAAAGCATGCAAGATCTTAAATAACATATAAGATAGATTGATAATCAACTTGACATAATATTCAATATTCATCGGATCCCAGCAAACACAACATGTAGCATTACAATAATATGATCTTGATCATGTAGGGCAGCTCACAAGATCTAAACATGATGGCACAAAGTGGAGAGACAACCATCTAGCTACTGCTATGGACCCGTAGTCCAAGGATGAACTACTCACGCATCACTCCGGAGGCAGGCATGGCGATGTAGAAGCCTCCGGTGACGATTCCCCTCTCCGGCAGGGTGCCGGGAAGAGGTTCTGAACCCTCCCGAGCTAGGGTTGACGACGGCGGCGTCTCTGGATCTTTTCGTGGATATTTGCTCAGGTACTTAGGGTTTTCGCGTCGGGGGGAATAAGTAGGCGAAAGGGCGGCGGCTGCGGACCCCCGAGGGGCCCACACCACCCTAGGGCGCGGCAGAGGGGGGCCCGCGCCCTAGGTGCGTGTGGCCTCCTGGTGGCCCTCCTCTGCTGCTCCTTCGCTCCGTCAGGCGTGTTCTGGAAAAATAGGCACCCCCGTGTAGTTTCGTCCAATTCCGAGAATATTTCCAGACTAGCTTTTCTGGAATACAAAAACAGCAGAAAACAGGAACTGGCACTTCGGCATCTTGTTAATAGGTTAGTCCCAAAAAATGTATAAAAGTGATATAAAGTAGATGCAAAACATGTAGCAATTGGTATAAAACAAGCATGGAACATCAAAAATTATAGATACGTTTGAGACGTATCAGCCCCATGTTGTTCGCCTCCAATGGTACAAAATGAGACATATACTATCTTGGATATGATTCACGCCCCGTGCTTGGAGAATCCTTCATGGGCTGGTGGAGGCACGCGACCTACTCCACCTCAACCGTTGTGAGGAGGAGTATTTCTTCGATAATCACGATCCCAACTTGGTGGACAACACAACACGGTCAATTTTTAAGGCACAAATCAGCATTTTTTTTTTCAAGCTATGCCCTCGGAGACGTATCATTTTCATATAAGAAAGTCCAAAATGGCCAATAAAATGTCATAGAAGGTTACAACTCTAGACATCCCAAACCATGCCAAATGGCTTAGAGCATCTCCAACAAGCGCGGAATAGCGCAGCACGCTAAAACAATTATCTAGCGCCGAAATCGCACTTTTAGCGTGTCGGACGGTGTTTGCTTTTCCAGCCGCGCTATACTATTGCGCGCCGCTGGTAGCGCTCCAGCATGCGCGGTAAAATGCAGCGTGCACACACAGCACGAACAACTATTCACACACAAACATAGAATTGAAAGATCAAACACACACAAAATAAATCGATAATAAATAGTTTAATTATTATTACAACTCAAACAAATAGTTTATCTTCAATACAACAAATAGTTCATGAATGATACAACAAATAGTTCATCAACAATAAACAAACATACAACATCAAACTAGTTTTGTTGCCCATTCCATGACTACCACTCCTTTTGAAGCTCATCATGCATATCAGCTTCTCGAATGGCATGATAGGACTATAGGAGGCAAGAAAGTGGGCCACCCTCTCTTCCCTCCTCCGCACTCACATGGGACATCCCATCAACTCATAGTTATGCATGTCTAAATCTTGCCCACGCTAATTCTCGATGATCATGTTATGCATGATCACACAAGCGTTCATGATATGCCAATGGATGTCTTGATTCTAGAATCTAGCCGGTCCTCTCACAATAGCCAAACACTTTGCAATGTGTTTGAACAAGTCGATGTTCATCCTAAACCAGTGCCGAGAATAGAGCTCAGGGTATGTGGGAGTCTCCACAAAGTAGTTCCGCATCAACCGGTTGTGAGCTTCGATCCTTTCCCTCCACAATTTCTGACGACCAAAAACTGAACCATCGTGCCTCGGTTTCTTTTTCGCGTGTATAGCCAGGACCATTGGATGTTCTCCTCCTCTTGAAGATCCAATTCTTCATCAGAAGAATCATAGGAAGAACTCATCTACAAACGTGAATTTAAACTAATTTAAACTACAAAAAACATGAACAAAATTCATCTACAAAATGAAGGTTGGAGGCAATATATACCTTGCAAGTGTTTTGTCAAACACCTTGTGGTTGCCGAGCTGCAAACGGTCGCCGGGCGCTGTTCCTCGAAGGAACAGTGCGCTGGAGGGGGCGGCGGCGAGGACGGAGGTGAGGAAGTAGCGGCGGCCGTCAGGAGAAGTGGGGGAAGCGCCGGCTGCAGGGCCCGATTCACCGCGGCGGCTACCCGCGCACGCCCATAGGAAGCTCTTACAACACATCCGCTACAACGACAAAAACTCACCTTGCCATCTTTTCGACATCTCAACCCATGGGCCAGAAATGATAATATTAGAATTACAGATGGTTTGGGCTGCGGAAATTGCTACGGATAGACGTGGAGTGAATTGAATGTCTGAGTTCTGTCTGTAATAAACTTTCTGTAATAGTTGTCCACAAGTGTAGCATTGCTCGGCCAGAAAACATAGCAACAAAGAAAGAACTTTACATAGTTTTGGGAACAAAATAAGGTTCCAGGTTAATATTGCGTAAAGCTGCTTGTTTTGTGCCTCTGGTCGTCCCCCGTCCTCGCGACAAAGCCGCTAAGCGCTGGATTACCGTACCGCGCCGAGTGTGGTTCGATCAGGCTGCACGGAGAATGCGCCGAACATGACAGCATCAGACTACATATCAAACACAACGGCTGTGGTAGATGTTTTGTTCCTAAATGTGCACAAAAACATCCGACCAAATGATAGAATTATATTCAAAAACAAAAATAAAATAAGAAAATGCAGAATCCCTCAAACCTCTGCGGGTTAGTGGAACGCATGGCGTACCGGTAGAGTAGTTAGTGTCCTGAAGATAATGGTGCGTGTGTGGCATCGCTGCGCGGAGAGTTGAGGATGGCAAAGAGCAATAGCACTGACAGCAATCGAGTCCATGAAGAACAAAATTCGTATTCGTGACACGGAGAAGCGAAGACATTTGCCTGCTCCGCTGAGGGACAAATGAGGTGTCATCTGAAGGGTGGATGTGGCAGCGCGAAGTGACGGTGCAGACGAAGCAAATTGGGATCTTCCTTTGAGCTGAGTTTGGGCATAACAACACAATTGTGCATCAACTACATTTGTTTCTAAAGAGTAACATAGACCATTAGATCGAGTTGTTTGGACGGTTGAGCCGGTTTACTGCACTTTTATATTTTTGGGGGCAAAATACGAAATCCCAAATAGAGTTGGGATATTTAATTATGTGCCCCTGGATCCTTAGTGTGCTCACTTTTCCCCACTCTGTAAACTTGTGCTCTCTTTTCTCCATCTGGTTAGCTGCCACGCTCACAAATGTTCATAGCGGACGTTTGCCGTCGGGTCAATGCATTGACCGTTAACTGCTGACAAGTGGGGCCGTGTCTTTGTGTTTGTCCGTTGCGTGCTGACAAGTGTGGGGCCGACCTTTGAGCGGTGCGTGCTGACGGGTGGGACCGCAAGGAGACACGTAAGGGCAGCAGCTATGTCTGAACCTGAAACTGAATCGAGACAGTGCCGCACCGCGCCGCTCTCCGCCGCCGTCGTGCCGCGTCCGCCGCCGTAGTGCCCTCCACCCCCAATTCCACTCGTCGGCGACGCCGCGTCTCCGCCACATCTCCCCCCACCTCCCCCACCTCCCCATCTGGGATTAGGAAGCGATGTTGAGTGCGGCCGCGACGAATGCCCTCAACAGTGGAGAGGATTGGATCGAATCAGCGGCAGATAATTCATGGATTACACCTGGGTAAGCAATGTTTCTCCTTAGATTGATGTTCTGACTCGTAAATTAGGCAGTATTTGACTTCTGGTAGCTTAAATCGTTCCAATTTTGCTGAAATGTTGCCGGCCTAACCGCACCTTTATTTGAACAACGTAGGATTGATCCTTCGCTGGCTTTCCGGCTGGCGGTTAGAATGGAAACTAGTATTCTGCGTGGTACTAAATCCCAGTTGCTTACAACGTTTTTCTATCCCAAAGTGGTAGAAACCAGCAATTCCTTGAAAGATTTCCGCGATGCACTCCGTGCGTCATATCCCTGGAGCGATGCCGATGCTGTTGAACTGAGCTATTTCAACAGTACCGAGCAAACATTTGTCCCACTAACATGCGACGAGCATCTGAGGTTGCTATTTACTCTGAATGCTGGCAGCCGTTTCGGTAAAGTCGGTATCGATGTTCTTCAGCCACGGGCAGAACGGGTCGACAAAGGGAAGGGTGTTCGGACATCATCTGTCTCTGCTAATATCCAGCACCCCGGCACTCCTTGTAGGTCGAGACCAAGTAAAGCGAGTGGTTCTGAAAGCCACAACATGCCTTCTGCCGATTCTGCTGCTCATTCTGCTGCAGCTTCTCCTGAACCTTCTGCAGTCGGTGTAGAAGAAGATGCACAACCTGACGAGGAGGTGCCTCGAAATGATGATGAAGACGAGATATTGTACCCTGAACTGGTAGATAGACGCAGTCAGCAAGCAGTGGATGATGAATATCCAGAGGAGCCCATCAGCCGAGCTAGGTTTGATGACACTGACGATGAAGAGAAGGAGGAGAACATTGACAGCTTAATTGAAGATGAATACGATGGTGAGGACATGCCAACAATTGAGTGGAACAGGGAAAATCCTCAGCTTACTGAAGGCACCATTTTCGAATCCATGGTGGACTGTCGGAATGCAGTGACTACATATTGCATTCTAACTGAAAATACCTACAAGATCAAAAGGAGTGAGCCAGGAAGGTTCACAGTGTTTTGTCCATATCCTAGGTGTAGGTGGAGGTTGCATGCATCCCGTATGGTAAAAAATAGCAGCATTATTCAGGTAATCCAAGTTCATTGAGTATTTTAGTTTCAGATCAGTGAGTAATGTTTCTTAATTGTTTTGACCCTTTTTATTTTGTTTCAGATAAAGAAAAACAAACGGAAGCACACTTGTCCACCTGGAGGGGGAGCGGGGAAGGCCAAAGCCAAGCTAGCAAAAACTAGGTGGGTGGCAGATGCAGTATTGGATTGGCTGAGGGAAGATCCTAATCTTGGTCCAACAGCACTCCATGGGAAGCTTTTCGAGAAGTACAAGATCAAAATTCCTTACATGAGAGTTTTCAATGCTAGGGAAATGGCTCTTGACAGGATTAATGGTCAATGGAATGAGAGTTTTCAGCTGCTTTACACCTTTAAAGCTGAAGTGGAGATGGCTAGTCCAGGGAGTGTTGTAGAGATTGACAAGCATACGGTTCCCTTCAAAATAAAAGGGAAGTCATTTGAGAAGGAGTGCTTCAGGAGGGCTTTTGTTTGTTTCAAGGCTTGCTGGCAGGGGTTTCTTGATGGCTGCAGGCCTTATTTGTCTGTAGATGCTACCCATTTGACTGGAAGATGGAGAGGACAACTAGTATCAGCTTCTGCAGTTGATGGACACAACTGGCTATTCCCAGTTGCATTTGGTGTGTTGGAGGTAGAGTCCGAGGAAAGTTGGGTCTGGTTTCTGCAGCAGTTGCGCAACATTATAGGCACACCCCCAGGTTTAGCTATACACACAGATGCTTGCAAGGGTTTAGAGAGTGCAGTAGAAATTGTGTTCCCTGGAGTGGAGCATAGGGAATGTATGCGACACCTAGCGCAGAATTTTAAAAAGAAGTTCAAAGGTAAAGTTTATGATGAGAACTTATGGCCAGCATCATACACATGCAGCGAAAGGAAGCATGAGCACCATTTGAGAGTGTTGTATGCTCAAAATCCTTTGGTGAAGGATTACATGGATGAACATCATGGAAAGGTGTGGTCAAGAAGCAAATTCAACGAAGTCTGCAAAGTAGACTATGTGACCAACAACCTTGCAGAATGCTTCAATGCAAAGTTCAAGTCAGTGAAAGGTCTTTTGTTGTGGCAAGCATTTGACAAGATGAGGCAGATGATCATGATAAAGATGGCTCTTCGCAAAAGAATTGCAGAAACACAATATGTTGGTCATCTTATGCTCCCATCACTGATTAAGGCATTGCATTTGAAGGCAAGAGGACTGAAGATGAGATGCATTCGATCTGATACACTTGAGGGTGAGGTAGCCTATACTGACAGTAAAAATAGGTTATGGAGGTATCCAGTGAACCTAGCAACTAGGGTATGCAGTTGTAGACAATGGCAGATCCGTGGGAAGCCATGCATACATGCCCTACATCTGATGACTGTCATTGGGGGTGCAGATGGTGAAGTTGATCAATATTGCTCTGACTATTTCTCTGTTGCCAAATTTATGGCTGCTTATGCTGACAATGTGCCTGCACTCTTGGGAAAAGACCAATGGAACATAGTTGATCCAGGGTTCAAACTCTGCTCTCCTGTACTGACTAGACCACCAGGAAGACCAAAGAAAAACAGGTACAGGGCAGGTGAAGAGGGTCGTGTACCAAGAAAGCGTGCGTGCAAAAAATGTGGAATTCTGGGGCACATTGCTAGGCTCTGTACCAATCCAGTCGATGCAGCATTTGGAGAAGAGCAACGATGGACAGCAGCAAATGCAGAGGAGAATGCAGCAGCAATGGCAATTGAAGATGCAGCAGAGCTGGAGAATGAAGCAGAGCTGGAGAATGCAGCAAATGAGCAGTACCGGCACCTTCGTATGTCTCCCTACCTTTTTTATGCATTTGTACTCTTTTATACCGATGGCTTATAATTTTATTTGTCAGCTCTAGGATAAATGGAGGCAGAGGGCAGAAAAGGCCTAGAGAGGAAGAAACCCAAGAAACTGAAGTTCAACCATCATCCGATGCCTTAGAATTTGAAGCCATGGCTTATGATGGTTTTGAAGCTATAAGAGAGGAGGAAGAAGGGGTAATTGTTCCAGTTGTTCCTTTAATGATCATTGAACCCACAGATGACCGTCAGGTTGTCGTCAAGGGCTCGGCGAGTGGAAGTACTCTGTCAGCACCTGCACGGCCACAACCCCAAGTGAAGATCAAAAGGAACAAGTTGAATTTGAAGCCAAAGAGTATCCCAGCTAGGGAAACCCGGAGCAGGACGGTGAAGCCATCTGCGAACACAAGGAGCAGGTCCAAGATTTGAATTTGCACTTTGACCGCTTAGAACTTGATGAGTTGTAATAATGATGCTTGTGTTTGTGTTTTCAATTAGAGGTACTGTGAAAACTTATAAGTTGTAATAATGATGTTTGTACTTTGGTATCATATTTGTGGCAGAATTCAAATTGCAAACAAAAGTTGAATTTGAAGCAAAATTTGAATTTGAAGCAACATTTGAATTTGAAATAAAATTTAATTTGATGCAAAGTTGGAGTTGTTCAAACATATGAAGTCCATTGCTATGTGGTATGTATCTGAACCAACATCTGAATCCGAATGAGCAAAGGTGATCAATCCCCATGAGAAAAGTGCTACAAACGAGCTCCAAAGCTAGGGTAAACACCCCCATTTGTAAGCAGTTTTTTTTCGACCTTGTCCAAATGAGCCAAATATTTTTGTATTAACACATATTCAATCCATATGGTGTCTAGTAGTAGTTTCACTATTTATTGAATTAATCTTCATATTACTATATTTTTTTAAACATAAATGCTTTTAACTAAAAACCATAAAAAAACGTTTGGAATATGAAAATGAAAAAGTAAGTTCAGAACCTTCTTAATCACTCCAAAATGAATCTTTGGTAATTTTTTTGATTTTTTTGAATTTTATCAAAACCTAAACCCTCTCTCCCTCTCCTTCGAACTCTGAACAGCTTCATACGTGATAGCTCATTTGTGTGAAGCTTTTTTCATGAAAATGTACCTACACCAAGTTTATATTTTTTTCTCATAACCATGTCACATATGACGGCAATGTGCACTGGTTTTGTTATTTTTTGATTTTTTTTGAATTACTTATGCTCATTTCAACTTGATTTCGATGCCTCACTTCGGAAAATGGATTTTCATGAAAATGACCCTTAACCCTAAACCCAGGTTTTTTTGGTAACTATGTCTTATAAACCGACGAACTACGCAAGTTTTTTCATTTTTTGATTTTTTTTGAATTGTTTATGGCCATTTGAAGTTCTGGTCAAACCCTAATAACCCCGTTGACTGACTCTAAACCCCGCAGCATCTCGCCAAACCCTAGTGTCGAACGTCAGCCGTCCGATCAGACTCTAGCGACAAACTCCACCCGTCAGATATGGCCTTCTAGAAGGATTCCCGCGGGCAGGCATGCGCGCGTCTCCGCGCCGTTGGATCGTATGGACGGTTCCTCGCCTTGGCGATCCGCGTGATGCTGGTTCTGCATCCTGATTGGCCGTTCACGCATCCAGGTCGAAGTAGCCGTTGCTGGCCCCATTTGCTCCCCCATTGCTGGCCCCGCCCCATTGCTGGCCCCATTGCTCGCTCTGGTTCGTTCTGTCATTGCTCTGGTTCGTTCTCGACTCCCGCCGCCGCAGAGCTGTAGATCGCCGCCCAACGACGCCATGGTTTCGTGGAGCGACGGCGACGAAGATTCCACCAATCTGAGCTCGCTTGGCACCAACGTAAGTGTTCCAATCTCGTGTATTTGGGATTCTAGGATTTAGGTTTAGGGTTAGGATTTGGGGATTTCTTATCTGAGCACGAATCCGAGGTCTTGCGCTGAAAATTTCTTAGGGCCCAAATACCATGTACGATTCCGATTATTGCGGATTAGACGATGAAGACGAGACCAAGATCCGTTGTCATTGCAATTCCACGGTCCAGAAATGTGTTGCTTTCGAAGGATGTTGGACTGGCAGGAGGTTCTTGGCCTGCGCAGGGATGGTACGTGAAAAAACTGAACTTTTTTTTGGAGTACAACTTGAGATGTTTTCTTTTGTGTAAATTAGTAACAGAAACTTGTTTGATACATGTATGTAGTCTGGAGAAACTTGTGACTTTGTGCACTGGGTTGATGACGTGTGGCCACCTACGTTGTCCAAATCCCTGACAAAACTGTGGGAAATGCATGGGGAAATCAAAGATGCTAGAGTTCGTGACGCCTTAGACGTTCTTGAAATAAGGTGGAAGTACCAAGATGAGATTACAAAGCTTCACCTTGACTTGAAGAATTCCCAGGATGAGCTCAAGAAGGAGGTTGAGGAAAAGCAGGTTGCACTAGCCCTGAAGGCCAAAGCAGAACAAGCACTTGTTGATGCAAGAGCTGAACTAGAGGAGAAGAACAAACTGGATGCATCAACTTCCAACATGCACAAGTTTTTGAGGCAGAAGGCAGAGAAGGACAGGGATTTGATTAAGCAAGAGAAGAGGAAGTTGGAGTGTATGGTTGCCGATCTTCTGAAACAGAAATCCAACTTGGGGGCTAAGTTGCAGAAGATCAAAGATATATGTGATGAGTAGAATCATTGGCTTCATCATGTGTTGTAACAGTTATTGCTTATCTGAACAAGTAGTGGTTGTATTTCAGTATGGTTGTTGTACTAGTAGTTGAAAACATTTTAATGTGGTTGATGGTAACATGTCATGGAAGCTTAATGCAATGGACAGTCAGCTTAGTTGAGTTCATCAGTTACAGACAGTGCTGGAAAAAAAGTCGTGTTGGGCCCAAACAGAATCAAGCTTTGGTTGGGCCGTGCCATGACTTTGTCTGATAGGCCAACAAACACGCGATGTCTCTGTCTTTTTTTTTTTTGAAAACCTTTGTTTCTTTTTTCCTTTTAATTTATTTTCTTTCTACGATTCAATTTGATTGCCCAAGCTCTTATATTTTCTGATAGTAAAATACAAGGGTTTACAAAATGCACAAAATAACTAGTTGCCGTGCACGGGCAAACAAATATTTTGGTTCGGTTGCTCACCAAATAAGTTGTAATAATGTATCATATTTGAGGCAGAATTCAAAATTTGAAACAGAAGTTGACTTTGAAGCAACATTTGAATTTGAAACAAAATTTGAATTTATTTGATTTCCCTTAACCGTATGTGCTTTTTCTCTTTTCTTTTTCATAGTTTTGGTTTTGATTATGTTTGCTTATCTCAACAATCACCAACAGTTCCCTAACTACTTTTGACACCTTAATCTCATTTTTGACACCAATCAAATACATGACTAAAATAAAGGGAACGACTAGCCTACGTGCGCGTTTCGAACGCACGGAACTAGCGGGCGAGAGCGCTCACGCGGGAGCCGCTCCCAGCCTCCCACGTGGCGTGCTGGCGGCGCACCGAACGGCTCCAAACTCGGCGACCGACGCGAGCGAGCGGCCGAGTCAACGGCAGCGACGTGAGCCGGCGAGCGGTAGCTAGCTCAATTGATCCACCTGCCTGCTTGCTTGTTAGCTTGCTTTGTAGCTTAGTACTGTACGTACAATTTTCACTTTATTTTTTCTTTCCAAAGGTACTACAAATCTAGTTTATCTCCCTGGGTGCATTTTTGTAGGGCAAATGCCCCTGTTCTGAAGCAGTGCAATTCTGAGAAGGCGGCAGTGCAATGTCTATAGCAGTGTATCCCATCTGAGGCAATGCACTCCAAAAACAAAGGCAGTGCAATGCCCCATTGATACGTCCAAAACGTATATATAATTTTTTGATTGTTTCATGCCATTTTTATGCTTTTAGCACTTGTTTTTATATTAAGTTTATTATTTATTTGGACTAACCTACTAATAGTTGCAAAAGTGCACAATGTTCTTGTTTTACTATTTGATGTGTAGAAATTATCAAGAATACAAGAGGAAACCTTGTTGGAGTCAAATTGAGACTTTCCTGAAATCTGTCTAAAAACTTTTTACGAAGATTGTCAGTTTGACCCTCGAAGATGACGTCAAATGGAGACCTGGCTCTTACGAAAGTTGTCACAATTTTCCATACGAAGATTTTAAGCCCGAGATAAGCCCAATCGGAGTTCGGACGCGGCCTGTAGGCCCGTTTTGGTGGAACCCTAAAAGGAGGTGACGGAAATCCGAGAAGATATATAAAGGGAGGAAACCTAATTCGTGGAGGACTCCTCGACCCACGAATTTCAGCCACCAAAAGCCACGTTTTTGCATCCCCCATGGATCCCATCTCCATGGGGAAGGGCTCCCAAGAAGCCATGAAGGAGGGAGGCTAAGGGGCGGCGCTCCCCAAGCTTACCGGCGGCGGGGAAAGGAGTTCCCCGCACCGCCGGCGCCGCCGCCGCCCTGCGCCGCCGCGCTGCCCCTCTCCGCCGCCTTCACCGCCATCTCCATCACCACCTCCTCCTTGTATTCAGTGGTTCATCCTCCCACAAACCTCTGTGCCGTCCTATGTAAACATGGTGTTTGATGCTATAATATTTATCCTATGATTTACATCATGTTTCCGTAGTTTATTTGTCTTTTGATTGCTTAATTGAATGCATGAGGTTCATTAGAGTTGTATGTCTATATGGTGCTGTCCTTTGGTGTCCATTATATTTGTGCGCGCATGGATCAAACACCCTAGGGTTGGTAGTATTTGTAACGAAGCGGGGGAAGTTCTGCCGGAGTGACAGAAACCTGAGAACGCGAACCGATTAGTTGCACGTATGGGAGTAAGAGGACCTTGAACTTAAGGCTATGGTTGGGGAAACCTTAATGCATTGTTAGTATTTGCGGATGCTTGCTAAACAATCCAATCATATAGTACTTGTAATCCCAAGTAGTGGAGTGCATGTATATTTAGCCTCTCCCACATAGAAAACTACATCGAAGACAATGAACCAAGTACCTTCACTAATTAATCTTGGACAAAGCCACCACAATTACCACCACTTTTCCACACTCATGGTACTGTTAGTATATGGTTACTTAGTGTATTTTATTACTGCAACACTAAAATTTACTTTCTTGTATTTATTATCTTGCAAAACTACCTCTCATACCCGTATTGCTACCGTAGTTTTATTTTCTAGATAATGCAAACGTTTAGTGTGCGTAGAGTTGTATCAGTGGTTGATAGAACTTGAGAGAATACTTATCCTACGTTTAGCTCCTCGTTGGGTTCGACACTCTTACTAATAAAAAAGGCTACACGCGATCCCCTATACTTGTGGGTTATCACCCATCCAAGACAGTGCATTAAAAAAAGAAGGCAGTGCATCATATCTGAAACAGTGCACTCCAAAAGAGAAGACAGTGCAATGCCCCATCAAGGCAGTACGCTATAAAAGAGAAGGCAGTGCACTGTCACATATCGTTGTCCCTTATATTTCGTCGATGCATGTGTCGTAACGCGCGCTACGGGCTGCGCCCTGGCACGGCGCCTTCGGCGCGTCTATCATTAATAAAGATCTTGAAGGGGTGCGTTGGTCGTTGTCCCTTATATTTCGTCGATGCATGTGTCGTAGAGCACGCTACGGGCTGCGCCTTGGCACGGCACCTTCGGCGCATCTATCTTGAAGGTGGTGTATTGCTCGTTATCCCAACTAAGCCTGTGCACTAAAAAAAGAAGGCAGTACACTGCTCATCCGAGTCAGTGCACCGTAAAAGAGAGGCAGTGCACTGTCCATCTGAGGCAGTGCACCGCAAAAAAGAAGACAATGACGCAGTGCACCGCAGAAGAGAAGGCATTGCACTGCCTGCACTGTCCATCCAAGGCAGTGCATCGCAAAAGAGAAGACATTGCACTACACTTCAAAACACAGAAAGGCAGTACAACCTATACACTCCAGGCAGTGCAAAAAAAAAAAATTCATCGAAACATATCAACATGGGATCTAATTTTGAAGATCTCGACGCGATTAATCCATCCCCGAAAACGGATTATGATTTGAAAACCCGATTTAAGAGATATTTCGTTTTTTTGTTCAGATTAGAAAAGCAAAAGGAAAAAAGAAAACCAGGACAGAGTACACCAGCGAGCCAGGCCCCAGAGCGTACGAGCGACCCACGCCGTGCCAAGGACCAGCGATCCACAGGGAACCGGTGATCGACACGTGGCGAGCAGGAAGGAAAAGCGAGAGAGAAGGGACGCGCCAGCGTTAGCCACGTGCTGCGCGCACACGAAACGCAAAGCGTGCTCTCAGGAAGCGCGTGCTTTTTTTTAGTAATTCGGAACAAATATAACACACCATTATAACACTCATAACTTAGATAAATCAAGCGACATACAATTTCTTACATATAACACTAGATAGATAGATAGATGGGATACATGGGATCCCTAGATAGATAACCCTACATAGAAGGGCAACACACACACATACAATGCACACAAACGCAACATAGATAAAAGATGCCCTAACACAATAGCTAGGGCCTAGCTAGGGCACCGTCTTCACTGCTTGGCTTGGCTTCACCGCCGTCTTCACCACCATCTTCACTGCTCCTCGACCTGGCCGTTCTCGCCGAGGTAGTACGGGAGGCTGTGCATGCGGTTGGGGGTGGGGAAGATGCTTTCCATGTCGGTGAAGATGTTGTAGGTGGTGAATGAGATGAACTCGCACCCACACCAAAACACCTGGCTGAGCAGGCAGTACGCATCGAACCTGTTGGTGAAGTGGGCGACGAGCCCTATCACCGGAGCATTGGCATGGGGACGATGTTCGTCGAGGCGGAACATGACCGGCGAGCCCGCCGGGAGGTGGGCAAAGCCCGCACGGAGGAACCCATACGCAAGGTCCCGAGCACCCCTCCAGCGAGAGAACGCCCACACGCGGAGCGCGTTCTCGACGACGACGCCGGCAGGGTAGCGTTCCTCCGGTACGGTTGGCGACATGTGGAACGTGGGGGCGTTGTACTGCATCTTCGCGTCGAGGAGTTTGCTTTGGATTTCGGTGGAGAGAAGGGGCGAGGCGCAGATGGAAGTGTACACGAAGAGATGGGTTGATTTAAATAGGAGCCGGGGAGACGAAGAGGAAGAGATGGGGTGGTAAACCGTGTAGACGGAACGGCTGGTTTTCAAATTGGATCTAGGAGGCGTGGTGCCGATCCGTGGCCTAGGCTAGGCCTTCTTTCGACCGTTTTCACATTGAATCAAATGCATGAATAGATGCCTCCACCGTCGCGTGAACCGATGATCGACTGAACCGATGCTTCAATCGAGCCTGCCGTGCCGCCCTGCCTAGGTTACACGTCCATAGTTGCGTGCGTCGCGACTGAATCGAGCGGCAGGGCAGGGACACAGCTGTGCGTCTGGTTGCGTGCGTGGCGGCGCGCATGCATGCGAGCCGTTCTACAACGCTGGCGTGCCGATCCGTGGCGTGTGTGCCGATCCGTGGCGTCAACGCTGGCATGCGAGCACGTTCTACAACGCTGGCATGCGTGCCGACCCGTGGCATCAACGCTGCTCTTCCCATGCATAGCAGGCTGAATCGATGCCACCCTAGTAGGCTGAGTCGGGCGCATGCATAAAGGCTGGCCTCGCTAATTTAATTATCAAGAAATGGGCCCGTTCTACAACGTAAAAAGCCCACCACGGTCCAACAAGCAAAGCCACAGAAACGCAGCCCCACCTGTCAGGTCAAACAAGCGTCAGTCAGAATGAGTCCCACGCGGCCCCACTAGTCAGAGTTAACGGACTCGACGGATACGTCCGTCTGTGGCATTCATGAGAGTTTCAACTAACGCAGTGGGGAAAAGTGAGCAAAAGTTAACATCGGTGGGAAAAGTGAGCACAACGAAGGATCCAGAGGCACAGGAGTAATAGTCCCAATAGAGTTTGCCTTACACCGCAAGACTTTTTTTTTTTTCGAGAACCGCAGGAGATCTGCGCTCGTTATATTAAGCTTAAGAAGAAGAGTACAAGAGAGCTACACGTTAGTTACAGGACAGAGTGCCCGACACCAACACCACAACCACAGCTCACGATCATACCCACTTTGGGGCAGATCCCACCTCTCAGCTGAAGAATTAGCCTATTCCTCTAGTCGGCCCACGTCTACAACTCAACCAGCTACGCCATTCATCCAAGATTCGAGTCTGAAGAACGTTGGCTGTGCAGAATACCCCGTCGAAGACGTGCGCGTTGCGCTCAGTCCAGAGGCTCCGCATAACTAGCAGCAGCAACGAATTCAGCTCCTTCTGCACCTTCGCGTGCACGGACGACGCGGCCGCTGGCCACCAATCCGTGATCGTCGCCGTAGTGCTCGGCAGCAGCCGCTGCAGTCCATGCGGCCGGAGGACATTGAACCAAACCCCACGAGAGAAAGGGCACTGCATCAGCAGGTGATCAAGCGTCTCATCCCTCAGCTCGCAAAGGGGGCAGGAACCTTGGTTCGGTAGTCCTCGAGCTGTCAGCCTGTCCGCCGTCCAACATCGGCGCCGTAGCGCTAGCCACCCAAAGAACTTGAAATTGAGGGGGGCGAAGGAGTTCCACACGTTTGTCGCCGCCGGGAGCGCGGTGGATCCGGCGAACAAGCTTTGATACGCCGATCTGGTCGAGAACTGCCCGTTGGCGGTAAATTTCCACACAAACTCGTCGGCCATGTCCTCGTGAAGTTGGGTGGACTGTATGAGGTTCCAGAGGGCGAAGAATTGCACCACTCCGTCGACCGTGATCTCCCCTGCAATGTCTAGCACCCAAGCGTTCTGAGGCCTTCCTTCCTGCACCGTGCGTGAGTGTGCAATCCCAGGCCTGACCAGACAAAGGAGAAGGCAAACTAATTTAACAATAATGAACACGTATAATTATATAACTTGGAAAACTATATTATTATCCAAATTATTCAAATCATGACATTTATTATTACCCAAACTATTCATCAGCACATCGTGCATTTTACTTGGAAAGCTATATAATCAGATTAGATAGGACTAGGAGGCGATGGTGCGAGATTCATCGCCGCCGCTGGTCCAGCGGAGAAATCTTGCGACATCCAACCTTGCACTCATCAGGTGATATATAGCACCGGTCGTCTACAAAACAACAGCAGGTGCAAGGATGTTTGTGGATACACGTACGGACACACAGTCCGTTAGGTAAATTGATTCTAACGCTTTCCACGGCTTCCAATGGTCTGGCTGTGGAACAGAAAATCAATTAAAATATTCATGTTAGTCTCTGTTTATAAACTAAGTAGTTCATATAACAAACAAACCAATACACAATAACTCAGAAAAGCTGTAAACACTTGTCAGTAGATTGAAATCAACTTACACTGCACATGGGTCGCGAAACACGTGAGAAGAAGCACCGACAGTATGATTGGTGTAAGGAAAGTATTACAGTACTTGTCCATGGTGAAATTGCTAGGCTGAGTTTTTTTTTTGCGATTGTTGCTAGGCTGAGCTTGTTTGGTCCTCGTCTATAGCAGAGTGGATTTTTTTTGAGAAACGATGACATGTATCTTCGTTTGGGTGTCCTATTTGTATACTCCCTCCGTCCTCAAATAAATGTACATCTACTTTTTAGGGTAAGTCAAACTCATTAATTTTTTACTAACTTTATAGGGAAAAGTACCCGCATTTATGACATTAAATTAGTGTCACTAGATTCATCTTGAAATGAAGTTTCAAAATATACCAATGTTACGTCATATATATTGCTACTTTTTTCTACAAATTTGGTCAATTTTTTTTAACTAAGTAGTAAAGCTAGAAGTATACTTATTCAAGGATGGAGGGAGTACGGAGTACCCAACAATCAACATCAGGTATAGGGGCAACGAACTAAAGCGTGCAATCAAAACAGATCACTAAAATCACGGTTCTTTCTCTTTTTGCAAAGATATCGTCCGGTTCTTTGGAGTATTTCTCTTCTCTCTCCTAAAAATACGGGAGAATTTATTATTTGCCCCGTTTTACTCTGGTTCTTTATTATTTGCCACAGATTAGTTGGTCTTTTATCATCTGCCACATATTACACTGATTTATTACTATTATGCCCTATTCCTCCTTTTACCCGTGTATCGATTTTTTTAACATCGAAATAGACGGTGAATACGGTATATGTACGGTACCCCTTGGGGCAAATATACATGGCTGAACCGAACCAGGTCTGGAGGATCGATCAGATCAACCAAACACCTCGTCCCTCTTCTCAGCGGAGAAACAGAGGAGATGGGCGGGAGCGCCACCGCCGGCAGCGGCCGGACCACGGGAGGCATGGCCATGATCAACGACCTTGAACTGCAGCGTGGGAGCGCCGCCGGTGCCAGGGGAGGTGTAGCCATGATTGACGACCGCGAACAACAGTGCAGGAGCCCCATGGGTCGCGCAGCCGGTCCTGCACATCCTCCTGTGAGCTCTTGAGCAGGGTTAGCAGGAGCACGGCACCCTGGTCCAGCCAGAACTGGTTCATGCAATGCGGGTTGGTCTCAGCTGCTAGAAGTTGTGTCCCCGGTTCTTTCCCTTGTCCCCTTCAGATAGAAAGAACAAGTATATAATTCCAACTACGACCTAACCTCCCGGGTCGCTCCCCGCCCGAGTGACTCTGGAGGCGATCCTCGCCCAGCCGCCGGTCCTCCCTCTCCCGTGGTCCCTGGCCGCGCCGTCGCCGACGCCGGCGGCGGTGGCGCCCCCCTCTCGGCGAAGGACGGAGGGGAGGTGAGGGTTTCGCGGCGGTGGCCTCACGGGCGGTGGTGGGGCGGCGGCTGCAGAACTAGATGGCGCGGCCCGAGGGCCGGGGCCTGTAGCCTGGGCGGCGAGGTGGTTGCGGCCGGCGGGAACTCCTCCAGGATCCTCCGGCGGCGCGGCGGCGTCCATGGATCTGGGCTCGTTCCAATCTGGGCTGGCCTCCGGCCATGGATGGATTTCTTGGAGGCTTCGGCGGCTGCCTCCTACTTTGCTGCTCCGTCCGGCGACGTGGGGGCCTGCTGGTGTGCTCGAATAAGGGGGCGGTCCTAGGGTTCATCTTGCAACAAGACGAAGATCTGCCAGACTCCCGTCCTCCTTGATCAGGCCGGTGTGGCGAGTTCCGGAAGGCTCCGCTGGCAAACTTCCATGTGCGTTTATGCCTGGAGATTGCTGGATCGGGTGGGATTCGGTCGTGCCCACGATTCTCCGTTAAGGAGCAAGCGGTATGAAGCTCTGCTATCTGTTGCCATCTTGGATGAAGTCAGAGGCGGAGAATATCATGAAAGCCGAGATCAGAGGACTAGGAATGGTGATTTGACTCTTGGTGGCGATGAGGAACTTGCTTGGAGCTTCAGGACGCGTATGCAGCGGTATGAAAGTGGGGGCGACAACACAGGTGAAGTTCAAAGTTCTACCTTTCAGGGTGAAAATCCAAGGTCTGGCCTTAATTGGTTGTGTCTGGCAATGGCCTTGTTGAAGACATTGTTTTGAGAGCGGGACTATCTCCAGGGTGAAAACCCAAGATCTCGATCGGGCGACGACGGCGCTTGTGCACTGTTTCCTTCTTGAAGGCGTTGCTTTTGGAGAGATTGGACATCAGGTGTTGTTTTGGTGGTGGTTGTGTTGCTGCTACAATGACTGTAACTCTGCAGCGGGACTTTTCTTTTTTAGTTTCTTCTTCTTATTGTCTTTGGCTGTGTGCATCCGTAATACCTTCGGTTATTACGTTGTTGCAGAGGCTGTGTGTATTTGGTATCTTCGCGATATTAATATATACTCTTTATCTAAAAAGAAGATGTGTCCCCATCAGCGGCAAAAATTTAGACAATAGCAGACTAGCTGTTATCCTGCCAGTACCAAAATATTTGCCCTGTAGTGTGATGCAGGAGCCTGCCAGTACCGTACCTGTATTTTTCCAGGAATACGGTCTTGTAAAATATGCCATATTCATACAAATTCAGACAAATATGGACCAGTTTGCATTGTAAATTTTGTATTTTTGTACAGATAATTATTGGTCAAATATTGCAATGAGAGAAGGCATATAGCATGATGGAGATGCACTACTTGTGTCAATCTGAAAATTTTGGCAGCATCTATCCATATTATCACAAAATCTGTGGGATGGAATTGACATCATACATCACACAAAGATCACCAACCCATCACCAAAATGTTGAGTTCAAATAATTCTGAAATTTTGTGCGTATATAATTCAACAAATAAAAATAGCCAACACATCTATCGAATAAACTGAAAACAGAGTCTCAATGCAATAAAATCATTGTTTCCTCCTCTTTGGAGTTAATTTTTTCTTGCTTGCATTTGAACTTGACGGCACATCAAAACTGGGTCTCGCTGGAGATGCAGTAGTTTCCACAGCTGGCTGTGATGTACCATCTCCAGCCATGGCCATAGCAAGTCTCCTACAATTTAAACATCAGGTTAGAAAATAGCTTTTTTACATGATTATGTGCATATGAAAGAAAGCAGCAGGATTACCTCCTTGTAATAGGCCCGGGGCTGTCATGAAGGCTAGGAGGCAGTGTTAATGTAGTTCTTTTCGGTGTACCAACAGTAGCTGAAAATACACGTTGCTCAATCACCTCTGTAGAAGGTTGATCCTAACCTTCATGAACTTTTTTCGCCCTTTACTTTCTGTTTCAGTACACAAGACATCCGAAATAAGAGACTAATATAGATGTGCTACTAATACAACAATACAAGTGTTACATTTCAAAAAAAATAAAATACAAGTGTTACCTTTCTCTAGGTCCATTTTCTGGACATTTTGTTTTCCTATGCCCCAACTCCCCACATTGTTTGCATCTGTTCTTCGTGGCAAATCTCTTTTTCTCTTTTGCCTTTCCTTTGACACCATTTTCTGGTGCCTTCTCTTCATCACCGTCGTCTTGTGCTTTTCCTTTACCATCTAACTATTTCTTCCCTTTACTGCTACCACCACCATCTTCAAGGCAGCCTTTGATTCTCAATTTTCTCTGCCTCCCAATGGGTCTCCATGAAATCGGTGGCACCATATCAAAATCTAGAGTAACCTGAGCCCACTGAGACTTGTCTGTGATGGGTTCAATCTCTCCAGCATAGGCTGCCCGGAACATACTCAAGGAGTAGTACTCATGGACATATGGATGAAAGTTTGTATTTACGATCCCTATAAGGAATGCAAGTGCATGATCGCAAAGCTTCCCGGTGTGCTGCCATTCTAGGCAAGTGCACTCATGACTGCCTATCTTCACAACATGCCTAAGGTTATTCTTATTGGTGTCCTTGACCTCACAACTTTCTCCTGTTGATCTTCCAACATCCAAATGACCAAGTAGTCTAGTCCTATTATTTATCTGTTGAATGATAGCAGGTAGTATAATTCCACGGAGAATTTTCGCAACTTCTCTCCGCCTATGAAAAAGCTTCATGATTTTCTCTCTTAGTGAGTCCGCTAACTCATCTAGGGGAAGGTCCTTCATTCCTCTGATCCAGCTATTGAAGCTCTCAGCTAGATTATTGTGAATGTAATCACATTTTATTTCTGTGTTGAAGTCACATCTCATCCACTTCAAGTTATGATAAGTACTCAAGTAGGTACCTACCTCAGGTTTAGCTTCAAATATCTTTGCCATATGGTAGTTAAAGGTTTCTACACGATAAGCCTTGGCTGCTGGCCACATCCGACCAAAAACGTCTCCATGGAACTTTTGATTGAAGTTTGCCATTAGATGCCTAAAGCATTCCCTTTGTTCAGCTTGAGGAAAAACATCCCCTAACACTGGCATTGTTTAAGAGCCTGGAACCCGTCTCATTTCCAACTCCCAAAAATAAATCACACGGCAGTTTCAGCAGCAAGGGAGCAATCTGTACTCTTCACATTAACACATGCAGGATCACTCCACTGATGTTGGTGTTTGGGTTACATTAAACATGCTTCATTGTATACACATATATCCAAAACAGATATCAGCAATCAGTACATCGTGAGCTTCTTCATGACAATTATGACCAAACTCTTACCACCAGCTTTACAAAGTGGCACTAGGTGCATCCTATGTTCATCAGATAGGGTGCAGTCTATACTTGAGAAAAGGGAGGAAACAGAAAGCAGTTCTCAAGTTAAGAGTGAACACGTCACAGAGCTAATTTGGTTCATATATATAAGCATCAAGAGCTTAGAGTGAAGCTCTGCTCAATCTGCTTTTCCTGGAAACACCGTGTATCGTCAAATACTAGAAACGAACCAGCGTAGGAAGCATCTGAAACTGTAATCTTAATAGTATCACTAGCTTAGCCTTCAAGTACATGACTGACTGACATATATTCAGTACATTGACTCCGATAACTGAATGGCACAGAAACCATTCAAAACTTAAGCAAGAGCACACTACTTAGTGCCCAATATATATAAAGCTACAGAACCCTGACGAAACAGCACCTTAACAAAGCAAAAGCCTAAGACCAGTTAAGGGAGTAGATCGTCCTGGGAAAGTACGATATATCTTATAAACACTCAAACTTTATCGTAAAATTATGTTTTCAGTGATAAGTGATAACAAAGGGTATTTAATGGGTGATAATACTAGATATTCTATCTTGCAGTCACTGGCGGACGCAGAGGGCGGGAAATTTTGAAGATTTTCTTTTACCTACTACGATTCAGACTCCAGAAACCATAATTCGGCCTGATACTGCACTTGAGTGAGCGACGAGCAGCCAGGCGAGCGAGCAAACAGGAGTTCCTCAAATCCTATGATCCTATCCTAACGCAGCCTCTAGCAGTCCAGCTCCAGCGCCGCCCGCACTCGCCGGCTTCCACTGCTTCTCCTCGCCGGCTGCTCGGCCGGTCGCCCGTCGCGCCGCTCGCCGCTTGGCCCGCGGTCACTTGACCAGAGCTGCAGTATGTCAGCTTCAAGCACCTGATCGAGCCGGAGCGGCCAGCAGCCAACCGGAGGTAGAAAATTCCTAACTATTTTCTAACTTTTGTCTGGATGTCCGCCTGTTGTGCCTTGATGCCCGCCTGTTGAATGCAGCCGTCATGTTTTGCCTGAAATGGCTAAATTCCCAACTTATTTCTAATTTTTGCTTGTGCCGAAGCTAGGAGTACTACACTACTTGTCTTAATTGTTATTATGGACTGATATTTTCAAAATCCCCACTAATATTTGCTCGTGTTTGTTGTAATTGTGGAATTGATTATGAAGACAAATGGTCATAATGTAAGACTTTGTTCATGTTTTGAACTATTTGTATAGGAGTCATGCACATTACAAATATATATACTGAACTACAATGTTATGAATTCGATTGGCTATTTATGTTATTCATTTGACAATTTTTATACTACATATATAGGCTCATGGGATTTTTTTTTAGTGTGCCCACCCTCCAGTTTTTTTCTGGGTCCGCCACTGCTTGCAGTAGGTACCGCTGCGGATGTAGAGAGTGAGTGTAGAGAGTGGGGTTGGAGACTGAGACTAGCCATAGTGGTGGTATCATAGGTAATATCATGCAATACATGCATGTAAAATGCTGATGTGTCACTGCAATTAATGATGAGAGAGATCATAGTGGTATCATAGCTAGATACCGCAACATAACAAATTTCGAGACACAATGAGTTTACAACTTAATAAATATAGTAGAATATGATACCATATACGTATATGTTACTACTCACTATGAAGGTAGTAATATACACTAGTATCATATGCATGATACCACTCCATGTTACTTTCCACTGTGAATGAATAGTCTGAGTGATTGACTGACCTCACCAACCGGCAGTCAAGATGAACAAACCGACCCCTGCCGTCGGCGTCAGGGGCTCGTGGCGACAGCGGCACATGTGGAGCGATGATAGCACTGCATCCGCTGACAAATGTGCAATGGTTCTGGACCATAATAAGCATTACTACGTGGGTCATGTCCTAAACTTAATTACGTGGCACCATTAAACTTGGGAGGACGCGGCAGCACGTAGTACTACGTAAGAAGAGGTGTGTCCAAAAGAGAAAGAAGTGTGCAGCTTATAAAAAGGCAAGACAAGGAGGAGGCATATGTACGCGCGTTGGCCCATTGCACTATACCACTAACGTGTTGCACGTGCTCGGTGTTCGAACCCAACGCGGGCCCAGTGGTTCCATTTTTCACCAACGAGTATTTCCTTCGCGCGACTGCCTTCATGCCACTTCATTTTTTTTGGACTACTGTATATCTTTTAGTGATCGTTTTTAAATACCAAAGAAGCATCACAGTAAATTTTCATATTTGGGGATCATATCATACTACATTCACATGCGCTGCGAACCTACAACGCGATATCCTACTGTTTCACACATGTTTTTACAAGTAACCAGCGACAACACTGCTTTGCAAAAATAGAAGTAGGCAATTGCAATTTTCTTATCAAGAATCTATTTTTCTTAACCTCTAAGAACAAAAAAAAAATTAGATACACAAACTTTTACTATGCAACGGACATTTTCTAGCCAGGTGAACAAATATTTAAAGTCGTCGAAGACATAATATTTCTTAGGCGCCTGAGGCAACATTGTATATTTACACCAAGTGGATACATTATTACAACACGATGACCATCTTTTATCGATGTATGAACACAATTTGTAAACCTGTTGAGGAATAAGTCTTTTCCCATCAATTTACACATATACATACTCTACATACCAACAGACAATGGTTTTATGTGAAACATGCCGCGAAACTCCCAAGGAACAAACATGGTGAGTTGGTGACTACCCCTTGGCTTCTACTACACTCATGCCACACCATTTCTTGGGAGCAACATGTCCCTAGAAGCTTTGCAAGGGACTCTTTGATTCTAAGACCATGCACTATGTGTATTTGGTTCAAAGCAAAAAGGTAGTTTTCTTTGAACCGGCGGTATTTGCTTGCAATGTATTGAATCTCTTGACTGTCTTCGTGAGCAGTAAAAAGGTACATGCATGCAAGTTTCTCTCTCCAGTTCTTGTCCCTATGCCATGTGGGCCATCTTGCATGCAGATTCTTTTGAACCGAACCATGTTGTTGGTTCGCTTCTTTCTCTGACAAAACAAAAGCGATGCCCTGCTATGTGTGGCATCGGTTCAAAGGCTCCATTGGTTCGCTTTTTCACAAATAGTGGATGGTCTAATGCGCGCGAACTACAAAGTACAAACAACACATGGTTGGAGTGGCATGTCATCGTTAATCATATAAGATTTATAAGCTATGAGCGACTAGGACAAGCACACAGTTGGAGTAGCATGTCATCGTGAATCATAGAATATTTAAGAACTATGGATCTCTCTGATTTGCAGGATCCTCAAAACACATGAACATGAAAAACATCCCGATTGGAGTGACATGTCCTCTTGTGTCCCGTATGATTAAAAACTACTTGAATTTGGATGAAGAAGTGTTTGATATCATAGAAAAAACAAGGAACTCCTAAGAGGTGAGGTTTGAGTGTATGGGAATTTTCCTCACAAAAATAAAGTGCAAATGATTCATCAAAAAATTACTTGAGTATTAGAATCAGGAGAATCAAAGTAACCGCCAGTCCCCCATGGAATAACGATAGCCATGGAAATAATTCCTATGACTTTAAATCCTATAAAAGTTCTTCAAACCAAACGAGCTCTAAAATAATTTTGATCGAAGATTGTTTGTTTGAAAGGTTGGAAAATTTCATGCACAACAGAGTGCAAAGTTATCCCTAGATATTTTTTGCTACAAATTACAATTATGCAAATCACATGACCTATGTAGGAAAGATTTAAGGATCCAAACCCTCCAAAATTCCTATACAATCCTTTCAATCGATGGAGCACTAACCATTTTTCAGGTGACTAGGGTTATCCGTTTTATAGCATAAACTATCAAGAAATGTACAAATAGCTCAACATTTCGATCATATCGATCATACTCAATTGACATAACAAATATTATTTTGCTGAATTTACTTGGCTAGGTGGTACCACTTCATCATCTTAGAAAAGGTAATAAAAAAGAATATTGATCGCTCGAGGAAGCCTTGGGCGACTATGTTGCTCTACGAATATACTCCCTCGGTCCCCAAAGAGGTGGGGCATAAATTGAGTAAACAAATTCAACATTTTTAAATTTTGACCTAATATATGCGTACACACAATATGAAGATCTACAATACCAAATCAATCTTATTGTATATAAGATATTTTTTTGATAATATATTTATAAAATGTTGTAGTTGGTTATATTTTCGTCTACATATTTAGTCAAACTTATAAAGTGTTGATTTTTTTTGCTTAGTTTATAAACCACATATTTGGGGATGGAGGAAGTAACATCATGGGAAACACATCTTGCAGGAACTTTGGTTGTTCTAACTGAATCTTATGAAACAATTTAAGATACTGGTTAAAGCATATTGCAAACAGATGTGTGAATCACATATTTAGCGTCGCCAGTTTGTGATGGGCAAGTTTGTTTGGCTGGAAACATTAGTTCGAAACCATGAAAGCTTGCAACCATGGACATGCATAAAATTGGTTATTGAATCGAAAAATTGACCCAACCTCACAAGAGGATTTGCATCTGGGTACACATTAGAAGAATGGTTGATCTCGCTGCGTATAGGTTTGGATTCAAATTCATAATCGGACATGTTTTTATCTAACCATAATAATTCATAAATAGACCAGAACTGCAAATAGAGCCAGAGCATTCATGAAGCCCCTTTTTTTTAAAAAAAATGCACAGTCAGCATTTTTATGTTAAAAAAACCAAAAAAAAATCAAGAGGTAGATAATGTCGACCTCTACCAAGAGCAAAATCTCAATGCAAAATTCGTATTACTTTAGTTTACACAAGACAAATATGGCAAAATTGGCAGTTTTAAAAATATGTACTATTCACCCATCAAAATCAACCAACTTAAATATAACGAATTTTGGATTGTTTATTTGCACACTTGTGGATTGTATTATTATCTACATCTTTCAAATTTTGTAAAATTTTAAAATGCAAATTTTGAACATTTCAAAAAACGATATCCCTAAAATCCGAGCTCGAAAATGCCACATACACATAGTAGACGTGATATAAAGCAATTTTCTCTTCTAAAAAAGAAAAAAAAATCGAGGGTGACAAAAAATCGAGCAGAGGGCGGTAGGTCCTCTGACAGAGTAGCGCGTGATTTTCAGTTATTGGGGGACAGCCTCCTCAGCGAAACAGAAGTAGATAATAATTCAGGACGGAAAGCGACAAAAGGCTTCCATATGCAAATGCAGCGCACCGGAGCCAGATAAACAAAAACCAAACCCAGACTGGGCGAAACTGAAAGAACACAGCCAGAAGACCGCGACGCGAGCCTACCTCGACACCCGTCTCCTCCCTCGCGATTCGATTCTCGTCTCCCTCCCCACCTCCCATTCCTCGGTGCCCCCATGCCGCCGCCTGCAACTGCCCGCCCCCTCCGCGCTTGACCGACGCCGCCGCCGCCGCCGCCGCCATGGCCGTCGATTCCGACAGAGGTATGATTGCTCGACTGATTGATTTGATCGGCCGTTTTTCGTGATCGGGCCGGCTCATGTGTTGCGTGCTGCAGGGGAGGGGGATTTGGAGATTAGGCTGGCGTCCCGGGGTCGGAGGGAGGGGTTTCGCCGTTCACCCCGGGCCGGCGGGCGCTCGAGTCCTGCCTCTCCGGGAAGCGCCTCGACCAGTCGCCCTCGCGGGCGGTCAGGCGCCCCGGCCTAGTCATGTCCAGCTCCGGGAAGCGGCTGGATCAGTCGTCGCCGGGCTCGCCGTCGCGTCCCGTGCTGGTCATGTCCCACTCCAGCAACCGCCTGGACCAGCCGCCCGGGCCCGGCCGGCCCGTGCTGGCGATGTCCCGCTCCAGCAACCGCCTGGACCAGGCGTCGTCGCCGGCCTCCTCCCCGACGCCCGCCAAGGCCCCCGTGCTGGTCATGTCCGGCTCCAGCAAGCGGATGGACCACTCCCCGTCCCCGTCGCCCAAGGCGGCGCCGCCCGTGCTCGTGCTCTCCAACTCCGGCAAGCGCATGGACCAGGCGGGCCGCAAGAAGTACGTCAAGCAGGTCACCGGCCGCCACAACGACACGGAGCTCCACCTCGCCGCGCAGCGCGGGGACCTCGACGCCGTGCGCCAGATCATCGCCGAGATCGACGCGCAGATGACCGGCACCGGGGAGGACTTCGACTGCGAGGTCGCCGAGATCCGAGCCGCCGTCGTCAACGAGGCCAACGAGGTGGAGGAGACCGCGCTGCTCATCGCCGCCGAGAAAGGCTTCATCGACATCGTCCTCGAGCTGCTCAAGCACTCCGACAAGGACAGCCTTGCCAGGAAGAACAAATCAGGATTCGATGCTCTGCACGTCGCTGCAAAGGAAGGCCACCGAGGTGAGCACACTGTGTAGACACTTACACAGCATAAAACCACTTCTGATTCTAGATTTCTAGTACTCCCTCCGTTCTAATTTAATTGACTTGCTATTCATCAAATGTGGATGTATCTAGACATGTTACATGTATAGATACATCCATATGTGGTGTATAGCAAGTCAATTAATTTGGAACGGAGGGAGCACATATTTACTACAGTAGTACATGGGAACATGGGAGCCTTCAAGCTTGGGTATGCACTAGAATCTCATACTACACTAGCTGCTAATGGGCAAGCATCATTCATGATTTTTCATCTGTACTGTACATTTTTTGTGCTATCAATAAAGATGGATATCTGACTGACATTGCTATCAATAGATATTGTGAAGGTACTCCTGGATCATGATCCATCCCTCGGGAAAACATTTGGCCAATCAAATGTGACTCCTCTGATAACTGCGGCGATCAGAGGCCACCTGGAAGTTGTAAACCTTCTGCTGGAGCGGGTTTCTGGTCTGGTTGATCTATCAAAGGGGAATGGAAAGAATGCGTTGCATTTCGCTGCCCGTCAAGGGCATGTTGAAATTGTTAAGGCTTTACTAGAAGTCGATCGTCAGCTTGCTCGGAGAACTGATAAGAAAGGGCAGACTGCTTTGCACATGGCAGTTAAAGGAACAAGCGCTGCGGTTGTTAAAGCACTCGTCAACGCCGATCCAGCCATAGTTATGCTACCTGACAGAAATGGCAACTTAGCTTTGCATGTCGCCACCAGGAAGAAAAGATCAGAGGTAATATTCTGCCATGTTAAATCTAGTGTGCAAGCGTAATAGTTTTGTTCTTGTTCTCACAAACTTGTCTCTCTTGTATATAGATTGTAAATGAGCTTCTGCTTCTTCCGGACATGAACGTGAATGCGCTGACTAGGGATCGCAAGACTGCCTTCGACATAGCAGAGGGCCTTCCGCTATCAGAGGAGTCTGCAGATATAAAGGATTGCTTATCCCGTGCTGGTGCAGTGAGGGCAAATGATCTGAATCAGCCTCGGGATGAGCTCAGAAAAACAGTGACTGAGATCAAGAAGGACGTACACACTCAACTCGAGCAAGCCAGAAAAACCAACAAGAATGTATATGGCATAGCAAAGGAGCTGAGGAAACTCCACAGGGAAGGCATCAACAATGCAACAAACTCCGTCACGGTCGTGGCTGTGCTCTTCGCCACGGTTGCATTTGCTGCGATATTTACCGTGCCAGGCGGTAACGACAACAATGGTGTAGCGATAGCTGTGCACGCGGCATCCTTCAAGGTCTTCTTCATCTTCAATGCCATTGCCCTGTTCACATCATTGGCAGTTGTGGTGGTCCAGATAACACTTGTTAGGGGTGAGACGAAAGCAGAGAGGCGAGTGGTGGAGGTGATTAACAAGTTGATGTGGCTGGCTTCTGTATGCACCACCGTGGCATTCATATCCTCCTCTTACATAGTAGTGGGTCGGCATTTCAAGTGGGCAGCGCTTCTGGTGACACTCATCGGCGGGGTGATCATGGCCGGTGTGCTTGGTACGATGACATACTATGTGGTGAAATCCAAGCGCACGCGTTATATTAGGAAGAAGGTGAAATCGACAAGGCGGAGCGGCTCAAACTCATGGCAGCACAACTCGGAGTCGGACTCCGAGATAGACCGGATATACGCCATATGAAGCTGTTTCCAGTCGATGGATCCAAAGATTTTGGCAGCGATACGACACGAATGTAAAAAGAAAGGGATGCCACTCTCTATGGATAGCTTCACCCTTTAGGTGGTAGGGGTTTATTGTATACATTCCAATAAGCTGGCGTGAACTGCTATTCTCCCGTTCCTGGATTAGCAGGAGCCAGGAGCCGGAGGTCTTGTTGTATAGTGTATACTTGAGATAGATTGGCCATGAGAGATCAGAATATACATGCAGCCTGTGCTGTGCTCCCTATGCATGGCTGGCTCTCACCAGATTTCTCTTCTGTTAATAGCTAGCACTGTGGTTCGTACTTCGTAGCAGAATGATATATGTACTTGCTACTTAGCAGTTAGCACCCTGTGTCTTCCTTGGATATGTTGCTCTGCCTGTAATGCCGTCTGGCAACTAGCCGAGAAGGTTCTAGAAGCATCTGCTGATCCTGGTGTGTGAAAACGGGGAGAGGGGAACGCGAGGAGTGCAAGATTTTCCATGATTTTTCCTGCGGGACAGGACAAACCTGGAGTGGTGGTAAACAGAGACGGGTGATCAAAGAAAGCTTGTCCTCAACTTGGTCGCCGGGTAAAGGAGGAACGTCACATAAGGATTAGGTGGTTTTCCTGCGTTCTCCAGAGCAGGTCACCGTGGACTTGGTTGACTTGTGATTCAGGGTTGTTTATAATCGATATCAGCTTGTTATTAATACATCGCCTCTTATTTATTTGATCGATTGATTGACCATCTCGGCAAGCTAAGATTACACTGTATTTTCCCACCAAATCCGTGACGCTGGATTGGAGCTTAATCATGAGCAGCTGAATTAGCCGCCAAGTTCTACGTTCAGAGAGGTTAAGAAGAAGAAAGACCAAAGCAGCGACAAAAGCTTCGACGAGTTAAGCTGAGGCCAAAAGAGAACACCTTTACTTCGCGCTTAAGTTGATGCTTGGGGTGGGGGGTGTGTGGAAGCCGAAGACGGCCTGCGCCGGCAGTGCGCCACCAGCAGCAAAAGGATTTCGCTTTGGGGCTTTACGCATATACTCCCTCTGTTCCAAATTAGATGACTTCAATTTATCCATATACGGATGTATATAGACATGTTATAAGTATTGGTACATCCACATGTGTACGAATGAAAAGTCATCTAATTTAGAACGGAGGGAGTACTAAAAATCTCGGAAAGCTCCGGTGTAAAGTGTAAAGGCTGCGTCACCTAGTCTAAAACCCTTTGCTCTGTGGGACTATATCCATCTAAAGGTTCCTACACCCTGCGAGAAACGCTTGCAACGGCAGAAAAGGCAGTAATATTCTTTTGGCTGTCAGCTCCCGTCATCTATCTGTAATTGCCGATCCTTTGATTGTTGGTTTGGAATGAAAAAAGCTCCCGTGATCTCTATCTACATAAAAAACAGAAAAGTACATTTGTATATTTGTTTAAAAACAATATAGAAAACTTGTAAATACATTTATGTGGTAATACACAATGAATTACAAAATATCGTGAAAAAAACATTTGTTTCCGAGCTGCACAAAAGATGTGGTGGTCCATAGACTGTAATGGCATCAAACAAAAGCATTGCTATTTGCTATTACCGGTCATAATTTTTGCCATGTTTCCTTTTCCATGAGAATTAATAAGCTCATATGTATCCCAATGTGTACACCTTTTACGTTTTATTGTTGTTCCTTTGTTTGAAACTTGTAAATTTGAGATTATTGAAAGTAAAATATCACAAGATCTTAGAAGCCAAAAACCAGCTCTCGTAAAGAGGGATGCCCAGTTAGTTTATTTTTACACATTGAAATTATAATCATCCCTACCTCTACCAAGGGATGCACCCGGCAAAAAAATCACTCAACTATCGAAAACGTTGACACCGATTAGCTTACATAATGGCAAGTGGCAGCATTGTGGCCATCGTCAGCTGGTCAACTCCAGTTCGGTGAACTCTCAAGAGCATGATTCTAGAAATTCTCAACGGTTTCTTCCGTGGATTTGTGTATGATTAACTTCGATATCTCATGTGGGGCCCGAGGAGTCCGGAACACCCCTTATGCATCCCAACAGCGATCCCATAATTAGTTGTCGTTGAATGTTTTAAATAATATTGCTAAATGGTTGCTTGAATTTATTATGTAATTAACTTGTTGCTCTAAAATGCGCGGTAAGCATTTTCGGTTTTAATGCGGGTTCAACATAGAGCTTGTAAATTCAACCCTATCGTAGGATGAATTATGCTAATCTCTGCTTGGATCAAGTTGAGCAGTTTGTTGCTTTTAAGGCAGCCTATGAGATATATTCTTTTATTGATTAAAAAATCAAAATTTGTTGTGCGGCTCCTAAGCTTAAAAATCAAGTTCTCTCATCCTTAAATTTTATCATAGATAATTTCAACGGTACTTTTATGTTATTGATTGTAATGAGAGGTTCTTTGGTGCCCAAGAGAGCACTAATGTTCTGCATAAACACCTATAAATCCAACCGAGGAAGAAGAAGAAGATGAAAACATGAGCCCAGAAGAAGAGTCTGATGAGAAAAAGAATGAAGAACCAATGGACAAGAGAATGAAGAGTGTGATCCTCCACCCCTAAATATCCAAAGATCATAGTAATCCAGCGATGAGGAGTATTATTTAGATTTGCTATATGATAATGCTCTAGATGATGGTCCTATTTTACTTGATGACCCTCCATGTATACGGTGGTGACTATTTTGTGGGAGGATAAAAATGATATTTGTGTATGCATGTTGGTTGTGATGATGCTCTCATTCAAGAGAGTACTATTTTATTTTGAATTCTCCTAGCAATACCATAGATGAGAAATACACTTATGTAAGAATTATTTATGTAAGAAATGCACTTATGTTCATGATAACCCTTGATGCAACCATGATGTTGAGTTTGATATTAATTCTTGTAACTAATTTTAGAGAGGAAAGAACATATATATTTATCATGATATCTTTAATGATCCTCTTTATATGCCAGAAATTCACTTTGGCTCCCAAGCTAACATGCTCCTGCCTGTTTAAAAAATCCGGAAACAATAGTAAAACATTTTGAAAAAATCTGAATTTTTTTTGTGATGAACATATACAAGTTTTTGACAAACATGCCAAGTTTCGGGGTAAAATGACACTCGTGGTGCTCGGTGCAAAAAAAAACAAATCACTGACCAAACTGAGACTTGCAAATATAGCTTTTCAGAGCACTGTCTTTGTTGTTTTTGCACCGAGCACAATGAGTGTCATTTCAGCACGAAACTTCACACGTTGGCAGAAAACTCGTATATGTTCATCACCAAAAAAATTCATAATTTTTCAAAATGTTTTACTATTTTTTTGGATTTTTTAATCGGGCAGGTGCAGGTGTGCTTGGGAGCAAAAACGCCACTCCCATTTTAAAATTTGTAAATTTGCACCCTTATAGTAGTTATATTGTTAAGTTTGATGGTAGTACTTGCAACTATTATGAGAGGGGAGATGATAAGTGTCATCTTTATGTCCCCATTGTTTCCAAGTTGAAAGCACCTACAATATATATGCATTGGTATCCTCCTGTGTTCTATGATTTATTCATTTATAAATGTAATGATTAGAAAGAAAGCTAAACTTCGTTGTTGTCTAATTTATGTTGTGTGTTGTTCTGTGCGATGGTTAAAGTTGTTAATATTCTAATTGGATTGAGCACACCTTGGGAACATAGTATTCTTTAAAAGAGGTTACCTTATGTACTTCAATAAATAAATTTGGATTTTCTCGTAAATAAAGTGGCAAGTTTTACTTTTGGGATTAAATTGATGGTCAAATTTGTCGATTTTGTTGTTTATGTGTGTTTTTGTTCACTTACAGATTTATTTATGCTTGATGGAAACTCGTAAAATCTTGAAAAATATCCCAGAAGGAGCATTCGTTAGTCCTTTGCATGTCCTAATTGTTTCGTACTTCTTGAAGAGTCTAAAATTGCCCAAAAAATATGTTTAAGATATTGTCTTATAAAATATAATGTATCATTTTGTTCCAAGAGTGAGTTTTTGGTCTTTGATTTTTTTTGTATTTTTGACTATTTATTTGATATCTTCAAGTTAAGCAACACCTTTGGACTTGAAAATAAAAATTATGTGTACATTAGCTATGAATTATAATGTGTGCTGTAATGACGACTGATTGTACAGAAAAAAGCAAAGTGTTTTGTAGTGGAGTTTCTTACTTCGGGTTATGAATCTAGTGGAACAAATAACAATGCAAATCCAAAAGGTTGGGGAGACCGCTGCCACAAGAACGGTGAAAATCTTTAGGACATTAGCTATGAATTATAATGTGTGCAGTAATGACGACTGAGTGTACAAAAAAAGCAAAGTGTTTTGTAGTGGAGTTTTTTTTTCTTCAGGTTATGAGTCTAGTGGAACAAATAACAGGGAAAATACAAAAAGGTTGGGAGCCTACCACAAGAACCGTGAAAATCTTAATGGGTTCTTTGGATCACGGGATTAGAAAACAGAGGAATAGGAAAACGCAGGAATTTTATAGGACTGTAGGTGCAAAACAGAGGAAAATTACATTAATGGTCATTTGGATGGAACACAGGAAAAAAATGTCTCAATCCTACGCGAATGAGTGTAAAAAAGAGGTTAGAGTGGATGTTGAAATTTCTATGGGATTGCGATGCAGGAATGCAATCCATAAAAAATCCTTCAATCCAAAGAGCCCCTAAGGTTGGGATGCCGATTCATCCCCACCTCTTTATTAACCACATTCAAGCTTGAGAATCTCACAACTCTATTTTTGGTCAACCCACTAGGTTAGCGAGTATTATAGAGTTGTGGTGCATCAACTTTATGTTAGAACGTGATGCCCATAGAAAATGCTACCATGTATTTACATGATTGTTGCATCAACATTCGTTTGTCATTATGAGTTATATTCGTACCACCATGTCTATTATACAAGAGGTCAAGTGAACCCATGAAATTTGATCCATCTTTTACTATAAGAAAAATATTTACATTACTACACTACACTTTTTATTTTAAAAAAAAAAACAAATTTATTTAATTTATTTTACGTTAATATTGTTTTCAGTCTCGTTGTAATAGCCTCGTGTTTACCACCCACGTGGTTGAGTTGACGACACAAAATATTTTTTCTTTCTTTATAGGCATTGCTTGAGAGGAAAAGAATAAGTTGATGTTCCCTATGGATCGATATAAATCTCGAGTTTTTTGTGTGTGGAAGGAGAGCCACTGACTACATCGCTTCGCATTTGTGGGGACGAAATGATATGCGCACTCGCTCTTAGAAAGTACAGTACTAATGTCCACATAATTTTTATACGCGGCGGGGAAACGAGAATCGATCGTCACCTAACCATGAATTTGAATTCATCATCACGATATCGAGAACAAAGATATCCACGTCACAGCTCACCATTAGTCCTGTCAGTCGCTTTCTTAATTTAGGGCCTATAGGCACATGAAAAACCGAGCAAAAACGTTTGTCGAAAATAACAGATAAACTAAATTGATTCCGTTTTACGGCTGCTCATCCACTGATCCAATTGGAATTATCATAATCGATCCGGTTCCTGTTTACGACATACTCTGCTCCTACGTACTACGTGCGGATCGATCACATGGACGGCCAGAGCTCATCACGCCGGTATGTTTTCCTGTTCCTGCCGAGCGTAATCTCCGTCGTGACATTAGGGATTCCACTATATTGTAATGCGGTTCCGGATTCCCATGTGATTCCTCGCCATTTCTTCTACGGAGTAGTTGATTGATCCATCGATCCCCTTTGCGTTCATTTCCTATTCCTATGTGGCGTCGCTGATTGATGGCCTCTTCTTTCTTTATCGCGAAGGCCTGGGGTGGGGGTTAATGGGGAATGGAAAGACGGATCATCATTCGTCAGAGCTTAAATCGCCATTGCGATGTTTCTTTTCCGTAGATGTCTTTCTAGTTCGATTGGTGCATTGCAGATGGAGGCGCCTTTAATCGGTGTAGGCAGATTAAATCGACGGAGTGGGGAGCACTCGCATGGCACTAACCAGTAACCAGCTGGTCTCGATTTACAATTGTTTCGTTCATACTTGCTTTTCTTCCTGATCGACTTTCTCCTTTGTCGCCTTTTCTTTAGTAGATTTTATCTTGTTCCAGAATTAATGGGCTAGAATCGATAGGGTAATCTGGTAGGTGAAATTCATGCAAGTGGGAAGAAAAGAATGTTGGAGGTTGCTCGCTAATTGGTCTGATGGAACTAGTGAGTCTCGTGTTCATTCATTCGTCTTGTTGCTGCAGGGTTTGCTGCCTCGTCTTGACGCGCCTCTGATTTTTGCCCCAAGCAAATAAGCTATGGAATCGCCGAGGGCGGCGACGCGGCGCAAGAAGATGACGAAGCAGCTGACCGGGAAGCGGGACGACACGGCGCTGCACGGGGCGGCGCGCGCCGGGCAGCTCGCGGCCGTGCGTGAGACTCTGTCCGGCGCGCCGCCCGAGGAGCTGCGCGCGCTGCTGTCCAAGCAGAACCAGGCCGGGGAGACGCCGCTGTTCGTGGCCGCCGAGTACGGGTACGTGGCGCTGGTGAACGAGATGGTCAAGTACCACGACGTGGCCACGGCCGGCATCAAGGCCCGCAGCGGCTACGACGCGCTGCACATTGCCGCCAAGCAAGGGGATGTAGGTATTGATATGTTTGTCGATCACGTCATTTTGGACCGATCGTGCTCGTCAGAGCGACAGACATTGACCAACTGATGGACTGCATGTTGCAGAGGTGGTGAAGGAGCTGCTGCAGGCTCTGCCGGAGCTGTCCATGACTGTGGACGCGTCCAACACGACGGCGCTGAACACGGCGGCGACGCAGGGGCACATGGAGGTGGTGCGGCTGCTGCTGGAGGTAGACGGCAGCCTGGCGCTGATCGCCCGGAGCAACGGCAAGACGGCGCTGCACTCGGCGGCGAGGAACGGGCACGTGGAGGTGGTGCGCGCGCTGCTGGAGGCGGAGCCCAGCATCGCGCTTCGGGTGGACAAGAAGGGGCAGACGGCGCTACACATGGCCGCCAAGGGCACCAGCCTCGACCTCGTCGACGCGCTCCTCGCCGCCGACCCCACGCTGCTCAACCTCCCGGACAGCAAGGGCAACACCGCGCTGCACATCGCCTCCCGCAAGGCGCGGCACCAGATCATCAAGCGGCTGCTGGAGCTTCCCGACACGAACCTAAAGGCGATCAACCGGTCCGTCGAGACACCGCTGGACACGGCGGAGAAAATGGGCAACGTGGAGGTGGCTGGCGTTCTGGCGGAGCACGGCGTGGTGTCGGCCCGCGCCCTGAGCCCCACGGGCGGCGGCAACCCGGCGCGCGAGCTGAAGCAGCAGGTGAGCGAGATCAAGCATGAGGTGCACTCGCAGCTGGAGCAGACGCGGCAGACGCGGGTGCGGATGCAGGGGATCCAGAAGCGCATCAACAAGCTCCACGAGGAGGGGCTGAACAACGCCATCAACTCCACCACCGTGGTGGCCGTGCTGATCGCCACGGTGGCGTTCGCGGCCATCTTCACGGTGCCCGGGGAGTACGTGGACGCGGACAGCCTGGCGCCGGGGCAGGAGCTGGGCGAGGCCAACATCGCCCACGAGACGCCCTTCATCATTTTCTTCGTGTTCGACTCCGTGGCGCTCTTCATCTCGCTGGCGGTGGTGGTGGTGCAGACGTCGGTGGTGGTGATCGAGCGCAAGGCCAAGAAGCAGATGATGGCGGTGATCAACAAGCTCATGTGGGTAGCGTGCGTGCTCATCAGCGTCGCCTTCCTGGCGCTGTCGTTCGTCGTCGTGGGGAGGACGGAGCGGTGGCTCGCCGTCGCGGTCACCATCATGGGCGCCACCATACTGGTCACCACCATCGGCACCATGCTCTACTGGGTCATCGCGCACCGGATGGAGGCCAAGCGCCTGCGCAGCATCAAGCGATCGTCGATGAGCCGCTCGCGCTCCTACTCGGGCTCCGGACTATCGGAGCACGATTGGGTCGACGACGAGTTCAAGAGGATGTACGCCATCTGATCTGATCTGAATAAACGGATGCCATTCCATTTCATTGCACCACCAATTAAATTACCACCTATAGTAGGCACTGCCTGACGAATGCTAATGATTTGCCTCACATCTCTTCGGTAGCTATTTGATTCAGTCTCCCGTTGGGGGACAAAAGCCCAGTAAACAATTTACCACAAGAATTCTCGAGTTAGAGTTGTCAAACTCTAGCAGAAAAGCGATATATGTACAAAAGTTCTATTGTGGGTATTTGATGCCCAATCACAGTTTCAGACATCACCAGAAAAGTAAGAAAATGTGCACACACACACACACAAAAATGTTCCACACAGCTCGAGTGAAACATATAAACATCTGAGAAAATATTCAGGAACGTAGTAAACCGTTCAAAAGAAAAGCGATCAGAGAACTTCTGAAACATCCAAGACCATAGCTTATGTTACACACAGTTTCAGACATCACACAGAAAGTAAGAAAATGTGCACACACAAAAATGTTACACACAGCTCGAGTGAAACATATAAACATCTGAGAAAATATTCAGAAACGTAGTAATCTGTTCAAAAGAAAAGTGATCAAGGAGAGTTGCTACAACTACAGAATCTGGGAACAGAACTTCTGAAGCATCCAAGACCATAACTTGTTGCGACAACTGCAACACTTACCAACTTCTGTTGCAGATCCAAAGTTACAGCATGCATACACAAAATTGGCTTGTTTTTGCGTTCCATACTACCCCTGCTCCAGTTGCAATATACTAACTCCAGATCTGAGACCTTGTGTAGAAAGAATGCGGCGAAATTGTATTGATGGACACATAAAAATTCCTTTATTTCATTTCCCATAAATCAGAAAGCAAAATAACATTCCTAATCTCCAAATAGATGAACAAAAGCACGCCAGGAAAATTGTCCACCCTAATCGCTTTATTTTATTTCCCATGAGACAGAAGGCAAAATAAAGTTTTACTCCCTGGAGTGCTCACTGCGCCAAATGCGAGCACAAGCTTTCTTGAATTTGTTCTTGAGATGACGGATCTTCTGGTAGACGATTCTGGCGTCTAGCTTGCCTTGACGATGGAGCGGTGAGCTGCCCTGTTGCAGCGCCGCAAGGACGGCCGACGCCGAGGGCTCTAACCCCGAGTTCGCCTTGCGGAGATTGGCGATGGTTTTCAGCAGTTTTATTTCGTCGTGGTGGTTCCAAGTGCTGTATGGACCCCTCTCCTTCTTGCTGCTGGTGGCGACGCCGTTGATGACAGGAGCCGAGTGGTTGTCGTCAACTAGGTCCTCATCATCCTCGGATGATGCGTGCTCAGATGATTCGTCATGGACTTGGTCGTCGTCGTCGGAGAGGATGATGATCGTCTTGTCACCAGAGAATGCCTCGTCGTCCGAGAGGACGATCAGCTTGTCATCGGTGAAGGCTGTTGAAGGGGTCAAGGTTGGGAGGGTTGGTGCCATGGCTTCTACGGGCGTACTTGCGGTGGCCGGTGGTAGACGAGTCTGTTCTGTTTATAAGGCAGCCATTTAGGCAGGTGCAGTTTGGCGGGAAGGGGAGAAAAGCCATGGCGCCAAACCGTGAGCGAATGACCGCAGCAGCAAACAGGGAAACCAATCCCGCATACGTGGGGTTAATTGCAGATTTTCTGCTCACGCGATATGATATGATATGATTTGAGGCGTTGAGCAGATTCTCCCGTCGCTTCGCGTTGTGGGCCTCGCGCGGATGGTGCGTCACGCCGTAGCTGATTCACTACAAGCCCATCTCTGCTCTGGATGGGCCGCTCCCACTGCTGCTGCGCGTGGATCCTCACCGCCTCGCTCCCTGGCGTCTCCGGCCGCCCGCACAGCACGTGCGAAGCCCCCGTTGATCTCCCTGGCGTTGGCCTGTATGAGGAGGAGCACTGGAGCAGCGAGCGGCGCCGTGGCCGTGCTGCAGCAGTGCCGTGCATCGAGTTTTTAAATTTAGTTTTGCAAGCCACTGACAAGAGCAATAGGAATGTGAATCGCAGGATGATGGCGGTCTTTCGTGGCTTCGTCAACGAGGTGCAGCTGCAGGATTTATACCTCCATGGCCGTAGGCACACTTGGAGCAATGAACAACAAAATGCAACCATGGTGAAGTTGGACAGGATTTTGTTCAATGGAGATTGGGATACGACATTCCCTGACTGCCTACTGCAGGCACTATCATCAGAAATGTCCGATCACTGCCCTATTCTCCTCAGTACAGATGCCGTCTTCAAACCAAACCGAAGGTTCAGATTCGAGAATAGCTGGGCAAGCAGAGATGATTTCACTGAGGTGGTGTCGGAGGCATGGGATAGCTGCACGCAGATCGCGGATCCTTTCATCAATCTCCATGCCAAGCTTTCCAAAACTGCAAGGGCACTGAAAACTTGGAGTTCAAGATTCACAAACGACCTGGCGCTCCGTGCTGCAATTTCAAGCGAGCTGATTCGCATGTTGGATCAAGCAATGGAATCTAGGAATCTTGCTGAAATATTGTTGAAATATTAGCATATAACAATTCTAGAAAAATCCCTAAAGGCCCATATTGTCATGCGGTCAACTGAAACATTTGGCTTAATGAAAAATGAATATGAGTTGAAACGTCTGTATTAAGTACAACTAGCTGGGTGGCCCGCGCAATTGCGCGGCTAGAGTTGATAAATCAAATATTTTATCAAATATAAAACACATTAAAATCGACAAAAATATATATGAATGATTTAGGTTACTTGGTTTATTGAGTTGTCAATTGCTTCCACATTCCAATCTACATGATATGACATTTGTACATGTTAAAAATGCAAAACCTGAATACATTCATTGTTTAGGCTTCCAAGTTTTCTTACGCAGAAGTTCGCTATAACATTATTATTTTAAGTTTCAAAAAAATATAACATTATTATTTTTATTGTTTAAAATTCCAGCAATCAATTGTGTCTTGATGCTGGTTGAGTGATTTTTCCATGTCATGCAACGTTACATTAACCTGGATACGTTAGGGACATCAGTTATAGTAGAGTCGTAATATCTCTACAATCAACCTTGATCATAACAATACTACATGACTTGATTGATCTAATCGTTGTTTTCAGTATATTCTAGGTAGCGACTTCCTTAGACCTAATTTCTTGCAATAAGTAATTAGGCTTTTTCCACAACATCAACCTCTCAATGCACAGGACGCCTCTAATAAGCTGATCGGCCTTATCGGAGGTGAAAAACTGACACCAAGGTCCCTCAGCTGTACATTAATCGAGGGCCTAGTTTCCAACCGTCTCATCTCTTGCTTCTGTTGTGATGTTCCAAATCATTAGCCCCCTTGAAGTGCAGGAGCACATCCACTTCTTCTAGTCGAGAATCTGCGTGCGCTTGGGTGATAGCACTGCTAGCTTTGGCGTGACGACACGTGGGCATGTGTTTATTGATAGTGACCCTGAGACCTTGAAGCCAACATACCATAATGAGATCAATTCGCAAAAAAAATGTGTGGCAGAGAAACTTTTGAACATACACGAATGTGTCTTATTATTTATATTTTTCATCCATAACTCTATATGTCCATAAATATAAAATATATCTTACTATAAGGTTATCAAATGGCATTTGTTGCCCTGCATGTCTCGTCACTGAAGAATAATCATAAATTATCTACAAAATTACATGTGTCGCAAATACAATGCCTCAACAGATGTACATTACTGCATAATGCATATAGAATTCTTATGCGTAACTGTGTGAGATAAAACAAATCTGTGAGTACATACCTGTAGAGCAATGACCAACACTTGACCAACATTTTTTAGAGTTACTGCACAACAATAATTGGATCGCAAAAGAAAGACTAAAGATGTATTATAGACGGAAGGCTGCGTGCAATATTGCACGGTTCGTGTCCTGCTTCTAAACTATTAGGTCTGCAGCTTGCCCTAGTACATGTTTAGCTATTCCGAACTGTTTCTTTGTCTGTTTTTTTTTCTTATCGCTCAGTATAAATCCAGCTGCTGGTGCCCTCGGTTTGTTCTTCTTCCAAATCACGTTGGGCACCTTGCGCTTGGTCATCATGTGTCAGCGTCATCACGGAGCATGAGATGGTGACAGCCAATTCCTTGAGTAGTTTCAGAAAAACAACGCACTTGTACGCCGGAGGGAATCGAGTTCGATCTGTTCCACGCCTGATACAACCTACTGAACTGGACGCGTGCAATCACGTGTTATCAGAAAATAATCAGAGGACGAACTGAAGCAAACCTCGCTAGCATGGCCGCCATCGATCCAAATATCATCCATGTCTTCTTCTCGCCGCATCAATATCATCAGAAAAACTCGTCACACACTCAAAAAATATCATCAGAAAAACTCGACACACACTCAGGGCTCCTTTGTATATTCATCAAGCTCGTTGATGTCGAGTTCATCGTTGTGAGATTGGCATGCATCCTCGATGCTCTAGCATCCACACCCTCATCAAGCCTCGCTGACGTCGAATTCATTGTCGTGAGATTGGCATGCATCCTCGGCGCTCTAGCAGCAACACCGATCGATCAATTGCCGACATGTAGGATTTCTCCGTCGAGCAAAACCTATATAGGCTAGAACCGATTATGATTTGCCACGATCAACTGTCGCGATTTACGATCCCTCGCGGAACACATATATACTGCTACCAACGATATATGTGGAATCAGCCCAAATCACATATATATGGTTTGTCGAGGAGTCCATGGTGAGATAAAGATGGATCAGTTTCGTCCCTTTCCTTTTCGTTGCACGACTTAGTATTCCTATTGCGCACGGTGCAGAATTAATTTTCAATCTCAACAGCTCACGTGCAAGTCCTTCGTTGCCAGCTCCGAGTGGGACTCTTGAACGTGATTTGTTTTTTCTCTTCCGACTACCACGTGAAAAGCTAAGGGATCTTTTTAAATCACAGCCGTTACTTTTCATCGTTAAATCTCATCCGTTGTTTGTCCTGTGTTTTAATTATATAATAGATTAAGTACGGGAGTTTTCAGAATTCATTGCGAGCTGAAACGTCCGTCTTAAGTGCTATCAAGTACGGGAGTTTTCAGAATTCATTGCGCTTAATGGAGAATGAATTTGAGCTGAAACGTTTTGTCTTAAGTGCTCTTAAGTACGGCCGTTACCAGTCTCTTAATTCTCCCATTAATTGCGTGTGTTTCTGTTGGTTTTCCACCTGCGTGTGTATATAAGAGAGGTCGCTCCTCTCTCGGAAATACACAACAGACACCACATCGCATTTGCTCCTCGCATCGTCGTTCCTCCCGATGTTGCTGCCATCGCTGATCCCATCCCGTCCACCGCGTACATGGCTGACGGGAGAGCAGGCCTCCGAAACTCCGTCTCTCTAGATCCTGTACGGGAGAGGGGCGATTAGATTTTTGGGGAGCGTCTCCTACGCGACTGCTCGCTCTACTTCATCTGCTTCAACTACATCTGCATCAACTACGTCCGCGCCGCCCTCCTCTTCGTCATGGCCACCGACGCCGACTTCGAGAAGTCTGCTGCCGACAAGAGGATCGCCGACGAGGCTAACGCCTCCGCTGCTGCGGCCAACTGGCCTACTGGAGGGTACACGTTTATCCCTCTCCTGATTACTTGCATGTTTGCCGTACTAGCTATTTGTGTAGATGTCTAGTACATGATTTTATCATAGAATTTCAGTATGTCATTAGCACTGCTCACGTCATGTTCATGATTTATTATTGGATTAATTTAATCGAACAATTGCCTAAATTCTTAGCAATCCAAAAACCTAATTTGTGTAGGCAATTTTCGATCCAAGGTTTTGCTGCTGCACTGAAACCAGCCCCGTTTACGGGGACATATTTTAAGCGTTGGCAAACCAAAACCACCTTATGGCTCACTGCGATGAACGTGTTCTGGGTCGCCGGTGTTACTCCCACTGGAACGATTGCTCCTGAACAGGAGAAGGCGTTTAGGGAGCCACCGTCGTCTTTGTTGGAGCCGTTCTGAGCGTGATCGGAGATAAGTTGGTTGATGCATATTTACATGTGCGGGTTGCCAAGGACTTGTGGGAGGCGCTCGAATCTAAATTCGGCGCAACCGATGCTGGAAGCGAGATGTACACTATAGAGCAGTTCCACGATTACAAGATGGTTGAAAACCGTTCTGTATTGGAACAAGCTCATGAGATACAGTGCATCGCTAAGGAGCTTGAGCTTCTCAAGTGTGTGCTACCGGGCAAATTTGTCGCGGGATGCATAATCGCTAAGCTGCCTAATTCCTGGAGGAACTTTGCTACTACTCTGAAACACCAGAGGCGTGAATTCTCAGTTGAGGATGTCATCGGCCATCTGAGTGTCGAGCAGAACTCGAGAGCAAAGGACTCGCACGGAAAAGGGACCGAGGGAACTTCTGTCGCCAATTTTGTACAGAAGAATTCCAACTTCCACAAGCCCAAGGGGAACATGGTGTCCAACAGAATACCGACTTCAAGAAGAAGGGCAAGAAGCCCTTCAACAAGGATAAGAAGAAAGGAGCCTGCTTCACATGTGGTTCAGAGGAACATTGGGCTCCCAAGTGCCCAAAGAAGTTCAAGAAACCAGGACAGGACTCCAAGTCTGTCAACATGATTGTGAGCAACAATGAGAATGGTGCATCTGGGTACGGTAATTTGTTTACTGTATTTTCTGTTTGTCAGTCTAATGATTGGTGGATTGACACAGGTGCAAATATTCATGTATGTTCTGACATCTCATTGTTTTCTTCTTATCAGGTCACAGGGAACGGATCCGTATTGATGGGGAATGGCGCAAGTGCTTCTGTTCTTGGTGTTGGCACGGTCGATCTGAAGTTTACTTCGGGAAGGATCGTGCAGCTCAAGAACGTGCAGCATGTCCCCGCCATCAAGAAGAATCTCGTTAGTGGCTCCCTTCTATGTAGAGAAGGGTTTAAGTTGGTATTTGAGTCTAATAAAGTAGTTGTTACGAAATATGGACTGTTTGTTGGAAAAGGCTATGAATGCGGAGGCTTGTTCCGCTTTTCCCTCGCTGATTTTTGTAATAAAGTCGTGAACAATATTCATTCGAATGTTAATGAAGCAGAAGTTTGGCATTCACGTCTTTGTCACATTAGTTTCGGTTGTATGACGCGGCTAGTAAAATCGAATTTAATCCCAAGTTTCACTTTAGCCAAAGGTTCTAAATGTCATTCGTGTGTACAAGCAAAGCAACCTCGCAAGCCCCATAAGGCTGCGGAGGAGAGACACTTGGCACCGTTAGAACTCATACATTCTGATCTATGTGAGATGAATGGTGTGTTGACTGAAGGTGGAAAAAGATACTTCATGACTCTGATAGATGATTCCACTAGATATTGCTATATATATTTGTTAAGCACTAAAGATGAGGCTCTACACTACTTTAAAATCTATAAGGCAGAAGTTGAGAATCAACTTGAAAAGAAAATTAAACGAATCCGGTCAGATCGTGGTGGAGAGTACTTCTCCAATGAGTTTGATTCTTTCTGTGCGGAACACGGTATTATTCATGAGAGGACGCCTCCCTATTCTCCCCAGTCAAATGGGGTTGCTGAACGGAAAAACCGTACTCTAACAGATTTGGTTAACGCCATGTTAGATACATCGGGTTTATCCAAGGCATGGTGGGGGAGGCTATATTGACGTCATGTCATGTCCTGAAAAAAGTTCCGACAAAAGACAATGAAATCACTCCCTATGAAAAATGGGAGAAGAGAAGGACAACACTCTCATACTTACGTACTTGGGCTGTTTGGCGAAAGTCAATGTGCCGATCCCAAAAAGCGTAAGCTTGGACCAAAGACCGTGGATTGTGTTAATTTGGGCTACGCTAAGAATAGCGTCGGCTATAGATTTCTAGTAGTGAAATCTGAGGTACCTGACGTGAAGGTCGGTACAATTATGGAGTCTAAAGATGCTACATTCTTTGAGGATATTTTTCCTATGAGAGATATGCCAAGCACTTCTAGACAGGAATCTGATGAGACTCCTGAACCTGCCATTCCTATGGAATATTATGAACAAACACATGATGAAAATCCTGAGAAGGATGACGAGGAAACCCTTGGTAGGGGCAAGAGACAGAGGACTGCAAAGTCCTTTGGTGATGATTTCCTTGTGTACCTTGTGGATGATACTCCCACTTCTATTTCAGAGGCTTATGTATCTCCGGATGCTGATTACTGGAAAGAAGCGGTCCGTAGCGAGATGGACTCCATCATGGCTAACGGAACATGGGAAATTACTGAACGTCCCTATGGCTGTAAACCATTGGGATGTAAGTGGGTGTTCAAAAAGAAGCTTAGGCCCGATGGTACAATTGAAAAGTACAAGGCTAGGCTTGTGGCCAAGGGTTATTCCCAGAAAGAAGAGGAAGATTTCTTCGATACTTATTCACCTGTAGCCAGACTGACCACCATACGAGTATTACTCTCTTTGGCGGCCTCGCATGGTCTTCTCGTCCACCAAATGGATGTTAAGACGGCTTTCCTGAACGGAGAGCTAGACGAGGAAATCTACATGCAACAGCCAGATGGCTTTGTATTAGATGGTCAGGAAGGAAAGTGTGTAAGTTACTGAAATCTTTATATGGCCTGAAACAAGCACCTAAGCAATGGCATGAGAAATTCAATACAACTTTAACCTCTGCTGGTTTTGTTGTTAATGAAGCTGACAAATGCGTATACTATCGCCATGGTGGGGGCGAAGGAGTTATACTGTGCTTGTATGTTGATGACATACTGATATTTGGGACCAACCTCAAAGTGATTGAGGAGGTTAAGTCATTTTTGTCTCAGAACTTTGAGATGAAAGACCTTGGTGTGGCTGATGTTATTTTGAACATCAAGCTACTGAGAGATAATGAAGGTGGGATTACACTGTTGCAATCCCACTATGTTGAGAAGATTTTGAGTCGCTTTGGATATTCGGACTGCAAAACTTCTCCAACACCATATGATCCTAGTGTGCAGATTCGAAAGTTCACAGGCACAGCTAAGGATCAGCTGAGATACTCTCAAGTAATTGGTTCACTCATGTACCTAGCGAGCGCTACAAGGCCTGACATCATGTTTGCTGTGTGCAAACTGAGCCGGTTTGTTTCCAATCCGGGTGATGTACATTGGCGTGATGTTGAAAGAATTATGCGCTATCTGAAAGGTACAGAGAACTATGGACTTCACTATACCGGAAGCCCATCAGTGCTTGAAGGTTATTGTGATGCGAATTGGATCTCTGATGCTGATGAGATGAAAGCCACAACGGGTTATGTGTTTACCCTTGGAGGTGGTGCTGTTTCCTGGAAGTCTTGCAAGCAAACGATCCTGACGAGATCGACAATGGAAGCAGAATTAACAGCATTGGACACATCTGGTGTCGAAGCAGGATGGCTTCGAGATCTGTTGATGGACTTGCCTGTGGTTGAAAAGCCAGTACCGGCTATCCTTATGAACTGTGACAATCAGACAGTGATTACCAAGGTCAAAAGTTCAAAGGACAACATGCAGTCCAACAAACATATAAGAATGAGATTAAAAGCTGTCAGACATTTGAGAAACTCCGGAGTGATAGCGCTGGATTATATCCAGTCGGCTAAGAATCTGGCAGATCCCTTTACTAAAGGGCTATCACGTGTTGTGATAGAAAATGCATCGAGGGAGATAGGGATGAAACCCACATGACTTGCCATGGTAGTAACCCAACCTATGTGATCGGAGATCCCGTGAAGTAGGACCTAGGAAAACAAGCTAGTGGTCAACTGAGGAGAGTAACTTTAGTAACCCACTCCGTTGGAGATGCACTACTCTCGTTAACTGTATGGCAGGTTGACATTTGTCTTAATGTGTTCCAAGGCTTTGTATAAGCAAGATGCTATCCTACAGAGCGATCTTTGGAGGAACACACCTATATGAGCTTGACTGCTGGTCACAGTCTATGAGACTGGGTTGATATCTAGAAAGTTTATGAATAGGTCAGGAGTGTGACTAATAGGCTCCACCCGAGGGGTCAGCCTTCGGCAGCCTCGTACTGGTAAGACGTTTGGCGAAACTACTTTACGCCAAATTGACAATTCAAGGCATAGTCCATTGTCAGTTGTGAAGGAGTGTAGCTATTCGTTCTAGGTGGAGCTCAACCTTAACAGGTCTCTGATAATCCCCAAGAGCAAGGAATCACTGTAGCACAATTCGATCAGTATTTGAGTGTCGAACCCACGAGGAGCTGAAGGTAAACTATCTATTCTCTAAAGCCCTATAACCCTCTTATATGGCCTTTTATGCAAAGCAATAAATTTAAATATGAAAGGGACTTTTTATTATTAACTAATGAAAGCAAGTTATATAAGTGATGTCGAATGGGTTTATCAAGTGACAAGTGTAGGGATATGCGTGACAGAAAATCAAAAAAATTCTCTCACATGCGGAAGCAACACCCAAAGATCTTATCTAAGGAGATGCAAGTAACGGGGAGGGTAATCAACATACCCTCGAAGAACACGAGCGTTGGACGTTAATCACAACGCAGCTTGGTGTAGACCTTGATGCGGTTCACTCCGATCAGCACCACAACGAGCGGTGCCTCCGAGATTTACACACGTACGGCTCAGCAACGTCTCCTCTTCTTGATCCAGCAAGCTTGAAGGAGAAGTAGATGGGATTCAAACCAGCAGCACGACGGTGTGGTGGTTCGGTGAGCTCTCACGCGGGCAGGGCTTCATCAAGCCAAGACCACAAGAGAAAGGAGTAAGAGGAAGTGTACCGGATTAGGAATCAAAATCATCATTCTTTCCCCAAATGGTACCCTCCTTATATAGGATGTGGGGAGGGGGTGTGAGGCTATCTTCCCCAGGAAGAAACCAGCCTCCAAATCTTCCCTAGGAAGAAACCAGCCTCCAAATCTTCCCTAGGAAGAAACTAGCCTCCAAATCTTCCCCAGGAAGGAACCAGCCTCCAAGGCTTCCCCAGGAAGGAACCTAGCTGCCAAGACTTCTCAAGGAAGAAACTTGGCTGCCAAATATCCTAAGTGGGACGTTCGGGATAGTGGGCCCCACCATGGGACCCACCGGAACATTTCAGGAAAAACCCCCGATACAATATCGATTAATTCCTGAACTTTTCCGGAACCCAAAAACCACATTCCTATATATGAAACTTTATCTCCGGACTCTTCCGGAGCTCCTCGTGATATCCCGGATCCTATCCGGGACTCCGAACAACCTTCGGTCTCACCATTATAATTATCCCAAAGCTACTCTAGCGTTACCGAACTTTAAGTGTGTGACCCTACGGGTTCGAGAACAAGTGGACATGATCGAGACTCCTCTATGATCAATAACCATTAGCGGGACCTGGATGCCCATAATGACTCCCACAAGTTCAACGAAGATCGTTATCAGTGTGAACCACAATGTCAACGTATTCCATTTCCTTTGTCTCACGATATTTTACTTACCCGAGATCTGATCGGCGGTATCACCATACCTAGCTCAATCTCGTTACTAGTAAGTACTCTTTACTCGTTCCATAATACAACATTCCATGTGGCTAACTCTTTAGTCACGTGCTTGCAAGCGATACCGAATGTGCATTACCGAGTGGGCCCAGAGTATATCTCTCCGTCACACGGAGGGACAAATCCCAGTCTTGATACATGCAAATCAACAAGTACTTTCGGAGATACCTGTAAGACACCTTTATAGTCACCCAGTTACGAAGTGACGTTTGAAGTCCCAAGACGTATTCCTCAGTACCTGGGATAGACATAATCTCATGGTCAAAGAAACAGGATACTTGACAATACAAGACATGGCAATATATACTTATTTATCCGATCAATGTTGCTATGCTTGGTTGGGTCTGTCCATCACGTCATTCTCCAATGACATGACCTCGTTATTAATTGACAACTCATGGCCATGGTTAGGAAACCATAACCATCATTAATCAACGAGCTAGTCTAGTAGAGGCTTACTAGGGACTCTGTGTTGTTTACATAACCACACATGTATTAGGTTTCCGGTTAATACAATTATAGCATGGAGAATAAACATTACCATGAACATGGAAATATGATAATAACTCTTTATTATTGCCTCTAGGGCATATTTCCAACAGTCTCCCACTTGCACTAGAGTCAATAATCAAGTTTACATTGGTAAAGATCTAACACCCATGGACTTCAGGTGCTGATCATGTTTATCTCGTGGAAGCTGTTTAGTCAACGGGTCTGCAACATTCAGACTCGTATGTACTTTGCAAATCCTAATATCTCCCACGTGAACACTTTCACGAATTAGATGGAAACGGCGTTTGATATGCTTGGAGGTCTTGTGACATCTTGGTTCCTTGGCTAGAGCAATGGCACCAGTGTTGTCACAATAGATCTCCATAGGATCCAGTGCATTCGGAATCACACCGAGCTCTGTGGTGAACTCCTTCAACCATATCCCTTCTCTTGCTGCTTCGGAAGCAGCCATATATTCCGCCTCTAATGTAGATGCCGCAACAACGTTCTGCTTGGAACTCCTCCAGCTAACCGCAGCTCCATTCAAAACAAAAACGTATCCAGATTGAGATTTCGAGTCATCTGGATCAGTGTCGAAGCTAGCATCGACGTAACCTTTTACGGCGAGCTCTTTGCAACCACCATAGACAAGAAACATGTCCTTAGTTCTTCTCAAGTACTTAAGGATATTTTTAACTGTTGTCCAGTGTTCCTCTCCAGGATCACTCAGGTACCTGCTCGTCAAACTAAGAGCATGAGACACATCTGGTCTAGTACACAACATGGCATACATGATTGAGCCTATGGCTGAGGCATAGGGGATTTTACTCATCCTCTCTCTTTCATCTGCCGTAGTTGGACACTGAGTCTTACTCAATGTCTTACCTTGCAACATGGGCAAGAACCCTTTCTTTGCATGATCCATTTTGAACTTCTTCAAAACTTTGTCAAGGTATGTACTTTGACTGAGTCCTATCAAGCGTCTCGACCTATCTCTATAGATCTTAATGCCTAATATGTAAGCAGCTTCACCAAGGTCTTTCATTGAAAAACTCTTATTCAAATAACCTTTTATACTGTTAAGCAGCTCCACGTCATTCCCAATAAGTAATAAGTCATCCACATATAACACTAGGAATGCGACCGAGCTCCCACTCACTTTCTTGTAAACACACGCTTCTTTATAATTTTGGACAAATCGAAAACCTTTGACCACATCATCAAAGCGAATGTTTCAACTCCGGGATGCTTGCTTCAGCCCATAAATGGAACGCTGAAGTTTGCATACTTTACCAGCATCCTTAGGATCGACAAAACCTTCGGGTTGTATCATATACAACTCTTCTTCAATGTTTCCGTTGAGGAACGCTGTTTTGACATCCATCTACCAAATTTCATAATCGAAAAATGCAGCAATTGCTAGTAGAACCCTAACAGACTTAAGCATCGCTACGGGTGAGAAAGTCTCATCGTAGTCAACTCCTTGAACTTGTCGAAAACCTTTTGCGACAAGTCGTGCTTTATAAACGGTGACATTACCGTTAGCGTCTGTTTTCTTCTTGAAAATCCATTTACACTCGACAGCCTTGCGGCTATCAGGAAGATCAACCAAAGTCCATACTTGGTTTTCACTCATGGATTCCATTTCGGATTGCATGGCTTCTTGCCATTTCCCAGAGTCTGGGCTCATCATTGCTTCCTCATAACTCGCAGGTTCGTCATTGTCTAACAATAACACATTCATGACAGGGTTACCGTACCACTCAGGAGTGGTGCGTATCCTAGCCGACCTGCGAATTTCAGCTAAGACCGAAGTTTCATGATCACCATCATTAGCTTCCTCTCTAGTTGGTGAAAGCGGCACCTGAACAACTTCCTGCGCTGCGCTACTCTCCAATTCGAGAGAAGGTTCAACAACCTCGTCTAGCTCTATTTTTCTCCCACTCACATCTTTCGAAAGAAACTCTTTCTCAAGAAAGGATCCATTCTTGGCAACAAAGATTTTGCCTTCGGATCTGTGATAGAAGGTATACCCGACAGTTTCCTTAGGGTATCCTATGAAGACGCACTTTTCCGCTTTGGGTTCGAGCTTATCAGGCAGCAGCCTTTTGACATAAGCCTCACATCCCCAAACTTTAAGAAACGACAACTTTGGCTTCTTGCCACACCATATCTCATATGGCGTCGTCTTAACGGATTTAGATGGTGCCCTGTTTAAAGTGAATGCGGCTGTCTCTAATGCATAACCCCAAAACGACATTGGCAGATCGGATACAGACATCATAGAACGCACCATATCTAATAAAGTGCGATTACGATGTTCGGACACACCATTACGCCGTGGTGTTCCAGGTGGCGTGAGTTGTGAAACAATTCCACAAGTCTTCAAATGCATGCCAAACTCGTAACTCAAATATTCACCTCCACGATCAGATCGTTGTCGTGGTGGTATCACGGCAGATGCCATAGGATGGCTAAAGTGTGGGGCCGATGGACGCTGGTGGAATCCGGGAGAGGGCTAGCATGCTAAGAAGCACACACGAAGAACACCACAGCACACCAAGATCTACCCAGGTTCAGGGCCCTCGTGTGGAGGTAAAACCCCTACTCCTGCCTGTCTCTCTGTATATATCTCGGTATCACAAACACAAGCTTGCTCCTTGAGCTGTATCACACGACAATGGGGAAGAACACAAGGTAGAAGATGAAGCTACGTGGAGACGTGTCTCTCAGGGCATCGTCCCTCACGCAGGAGGGGGTGAGGGCATATATATAGGCTAAACCTGGTTACCGGAATACCCTAGCAACGGTCACCTCTCCGTACCGGCACTGCAGACACGCACGCCTGCACGTCATGATTGTCTCTGCACAGTGGACAGGACGTGGCTTGCCCATGTCCTGTCCCATGTCTCTGCTCCAAAGTACGCCCGAGGTCAGCGACAAGACAGGGCCTGCCCATGCCTCTGCCTCGCAGTCTGTCCCGGATAACCCGGAGTCAGCGGTGGAATGATGGCCTGCCACCTCGGTCTCCTGCACGCCCCCGTGTCAGGCGCTTCCCTGTCAGGCGCTCCCGTGCCAGACGGGATGTGACAGGAGCATTGACCTCTGCCCGACACAAGGATAACCCGGCATGGATATGCCGGATCCTCCTTCCTCAAATATCCCTTCCTGCACATAAGAAAAACATACAAGTTACCGACATACATATGTCGGTTATGTTATCTCGGATCCTTATCTCGGATCCCTTGTCTCGGTCGACACATGCCGGCTATCACCAGCATGATACCTCGGTCCCTTCAGGCCTGGGTTAACTCGGTACGCTTATGTCAGTTTGCACCTACATCACGCTCCTAAGTCCAGGTACTCCGGTTTTTACTGTAACTTGGCCCACACTTGGGCATAGCTTTTAACACACCATGACCCTACCCGGGGGTAGCCCCCCGACATTAGTCCCCGAAGCTGGTGCGGTCCTGCAGCCTTGGATGAAGGGCCACAGCAGGTTTAAACAACCGAAACAACCATCCGACACTGCCATGTCGGTTCAACCGTAAAACCACTAATAAAACTCTCCCACTGATTCCGACATCTGTTCCTGTGTCAGTTTTTCCGACACAAGAATTCTACTGACAGAGCGAGTCAAGCTTTCACGACCAACTCAACTTAATGCAACCATCCGACATTCACATGCCAGTGCACCTCCAGTATCTAGATAAAATCTCCAATTGTTTCGCCGTATGCTCTTATGCCGGTTTCTCCGACATAAGGTAATTGTTTTATCTTGATAGAACATCTGACATTTGCATGCCGGTTTATTGCAGGCTTCAAGGATCAAACTTTCCATAACCTCCGAGATCCACTCTTGTGCCGGGCTCTCCGACACAAATAAGATTCCCGCGACCTCTCCCAGGATCTCTCCACGGCACGTGGCAGAGAAACTCTGCGCGTTACCTCGGTTCCTGTGCGCGGATAGACGTATCACTGCACGCACGCCGCCCACGTCACGCGCCGTCGAGTCGCATGGGCACTTGAGTGCCTTTGACCGCGGCGTGCCTCCTCGATCTCCGCGCCATTAACCGCACGCGATCACGCCGCGGGCCGTTACCACCTTGTGGCCCACGATGCGGCGGATCGTGCGGCCGCAAACACCGTAACCGCGCAGATCGTGCGTGGTTAATCCGCGCGCACGTTGCGGTAACCGCACGCGGTAAAACCGGAAACCGCCCGCGGCCCGTGCCCATAAATAGGGGAACGAGCTCCTCTTCTCGTCTTCTCCGCAATCCTCTTCTTCTCTCTTTCTCTTCCGCACCATCGCCGCCGCCGCGCAGAGAACTCCGCCACCGCACGACGCCGGAACTCACGCTGCCATTGGACACACGCAACTCCGGCAAGCCCCGCGCATCTTCGCCGCGCACCGCCGTCGCAATCTCCGGTAAGTTCTTGCCACCGCCATTGCCGATGAACGTGTTCATCCCCAACGATGAACACGTTCATCCTCTCCGCTGGATCTTTGCTCTCTCCTCTGTAAAAGCTCCCACATCCCAATGCACAGATGAAAATGAACTCAGTTGCTTAGATCCCCTCCGTATTTTCTCCACCGTGCCTCTTAGCAATCTTGCGATAGTTTATCCGCGGGTCTTCACAAATTTCAACTCACAAGTTCTTGTAATTATCTTCTATTTATTTTTCCCCGTAGATCTTTCCCACAAACACTTAGCCACAGAAACGTGTTTCCCGCCACTTATGCGCTTTTCCTCTGTTGCCCAAATGTTCCGAGATTCCTATCTCGGTTCCTCTGTTGGCTAAATATTCCGGGATACTTATCTCGGTTCCTCCATTGCCCATGTCCTCCGAGATACTTATCTCGGTTTCTTTGTGCCTCTTTTGCAGATCCCTTCCGAAATGTCAACCAGCAATACCCCGGAGCCTGCCGAGGATATCGTTGAGGAGGGAGAGCGCGCCGGGTGGGAAGGTTCCAACGCAACCCAGGCCGAGATAGACTGGCTTGTCCGGACCAAGTGAATTCCGGCACAAGTGATATGCCGGGTTCCTGGCGACGAGGCCGAACCGGATCTTCAAAAGGGTGAACGGGTAGTCTTCGTCGCGCATTTCGAGCGCGGCTTCGGACTCCCGGCGAGCACCTTCTTCCGAGCTTTCCTCGACAAGTTTCGTCTTCAACCCCACCATCTCCCCGCTAATGCCATCACAACGCTCTCGGCGTGCGTTGCTTTCTCCGAGGGATACCTCGGACTTTGGCCCACCGTCGAGCTCTGGGCCAAGTATTTCCAACTCCGGAAGCAGAGTCTCCCGGATCCGGAGAACAAGAACTTCCCCAAGGTGATGACCCCGTGCGGAGCTGCCACCATCATACCTCGGCGAGGTTCCATCTTCCCTCGGATTCAGGGCCTGGAGTCATGCCGGAAGTGGCAGCGCACGTTCTTCTATGTGAAGAACCCGGACAGCCCAGATAACGTTGATCTTCTGAACCTGCCGGTATTTGCTCTTGCTACCCCCACGGATCAGCATAACTGGAGCTTCAACCCAAAGGACACGAACCGCGAGATCAATGACATTCACAAGATTGTTGAGGAGCTTGTGGGAGCAGGCCTGCTAAGCGATGATCTTTTGAGGACTTTTGTCAGCCGCCGAGTCTCCCCCCTCCAAAACCGGGTTCACAAGATTTGCCACATGAGTGGCCAGTATGATCCAACCGGATCAGCACCCACGAGCTGACCAAATCCGAGGTCAGAAGACGCGTCAAGGCCATTGCCCGAACGACGATGACCGAGGAATGGGAATGGGGTCTAGAACCTCATGACAGAGCTCGGCTTCCGGAACAAGTAAGTAACTTGCAATTTATACCGACATACTTTTTCTGCCGAGATCACCCTTCTGTCGGCTCCATACTTGGCTCACAAACTAACTCGGTTTTACTGCTTTTAACTCGCAAAGGTTTACTCGGCAAAAACCGAAGATGGAGAGGATCCCTCCGCCAAATGGGGCCAAGACATCCCTGCCCCGGACGTGGCCGAGGCAGAAGATCCGGATGACGAGGATCAACTGCCAATACCAAGAGCTGGCGCCCCTACTCCGGGTAAGCCTCGAGCCCGAGCTTCCATCCGAGAATGGTCAGATGATGATGACCTCGAAATGCTAGAGGTAATTGACGCTCGTCCCATCGCCTTTGCTCCCCCAGCCCCGACACCAACTAACCCGGGTGGCTCTACCCCGAGTGCACGCCCTGCTACCTCGGGCAAACAAGTGGCATCTCGCAAGCGCGCCGAGACTGGTACCTCGAAAACCGGAACCTCCACATCCTCGGATCCAGCCGCGCCGCAGGCGAAGCGACAGAAGAGAGGAGCAGTCAAGCCGAGGAAGGGCAAGAAGATGCCGCCAGTTACTGAAGGGTAAGATACTTTTTGCCGACACAAGTTTACTTCCTTTTTTCCTTCTGCCGGGATAACTTTTTCCCGACATAACATTTTTCTTGCTTGATGCAGTGCCCCCCTTGAAGTTGAGCAGAGCGCCTCTTCTATGCGCTCGCCCCTTCCGAGTACAGCCGAGCCTCGGCCGCGTGACTCCGGGGTACCCGCCACTTCCTCTGTCACTCCCGAGGTCGTGATCCTCGACCAGGATGATGGCACCGATGCCCCCACCATGGAAACCGACACCCCGCGGGCCGACACTTCGGTGACCTCGGGCGCACAGCAACCACCACCACAACAGCAACAGCAGCAGCAGCAGCAACCACAACAACAGCAGCAACAACAACAACAACAGGAGCAGCAGCAACAACAACAACAACAGGAGCAGCATCAACCTCAACAGCACCAGCAGCAGCCGAAGCAGCCGCCCCGGCCGAGGTCCACCACCAAGTCCCCCATCAAGTCCACCGAGTTGACAACTCGGAAAGCTACTCCACTTGCCAAGCCGACACATAGCCAAGCAGCCACCGGAAAATAGCTTGCCAACCCGGAGAGACAAGTGGTGTTGACTCCAACCACTACCCCGGAGCACCAGGCTCTCACCACTTCTGTCTCCCGAGTTGCCAGTGGCAGCTGGGTTTTACCCCAGCTCCAAACTCAGAGTGGACACAGCTTAGCTCGGAGAAGCAATATCACATGGACTGGAACGTTGCCGACACAAGCGAGGTCTCCTCCGCGCATCTGGTCATTCCTCATCCAGCTGGCCCCAGCGCACTAGCTCAGGCCATGCACAATTTGGAAGTCTCGACCCTTCGAGCCAGCAAGCTTGCCGAGGTATCTTTTCCTCAACCAAACTTTTATTTTTCTTGCCATAGATGATAAACATACACAATCCCCAGTCCCCGAGATTCGGGTTGAGTGACCTGTGCTCGCCCGAGTAAAGATCACTCAGCGCGAAACTTCACCAAATTTTCATTATTAAACTCAGAAAATCCGACACTTCGGATCTCCAAGAAATCCGACACTTCGGGTATTCAAAAAATCCGACACTTACGATCTTCAGAAATCCGACACTTCGGGTATTCAAAAAATCCGACACTTACGATCACACTAACTCTTTGCCCCATTCAGGATTGCACCAATGCTCGGACCACGGTGTTTCGGAAGTTGCTTCTGGACCACAACAAGCTCAAGAGGTCCCACAAGCAACTTCAGGAGACGCTGAAGAACAAGGAACAAGCGCACGCCACTGCCCTTCAAAAGGAACGACAGAAGTGTCTCGGCTCCAGGAGGAGCTTGCCCGGGTTCAGGGTGAAAAAACCGGCATTGAGCAGGCCCTGATGCAAAAGGAAGAAGCTGCTCAGAAGCACCAGGAAACGCTCGCTGAGTCCGAGGTTCGCGCTACCTCGGCTCAAGGAGAACTGGATGCCCTCAAGGCAAAATCCGACATCTGGCTCCGCGAGCTCACCCGGCTGAACAAGGAGATGGACTGTAAGTTTCTTTATCCTTTCCTTTTGCTTTCATTACTTGCGCCGACATTAAGATATGCCGGTATATAACTCAATTTGGTGATAGCTTTTCTGTCTTCAGATCACTTCGCCCACTCCAAGGCTGCTGCACTCAACACTGTGCGCAAGGCACGAGCGAAGAGAGCCGAGGCTGGCCCAATCCCGAAGAATGGGATATGGAAGATTACTTGACGGCTTGAATGCCCGCATCTCTCCTTTGAAGGCCATTGGCCTGGACCTTCTTGATGCCGGTATCAAAGCTTACCGAGCCTTATGGCCAGGATCTCCAACTCCATCCAGCATTGAAGAACTGTCCAAGTGCCTGACGGGCCGAGGCCAGGATCCGAGAGTGGAGATCCTCAGCAGCTCGTGCCGGAGCTGATCAAGCACTAACCTTTGTGCTCTCCTGGTACGAGTCCATCAATCTCAACGCCGTGCGCTCCCTGCGCCAAGGCTCCAAATGGACCTCGGATCCGACATTGATAGAGAGCCGCAAAGATGCAGCCAAATTCATGGCCAGTTATGCTCCCACCCGACGCTTCATCCCGGGTCCCGCCTACTCGGACGACGAAGAAGATGACCAGGATGATGAAGAGGGCGAAGACGAAGAAGAGGACATCGATGAGGAGATCGAGGTCGACACTCCCGAGGCTGCCACTGCCGGAGCGACCGAGACTACTGCTGCCGGAGCAACCGAGACCTCTGCTGTTGCTGGAGCAACCGACATCGCCAAGCCGGCTGCGACCGACACTGCAGAGAAGCCGGTAACCGAGACTTCGAGAAGCCGGTATCCGACGCTGGTGCCTCGGCAGGCACTCCAACTCCCGAGGTTGCTCCAACCACTGAAGCTTCTTCTGCCGCCGCGACTCCAACTGCTCCGAGCTCCTCCGAGGCAGCTGCCTAAGCTTATGAAACAATGAACTATTAAATCCCCGGAATGCCGGGTGCAGATGTAAATATACGTTTAAGTATTTCGCAGTGCTACTTTTATCATATTAGCTTCAACAAGACAAGCTTAATGCCGTATCACTTTGCACCAAGTCCCCGAGTTTACTTTCTTGTTTACTATACTTAGTAATCTTTGCTCTTGTCTACCATTTAGGCGTTCGACAGTCGAGTCACAAGATCAATCATTATAGCATACAATACTTGTAAATTTTGAGGTAAGGTTTAGAGTCATCCGACACAAGAAAAGGAACGAAAAAACCGGGTTAGTAAACGACATATGTCGGATCTTTTTAGGACCGAGTCCCCGAGTCCATTTTCATGTTTACCATATACCATAACCTCTGCTCTTGACTGCCATTTCGGCGTTCGTCAGTCGAGTCACAAGATCACAACAAAATAGCATACATTACTTGAACTTTGAAACGAGGTCTCAAAATCATCCGACATATGAACAACACAGAAAAAACCGAGATAAAACACAAGCATATGGACAAAGGCAGTCCCCGAGTTTCTTTTCGGAGTGCCGGCATTTTATTCAAAGGAAAAACCGAGATACATACACTGCGCCCTTAGAGTAAAAGGGACGAAGTAGAGCTACATTCCAGGGTCTTTTGGTCTCCTCTCCGGATTTGTCCATCACATTTTTCCTCGGTGCCTGTGCATCTATAAGATAGTATGAATCATTGTGCAGAGCCTTGCTCACAATGAACGGTCCCTCCCATGGAGGTGACAACTTGTGTCGGCCTTTTGCGTTGCACTAGCCTCAACACCAAATCTCCCTCTCGGAATACCCGAGGGCTGATCTTCCGGCTATGATAGCGTCGGAGATTTTGCTGATATATAGCTGACCGAGATAAGGTCAGTTCTCGTGCTTCTTCGAGCAAATCAACATCATTTTCCCGAGCTTCTTTTGCCTCGGTTTCAGTGTACAGCGCCACTCTCGGCGAGTCATATTCCATGTCGGTTGGCAGACCGCTTCTGCCCATAGACCAGAAAAAATGGCGTATAGCCAGTTGATCGATTTGGTGTGGTCCTTAGACCCCACAGCACTGCTGGTATCTCCTCTATCCAACATCCCGGAGTTCGCAACAGTGGTTCAATCAACCGGCTTTGATACCGGCTAACACCAATGCATTTGCTCTTTCCACTTGCCCATTTGCCTCAGGGTGTGCCACCGAGGCTATGTCCAACCGAATTCTCTTATCCGCACAGAACCGAGCAAACTCTCCCACAGCAAAGTTTGTGCCATTATCCGAGATAATGCTATGGGGGTAACCATATCTCAAAATGATGTCCTTCAAAAAGGTCACGCTGTGTGACCATCACACTTCCGGATTGGCTTTACCTCGATCCACTTGGTGAACTTGTCCACCATCACCAGCATATGAGTCATGTTACCTCGGGCTGGCCTGAATTCTCCCACCATATCCAGCACCAAACTGCAAAGGGCCAAGTGATTGGAATTGTCTTGAGTGCCGAGGCTGGCAGGTGGATCTTTTTAGCAAACCTCTGACATCCCTCACACTTTCTGACGATATCTTCTGCCTGGTTCAAAGCACTGGGCCAATAAAACCCATGCCGGAATACCTTAGCCACCAAGGCTCTTGATGAAGCATGATGACCACATTCTCCTTGATGAATTTCCAGGAGCATCTCTTGCCCTCTTGCGGCTCGACACATCGCTGCAGTACCTCGGTCACACTTCTCTTGTATAACTCGGTTGATGATGGTGTATGCCTTGGATCTTCTTTGCACTTGCCTAGCTTCAACTTCATTACTTGGCAAACTCCCATCCATCATAAATGCCATTATTGGTTGTGCCCACTCCGGCACAGGACGCACAGGAAAACCGATCATCCACCTCCATGAGATCAACCGACATTACTTCTTCCGAGATTGAGCAACCAGTCCCCGGGTTCTGCCAAGCAGTCCCCGGGTTCTCCCAAATGCATCCGACATCGACGTCCATGGGAACAGCACCAGACTCCGGTTTCGCCGGGATAAAAATTGACTCGGACTCCGGCGATGGTTTGATTGATGGCTTCCTCAGATGCTCCAAGGCTATGCCGGGTGGAATTGGATCCCGGGATGAACCTAGCTTGGACAGTACATCGGCGGCGTCATTTTCAGCCCGAGGTATATGCGTGAGCTCGCAACCTTCAAAGAACCCCGAGATCTTCTGGACATGAAACCGATACAACGCCATGTTGGCATCTAAAGCATCCCAATTTCCCGAGACTTGCTGCACCACCAAATCCGAGTCTCCGAAACATTCTATCCGGCGAATACCAATTTCTTTGGCCACATTTAGCCCATGAACAAGTGCCTCATACTCGGCCACATTGTTAGATGCCGCAAAATGAATCTGCAACACATATCTCAACTGATCATGCTTTGGCGAGGTAAGGACTACCCCGGCACCTAAACCAATTTTTGTTCTTGATCCATCAAAGTGCATTCTCCAGTAATTGGGGTCAGGCCGTGGTGGCTCATATTGCATTTCAGCCCAATCCACCAGGAAATCCGGCAGTGCCTGAGATTTAATGGCATCTCTTCTTTCATAGTGAGGAGTGTAAGGGGACACCTCGATAGCCCACTTGGCTACCGGCCAGTTGCATCTTTACACCCAATGATCTCCGAGATAGGAGCCTCGCACACCACAGTGATTGAATGCTCTTGGAATAATGTTTCAACTTCTTAGCAGCCAGATAGACACCATATGTCATTTCTGGTAGTGCGGATAGTTCTGCTTGGATAACGAGATCACCTCGCTAGGTAATATACTGGCCTCTGCACAGTTTTGCCATCTTCTTCTCTCTCCACTACCAATACGACACTCACAACCCGGTTTGTGGCTGCAATGTAGAGCAACATCGGCTCTTTGGGTAATGGTGAAGCCAGTATCGGCGCAGTTGCCAACATCTTTTTTAACTCGGTGAACGCCGCATCTGCTTGCGGGGGCCACACGAAGTGGTTGTTTTCTTCATGAGTTGATACAAAGGCAATGCCTTTTCCCCAACCTGCTAACAAACCGACTTAAAGATGCCAAACATCCAGTGAATTTCTGCACGTCTTTGAGACATGTCGGTAACCTCATGCTTTCAATAGCACGGATTTTTGTCGGGTTCACCTCGATACCTCGGCTGACACGAGGAAACCGAGTAATTTGCCTGCCGGCACACCGAAGGTACATTTGTCCGGGTTAAGTTTTATCCGGAATTTCCTCAGATTCTCAAATGTTTCTCGGAGATCATCAATCAGAGTAGCTTTTTCCTTAGACTTGATGACAATGTCATCGACATACACCTGCACATTTTTTCCTATTTGATCATGCAAGCATTTTTGCATACATCTCTGGTAAGTGGCACCAGCATTTCTCAAACCAAAGGTCATGACACGATAGCAATAAGCCCCATACGGGGTGATAAAAGCAGTTTTCATTTGATCAGCAGGGTTCAGTGGTATCTGGTGAAAACCAGAATACGCATCTACAAAGGATAACAGCTCACACCCGGCTGTGGAATCGATCACTTGATCTATCCGAGGCAGCGGGAATGGATCCTTAGGACATGCCTTGTTCAAGTTTGTGTAATCAATACACATACGCCACACAATGGCCACATTTGGGTCATCTTTTTTCTTTTCCACCAGGACCGGGTTAGACAACCAGTCCGGGTGCAGCACTTCCATGATGAACCCAGATGCAAGTAATCTGGCCAGTTCATCACCTATCACTTTCTCCTCTCATCCGAGAGACGCCGCATAGGTTGCTTCACCGGCTTCATATCCGGTCTGACGAACAAAGAGTGCTCAGCCAACTCCCTCGGAACACCTGGCAGGTCCTGATTTGACCATGCAAAGATATCCCGGTTCTCACGGAGGAAGTGACTGAGCTCGCCTTCCTATTTCTCAGTTAACCCGGTACCAATGATGACGTTGTGGTCCGGCATGCCGGGTCAACATTGATCTTCTTGGTCTCCTTTGGCACCTCGAAAGTTGCATTCTGCTCCGGGTTACCATACCCGGCATACCGAGTTGCGTGGACTGAGCCAATGCCACCACTTCATGGATCTTCTTCTCTCTGCAATGATCAGTGACTCGGCTAAGCACGATCCAGCCGAGGCACACTCCAGTGCACGCTTGTAATCACCCGAGATAGTGATGATGCCATTAGGACCCGGCATTTTCATCTTGAGGTAACCCACATGGGTGGATATCATGAACTTGGACAGTGCAGGTCTACCGAGTAAAGCATGGTATGGACTTTCGAGGTCCACTACCTCAAACTGGATGCTCTCAGTTCGGCAGTTGTCCTTGGTGCCAAACAACACATCAACCCAAATTTTGCCCATAGGTGCACATGAAACACCTGGCACTATGCCATGAAAGGTTGTAGAACTCGGTTGCAGCATGTTTGCCGAGATACCCATCTTCACCATGGTGTCTCGGTACATGATATTGATAGCACTCCCATTATCAATGAGAACTCGGGTGAACCGATATTGAGTGTCGGTCCGAAGAATGTCGGATCCACTACCAACGCATAACCTCCCGGAGTTGGCATAACTCGGGGATGATCCCTTCTGCTCCAAGTGATCTCTTGCTCGGACCAGTGCAAATACTTCGGTATTGCCGGCATAACTGCGTTCACCTCCAGTGCACGCCGATGCAAGCTCTTCTTGTCAGTTGGCTCGGTCACAAATATCACATAGCTCTGATGAGCTTCTCTGTAATCTCCCTGGGGATACTCTCCCTGCCTGCTGGGACCAGTGTTGTTGTTGTTCCCTCCGACATTCACTGATTCACAGGCTTTGATCTGCTTGCCTCGGAACTGGCGGATCACCGGGATAGCATTTGCTCCGGTAAGCGGCAAGTTTTGCCTCGGGGAATCTCTGAGGTGCCCCCCTGATTTCCTCCGGCTCTGGCTCCTTCCCCCTTGTGCGCTGATACCAGCTGCACTGCCGAGTTGTATGGTTCGCGGCTGCGAGGATCATGGTGTGGAACTGCAAGGTCCATCCAACATAGCCTCATAGTTAAGGTGGCTTCTGGTCACCCCATGGCCTTTCCCTTCTTGATTCTGGCCCCATGCTGGGCCATTGAACTTCGGACGCGCTGTTGCCGGCATCTGGCTGGTCTTGGTTTACAGCTGCAACCTGGTTCGAGCCATACCGGTAATCCGGCTCTCTCCTCTTGTTACCGAAGTCCTGGCGATCGTTCTGCCTGACTGGCCCGGGTCTGTTGTTCACCGGGTATCTTCTACTCGGCTCTCCCGAGTTCAGCAAAGGTTGCATCGGATCACCCAGTGCATAGCTATCCGCAATCCGGATTGTCTCGGCCAGAGTGGCCGGCATTTCCCTCTGCAACTTCTGCCAGAGCATGGAGCCATGTCGGCACCCCTGGGCAAACCAAGATATGGCCTGTGCCTCTACAACTCCTTCACAGGAATTGCGAATAGTACTCCACCGGGTTAAGTAATCCCGGTCAGTTTCATTATCCCTCTGCTTGCACATCGCAAGCTGCTGAGGACGGTTTGGTCTCTTGTAGTGCTGGAGAAGTTGCTAACAAATGCTTCTTCAAAGTCCAGCCAGCAATCAACACTGCCCTCTCGCAGGTTGTTCAGCCAAATCCGGGCTGGCCCCTCCAACATCTGCGGGATATACCTCACCGCCCATCTGCGGTTACCTCCCGCAATATGCACAGCCGACACATAATCTGTCAGCCAATCCTCCGGCTTGGTGCTGCCGTCATATGTTTTTGCACCTCGGTTTAGCTGAAAGTGCCGCACCGGTGGTTCCCTCATGATCCGAGGTCCAAAACATGCCGGACCAGGTGGACCTTGCTCTTCCAGCATCTCGGACATATAAATCTGTCCAACTTGTACGTGCATCATTTGGTGACACTGGCGAGGTCCAACCGAGATCCAGAGCACCTTCATATCTCGGATACCCGGCTTTCTCCATAGCCGAGTAACCATCATCATAACGGTTAGCCACCTGCTCAACAACTTGCGGCTGCTGGACATGCCCGACATTTTGCTGCTGCTGCTGGGCGAGATTTTGTGTCGGATACCGAGGTGGATAACCTCGGCCAGCCGAGTTAACTACCCCGGCACCTGGACCGCCCTGACCGGGATTGCTTCTACCCGGCCGGCACTACCTCGCCCAACTACTGTTTTCCGGCACACGCCGGGTCATACACCTGCATCTGTTTGCTCTTACCGGAGTTTACACTCCGGTCACGATCTACACCGACATGCGGTGAAGAAGCTGCCCCTTAGATCCACTAGCTCCCTAGCCGAGTGAAACATCGGACCCCCTGCAACTGTGTTGGCCTTGCGATAGGCCTCATTCTGCCGGGTAGCCACAGCTACCAGTTCATTAACTCGGTCTGCTGCCTGCGGAGAGCTTCTCCGGATAAGCCAGACAACTCGGCTCTTGCTGCCTCGGCAGCTCTAAGAGTCTTAGCAGGGGAACTATACATCGGTTTTTCGACCGATAAGGCACTAGGAGTTTTGCTGGAGCTAGATCTACCATCTCTAGCAACTCGGCATTGAGGTTTTTACCCTCTTGCGCACATCCTCTACTCGACTAGGGCGAGCAGCTACCGGGGTAAAACCATGTGCTAGGTTATACTCACGGACAGTTATCCCAAACTCTCTTCGTACCTCGGCCATCTCCAGAGCCTCCTGAAGCAAGCTCTGACGCCGTGCCTCCAACTCTGCCTCTGACTGGGCAGCATCTGTACCGGCAACTACCGGCACATTCAACTTCTCTATGATCTCCTCAAGGTGAGCTGGCTTAACCGGCACATGGGATGTACCGGCTTGGCCGGGGAGGTTCTCCCTCCTCTCCAGCGGCACTTTCGCCGATCTAACCTTTGGTGCGGGATTACCGGCATCTCCTTTGCCGGGGTCTCCTTTACCGGCATCAGCCGCAGTGCCGGTCATCATGACCTCTGCGCAGCTCCCGGGGCGAGCGCTACGCCGGCCGCGAGCCGCACAGATGGCAGGAGGATCCTCCGCCACAAGCACCTGCTCGGGGTACTTGCAGACAACCTCGGTGGCGACGTAGGTCACGAAGGTGCCGAAGCTGATGAGGCAGCCGTTCGTCGGGAACGGCCTGCTGCCGAAGCATCCCGCGTTGTCGCTGATGAAGTTCAGCGCGCCGAGCTTGCAGACGAGCCCGCAAACGACGCGCTCGCCGGAGTTGATGATGGAGCCCGTCCGGAATGTCACACCAGCCAGCGCCGCTGCCCCACGGTGGGCGCCAACTGTCGTGGTGGTATCACGGCAGATGCCATAGGATGGCTAAAGTGTGGGGCCGATGGACGCTGGTGGAATCCGGGAGAGGGCTAGCGCGCTAAGAAGCACACACGAAGAACACCACAGCACACCAAGATCTACCCAGGTTCAGGGCCCTCGTGAGGAGGTAAAACCCCTACTCCTGCCTGTCTCTCTGTATATATCTCGGTATCACAAACACAAGCTTGCTCCTTGAGCTGTATCACACGACAATGGGGAAGAACACAAGGTAGAAGATGAAGCTACGTGGAGAAGTGTCTCTCAGGGCATCGTCCCTCACGCAGGAGGGGGTGAGGGCATATATATAGGCTAAACCGGGTTACCGGAATACCCCTGCAACGGTCACCTCTCCGTACCGGCACTGCAGACACGCACGCCTGCACGTCATGATTGTCTCTGCACAGTGGACAGGACGTGGCTTGCCCATGTCCTGTCCCATGTCTCTGCTCCAAAGTACGCCCGAGGTCAGCGACAAGACAGGGCCTGCCCATGCCTCTGCCTCGCAGTCTGTCCCGGATAACCCGGAGTCAGCGGTGGAATGATGGCCTGCCATCTCGGTCTCCTGCACGCCCCCGTGTCAGGCGCTTCCCTGTCAGGCGCTCCCGTGCCAGACGGGATGTGACAGGAGCATTGACCTCTGCCCGACACAAGGATAACCCGGCATGGATATGCCGGATCCTCCTTCCTCAAATATCCCTTCCTGCACATAAGAAAAACATACAAGTTACCGACATACATATGTCGGTTATGTTATCTCGGATCCTTATCTCGGATCCCTTGTCTCGGTCGACACATGCCGGCTATCACCACCATGATACGTCGGTCCCTTCAGGCCAGGGTTAACTCGGTACGCTTATGTCAGTTTGCACCTACATCACGCTCCTAAGTCCAGGTACTCCGGTTTTTACTGTAACTTGGCCCACACTTGGGCATAGCTTTTAACACACCATGACCCTACCCGGGGGTAGCCCCCCGACAATCGTAGAAATTTAATCTTCTTGTTACGATGATTTTCCACTTCACTCTGGAACTCTTTGAACTTTTCAAAAGTTTCAGACCTGTGTTTCATTGAGTAAATATACCCATATCTACTCAAATCATCAGTGAAGGTTATGAAGTAACGATATCCACCGCGTGTCGAAATGCTCATCGGTCCACACACATCAGTATGTATGATTTCCAATAAGTCACTTGCCCTTCCATCGTACCGGAAAAAGGAGTTTTAGTCATCTTGCCCATAAGGCATGGTTCACACGTGTCAAATGATTCAAAATCAAGTGACTCCAAAAGTCCATCAGTATGGAGTTTCTTCATACGCTTTACACCAATATGACCTAAACGGCAGTGCCACAAGTATGTGGTATTATCATCATTCATTTTGCATCTTTTAGCATCAATGTTATGGATGTGTGAATTACTTTCGAGATTCAACAAGAATAAACCATTTACAACCGGTGCATGACCATAAAAGATATTACTCATAGAAATAGAACAACCATTGTTCTCAGATTTAAATGAGTAACCGTCTCGCAATAAACAAGATCCAGATATAATGTTCATGCTTAACGCAGGCACCAAATAACAATTATTTAGGTTTAAAACTAGTCCCGAAGGTAAATGTAGAGGTAGCATGCCGACGGCGATGACATCAACTCTTGATCCATTCCCGACGCGCATCGTCACCTCATCCGTTGCAAGTCTCCGTTTATTCTGCAGTTCCTGTTTCGAGTTGCAAATGTGAGCAACCGAACCGGTATCAAATACCCAGGCACTACTACGGGAACTAGTAAGGTACACATCAATAACATGTATATCATATATACCTTTGATATTTCCAGCCTTCTTATCCGCCAAGTATTTGGCACAGTTGCGCTTCCAGTGACCTTCCCCTTTGCAGTAGAAACACACCGTTTCAGGCTTAGCCTTGGTCTTCTTCGCAGGCGTGGCAACAGGTTTGCCATCCTTCTTGAATTTTCCCTTCTTTGCCTTAGCTTTCTTAAAGCCAGTGGTTCTGTTGACCATCAACACTTGATGTTCCTTTTTTATGTCCACTTCCGCAGATTTCAGCATTGCGAAAAGCTCGGGAATCGACTTTCTCATCCCTTGCATGTTATAGTTGAGCACAAATGATTTGTAACTCGGTGGTAGTGATTGGAGCACCCTATCAGTGTTCAACTCATCTGGGATGACAATTCCCAGCTGAGTAAGGCGTTGGATATAGCCGGACATGGCTAAAGCATGTTCACTGACAGAGCTGTGCTCCTCCATCTTACAAGTAAAGAACTTCTCAGATATCTCATATCTTTCAGCACGGGCTTGAGTCTGAAACATAGTTTTCAGCTCTTCGACCATTTCGAATGCCCCGTGAAGTTCAAAACGTTTCTGGAGATCTGGCTCCAGAGATGTAAGAATTGCACATTTAACTATCGTGTGGTCATCACTGCGCGCATCAAATGCGTTCAGTTCTTCAGTGGGAGCACTGACTGCAGGTGGGTGACCTAGCGCTGCATCGAGCACATAATGCTTCTTACACCCATTGAGGACAATCCTCAAATTGCGGTGCCAGTCATTGAAGTTGGCCCCAGATGTTCTCAGTTTTTCTTTCTCAAGGAACGCGTTGATGTTGAACTGAGCTACGTTGCGTGCCATGATCTACAACATAATTTGCAAAGACAATTTTAGACTTGTTCATGATAAAGAGCTCAGTGTAATCAAATTACCAAGTGAACTCCCACTTAAACCAACATCCCTCATAGTTGTTAAGTGGAACACGATCCAAATCCACCACACCAAACTCCGATCATCACGTGAGCCGATGTAGCTTCAATGGTGAACATCAACCATGTTGATCATATCAACCATATGATTCGTGTTTAACCTTTCGGTTCTTGTGTTCCGAGGCCATGTCTGCACATGCTAGGCTCGTTAAGCTAACCCAAGTATATCTGCCTGTGTGCCGAGGCCATGTCTGTACATGCTAGGCTCGAGCAACACCCGCTGTGTGGAACGTAGAATCCATCACACCCGATCATCACGTGGTGCTTAGAAACGAAGAACTGTCTTGGCGGTGGCATACTTGGGGAGAACACGATCTTAATTTTGAGTGAGGGATCATCTTATAATGCTACCGTCGTGCACACGCAGAATAAGATGCATAAAGGATAAACATCACATGCTTAAACAATGTGATATGGTATAGCCCTTTTCTTGCGTCTTGATCTCCATCTAGAACGCACGGCATGATCTCCATCGTCCCTCCAACAAGATGCATGGTTGCCTCCACCATCACGTTGCATCCACAACTATTGCTAACTCCTTAGCGATAAAGTAATGCAATTACATGGCGTATTAAGTTGACACGCAGGTCACAAAATAATAAGATAACCATTTGGCTCCTGCCGGCTGCCGATCTCATGACACGCAGGTCACAAAATAATATTACAATCAATGTGCATCTCATACAACAAATATTGTAAAATTGGACTATACCAAATCACAACCACCCCTGCAAAAACAAGTTAGACGCCTCTCCCTTGATTTTTGCAATTTTACGTGGCTTCTAGGGGCTGCGTAAGAACCGTTCTTACCTACGCAAAAACTACAACACTGATAATACAAGTTGCTTATTAACTTCTATAAGCCCTCCATTGTAAATCCGGTTTCACTATGATAAGAGCGACAGACACCCGCCAGCCGCATATGCAAACCAGTTGCATGTCAAGTGCGGAACCGGTCTCAATCCGAAGACTGTAAAGTTGGTCCGGGCCGCTGCATCTTACCATGCCACAAAACCAAGAAGTACACGCGAGAGGGTAGCAACAATAAATATCAAACGCCACACAACTCCTTGTGTTCTATCCGTACAAAGCAACTACGCAAAGCACGGCTCTGATACCATTGTAGGGATATGCGCGACAGAAAATCAAAATTTTTCTCTCACATGCGGAAGCAACACCCAAAGATCTTATCTAAGGAGATGCAAGTAACGGGGAGGGTAATCAACATACCCTCGAAGAACACGAGCGTTGGACGTTAATCACAACGCAGCTTGGTGTAGACCTTGATGCGGTTCACTCCGATCAGCACCACAACGAGCGGTGCCTCCGAGATTTACACACGTACGGCTCAGCAACGTCTCCTCTTCTTGATCCAGCAAGCTTGAAGGAGAAGTAGATGGGATTCAAACCAGCAGCACGACGGTGTGGTGGTTCGGTGAGCTCTCACGCGGGCAGGGCTTCATCAAGCCAAGACCACAAGAGAAAGGAGTAAGAGGAAGTGTACCGGCTTAGGAATCAAAATCATCATTCTTTCCCCAGATGGTACCCTCCTTATATAGGATGTGGGGAGGGGGTGTGAGGCTATCTTCCCCAGGAAGAAACCAGCCACCAAATCTTCCCTAGGAAGAAACCAGCCTCCAAATCTTCCCTAGGAAGAAACTAGCGTCCAAATCTTCCCCAGGAAGGAACCAGCCTCCAAGGCTTCCCCAGGAAGGAACCTAGCTGCCAAGACTTCTCAAGGAAGGAACTTGGCTGCCAAATATCCTAAGTGGGACGTTCGGGATAGTGGGCCCCACCATGGGACCGACCGGAACATTTCAGGAAAAACCCCCGATACAATATCGGTTAATTCCTGAACTTTTCCGGAACCCAAAAACCACATTCCTATATATGAAACTTTATCTCCGGACTCTTCCGGAGCTCCTCGTGATATCCCGGATCCTATCCGGGACTCCGAACAACCTTCGGTCTCACCATTATAATTATCCCAAAGCTACTCTAGCGTTACCGAACTTTAAGTGTGTGACCCTACGGGTTCGAGAACAAGTGGACATGATCGAGACTCCTCTATGATCAATAACCATTAGCGGGACCTGGATGCCCATAATGACTCCCACAAGTTCAACGAAGATCGTTATCAGTGTGAACCACAATGTCAACGTATTCCATTTCCTTTGTCTCACGATATTTTACTTACCCGAGATCTGATCGGCGGTATCACCATACCTAGCTCAATCTCGTTACAAGTAAGTACTCTTTACTCGTTCCATAATACAACATTCCATGTGGCTAACTCTTTAGTCACGTGCTTGCAAGCGATACCGAATGTGCATTACCGAGTGGGCCCAGAGTATATCTCTCCGTCACACGGAGGGACAAATCCCAGTCTTGATACATGCAAATCAACAAGTACTTTCGGAGATACCTGTAAGACACCTTTATAGTCACCCAGTTACGAAGTGACATTTGAAGTCCCCAAGACGTATTCCTCAGTACCCGGGATAGACATAATCTCATGGTCAAAGAAACAGGATACTTGACAATACAAGACATGGCAATATATACTTATTTATCCGATCAATGTTGCTATGCTTGGTTGGGTCTGTCCATCACGTCATTCTCCAATGACATGACCTCGTTATTAATTGACAACTCATGTCCATGGTTAGGAAACCATAACCATCATTAATCAACGAGCTAGTCTAGTAGAGGCTTACTAGGGACTCTGTGTTGTTTACATAACCACACATGTATTAGGTTTCCGGTTAATACAATTATAGCATGGAGAATAAACATTACCATGAACATGGAAATATGATAATAACTCTTTATTATTGCCTCTAGGGCATATTTCCAACAACAAGTTTCTCAATAAAGTTTCAAACGCAAGTTTCTTAGAGCAAGTTTCTCTCACAGTTTTCTCAAGCAAGTTTCTCAAAGTAGCAAGTATCAAATATCTCAAGGGAGCAAATGTTCTAGCAATTGTTATTTCATTCGTGTGGTTGTCACAATTAGTGAAGCACATGTTTCAGTCTTAATTGTTTCTTCTAGGAAGGAGCCATAAATAGGTGTAGCCAAGTAAATGAGCAAATTACACAACTCTTATGATGGATCTCATGGCCAAGTAAATGTGCAGCACAAGAATTATTAAGACATAATTGTCCCACCATAGCCTTAAGTTCTAGGGTCCCCCATATATATCCCCCATAATGTAACTTCAAGTCTCAGACCACGGTTTCTGTCTTAGTACTCCGACCCGTCCTACTCAATCCATTACACTACGGTGATCACCTTACATGCATTCCCCAATATATGCGTGCACTCATACATTGTACATCAAGACAATCATAAAAGATAACAAAACTTGTATGCAACCAATCAACGAACTATTTCACTATTGCCATGAACAAATCACTTCTCAAACATAGATGGGGAGACACAATAGATCAAGGGAATAGTATATTGCATCATATATCATGTTTGCCAAGAGTTTACAGTGGAGAGATGGAGATGATCTTGCTGTAGATGTTGATGATGAACACGCCGGAGGGGGGTGGAGCCCTCCGGAGGTGATTCCGGCGGCGTTTCCCCCCTCCGATCTTCTCCGGCGGCAGCCTTCTGACTCTCTGTTTCGTGGTTTTGTGTTTCTCCGCCGCCTCCTCGCGAAACTCCTCGGGGGACTATTTTTATAGACGTTTTTAGGTCAAGACGAAGCCACGGAGACGAAAACGGACGGCATCGGAGCCACGAGGAATAAAAGAGGTGGTCCCACACGGCCAAGGAATCTGGCCACGTGGGACCATCTATTTTCTTCCTCGGACTTCCTTTTTCGCGGATCCTTGGCTCGTACGTCTTCTTATTTCCAAATATTGGGCCCCGTAAAATATTAGGTCATTTGGACGTCGTTTGGTCCCTGAAAGTCAAAAACATGGAAAAAGGGGTTTTCTGGTTCTGCAGGGTTAATTCCAAATAAATGGGGAAACTGTGAATTATCCCCTAAAATCATTATAAAACATAAATATAACCCATATATGATGCAAATAAGTTGGAATATCAAGTAATAAAATGTAAAGTTCATGTATGCATTTTACATGCATCAACATCCCCAAGCTTAACCAATACTCGTCCTCGAGTATGAAGGTGATAAAACTAACATGGACTTTGCATTTTAATACCATCAATGGATATCAAAGATGATTACTATTGCTACATAGAGTCAAATGATTCATTCTTCAAAGGAGTAGCAATATGCAAGATAGATTATGAAGTGATATCAAGTATTTAATGCAACGATGTTCAATGATAATTCACAAAGTGTAACATGAAAGAAAGTACTATGGACCACATGTATGCATAATGAAAAGTAAGAACATCCTATAATGGTCATAGAGTATTCATGAAAATCTGAATATAAAAGGTGGACACTTTGGAAAGATATATAAATGAGTAGGGGTAAAGCATGAATAAGTTTCATCTAACTTCCAAACTCTTCTACTTAAGTTAATGATTGCAAGGTGGTAATCCTTGGTGTCAAGCTCTCATTACCCCTATCATAGCATCTTGAATGATTAAAGTTTAAAGTGAAAGCAAATATGAGTAGTGTGCTTGACAAAGTATAGGTTGAATGTCTCATGCCCCTTGAATACAAGTACCTACACCATGGTGTTACTCAACTTGGGAAACAAAGTAAGTTCAAGTTAAATATCATTGTAAGTAATAATAGCATCATTAAGAGCGTCAACTGGGGTACCTCTTGTCCCAGGATATGGAACAAGCCCATATCAAAATGACAAGACAAACAAACAAAATGAACAATCTCAACACCCTTTTTATTTACCATTGGGATAGCTTTTTATTATAAGGTGTATCACTGACGGTTCACCATAGTATGTAAGTAAATTTCCACCATGAATGATGCATGGCTTAGATTAGCGGCCCAGGCGTCTCTCTAACCATTTATACAAACTCATTTAAACTTGCTTTGTCTCCACATTTATTTCACCCATGATAAGCATCCATAAACAAAAGTACATGATATCAACTAAATAAAATGAAGAGCATGTTGAAAGCTTGCCATGTGACAGCACATATGAGCTAACTCTCAACCCAAGACATTTGTCAAGCCCACAACATCATAATTTTAATCACAATGGGTCATGTTTATTTAATGCAATAAAAGTAAAGTGTGCATCAAGTTCGTGAGAGCTCTATAACCAACTTTTCCCATGACAATCAACAACATAAGCATTTTCATTCAGAGGTATAGATAACACAAATATCATGATAATCATACTCGGAATAGCATAAAGCTAATAGGTAGATATGGTGGACTCACTGGAAAAACTTTGGTTGAAGGTGTTGGAAACAAGTTTTTACTTGTTGGAATTTTTGGGCTAGCAAGAGGGAGAAAGTTGACCGTCTAAATGCATGCATGAGTGTCCATAGAACTAACCAATCCATGTTAAACAAAGTAAAGTAACATTCAGCATCAAAACATGAATAAAAGATAGCTCTTGATAAAACACTTGCATATTAACACTCATTAACAAAGCATATGAATCATGCAACTATATGTATCTTTTTGAATCAACTTAAACATCCCTTTCCCAATCTTTTAATAGCATCCAACTTAATTCAACCCAAATTTCCAGTACCTCTTTCATATATAAATGATGGTGGTGGTCTCACAAAATAAAAATCAAACCAAAATAAAAAGCAAACAAAAGACGCTCCAAGTTTATGCGATAAGGTGCATTGATCGAAAAACAGAAGTTAGACGTGTGCAAACCGAGAGTGTGTAGGTCCAGTGGGGTTGTCTTCACATCCCCAAGCTTATGGTCTTCACCATCCTTGGATAGCTCTTGGTGCATCTCCTCTAATCCCTGTGAAAAAACTTCAAAACACCGTTTCTCCCATTTCTTTTCTGTGGGGTGACATTAGTAGTGATAGACAAATAGATTTCTTGCTGCATATAATCCTTAGACAAAAATTCATATGAATGTCCAGAAAGTGTATAATGTTGTATGCCTACTTATAAACTCAATTGGATAAAAAGATTCAAGTTAAAAGTTCAAAAAATGCATCAAACAAAATGGGACAGAATCTGTCCAGAAAAACAGCAGCAGCAAAACGTATTTTTCTACCCTACTTAACTTTGTCGAAAAATTCCGAAAAATTCATGCATACAGAGGATGAAAAGTTGCAACTACAGTTCAAATATCAGCTCATTCGGAGTTACAGAATAAGAATTAAAAATCATACCGTGCACAGATTCGTGCAGGAATAAAATCTCCGAATGCTATAAGCAACTTTTTCAAACCAAAATGGGTAAAACTTGGCACTTTATTAAAAATTCCAGAAACTAAACTAAAAACTAAGTCTCTTGTTACAGCAAGAGGACACAAAGAAAATCACAAATAAAAACAACCGGGTTGCCTCCCGTAAAGCGCTTTCTTTATAGCCATATAGCTAGGCTTCTTACTTGGTATCAAGATGGTTGGAGTGAGGTGGCTTGGCATCCCCAAGCTTAAATTCTTGTACTTATTTGATATATGTAGGGTGAGCCTAGGGGTAACATCCCCAAGCTTGAGTGTTTGTCCCTCTTGATATTTGTTCATCACCCTCAACTCTTCCACTTGAAAATTCTCTTTACACAAAACTCATCATAAAACTTGATTAGAGGGGTTAGTGTCTCCATAAATTAAATCCACATAAGTACAGAAAAGACATATCATGAGTTGATTCTAAACATTAACTAATGTTACTATGGTTGTGTATTGTTCTTTGATCCAAAGAACCACACAAAACACAAGTAATGAGAGTAATGCAAAATAAAGACAGAATCTGTCAAAAACTGGACAGCCCGTAAAGAGTGAATTTTCAGAGGCACTTACGTTGCTCAAATCAGAAAACTTTGAACTAATGAAATGTGTAATAATAACTGAATATTGCTGACGTGAAATTTCAGGTCAAAATTCCTTTTCTGTGATTTTTAACATTTTTCGCAGTAAAGCTTAGGAATCTGTTTTCTGGACAGCAAATTACTATTGTTTGATCCTACCTCTCAAAAGAGGTTATTCTTTCCATAAATATGAAAAATAAGATACAAAGGTGATGTTACAGTAGTAAACAAGCACCTTGACTCAAAAACCGAAAATCAAACTGAAGAAATAAAAAGAAGCAAAACCAAGAAAGGTTCAAGAGAAACAAACAAAGAAGAAAGAAAATATTTTTGTTGTTTTTGATTTAGCAAAAAGGCAAAAGAAGAAGCAAATATATACAACATAAACACTCTTTTTATTTGGTTTTAGCTTTGGGAAAAGTTTTAATGATAGAGACTTTGCAACGGTTCCATTGGCATGAACAACACATGTTCAAGGTCGACCCCAACTTCTCCATTACTCATCCTTCTCATTTACTTTCCCAAATTTTATATAAAATGAAAATCTTAAACTAATTGTCACAAAACAGTAGGTAAAGATATTTTACATGTTGTAAAGATATAAAGGTGTGTTCAAACCGAATAGGAAGTTAAAGCATAAGGAACACACCACAGAATATTAAACAATTTACTTTTAAGTCTAACTCTCTTCCTATGCATTGGAATTTTATATATGAATAAATAACAACAAATTTGAGGTAACCAATGCATATAATAATCAATAGCTTGCATTTTAAATAACATAGAAACATAAAGGGGATTCTTATCTCTCCTCTCTCATAATAGTTGCAAGCATTAAAGTTAAACATAACCACATAGTTTTGAATAGAATCACCACATAAAGACTTATCATCTAATGAGCATAATGGATCATCAAACTCAATTAAATCACTTTCATCCTCAATAGTAGGGGGACTAAAAATATCATATTCATCAAAACAAACTTCCCCAAGCTTAAGGTTTTCCTTAGCATTAGCAATAAAGGTGTTCAAAGAATTAGTACTACCACAAACATGATTGTTATGCAAATAAAATTTAATTTTCTCCTCAAACACTTCATGTCCTAACTCAAGATAGATATTATACAATTCTATAATTGTTTGGTTGTTTTCCATTTTATAATTTTTTTGTTTTTAGATTTATATGTTAGTATGCAATGCAAACAAGAATAAAAGCTTAGCACAACGCTCCCCGGCAACGGCGCCAGAAAAGTGCTTGATAATCCCCAAGAGCAAGGAATCACTGTAGCACAATTCGATAAGTATTTGAGTGTCGAACCCACGAGGAGCTGAAGGTAAACTATCTATTCTCTAAAGCCCTATAACCCTCTTATATGGCCTTTTATGCAAAGCAATAAATTTAAATATGAAAGGAACTAACTAATGGAAGCAAGTAAGTGATGTGGAATGGGTTTATCTAGTAACAAGTTTCTCAATCAAGTTTCAAACGCAAGTTTCTTAGAGCAAGTTTCTCTCAGCAGTTTTCTCAAGCAAGTTTCTCAAAGTAGCAAGTATCAAATATCTCAAGTAGCAAATATCTCAAGGGAGCAAATGTTCTAGCAATTGTTATTTCATTCGTGTGGTTGTCACAATTAGTGAAGCACATGTTTCAGTCTTAATTGTTTCTTCTAGGAAGGAGCCATAAATAGGTGTAGCCAAGTAAATGAGCAAATTACACAACTCTTATGATGGATCTCATGGCCAAGTAAATGTGCAGCACAAGAATTATTAAGACATAATTGTCCCACCATAGCCTTAAGTTCTAGGGTCCCCCATATATATCCCCCATAATGTAACTTCAAGTCTCAGACCACGGTTTCTGTCTTAGTACTCCGACCCGTCCTACTCAATCCATTACACTACGGTGATCACCTTACATGCATTCCCCAATATATGCGTGCACTCATACATTGTACATCAAGACAATCATAAAAGATAACAAAACTTGTATGCAACCAATCAACGAACTATTTCACTATTGCCATGAACAAATCACTTCTCAAACATAGATGGGGAGACACAATAGATCAAGGGAATAGTATATTGCATCATATATCATGTTTGCCAAGAGTTTACAGTGGAGAGATGGAGATGATCTTGCTGTAGATGTTGATGATGAACACGCCGGAGGGGGTGGAGCCCTCGGAGGTGATTCCGGCGGCGTTTCCCCCCTCCGATCTTCTCCGGCGGCAGCCTTCTGACTCTCTGTTTCGTGGTTTTGTGTTTCTCCGCCGCCTCCTCGCGAAACTCCTCGGGGACTATTTTTATAGACGTTTTTAGGTCAAGACGAAGCCACGGAGACGAAAACGGACGGCATCGGAGCCACGAGGAATAAAAGAGGTGGTCCCACACGGCCAAGGAATCTGGCCGCGTGGGACCATCTATTTTCTTCCTCGGACTTCCTTTTTCGCGGATCCTTGGCTCGTACGTCTTCTTATTTCCAAATATTTGGCCCCGTAAAATATTAGGTCATTTGGACGTCGTTTGGTCCTGAAAGTCAAAAACATGGAAAAAGGGGTGACGAGGTGTACCCTCATCAAATCCCATGGTTAAGGACCTAGGGTTGAGATTATGGGGAGAGAACGTGGTAGTACTGGTAGTTTCGTCGGCTGACAAGCAGAGGCAAAGATTTACCCAGGTTCAGGCCCCTCGGGTGGAGGTAAAGACCCTACTTCCTGCTTGTCTGTTATTGATCGCTGGAGATTATGTGGTTACAAGGTGGCTCCGGCGAGATGACGATCTCGCAAGAGCTTTGGTGGTTCGAGTATGGCTTGGTCCTAGATCGGCACCCCTCCCAGCCTTTAAATAGGCTGGGTCTCGGGAGTTTGTAACCGACCTAGTTTACACATAAGGAAAGTATAAACCGACTATGTCTATGTCTAAACTTGGAAGTTACTTCATCTTGTTGGGCCTCTCGTTGGGCTTCGAGTCGTATCTTCGCTAGTTGGGCTTTTAGTCATCACGTGCACCAGGTACCCTCACAGTAGGGTACCCGAGATGTATATCCTTGTCAGTAGCCCCCGAGTACTTGTCTGACTCGAAGAATCAGGCATGGACTCGTTCGCAAGTGCACGTCATATTCTTAGTACTATAATTGGAATTCCTGTATGAATAGCACATGTTGGCTATGTCGAGTATTTCATCGACTGTGGTTTTTGCTTATGATGATCAAGGGATAATAGCTTAGCAGGCCCAGTTCACTCGACGGATCGGGACTGGTTAACTACACATTTGGGTAACACCTTACTAGCTTTCAATCAAACTCGAGTCCCCGGACTCGAATCTGGAACAAACTGGTCAGATTCGACTAGGCCGCTGAGGTCTTACTGAGTCGATCTGCAGTATAACTTTGAATTTTACCCAACGCGTCCGTCGGGATTTTTCATCATGTCTGCTGACACGGAAAATATAAGGATTGACGTTGCTGGAACGGTCCTTAGCCCAGCTCGAAAGTTCGGCGGGTCTTACCTTTGCACTATGCGTGCAGCATCCGAGGTATTTGCGACGGACGCAACTCGGGAATGTTTCGAGTATGATTTTGCATATGAACACAGTCGATATATTCATCGACTGACACTTTGACACTATTTTATCGGGTGCGCGACAGCGCTCCCGATGGGAGTAGCCCCCGAGATTGTGCTTTATTGATTGCAATGAAGGATAATCTCAAAACCATCTTTCTCTACATTTGTTAGTCGAAGAAAACCTTTTGCCATAATTCTATCGGGTGCGCGTCAGCGCTCCCGATGGGAGTAGCCCCCGAGATTGTGCTTTATTACTTGTAATGGAGGATAATCTCAGAATCACCCAGTCATGATCATCTTTAGTCGAAGAAATTTTTGATACGCTCCCGATGGGAGTAATATGTATTTGATCGTAGAGACAGTCGAGTGACCATACACCGACAACGAATCGAGTGATTAGTATGCTTTGGGCGAACCCGACATCTTTTCGGAACAAATTTGCTGCAATGACGTCAGGGATGACGTTTTATGGCGACTGCGCCACCTGACACGCGGTGGCGTGCGCTGTCTGCGAGAGATGGGACGTGACACGTCTTGTGGGCCCATTGTACAGCCGTTTGGACTGGATTTGACCGTTCAGGCACGATTTCTCCGGAGCCATGATGGTAGTTCCTAGATTCCCGTGCGTAGTGGGCGGAGTGGCCGGCGACGGTTGCCCTCCGTGGCTGCCACGTGTACGGTTAGATTTGCTTATGTGCCCACGATCTCGCATCGACGGTGCGGATTCTTTTGCTTTTGAGGTTAAAAAGGGGACGGCGGCGTAAATAGTGTTTTTACTTGCCATTTGCTCTCCGCCGCCGCTACTTCTCTTCCTCCTCTCGCATCGCCATTGCCTCAGAGCAAAGCTTGTGCAACCACCACCGCGATGACGAAGCCTACCACCCGAAGGGGCAGGAGTGCTGCATCGGCGGACAGCGCCGCGGGAGCCGCTGCCAGTGGCTTGAAGAGGGAGAAGGGCGCGTGGACCAAATCCACCTGCAGCAAGAGGATGCTCACTGGCCTGCGGAACGACGGGCTGATCCCTGAGGACACCTCTCAAGTTCGCCTCCCGGTGCCGAGGTAATCCCGCGCCCAGGCCCCAATGAGCGGGTCTGCTTTGTTGATTTTGTGAACAGGGGATTCTCCTTCCCTGTTCACAACTTTCTTCGTGCACTGATGCACGTGTATGGAGTGCAATTGCACGATTTCACGCCCAATGGGCTTTTGCACATTGCGTGTTACTTCGTCCTTTGCGAGTGCTTCTTGGGCGTCGCACCCCACTTTGGTCTGTTCCGCCGCATCTTCAACGTCAAGCGCCAGCACAGCACCAAGGGACCTGGTGGTTTTGGAGTACAAGCTCGACCTGATGTCGAGTACTTCAAGATCAACTTCCTGGAGTCTGTGCAAGGATGGCGCCAGAAGTGGTTCTACATCAAGGATGTGACCATTGGCGACCAAACCTTCGGGTTGCCTTCCTTTGACGCAGACGCCCTGGTGAAGAAGAGGCCATCATGGATTGCCCAGCCGACCGGAGTCGAAGCCGAAGAGGCTGACATTCTGATGGAGAAGGTGCTGAAGCTTCAGACCACTGCTGGTCGAGAGGTCACAGGGATCCATCTGCTAGCCATTATGGCCAAGAGGCGAGTGCAGCCTCTCCGAGCCCGAGTGCATGCTTTGTGGGCATATGGTGGGGCTTCTGATCCAACCCGCTCACGCGCAGTGGAGCTATCTGATGCGGAAGCGGAGAAGTTGGTAAGGAGCCTTACCAAGCTTACCGATGAAGATCCCTGCGAGATGAACTCGCCTGTGCCTCCTTATGAGACCAGCAACCCTCTGCCAGAGGTAACAGTTGATACTACATCTCAGTTGATATGTTATGCATGTGTGATGTTGAATCCTTTGCTGTTTATGTATGCAGGGACACAAAATGTTTGAGTCAATGCCTCCCTTGCCAGAGAGCGGCCCAGTGCCAGACAATGAGCCACTCGAGGTAGATTCTGATGATGAGATGGCTTCACTCGCCACGCGCACACGCCAGAAGCCGATGAGGGCGATGCTGAGGTGCAGGGCAAGCAGAAGCGGTCGCGCGACGAGGAAGACACCGCTGACTCGGAGGAGAAGGAGGAAGAAGGACGGAGTCGATGACGGCGCCACTCGAGGTTCCCCGATTCGCTCGCTTCCCCCTCGACCACCGAAGAAATCGCGCCCGAGCATGGGTGTGCTTGCACCTGGTCGATTGTGCGACCTTACTGAAGAGTAAGTATCATGTGCATATGCTTGTAATGTTATGAATAATACCACCTTGTATACTTATAATGTGTGAAACAGTGTTTCCTCCGATGAGGATATGCCTCCGCCACCTACGGCGGAAAAGAGCAGCGCAGCGTCCACTGCACGGACGCTGCCACCAGAGCAGCCGCCTACCCCGGCGACTCCTGCCGCTACAGCCACAGCTACGCCACCCCAGCCGGAGGTTGCAGCAACTGAGAGTGGAGCTGCGGCTGCAGGTGTCCCTGCGTCGACTTCTTCCTTCTTGGAACACGTAAGTTTGTGCTTGCCAAAGTTTGAATCAAATGCGAAATTTTTGCCTATACTCAGTTATTGAGTTGTGAATTTGCCCATGTCGTGTACTTAGGCGTTTGTGCGAGAGTTGCTGAAGGCTGGTGCCCAGTATGTGCACAAGGAGACTGAAGCCGCCACCCTGCAGCAGCAACTCGAAGTTGCAAAGAGTGCGTATCTTTTTATGCTATCACCACTTGTTGAGGGTGATTTCTCTTGCAGCCTACTAATCATGTGCATCTGTTTTTGTAGAGGCCGCCACTGAAGCGGCAGAAAATTTGAACAACGCCACCCGTCGAGTGGCTGATCTGGAGAAGAGGCTGAAAACAGCCGAAGTTAGGGAGGAGTCGGCGATTGGTCGACTCTCTGCCGCCAGCACCAGCTTAACTGGTAAGAATTTTTGCTCTGCTCCTTAGATGTTTGAGGTTTCTGATACATGGTGCTGATTATTTTACCCTTATGCTAGGCGTGATGGATGGCCCGACTGCTACTGGCAAGCAGAGCCTTGGCACCTCACTTGATGAAAGTGTGGCTGTCTCGGAGGCCACCAGTAGCAGAGCAGGGGAGATGCTAACGCAGGCGGCGAGTGCCCTGGGTGCCCTCCATGGCAGCTTCTTCCCCGGCGAGGAGCTACCATCTTCCTTTGCAGAGCTGGTTGATCTATTCAAGCCTGAAGGGACTGCCGTTGCTGACTTCAGTCGCGAGCAAATGGTAAGTGGTGCTCAGACTACTTTTCTCATGTTGCTCGCGCACGGAGTCGAGGCAGATTTTGACGCAGCCACAAAGAAGTTTCCACGGGGTCCTGATGGCAAAACCGTCGGGCTCGGCACTTGGATGGAAGCCGCCAAAACATATGCCCAACAGCTGGTAACAACTGTTGAAGAAAGGGCAGCCAAGGTCCAGGCGAAGAAAACTTCCTCCAAGAAGTCGACGACTTAGCCAGTGACCCCTTTGTTTGACTAGGTCTAGGAATTGCGTCACTTTGCTTTTGCTATATGTAAATTATCAGACATCGTATCTGTCTTGTTATGAAACATGAACTTCAGTGATCGGGAGGCGCAGCCCCCGAGCCTTTTGTTTGAATTCTTTTATGCTTCCTTATGCATTGAATTATTCTGACTGTAGAACCGAGCTTCTAAACCATCGACTGGCCCTGTTGTGGGTGGTTCTTCGAAGTCACGAAGCGTTAATGACCAGAAAATTATGGACTTTCTTCATCAAAAGCTTTCCGAAGTTACTCGCGAGCTGAAGGAAACGCAAGATGCGTATGCTGAGTTGCAGTCGAGGTCATCCCCAACTACAGAGCGAGAAGCCTTTTTGCTTGAGGAGTTGGAGAGAGTAAATCTGCAACTCGAATGTAAGACATTTTTGAATCATCGAGATCTCTTCTTAGCAAGGTGACTCGACTGGGCGATGATGAGCCCTTTGCTTTTGCGCAGGTGTTTGTTCTGACCCAATAAAGGAGGAGGCACGAATTCAGGATCGACTCGATGGTCATGCGAGTAGCACTGATACTCCGCCCACCCCTTCTGGTCAGACAGGGAGAAGAGTGCCATTTTGGTAAGGCTTCTGGACCGTGCTTGGCGCACAGCCATTCGACTGGAGACTTGCAGGCTGGCTTTATTTCGAGTCCACGAAGCTTTGTTTCCTTTGAATGAGCAACCACAGGGCCTTGTGGCTTTGCTGAAGAAATTTCGAAAAGGCAAGGCGATCAAGAAGTTTGTGCGTGAGCAACTGATTAGCGGGGCTAACGTTGCTCTTGCCTTTGTGCGATCGCACCTTCCGCACCTTGATTTGAAAAGGATTGCGATGGGACCCGCACCCTTACCAGGTGGTGGTCCTGTGCCGATGGAGGAGCACTACCAAGAGACACGAGTGGACGCACTGGTCCTAATCCATCGTGTGCTGAAGGAGGAGGAAAAATGGACCGAACCCAAGGAAGAACCTGTTGAGTAGGTTATGTGTATGGGAAGTAACTCCAAAGTGTAAAACGCAACACTTGTGATTATTGTACATTATTTGTTTACACGTATGCAGCCCCCGAGCCTGTTGAGCGGGGTGTATGAAGCAACATGCTGTAAAATTAGGACTATCCAGCCCCCGTGTATTTTGAGTGAACTTGATAGAAATATTTTAGAGTATCAAACATAAGCTGCACAGTCCATGACTATTTATGTGCGGTTATGAATTTTTGCAATACTTGAAGCTTCACTTGATGCTTCTAGGCTCAACCCTCGAATAATTGAGTGGTTGAGCAACTTTTGTGTTTATGTATGATTTTTATGACCCAGCCCCCGAGTATTCGAGTGCGGCTGGGGTATTATGTTGTGAACAAGCGGAAACACATGCTTTTTGAGATAGCGCAGCCCCCGAGTGCTCGGGTGAGGCTAATTTTGTGAAATCAATTTATGCGAGTAGTAAGCAGGGAGAAATATGAGGAATCATGAATTATATTCCTTTTTTGAATGTTAAGCTGCAGGCCGCCTCATTAAAAACCTTCCAGTCCCCTTAGGTACCCTGGTAAGGAAAAGAGCGCGTCTGAAACCTGCAGCTATCCGACATATGTGCCTATTACATTGTTCGACTGATCAATCTAAGCATAGAAACGGCGCAGCTGCGCAACGTTCCAAGGATTATGCGAGAGTTCTCCTGTCTTCGAGTGCTTCAGTCTATATGCTCCACCACCAACGACCTCGGTGATGATAAAGGGTCCTTCCCATGGAGAAGCGAGTTTATGCACCTTCTTTTGCTTCAGTCGAAGTACCAGGTCGCCAACCTCGAAGGACCTGGTACGCAGTCGACGGCTGTGATAGTTGCGGAGGTCCTGCTGATAAATAGCTGTGCGTGCGAGCGCCGTGTTACGTGCTTCTTCTAGCAAGTCGACTGCGTCTTCGAGTGCCTCGTCTGCATCTTCTTCATTGTATGCTTCGACTCTTGGTGCGTTGAACCTTACGTCTGATGGCAGAATTGCCTCTGCGCCGTAGACCATGAAGAATGGAGTGAATTGCGTTGAGGCGTTGGGTGTTGTGCGTAGGCTCCATAGCACAGACGGAAGCTCTTCTACCCAAGCACCCGCAGCCCTTTTGAGTGGCACCAGGAGGCGCTTCTTGATTCCACTTGTACGAGCCCATTGGCCTTTTCGACTTGGCCGTTTGATTGCGGGTGCGCACAGATGCATAATTGAGCGTGATATCTTGCTCTTTGCAGAAGGATTTGAATTCCTCAGCCGTGAAGTTTGTACCGTTGTCAGTGAATGCTATTTGGCACACCAAAGCGGTATATGATGGATTTTATGAAATTGACTGCTGTAGCGGCAGTCGAACTTGTGATGGGTACTGCTTCAATCCACTTGGTGAACTTGTCGACCGCCACCAGAAGGTGAGTATGCCCTCCATGGGAGGATTTTTTGAGTGGCCCAACCATATCGAGCCCCCACTGGGCGAAAGGCCAGGCCAATGGTATTGTCTTCAACGCCGATGCGGGTGCGTGCGGCTTTGTGGCGAATTTTTGGCAGCCGATGCACCTTTTGACTATGTCCTCCGCGTCTTTGAGTGCTGTGGGCCAGTAGAAGCCTGCGCGAAAGGCTTGGCTACGAGTGATCGACTGCTGGCGTGATGCCCGCAAGTACCTGCATGAATATCACGAAGGATGGCTTGGCCATCTTCAAATGCTATGCAACGCTGGAACATACCTGATATGCTGCGTTTGTAAAGTTCACCGTTGATGACAGTGTATGCTTTAGATCGTCGAGTGACGCGTCTTGACTCTGTGAAGTCTTCGGGTACCTCGCCGCGGAGTATGTATGCGAGGAAGGGTTGAGTCCAAGTTGGCTCGATGAGGAGTACCTCGACTGGTGGGTCCTTGTGCTAGGTGTTTTGCTCTTGGCTGGTGCGGCTGGTGCAGGAGTTGCCCGCTTCTTTTTGATTGATCTGTGTTCTATGCGCTCGAAGAAGACACCAGGTGGCACTGGTGCTTTGGTCGCACCAATGTTGGCTAACTTATCTGCTTCTTCATTGCTTTCACGCCCTATGTGCCGCAACTCGCAGCCTTCGAAGCTGCCCTCCATGATGTTGTACAAGTCACGGTAGGCGATCATGTTATCTGCGATTGCGTCACAAGCCTTCATTGTTTGCTGCACCACCAGATTCGAGTCGCCGTAGATCATCAGTCGAGTGCACCCGAGGGCTTTGGCCATCCTCATGCCATGGATCAGAGCCTCATATTCTGCTTCGTTATTGGATGGGAACTCGAATCCCATTTGCAGTATATAGCGGAGCTTGTCGCCTTTTGGTGATATGAGGATGACACCTGCGCCTGCGCCTTCGTTTTTCTTCGAGCCATCAAAGTACATAGTCCAGGAATTGGACACATCTGGTGCTCCTGGGAGCTGAGCTTCAATCCACTCGGTGTGGAAGTCGGGTAAAACTTGTGCTTTGATGGCCTTCGGGTAATCATACTGATGTCTCTTGGTGCTAGCTCGATGAGCCATTTTGCTACTCGCCCAGTCGCATTGGGGTTTGTGAGGATGTCCCCGATCCCTGAAGTGCTGATTACAGTGATCGGGTGCTCGGAGAAGTAATGTGTCAGCTTCCTTGAGGACATGAACACGGCGTATGCCAGCTTCTGATAGTGCGGGTACCGCTGCTTTGATGTGGAGAGCACTTCACTCAAGTAATAGACTGGACGTTGTATGCTTTGGGCGTGTCCCTCCTCCCTGCGTTCGACCACTAGAACAGTGCTTACCACCCTGTTAGTTGCAGAGACATATAGGTATAGTGGCTCGCGTTCCTTTGGTGCTACGAGGATTGGAGGGCTTGTGAGGACTCGCTTGAGGTCCGTGAAGGCTGCTTCGGCTTCTGGCGTCCACTCGAACTTATCTGCTTTCTTCATCAGTCGATAGAACGGGAGTGCTTTTTCGCCTAGCTTGCTGATGAATCGACTGAGCGCTGCTACTCGACCCGCCAATTTTTGCACGTCATGGAGTTTTGAAGGCCTTTGCATCGTCAAGATGGCCTGTATTTTCTCCGGTCCGCCTCGATTCCTCGAGCTGAGACTAGATACCCGAGGAGTTGCCCGGCTGGCACGCCGAACGTGCACTTCTTCGGGTTGAGCTTGATGTGGAAGCGTTTGAGGTTTGCGAATGTCTCTCGCAAGTCATCGAGTAGTGTGTTTTCCTCTCTTGTGGTGATGACGATATCATCTACATAGACCTGGACGTTTCGCCCAATTTGCTTCTTGAGGCAATCTTGCATCATGCGCTGGTATGTTGCGCCTGCGTTCTTGAGCCCGAAAGGCATTGTGGTGTAGCAGTAGACCCCGAGTGGGGTTATGAACGCCGTTTTCTCTTCGTCTTCTTCCTTCATCCTTATCTGGTGGTAACCCGAGTAGGCATCCAGGAAGGACAAGCGAGCGCACCCGGCGGTGGAGTCGACGATCTGGTCGATTCGAGGTAGTGGAAAGTGATCCTTTGGACAACACTTGTTGAGTGCTGTAAAATCTACACACATCCGAAGGATGTCTGTGTGCTTCTTCTCTACGAGTACGGGGTTGGCCACCCATTGTGATTTCTTGATCTCTCTGATGAATCCTGCTGCGAGTAGCCTGTCGACTTCGGCTTCGACTGCGTTCTTTTTGGGCCGGATATGCGGCGCATTGTTTGCTTGACTGGTTTAGCATCTGGAAGTAGCTGGAGAGAGTGCTCGGCGAATTCCCTGGGAATACCTGGCATGTCTGCTGGACACCATGCAAATATATCCCAGTTCTCACGGAGGAATTCGACGAGCGCGCTTTCCTATGCGATAGGCAGACTCGACGAGACATTGACTGTCTTGGTCGGGTCAGTCGGGTGCACCTGATGCGATTTGTGTCATTGGTGGCATTGAATGCTCTGTCGACTGCCACCTTTTTGTGCTCTGGCATAAGTGTTCGATCGTTGGAGACCGCTAGATCAGCGAGTGTTGCTTCCATGCCAAACATCTCAGAGATTTTGCTGAATTCTCGATCACAAGAGTCAGACTTTTGGAAGTTCCCCTTGACTGTGATTACTCCTTTTGGTCCAGGCATCTTCAGCTGGAGGTATGCGTAATGTGGCACCGCCATGAATCGAGCGAACGTCGGGCGTCCAAGTATAGCATGGTATTGTGACTTCCAGTCGACCACTTCGAACTCAATCGACTCTGTCCTGAAGTGGTGCTTGTCCCCGAACGTTACGTCGAGTTGTATGGTGCCCTCTGGGCTTATTGCTTTCCCTGGAACGATACCGTGGAAGGTATTTGAGGATCTTGGCAGGTTTTCGACTGACCTATTCATTTTGCGGAGCGTATCTGCGAAGATGATGTTTATGCCGCTCCCCCATCCATGAAGACCTTGGACATAGCGTAGCCTCCAATTTGCGCGTCGAGTACCAGAGCGGAGTGCCCTGGGCGAACAACCGATGGAGGGTGGTCCTCTTTGCTGAAGCTTATTATAGTTTCGGCTCCTTTCAAATATTCTGTTACCGCAGGGGTGACATGACCGCCATGTTTACTTGTCGAGTGCGAAGTTTTTGCTCCCTGTTGGAAGGTCGACCTTTCTGTATCATGTACATCTGCCCTTGGGGTGGAGGGTACTGCGGCTCGTCACCCGCGGTATGTGCTGTATGGCACCCGCGAGGTTTCCGCCTGGAGCAGGCTGTGGTGGTGGAGGTGGTGCCATCAGAACAGGCACGTTGTTTGGCTGAGGCACGGGTGCAGGTGCTTGTGCGGCTGCTGCCTTTCTGCGATTTACGTAATCAGTCGCCATTTGGTCGAACTCCCTGCAGTTTCTCATCGAGTGGTTGGATCGCAGTTTTCCGTCGTCCCCCTTGTACAGGTGGAATCTGCAATCAGCGTCCATCTTTTCTTCGAATGATCGCTCAGATTGTGCCCGTGACTTGCGCCAGTCCTTCCTCTTGTAGCTATCACTGCGTTGGCCGCGATCTCGGCTGTCTCGACGGTCGTCTCGACTGTCCCGTCGATCTTCGCGACTGTCCCGTCGATCTTCTGATCGCTGGTCGCTTCTGTCTGGTCATTGCGTGGTGTAGAGAATCCAGCCGCCATGAATTCGGGTCTATCGTCGTCGTAATGACGTTTTGAACGCTTGCGCCTTCGATCATCCCTGTATGAGTCTCTGCGGCTTCGACTGCCGCTTTCATGATTGTCACGGGGTGAGGACCCGCGTGTTGTGCGCGCCATATCTTCTCCATCTGCCCACTCAGTCGCGGTCATCAAGAGGTTAGCCACAGAGGTTGGCTTTTTGCGACCGAGTGCTTCTTTGAGGTCATGCCTGGCGAGTCCCATTATGAAGGCATCCATGGCCATGTCTTCTGATATTACTCCGACTGAGTTGCGTATCTCAGTCCATCGTCTAATGTATGACCTCAGCCTTTCGTCTGATCGTTGCACGCAGGCCCGCAGTTCCTCGAACGTTTTTGGGCGCTCACACAGAGGCTCGAAGTTTTTGATGAAGTCATCGCGGAAGTGATCCCACGAGTCGTACTTTGATGAAGGTAGGGCCTTGAGCCAGTCGCGGGCTGTGCCTTCGAGCATCAGTCGTATGTACTGCATGGCTGTGGTGTTCGTGCCTCGCTGGCATGCGACAGCCAGCCTGTAATCTTCCAGCCACCCGGAAGGTTCCTGTCGACCCGTGTACTTGGGCTGTTCAGATGTGAGTTTGAACCCTTTGGGCATCCGTGTCTCGCGGACGCGTCGAGTGAAGCACAGAGCTCCATGTGGCTCAGGCTCTCGATCGGAGTATGAGTCGCTACTGTATGATCTGCGTGACCTGCTCCTGGACCTGCGCCTTCGCGAGCCGCTTCTTTCCTTCGAGTGGTGGCGACGACCACTGTGATTATGCTCTTCCCGAGGCGCGTCGACTAGGGCACGGTCTCGACTCCCACCTGGAGTTCTTGGAACTTGGCGTATGGCCTTTGCAGCTAAGGCGAGTGATTTGATCTGTTGGCGGTGTAGTTTTGCATTGGGGTCATCCGCTGGGGGCTTGATTGCCTCCAGGTATGCTGCAGCGGTGTAGAGAGCACCTGCTGCTGTTTTGGGCACCGGCAGTCCTTCCTCGTCGTATGTCATGAAGGAGTTGCCTAAGTTGCGGGTGAGTGCCGCCTTCTCGCCTGGCGAGAGGTGTGACAACCTTGATCTGGGTCTTGTGTCTGCTCGCCCGGTGGAGCTCAGGAGAGCTGTCTTCTGCGCGCACTCGACAAGCTAGCCTGCTTTTTGCGTTCTTCGAGTGTGGCTCTTATCTGCTTCAGTCGAAGTGACTCCTGCCAGTTGAAGTACTGGAAGGTCAACATCTCTTCTTGTGTTGCGTCTGCTGGCATCATTGTGCACTCCTTGATAACTTTATCTGCTTTTGCTGCCATCTCAGCAGTGATTGTGAGGGTTGTGGCTCCGTCCGGCATAGTGACTGTGCACGGGAATTCTGTAGGCCTGCGGCTGGCCGCAGTGTCTGATGTTTCTGCTGCGATGGCAACGTAGACCTGCTGGGGTATGACCCGAGGGTATGTGTGTATGCTTTCGAGTCCTGTCATGGACTCGACATCTTCATCGAGGCTCATGTCTGAGTCCGTATGTTCATCGAGTGGTCCGTCTGGACGGATCTCGCAGTCGACGCCTTCATCGCCTATGCTCATCTCGGCGTCGGCGAGGTTGTTATGAATCTCGAAGTCGAGGTTGTTGTTGGCGCAGATCTCGGAGTCGACGTGGTTGTCGATATGAGTTTCGAGGTCGTCGAAGTCGCTAAGTGAGATCCCGCAGTCGAAACTATCCTCGAGTGGGAGATCCAGCTCGAGATCGTTTGTGCGGTATGCTGATTCGGCCTCCTCGCCCTGGAGCTCTTCAATGAGCTCGCGCATCTCTCGTGTGGACATGGTTGTTGCAGACGAACAAGCTTGGAGGGTCGACGATGGTATGGACACAGTTGAGGGATCCGCAGTCGAAGGAGCCGCAACCGATGGAGCCTCGGGTGCGGAAGTCGCGAGTTGGCGTGGATCTGTCAAGTCCTGCACACCAAGCTTGTTGACGAAAAAATTGAACGAACCAACGGTTAAACCCAAACCTGACTCGAGATCAGAGAAGGCCTCCTGGAATCCTGGCGAGTGTGGCTCGAAATCCATCAGAGGATCCGATGCGCTTTTTGCAGGTGAAGCTGACGTGTTGCCGTTTGTCGAGTGAGCCGGCGAGTTGCCGTGTGCCGCCTGAGTCGGCGAGTTCTGGTTTGTCGATGCAGCCGGCGAGTTGCCGTTTGTAGATCCGATCGGCGAGTCGCCGTTTTCCGATGGAACCGAAGAAACCGCGAGTCCAGCACTATTCTTTCCCACAGACGGCGCCAATTGACGAGGTGTACCCTCATCAAATCCCATGGTTAAGGACCTAGGGTTGAGATTATGGGGAGAGAACGTGGTAGTACTGGTAGTTTCGTCGGCTGACAAGCAGAGGCAAAGATTTACCCAGGTTCAGGCCCCTCGGGTGGAGGTAAAGACCCTACTTCCTGCTTGTCTGTTATTGATCGCTGGAGATTATGTGGTTACAAGGTGGCTCCGGCGAGATGACGATCTCGCAAGAGCTTTGGTGGTTCGAGTATGGCTTGGTCCTAGATCGGCACCCCTCCCAGCCTTTAAATAGGCTGGGTCTCGGGAGTTTGTAACCGACCTAGTTTACACATAAGGAAAGTATAAACCGACTATGTCTATGTCTAAACTTGGAAGTTACTTCATCTTGTTGGGCCTCTCGTCATGGGCTTCGAGTCGTATCTTCGCTAGTTGGGCTTTTAGTCATCACGTGCACCAGGTACCCTCACAGTAGGGTACCCGAGATGTATATCCTTGTCAAGGGGTTTTCTGATTCTGCAGGGTTAATTCCAAATAAATGGGGAAACTGTGAATTATCCCCTAAAATCATTATAAAACATAAATATAACCCATATATGATGCAAATAAGTTGGAATATCAAGTAATAAAATGTAAAATTCATGTATGCATTTTACATGCATCAGTCTCCACTGAAAATACTGGTATATCAAAACAGTTTGGAACAGAAAACAACATCATGGGTCTTTGGGACCTGGTGGGGGATTGCTGAAATATTGTTGAAATATTAGCATATAACAATTCCAGAAAAATCCCTAAAGGCCCATGCTGTCATGCGGTCAACTGAAACATTTGCCTTAATGGAAAATGAATATGAGTTGAAATGTCTGTATTAAGTACAATTAAGTACGGGAGTTTTCAGAATTCATTGCGAGCTGAAACGTCCGTCTTAAGTGCTATTAAGTACGGGAGTTTTCAGAATTCATTACGCTTAATGGAGAATGAATTTGAGCTGAAACGTTTTGTCTTAAGTGCTCTTAAGTACGGCCGCTACCAGTCTCTTAATTCTCCCCTTAATTGCGTGTATTTCTGTTGGTCTTCCGCCTGCGTGTGTATATAAGAGAGGTCGCTCCTCTCTCGGAAATACACAACAGACACCACATCGCATTTGCTCCTCGCATCGTCGTTCCTCCCGCTGTTGCTGCCATCGCTGATACCATCCCGTCCACCGCGTACACGGCTGACGGGAGAGCAGGCCTCCGAAACTCCGCCTCTCTAGATCCTGTACGGGAGAGGGGCGATTAGGTTTTTGGGGAGCGTCTCCTACGTGACTGCTCGCTCTACTTCATCTGCTTCAACTACATCTGCATCAACTACGTCCGCGCCGCCTTCCTCTTCGTCATGGCCACCGACGCCGACATCGAGAAGGCTGCTGCCGACAAGAGGATCGTCGACGAGGCTAACGCCTCCGTTGCTGCGGCCAACTGGCCTACTGGAGGGTACACGTTTATCCCTCTCCTGATTACTTGCATGTTTGCCGTACTAGCTATTTGTGTAGATGTATCTACTATTTGTCTAGTACATGATTTTATCATAGAATTTCAGTATGTCATTAGCACTGCTCACGTTATGTTCATGATTTATTATTGGATTAATTTAATAGAACAATTGCCTAAATTCTCAGCAAACCTCACTGTTGATGAAATCCAATTCTGAGCGATGCTTAAAGTTAATTGCTTGGGGATAGCAGCTATTCAGCGTTCCATGTGGAGACAGAGGTCAAGAGTGCAGTGGCTATGGGAGGGAGATGCTAGCACACGTTTTTTTCACTCTAAAGCTTCTGCTCGCCGTAGAAAGAGCTATATTCCACGCATTGAAATAGAAGCTGGGGTAGTGACTGAACAAGAAGAAAAGGAGGAGGTGATTTGGGAATTTTTCAACGATCTCATCGGCAAGGTGCAAGCCAGGCCTCACAGCTTAAACATGCATGCGCTGGGAATTACTGCTGTTGACCTGACTGAGTTGGAGCTGCCATTCTCGGAGACGGAGGTGAGGGATGCGATCATGGACCTTCCATCAGACAAGGCGCCAGGCCCGGATGGATACATGACCTTGTTCTTCAAGAAATGCTGAACAACAATCAAACCTGACCTCATGAGAGCAATCAAAGCGCTTGAGAACACGACCTCAAGACATCTTGATCTGCTCAACACCGCAACCATGATTCTTTTGCCAAAAACGCCAGACGCAACACACCCTAAACAGTTCAGGCCCATAAGCTCGATCCACTTCTTTGCCAAATTGTTCACCAAGATTCTTGCAACAAGGCTGAGACCGAGGATGAATGAGCTTGTCAACACCTGTCAGAGTGCCTTCATCAAGAAACGAGCGATACATGACAACTTTGTCTTTGTCCGTGCTCAGGCCAGGCTCTTCAAGCAGACCAAAACTCCTGCCTTGTTGCTTAAGCTTGATCTCCAGAAGGCATTTGACTTAATTTCGTGGGAATTCCTGCTAGAAGTGATGCAGGCCAAGGGGTTTGGCCAAAAGTGGCGTGATTGGGTGGCTTGCCTGCTCTTGTCTGTCTCCACACAAATCCTGGTGAATGGAGAGCTCACTAATCCAATCTTTCATAGAAGAGGCCTGAGACAAGGCGACCCACTGTCACCCCTATTATTCACCATTGCCACTGATGTGTTGGTTGCCCTATTTACTCTAGCTGACAACATGGGAGCCCTGAAGCAAACGCAGCCCTAAACCCACAAAGGAGAATATCAATGTATGCAGATGACGTGGTGATCTTTGCCAACCCAGATATCGGTGATTTGCAGTCCATCAAGCTTCTGCTCCAAAGTTTTGGCCAAGCCTCTGGCCTATTTACCAACTTCAATAAAAGTGCATTGATACCCATCCAGTGCCAACACCTTGATCTGACAGCCATGGCGGCAGAGCTGCAATGCCCAATTCAAAACTTCCCTTGCACATACCTGGGTATACCGCTTTCTAACAACAGACTCCGCAAAGGTGACTTACAGCCGGCAATCGACAAACTTGCAGGCAAGGTCAAAGGCTGAAACAAAGGAACGTTCTCCCTAGACGCGAGACTGCTGCTCGTCAAGCACGTCCTCTCGGCGATGTCAACTTTCCAGCTGATGGTCATCGACCCACCAATTTGGCTGGTCAAGGCGGTGGACAAGCTTCGCCGTGGGTTCCTGTGGAGTGACGATGAGATCGCCAAAGGTGGGCAGTGCCTTGTTAAATGGGGATCGATCTGTAGACCTCTTGAGTACGGTGGGCTTGGGATAACTGACCTTCAGGCCAAGGGCACTGCCTTGCGTGTACGCTGGATTTGGCAGAGCTGGAAGGACTCGAACAAGCCTTGGAGCCACCTACCTCTGATGAAAGACAACAAAGCTCGGGCGTTGTTCAATGTTGCGGTCAGATTCGAGCTTGGAGACGGTAACACCATCAGTTTCTGGCATGACCCATGGGTGCAGGAACCGAGCCTTGCTAACACTGCACCGAACCTCTTCAAGCTGTGCACAAAGAGAAATCTGACAGTTAACCAGGCTTTGCAAGACCGCAGATGGACTAGACACTTCAAAGCAAACATGACAGTGCATGCCCCAACTGAATATCTCTGCATCTTGGAGCTTGTTGAGCAGGTGGTGCTGACACCGGGCACACAAGACACGGTGACCTGGAAGCTCACGGCGGACGGCAAGTATTCTTGTGCATCTGCCTATGCAGTGCAATTTGAAGGCGGAATTCGGTTCTGTTTCCGCAGCATTATTTGGAAGAGCGACGTCCCTCTGAAATGCCGCATGTTTGCCTGGCTAGGGATCTTGGGAAAATGTCATACGGCAGATTGTTTGAGCAAGAAGGGATGGCCTCACAACGCTGCATGTGTGTTGTGCCTCAGTGAGCCAAAAACAGCGCTGCATCTACTTGCCAAATGTCCAGTAACAATCAGGTTTTGGGCCATGATCATCAACACTGCACAACTTCCTCAAGCGCTGGTGCCCACACCTGCGATCCAAACCCTCGATAGCTGGATGCTGGCGTCGCGAGAGCTCATCAATGGTGGAAACCGGCAGAAGAAACAGTGGACATCGCTAATCCACCTCACCTGGTGGATGATTTGGAAGGAGAGGAACGCCAGGATTTTCCAAAATGAAGCCTCTTCACTCAGACGTATTCATGACAAAGTGGTGCAGGAAGCCAAGTTGTGGAAGGAGGCAGGGCGCTCCAGCGTAGCTGACCTGCTGTTGCAACCAAGGGAACCTGACTAGAAACTTGTTCTTTTTTGTGTGGTGCTGGAGAAAAAACTCCAGCCCTTTAGTTTAGTCTTTTTTGGTTTTGGTTCGGTACATCTTGTACTCTCTCTTCTAAAGCAATAAAATGCAGCTAGGCTGCCTTTTAGTAAAAAAAAAGAGTTCCTGCTCTACTGCAACTCTGTTCGAGGAGAGGAAGGTTGAACAACTGAAGAAGCAAGCGTGGAAGAGTTGCGAGGGGGTTAGCCTATGTCGTGAAGGCAATTAGCATCTTGCCTTTGGCCATGTTTCTGTATATTTTCATGTACCACAAGAAATGAGAATGTTCATGCGTGTGTTATGTCAAAGGAAGACGTGATCATGGGAGTAGCAAATAGTACTGGAGCTCAAATCTAATCGAATTCTCAAGTGTTACTTTATTGCTTCTGGATAACCGATGTGTAAGAGCATCAACCGGCACCCCCAAAGCACCCTCATTTGTCGGACATGTGTCAAGCACCCTCCAAACCTGACACAATTTGAGCCGTGTCGGACAAATTTTTGGGGGTGCGGGTGGAGATTTCCTAAGGCCATTCAAAACTAGCCTGCGGAGGGGTGTCCTCGGCGCGCGACTTCCTCTCCCCCGTGCACTCCTCTGACTCCGACGTGGCGCATAACTCCGACAAGATGTTTCGGCAGCTCCCTGGTGAGATGCTCCGCGGCCCGCCCCCAGAGGAAGAGTAAGAGATGCAGCAGTCCACAGGGTGGCCCGGCATGCATGCCACAATTGAAGCGTCCTTGGTTCCACCTCCAACGCCGCCACCTGCACTGCGGCTCCCTAGGGTTTGTCGGTGATCGATATCAACTCCGAGTAGATTAGGGCACCACCGCCTCCACCGTCTAGTAGTTTATGTTTTAATGTAAAGTTTTTTATTTTATGTAATGCTTGGGAATATTTAATAAATTATTTGTAATTTGATGAAGTTGGACCGGATTCAAAGTTTTTCAGTTTAAAGTAAACTGTATTGAGGGCGCGACTGAGAAGATGCGCCACCAAAACACAACCTTCTCAAATAGCGCTTGTCCGACCCCGTTGGCAGACGGTGTATTGAGGCCAGGAGTGGAGATGCTCCTAATGTACAGATATTTCCATTTCAAAAAACGAAAAATCGTCAGTAACCGACCGGAGGCGAGTTGACCTTGTAGTAGAGATTGTGGTATAGGTCAGTACACAGGTACGGTTTCTTTACTCCGCTGGAAGGGTCTCCTACGGACACACGTAAAAGCCTGCCCCGTCTGTCACTCTCTAGTCTCTACCACCAGCATCGGTATACTCGAAAGTCTCGCGGAAAAAGCAGGGCGTAAAAATTTGACGCCCTCGTCCGGTTGCTATCGCCTTTGTTTCAGTACTACAGGCTGTGTGGAAAACAGTGAAAGGTACAGTACTACGTCGCGATGCATGCATGCATACACACACGCCCAGCACAAACACCACACGCTGCATTCTACGTTGAGTTTCTTCCCCACCAAAGTTACATGTCGATCGTCTGTCTTATCTCCATTCCAAAACAAAAAGTCGCCATGATACCCGGTGGCGGAGCCCGGATTCAAAACCTGTGATGTCATTTCAAATCTGTGATGTCAAATACATGTGTTTTTACTAATTTTTAAAGTTTTTTATTAATATTTTTTGCTTGTATACAAAGGATTTACAAAAATCATCTGTGGTCAATTGACCACACAGGTCCCAACGTGGCTCCGCCACTGGATACCGCTATTGTTTTTATGCAGATTAAGGGTTAAGGCGACTCCAACGCTAGAACGTATTTCGTCGGCCCGCGTCCCTCTCTCTCTGTGGACAAAAATGACCGCCCAACGTAGCGACGCATTTGCGTTTCACGTTCGTTTCATATCCGCATGGATCCATTTTGAGCATAAAAATTGGGCTGGATTTGCATTCCCACAAAGAAGAGAGAGATAAATCGCGCATCTCGGTGTTCCAACCCCCCTTGTCTCCCTCTCAGGTCCTTTTTAATGTCACTCGTGCGGGTGGGGGGACGCCCATCTGCGCCCATCCCACTTTCCCACTCTGCTCCCGGCGCCAACACCCGCGCGAACTCTACAGCCGACCGGCGCAATACCGATCAAGTGGATCAGGAAGGAAAGCATGACCACGAGGCCGGCTCATCGTCGAGACGCTGCGGTGCAGCGTCGTTCCAAGTGACGACGCCAGGGACTACCGTACGAATAGCATCTACTGCTATTCTTTGACCAACATAGGGTGATGCTTTTCTTAAGCTTTTGAATCCACAAGTACCTACAGAGGGCCAGAAAACCACCCGACCTTATGGGTCTGTAACAGTTATAATGGTATTGTTAAAACTAGCTTGAACATGAATAACCCGGACTCAGCCGCCGCTGTGTCGGTAGCGCCCATAGCGGCCCACCGCCCGTCCAGCACAAACACCACACTCTGCATTCTACATCTAATGTGGAACGGAGAGTACATTGAATTTCCCCACCAAAGTTGCATGTCGATCGTCGTCTTATCTCTATCCCAAAACCAAAAGTCGCCATAACACCGCTACTGTTTTTATGCAGGTTACCGCACCAGCACCTAGCTTATTCGGAGAGAGTCATGTGGTGATGGGCGAGCAAAGCAAACTCCTTTTGAATTCTCTCTTTCCCGCGAAACCTTTTATTGTGCGCTCCGAGTGCCTGGAGAAAACAGCGAGCCCCCGTAAAAGAAGCTTTCCTTGCCTCGCCTCCAAAGCAAAACATTTCTAGCTTTGCCTTTGCCGATTCTTGTTCTACCACGTGCTTCTGCAATACCGGACTAGGTTGTACGATAGGTTGGCCGGTGGATAGATAACTATGGAGTCTAATTCTCTAAAGTTGATTGCTCAAAAGACTGGACGTGTCAAGCTCCGCTTGGCGTCATCTAGTGTCATTTCAGAACACTTCTTTCTTTGCCACAATCGTTCACCCTATAACCTTTCTTTATCGGTGTGCTCTGCTAAGTGGACCACATGTTTATTTTCAATAATATAAATTAATAACAATTAGTTAGCAACATTGTTTTTTCAGTGTATTAGAGCAATGCCACTTATTTTCGAGCCCCCCAAAAGTTGAATCCAACTCCAGGAATGACCCTCATTTGTCATCTTCCAGGGATACATTTTTCATTGACGGTGTTCTTTTTCCTCAGTCTTCCACCATGTTGGATTGCCCGAGACGGAAGAGCTTAGGAGGGGTCGATAGAGCTCCTGGGGTGGCGACGAATGAGCTTGGGAGGGGCGGCAGAGCTGTCGAGTGGGCGAGGAGAAAATATGGAGGACATCGTGAGGGTCAATGGTAAGGGGACTAGGGCCACATATCCAATAATTAGTTAATTCGGCTCGGTTAATACGGCTTTGTCGGTATTGCTGTTTTAATACTATGGTTAATATGGTTTTGTATAAAAATGGTTTCATATAAAAATATGGTTCAATTTCGATAACAACCAATGTCGGTTCTGTTTCGGTAATAACCAAACTAACTACTCGTTGACACAAATTTTGAAACTACAATTTCTTTGTATGGTCATATATATAACCAAAGTAGACAACAAAATTAATAGCCATAAATTGAAAAGTAATCCTAATGTGAATAAAAGTCAGCATATCACAATAAATGAGGTGAATGGGTTGTGATTCGCAACTCAGGAGGTGCTAATGTATGATTGTTTGATGACCGATGCAACACGAGAGGGATGACTACAAGCGAAGGGATTTGTTGGGCTAGACCAGGAGAAACTTTGATAAGTTGTAAAAGATCGAGATGTCGCCGAAAGGGAGGTGAATATGCGTTTAAAGAATTATGTAGTTGGCTTCAAAGAATGCGAAAAAAGAATCATTTAGTTTTCAAACACAAATCTTAAAATGTTAGGCTCAACTAATTGCACCGGTAATAACCTAAGCTAAACTAACATGACCATAACATATAACATAAGTGACAAACCACATATAATAATATTTATGACTTTAGACACGAAGACTATCACAAGGAAATAAACTCGGATATAGAGATAATCGAGACACATAAAGACAAATATGTATCCCGATGTTCACTTACTTGTAAGTAAGCTAATCATTATTGGAGAGGTGCAGGTTGCCACGAAGGACTCCCAAGCGCTATGAAAGCTCACTTTCTTCTCTGAGCCACAAAGTTAGGGCTATGTCTCTTATAATTAGTTTTTCCTCCACCTCGGAGTATCCAAGCTCCACAATCTCTTCACAAATCCAACAAAAGGGAAAGCCCACAACTCTTCACAATCTTCCACAAAGAGGTCACCACAACAACATCTACAAGCCAACTAGCCAAGAGCAAAATACTCAAGAGTAACAAGATCAGAGGCTCTCAGTCGAACGAATCAGAAAGTAAGAACACCAATAAGTACTCAAATCCTTGTCTCTCAAATCTCACTAAAGCAACAACTGATATGGAGTATTTTAATACGGAGAACAAAGGAGGAGGTCAACCAATTACTCCAAGATCTAGACCCGAAATCTTCCCTTCACATAGATGTGGAAATGAGGATATAGATCTCTCTATTTACCTAAAAAATGCAATAATCATGGAAGGAGTGGAGAGAAACCAAGCTTTGGAAGGTAAACAATGGAGGGAGAAAACATGCTCAAAAGCATAGAAACCATTGGGGAAGAAGGTCTCCTTAAATAGATCTCCCAAGTCCAACCTTTATGAATTTTTTTGCGACCATGGAGGTTCCGCACTGGCTCGGAGGTTATGTTCACTCCTAGGTTCCAAAATGTGCAACCTTCTGTATAGCCCGGAGACACCCGGAACTTCCGGGCACCCTACAAGAAATTTCATATCTTTCTCGTCGAACCCATTTTTTATGAACTCGGGTTTTTTTAAGCTAAAAAAATAGCTAGACCCTCACACCACGAACTCTGAAATCTCAACAAAAGAGGATAAATTCACAATTGGAAAGGTTTGACCTCTCTACAGACAAAAAATTGACAAACCATTCAACACCAAATGCGTTAATTTTTTCATCAAACTCCCTCTGTTATGAACTCGGGCTTGTTGTGCAGGTAACAAAAACCTCTAGATACTCACACAAAGAAACACCAAATATAAACCCAAGAGGAGAATAATTTTTTAAAAGGTTTGATCTCTCTATGAACAATGTGATCAAGCTACTCACCCCAAATCCCCTCTTGATAGTGCGGCTATCCAATCTATATACTAGTCTCCCACCAAGCACATTGATACTGATAAGATTTGGAAAAGCTAGCAATGTCATGCCTTTTCCTTGCAAATTTCACTTGAGCATGATGACGGCTTTCTTCTTGCCTCAAGTCGGACACTTCACTTTATGATTGTTGCTTGGTGAAGATTCATAAATTTCTCCCCCATGCTCCACTATGGGATAGCTTCCATTAAGCATATATTTACAAGTCCATTCACACAAAATTTACATCAAGATTCAAGCATGTGACCACTTCAAGACGTTCATCTTGAACTTGCGCTTCTCAAACTTGAACACACTCACCACTTGATGGCATGCTCTCATGGGCTATATGAAATCTTCATTTTAACATAAGACTATGGAATATACCTAACCCTCACAAAAATATCAAAAAGATAGATCATGGGTTAGTTCACAAAGCAAAACTGACAATTGTTTACCATACCACTAGATCAAATGATCGCACGTGGTACACCATTTACGCTTTGTGTGTTGACCAACTTAAATCCATTTGTTGCACTTCATATTATACAACATTGTACTTATTCTTCATCTATCACAATATTTGAGATGCATAAAGAATTCTTCACTTGATTGTATGATTCAATTATTGGTCAAAACACATGAGACCATCATGACCTCGGTTTGGAACCACATTTAGAATTTTTCTCGTGTAATTGTTTTCTCAAGATTTTGATTCCCTCTGCTTAACAAATAAGTTAGATAATTGTTTTTTGAGTTCCACAGAAGAACTCCATATGCGTTGATCTTACGAAAACCTATTTTGGAGCCTGGGCTACAAGGTGGCCGTTTATTCAAAAATTCGAAATCGACATTTTAAAGTTTCCAAAAATCACGAAAAAAATAATGGATGTAGATATTTTAGAGATCTACAATCGTGAAAATTTCAACTCCAAATGTGTTGTATTTTGGGCTGCACAAAAAAGACAAACGGGTGGATATGGGTGGTGAAAAATGCACAATTTCAAACTTTGAAATTTTCCCTGATTTGTCTTTTTTGTACATCCCAAAATAAAACGAATTTGGAGTTGAAACTTTGCATGATTGTAGATCTTGACAATATATACATCCGGGAATTTTTTGCGATTTTTTGAAACTTTAAAATGTCGACTTTGATTTTTCAAAAAAAGGCCACCATGTAGCCAGGCCTCCAAAAATTCACTCTCTTGATCTTAAAGCTAACACTCAATGCATATCAATATGATAATATCTCCCTGACATTTATCCTTGAATCAAAGAATGGTATTCAACCATAACCTAAACCACACGTGGGGCTCTATGCATTGTCAGCTGTAAAATGGAGCTAGCCTAGTGAATAGTTAATTTGGAGTTTATGGTTCACCATTCACTGCTAGCGTGTTAACACAAATTAACCAAAGATATATGGTTAGGTATTTCACTTAGCGTAACAAAAACCAAAAAACCAAAATTTTGGTTTGAATTTTCAATTCAGTTTCCAGTTTCGACTTGGTTTTGCACACCGAGCTTGAGAGGGGGAGGAGATTAGGAGGGGCAGCGGATCAATGCATCTCGAGAGGCGGCGACTAATCGACAAGGGATGCTCAGTAGGGGTCGTGGAGCACGTTTAACGACATGTAGGCCGTATGAGTGGTGATTTTTCGCTCGTGTGTGAAAATGCCTTCTATGTAAGCAACTGAAAATGGGCGCTACAAGAGAGAGGTCCTTGTTGTAGGGGTTGGGGGTAGCTATAACATGGACCTTGCTACTTGCTAGATTGCGTCTTTTGGTTTTAGGCTAAAATTTCGTTTTAGGATCTAAGTTAGGATCTTAGTTAAATTCAACCATTCATTACAGATTCACAGTCAATATAACAACCACAAACATAGTCTTAGCAATGGGCCTATAATCAAAATTATGCTATGTTTGGCCTCAAAGACGATAAAAGTAGGCAACACCCCGATAATTTCTCGGTTTGAGTTTAAAACCGGGAATGTACCCCATGTGTATTGCGGCAGGTTGCATACCGAATATGTAGATGCTAGTATGAACGCTACCGTTTTGATGTGACTTTCTTGGTTGAATAAAAAATCACTTTCTGGTAGAAAATGAAACGGCAATTGTAATGGATCGAGGCGTGCTAAAAAAAAGTAGGTCAAAACAAGTGTTCTCGAGAATTAGCCAAATGTTCGCCCGTGAGGACAGCAAAACTAGACCAGCCCGTGAAATTTTCCCCAATTTTTTCGAGAGAATGTCGCACTTTATTAAATACTTACTCTGTTCCAAATTATTAAGTGTTTTAGCCATTCCAATATGTACTAAATATGGGCTGGAATGAGTGAATCAATAAATTAAAATGCGTCCAGATACATGTTAATCATAAGAAGGTTGAAACATCTAACGAATGAAGTAACATTATTACAAGTCAGCCCGGATAACTTGCAAGATAAAACACCAACAGAAAATCTCTACTATATAATATGGCCTGAGGAGGTGTTGGTACGTCATTTTTGTTTCCAGTTTTACCCTCCCACCAAATAACATAATACGCACCGATGCCACCGTACCCCTTCGTTTTTCTTTGTCCACCCCGAACAGACCACACAGACGGACCGTTGGGCTCTTCCTTTTTTTCCAGCGCCCTCGTGGACCGCGCACCTCTCCTCCCACCGGCCGTCCCGCCGCCACCAGCCCGCCAGTCCTCCCCCAGGCCACTCGCAGCCGTCCCCGCTTCTCCTACGGCCGAATCTCCAAGCCGGCGCCACAGGACATCGCTGCATCGACAAATCCCTGGTCGTCGTTGCCATCCGAGGCCATGCGCCGCTGTCCCAGTTCTCCCCGCACCGACGATTACCCCCGCCGCTGGTTCGACTCCACGCATCGCCGGTTCCCTCGGGCAGCTACAGAATCCGAAGCAGATGTAGGCTGCCGACGACGGAGGTCGATTCGTTACCTACACGGTTGGCGAAGAAGACGACCACGCGTCTTCCCCTGATTTCTGGGGCATATGGAAGAGGAGATCGTGGCGAGGAAATTGAGCAAAATGGGGGAACGATTCGAGTGGGAGGGAGAGGGGAAATGAAGAGGAGTCCGTGGGCTTTAATTAGGAAGAAACGGTGCTTGATTTCGTGGAGTAAAACGTCGGGAATCAAATCGGAAAGAAACGCCAAAATCAAAGGCCGCGGGCGTGATTTCCGTCCGTGATGGACCTTCAAGACGATGCTGACGTCATCACTGACGTCAGCAATTATTCTTTTTCTTTTTCTGGTTTTCTTATTTATTTCATAACTTTTGTTTTAAAAGTCCAAAACAACTCAAACAAATTTCTAAAAATTTGTAAAATCAAAACCTATCTTTTGAAACTTTCAAACACTCTTTTCCAAAATATGACAACCATCTGCGTACATGGCTGCACTGGCCCTCTGTGGCCGAACATGGGCTCAGCTGTGATCCATCCTTTCTGATCATCCTTTCTGATCCTTGTGCTTCATCAAATACGAGTGAAAAACTCTAAAAAAAATCTAATACGAGTGAATAAATTCATACACGATTGAAGGCGGACTGGTCTACTTGTTAGGATTGTATCCTTACTGTACATAGTACTCCCTCCGTTCCAAATTACTTGACTTGGATTTGTGTAAATACGGATGTATCTATACTTGTTTAGTGTCTAGATACATCCGTATTTGGACAAACCCAAGTCAAATAATTTGGAACGGAGGGAGTAGTTGCTCAATTTTAGCAATCTGTTGCCTCATTCTTACATTTTATTAACTTCACCGTTTACAAGTTTTGCCAGTTTGTTGTGAAGTTGCCTATCATCATCGAGAAGTTGCCTACCACCATTAAGAAGTCCAATAGTTGCCTACTGTGGTTATTTGTAGGCAAGGTTTCAGATTTTTTTTGGTAAGTCCGTATGTTGTAGGCAATTTATCAGTAATATTACGCAATAATCAATATTTACAGGCAAATTAATAGGTGTTTTTAAGTAAGTTCATGTGTGTTGTAGGCAAGTTATCCAGGATGTTAGGCAACAAAATCAGTCTCGTAGACATATTCATTGGTGCTTTGAGACACACGTTCATACGTTGTAGGCAAGTAATCCTTAATGTTACTCCCCCCGTCCTCTCGTGGATATAACTAAGCATGCCATCTTTTTCATCTCAACTTGCTCATGGTAAGTCGAGTTTCAGCTACAAAATGTTCGTTGATACATGTGTGCGGAACTTTTTTGCATGTTGGTGATCACTTTATCATTGAATAAAAAGGGGAATATGTGCTATGATGCATCTTTTGCTACCCTTCAAAAACCTTTGTTGTAATGGCACATATAGATAGTTATGTATGTTTTTAGTTATTCATGTGTAAGGGAATCTTGTGTTATGATGTACCTTTGCTGCTCTTCAAGTCCCAATGGATCTCCATGTTGTCTAAAACAATCGGAGTGATGGTGAAGAGGGTGGGACAGAAGCAAGGTGCCGTCTTATTTTCTTGTGGTTTCAAACGCATTTTTGCTAGGGTTCGTGTTATTTTCATAACATATATATTTCTTTGAATACCGCATCGGCCGACCAAGTGACTTCATACATGAAAAGGCAAACATTCAATTTCACCGATGTGCAAGAGTTGGAAAACGCAAAGTAGCAGGGCGAGTACGACACCTACATTTGTTCTAATGTTATTGAAAAATAATGTGTTATTTTCGAAGAAAATATTATTGATGTAGAATTATTTGTAATTCAATAGCTATGCATGGAAATGCACAGGTCATAGGTGCACTCAAAATTGAGATTGATCGTTCACACAAGTTTTCGGACGTTTTTCTAGATGTTTTGGGATATAGAAGGAAGATGACACCCGTAGCAACGCACGGGCATTCAACTAGTACATTATAGGAAGAGCTTCAAACGCGATAATTTGGCCCGTACAAGATTGAAACCAAACGTAGGGCTCACCAAACGGTTGGTGTCGTCGCATCAAGGTAAAAAGAAGGGTCAAAGCGAGAATAAAGACCTGCTGCTACTGCCTGGCCTGCGCATTGTACCAACCAGATTTCGTCCCTGCCGCCGGGGGACCGGTAAGGTAAGGTAAGACCAAAACTGGCGTCCAGTCATGTCCGCGACGCAACGCAACAGCAGGCTCTCGCGAGTGCCGGTGGTTGCGCACCTTCACTGCCCTTTTGATGATGGCGAGCTTTTTTCCCTGGACTGGGATCGCCCACCATGCTGTCATTTTTTCGGGGTTTCCGTTTTGTTTTGGCGTCAAAGCAAATCAGCAACTACGCGATCGCGAATTGGCACTTGATCAGAAAACAATTCTGAACTACGCGAATTCGGCACACACCACCATGGATATGGAAGCGGAGCTCGTTTTGCTTTGTGAGCAAAATATCGACGCTCGATGATAATAATGAGATGGAAAATGGAAGAAGCACTACACATTATTGTTTTTTTTTTCATGCACACGAAGCAGGCTACTACCTACACAGCCGGTGAAATTCTTGCTCGGAGTCCCTAGCTAGGAGGAGCAGAGGACGGCGTCGCTGACGCTCTTCCTGGCGAGGAGCACGCGCTGCTGCTGCGACCGCTTGCAGTAGGCGATGGCGCCCTGGATGAGCCCCTCCGACTCCGCTGGGACGCTGCCGCACGAGTTCCTCCTCGTCGATGCCACAGGCGGCGCCGTTGGCGCGGGTGCTGCTGTTGTCGTTGACGGCGGCCGCCACCTGATCACGCCGGAGAAGGACTTGCGTTGCCGGATGCTGCTGGCCGCGTGCTCCTCCTCCTCGTCCATCAGCTTCTCCTGCTCGATGCTGCTCCTAAGCGTCTTCTTGGTCTGGCTCTGGCAAACAAGCGTGGCCCTGCTCCCGGACGGAACGCCAATGCCTCCTTGGGCGTGGGACCGCTCGTCAGAGCAGGATGTCCTGGCGAACAGGGACCGGAAGAAGGCACGCGACGCCTGCAGCTTCGCGTGCACGGCATTCCTTCGGCGGCCGGAGCCCTCCGCGTGCATCCTCGCCGGCTGCGCGCTGCGGACGTGCGAATGCTGCAGCGGCGCGACCGTGGCAGTGCTCCTTCTGCCACAGCCGCCGGCAGTGGATTCAGCGTCAAGCGGCTTGCCAGTACCCGGCCTCGGCGCCACCTTGTGCAGCCTGCCTCGGCAGGCCACCTCCTCCGGCTTGCTCCGGCGCACCCGGAACTCGTACTCCCCGCAAGAACTGAGATCCAGGTCGATGTACTCCTCCTCCGCGAACGAGACACTGGTCGCTCTCGCCATCCCAGCGCCGCCGTGCTCGACCGTTGCTCCTCTAGGGCACATTGCGGTGGAGGTGGGGAAGCAAAGGAAGCTGGTCAAGCCAATGGCTTGCTCCGACGGGCCAAATGGGGGCAAGGTGGGTTAATAGGGGGACGGAGGAGAAGAGGGGGCAGTGTCAGAAGTTTGAACAAAAATTATGGGCAAGGGCGCAAGGCGATGGCAGTGGCAAGGCAGGAAGGAATCCAAGAAAACAGAATGGGGTTGTGGGCTTGTGGCCCCTCCCCCTTGTCTTGGAGGCTGATTGATTCCATTCCAGGGATTGTCTTGTGCTCACTCACTCACTCCTACTCTTGTATTAGATGAATAGATGTGTGTGTACTCTTGATGGATTCGGATTTGGACGTGTGCTTAGCTTTTAACTTTGAAAAGATTGAAAATCATAATTTAGATTTTAAAAAAAATCTGAAAAAAAATCCTGCATGAAGTGTGTAAAATCTCAACTAGAAATATATTTTAAAAATTGGACTTGAAATATATCATTTTGGTCTGCGTAAAAATGACAAAAATCTGAATTTGAAAGTAGTGAACATTGACAGATGTTATTTTTGTGTAGCGGAGAATAAGAATTATTTTGAGTCTAGATTTTGCACATTGATAGGACTCACTATTCTCTCTACATCCGGATATTTTTTTCAGATTTTGTTGAAGCTTAAAATGTGGTTTCTGAATTTTGAAAAATAAAGAGTTACAAGTAGCTCGTCCTCAGTTTTGAGTTTCCGGTGTGTAGTGTTGCACTTCTTAGCAGGGTAGTCGCCGTAGAGAGATGAACATGCCCTGGATCACATTTTCCAAGCATTGGTCCTTGTTTCACAACGGTGCGTGTAAGAGCATCTCCACCGGCGCGTCCAATAGAGTATCCGGCAATGGTGTCGAACAAGTGATAGAGCGTCGGCAAGGGAGCGGCTCGCCCCAATGGCCGCTCCCAATAGACGCTTCCAGTAAAATTTAAATCAGTTTTCTATCAAATAAAGGCAATTCAATCTAAAATGTCTAGAATAAAATCATATTACATTTTGAACACATAAAATTATTTATGAAAATAATTAAAATAATGCTTACAATTATTAAAATTAAAATTAATTGCATAGTCTATTAGGAGGGTCGTCTGCTTGTCCTTTGAGTGCTCACAGATTCGCAACTAAATCATTTTGCAATTCCTTATGAGCTCCTTCGTCAAACCAACAAGCCAAGTGAGGATCGCCAAGAGCTCATCTAGCACGTCGGTTGCGGCGGCATGGGCGGTGAGCAATACGTCGGCCAGCTCCAGCTCATCGTCGCTATCCATCTATATTTAATTAGTTAGGTTAAGCAAACAACGAAGCAACAAATTTAGCCAAAAAAAATAACTTCGCAATGCAACGAACACCTGGCGGGCGGGGAGGTCCTGGGACGGCAATGTAGTGGCGGCCAAAAACTACGGCAAATTGAGAAGAGACGAGGGAGAGAGCGACAAGGAGAGCGAAGATAGTCCCGCCGGCCTTGCGTGGGTGGAGGTGGCGTTGACGAGGGGTGGGGGTGGGCGTGGCGGCGCCGGTGATTCATTAGGCAGAGGAGGAGTTTAGGCCGCAAGGGACGGTGGGGAAGAAAGAAATGGTTCTTGTCGCTGCCGTGTGGTGCCCGCCCGTCAGGATCCGACGTGGCGTAGTTGGCACGATTTGCCGGTGCACCTGCTTACCTCCCTAAAAAACAGGTCGTGAAGCGGGGTTGTCAGACGTTCTATTGAGTCGCCGTCGACAACTTTTGATTTATTAGGCTCGTCGCTGGGGCCGTTTTGGCACCGACGTGCTATTGGGCACCCGTGGAGATGCTCTAACATGTATTATTACTAGAACAAAACCCCGCGCGTTGCAGCGGATATCTCTTAAAAAATTAATAAACTCATGAAATCTGAAGTTGACTAAAGAAATATGCAAGATTAGTTGATCATGACAGTCAAGAGGCTAAAAAATTTAGACATCGAATGTATATGTGATTTATAATATAAAGATCATTGTGGTTTAGGGATGTATCTGATTGATACAGATAAGATTGTATCAACAGTTGAAGAAACGAATGTTGTGGATGGCTTGCATGAAGATGACATGCACATTGCCGCATAATATTTCTAGAAACTTTTTGAGTGAATACATATAGAAGAGCCCATAATTCCGAATGACAGCTATATGATTTTGATCATGAAAATAATTGGCAAAAAGTTCAAGGGCGAAACTAATTTCGGTGTTCTACTTGCACATGATTTACTTGTGTAACTACATAGCGACATGGTGTGATATTAGCATTCGAACATAAAAAATGATGTGGACAATTTGGTGGGCTACAAAAATGATGTGGATGGTTGCATGTAGAGATAGAAAATAATTAATAAATGTTAGTAGGGTGACATGGACAATTGATTGGCTAGAAAAGCAAGTGATGTGGATAGCTTGCATGTGGAGATAGAAAAATATTAATTGCACTTAGTGGGTTTTGCTTTATAAGAAGTATAGATTACTCTGAAGAAGAAAAGGGACACGTATGGATTACAAAAAAAGGCAGAGAGATTGACAAAGTAAAAGCAGCAGCATCAGCTTTGTGCAGAGAAAGTGGGGAGAAGTTGTTTTGTTCTTTCACTTGTCCTTGGTCTTTCTGCTGTCAACTAAAGCTGGAGAAAGAAGAAAGCCTAGAAAAGAGGAAGACGCAGACGGGTAAAAGAGGAAGTTGACTTTTATACAGCCTGCTGAAACTGTACGTACGTATAAGTGTGGTCAATTTCACCGGAGACGTGGACACATCAAGCATCATCGTAAACGGCTCCTCTCCCAAAGTCCAACACACATGTTCACTGGAGACAAGACAAGGCCTTAGCAAAAATTTTTTTTTTTGGAGTTTTTTAGCAAAAACTTTTGGACAGGAATGAAGATCACCATAATGTACACACAGCTCTCTACCCTTTAGAAACCCAGACTTCAGTTAGTGCTAATATCATCTATCAGCAGAAGCCAGATCCTCGTCGAACTCCCATCCACCCATGTCGTCCGCCGAGTACTCCCTGTAATCCTGGTCCAGCTTCCCCGGCTCCGAGTCCGACTCCGACGGCAGCCGCGTCCGGAGCTGCGCCGCGATCGGGGACTCCGTTCTTGAATGGCCTGGCGTGCTCTTGAAGGACAGCGACCCAAGTCGACTCGATCTCTCTTCCCTTTCTTTGATCTCGATTTGGAGTACCGGCCGTGGAACCGATTCGAATTCGACGCGCAGCTTGTCGATGCTGGCGAACACATCTTTCACCTCAGGATCATCTCGCCTGCATAACATTACTGCTTAGTGTTTGTTCTGTTGCACACTCAAGTTGTTCAGAGAGTGGCATTTCTGTGTTCCAAGCAAGGTCATACATAGTAGAGTAGTATCTTGATTCTTCAACAGCAATTACCTACCTGCTTTTACGATCTGGATTGGAAAATGTCAATGCTCTGATATTATCAGCTAAACTGAATGCGGCTACCACCTGAAACATATCAAGAATATATCAAGAAGCAGGAAGGGGAGATCTTGCTGTCCTCTGTTACTTAGCCTCTTCTGTCTCAGGAAGCAGGGTAAAGAATATATCAAGAATGACCTTTTTCTCAGTTTCCAAATATTCTTCCTCCAGGTATTTACGCGGGTTTGATTGCTTCGACAGACCATTATCTCCATCATCCGTTGATACCGATCTGTCGAGGCAAAAACTAACAGCGTTAGCAAAGGAGGACTCCTCACTCTTTTGTACAACGAAACTAGACTAGCAAAATATACCTGTCACTGAAGATTTTCAAGTTATCAACAAAGGTCTTTATGCGATCTATACAAGTGCTCAGCTCTTCCTAGAGAACCGAAAGAAACGACCAGTTTAGAAACAATAAGAAAATGGAAAAAAGTAGTAGCAAAAGGCCCTTTTACATAGTTTATCACTTCTTTAGAAAGTAAAAGGTCAAATGAGTACCACGCATGCAGAAACATGATGCTTAATCAAGTTAACAAAGCAGAGTCCACATCTATCCAGTTCATCACTGCAATCAGCAACCCAAATAACAAACTTTTGTTAATAAATGTTTGTATCTAGAAATCATTAGTTGGTACTTTTTCAATGAAAGAGCCTACTACATACTTGGCCTGTTTTTCCTTTATTTCTTCGTAAATGACTGCAATTTCCATGTATCTTCTAAAAAGTTGATCCAAGCACGAACAGTGCTTGCTTCTACTTTGCAGGAAGCAACAGATCTTGACAGCTCATCTTCCTAAAGCAAGCATATGGCAAAACACTGAGCAAGTGAAAAGCTTTGCTTTTTCATAAAGCATTTTCTAATGAAAAAACTAGCAAAGAAAAATTTATGAAACCTTTGCTTTCAAGTGTAGCACTATCTGATTGCTGGCTTCATCGAATTGTTCTCTCTCCTCCCTAGTTTTTTTCAGCTTCAGGGCAGTCGCATTCAATTTTGTATTTACCTGTAATCTGAGTTTCAGAATCACTCTTAAAAATATTTTTCTCATGGGATAGCCTAAGCCTCTAGATAGTAGTAAACCTAACAAGCAAAAGGATACAAAACTCCACGGCCTTTGGTTAGTCTAGAATTTTATACTTGTAAATCAGGTTAATTAATAGGACACTTGATGCATTATTTATAGTTAACACGTTGTATAAAGGGCACACCCATTAAATAGACCCACAAAGTGTGTAGCTCATTATGCCTGAAATGCTGGACAATAATTATATTTGTGGCCTTTTGGGATACTACTAAGATCACAACTCATAATCTAAAGGTGCGATATAATTGTAGCTTGTATTTAAACCCTAAATATCTCCTCACAATATCTTCACATACATTTAACAATCCTCATAGATTTTTCAGTATAAAGGTACATTTAACTTTATCTACTGTATCATAACATACTTAGAATACTTAAATGCGGTCCATTCAGTTGATGCAGCTTCTAGTGCAATGGATCGACATGAATAGACAATTTCAGACCCACATACACAGCTAGATGAATTACATATCTTGTCTACCTCAACAAAAAAGTACTGAAGACCAAACTTAAGCAAGATATTACCAGCATTTTCGTTAAACAGATCAAAAGAGCTGGGCTGTGAACATTAATTCAGGAAATTGGAAATAGAAAGAGTGATCATACTTTGTTTAGCTCTGCCTCAAGTTGATCCTTTTGTTTCTGGAGTCCAGAGATCTCAGCCTCTAATTCCTTTTACAAAAAGAATAAATGAATCAGGCAAGCCCATCCATATGAACCAGGACAAGACATTTGTTTTGACGCAGCAACCAGGACAAGACTGAAGACAAACTTAGAACAGGTTAGATGGCCTTCTTTGTTTATCCTTTAGCCGCAATAGTTCGATTTATATGAATAATGAAGTTAAAATATTCCTTTTGGTACTTTAAAGGAAATCCGAGAGCTTTGTTCATCAGGATGCACAATAATGTTTGCTTGACTCACTGACACAATTGACTAAACGAAGTCACCTTTTCAGCTGTACCAACTTCATTTGTTTTAGTGACTCTGAAGATAAGGGATTCTTCCTTCTGTAGTCTGCATTGTAGAACACATGGCAACTTTAAAGTGGATATGATCATTTCAAAAACTTTGGTTAATAATATAACGGTATCTAGCTTGAAAAAAAATCTTTGGAAGAAGGTAGTGCACCTTGATTACTTCAGCAATATACACCAATATTACTAGATTTGTCCAATTAACATTTCATTGCACTAACATTCTAAATTACCTCCTAGTGTGACATATCTTTGTCGGTGAATCAGATGTATCTAGCACTATAACATGTCTAGATACATCCAATTCAGCGACAATTAATACGAATCAGAGGGACTAGCAATTATGGCCTACTGGATCAAATACATTTTCGCTGCATTCTCATTTTGCCAAATGAATATGTGCTAAGTTGATGAAATAATTAAATACACGGATAATGCTTAAGACTGAAACCTATTTTCCGTTATACGTCTTTCCGCTTTCGCAGACGAATTCGCAAGAGATTCCGACAAGACCTTCAGCTTGTCGACCTGCAATTTTTTATGGAATCAATATTGAGGTTCCAATCATGTATCATTCAAAAATGGAGTACATGAAGATAATGTTTGGCAAATAAAAATGGCTGCAATTACTCGGCCCTTTAAATTCGAATTCCATATTTATGAAATGGAAACACTAATAAAAAAGCGAGATAAACAAGAAAAGAAAGCCGAATTAAATTTGAAATGATGAAAGTGTTACCTTCTGAAAATGAGTCTCCAATGAGTCGCCTGGATTTATCGATTTCTTCTTTAATACAAGGTCTTCCATTCTGGAGCATAGACGAACTTCAGCAACTGCAGTTTTGAAGTCCTATAAAGAGTACCAGAATTTAGAAACAAACTGCGGAATCTAACTCTCAACCTATACTATAACTGAGGAAAAAATAGTAAGATGGCCCGTAGTTAATGGGATAAAAGTATGAAATAAATAAGCTCAGTAGTTGAAGGCTTGAGGGCCAAGCATTTCTTAATATAAGAACAATAGATTATATCCACTTCTTTAATAAATGAATGCACTTAACATCTGATCGCTTGATGTAGTCTCCGCAGAGAACTCTGGATACTGCATACATTATACATTGCCGACATCAGAAACAACACTCCTACTAACGAATGCTTAACATTTCATCTAATACTATTTAATTATCTCAACTTTCGTTTGCCATACTCACATCTATGGTTTTAGTAGAAACTAAAGAATACTTGCACATAAATGTACCAATGGACATAAAAACATGTTCTATCATCTTTGAACATTCCATTTTGTCTATAATAAAAAAACAAAATGGAATGTTCAAAGATGATAAAACATGTCTATAATAACCATTAATTGTCTATAATAATGACCAAATAAAACAAAACAACAGAATGAGAGATTTCTTTATTGCTATGGTATTGCCATTTTGTCTACGATAATGACCAAAAAAAAAAGAATGAGAGCATTTATTTATTGCTATGGTATTGCCACCCTCAATCTAAAGAAAAAGGTCCACTATACGAATATATCACATGAAAAAACCAGGCTATGTTTCTCTTGTTTTCACAGGCCATGTCAGGTAGCGCACACCCAAAAACGCCCAGCTAGCACAACAGAAAGGTAGCCTTATCACTAGCATTGTTAAAATAAAATGCTAATGTACCAACATAAGCACAATGGAAAACAACGCAAAATTTAAGCCTACCTCAGGGACCGTTGGAGATGCTTTATCGCGGTTCCTGGTTGAATTAGCTCGGACAGCATCAATTGCATTTATCTCTTGTTGCAACTGCATGATTTCATTATCTAATCTGGAATTAAGAAATATTTTGGAGCATGTAAATACACGTGCAAACATTGACACAGGAACAACACATCCCTCCATATTCCCAAACGAAAGAGGTAAGTAACCTTGCAATTTCAGCATTTATTTTTAGCCCTGTGATAGCACATTGAGCAAACTGAAGCAGCTCGTCACGTTTTGCCTGAAAAGAAGAGAGAAGTAGATATCATCCAAACATGAACCCATATTGCACATATGCTTTTCTCATACAAGAATACAAGCTATGCTGACCTAGGCTTCTTGTTTACAAATAATTAGTAGTATGTCGAGGTGGACCTAAGATGTCCACTACTGGATTAATTTTATACACGAATCTACGGTTTAATATTGAGAGGAACAAAATGGAACGTACCAATACTTCGTCGTTGTAACTTGAAAAAAACTTTGCCAAGTCACGTATGCTGCTGAGAATTGCATTGTGCACATCCTTTCCCCCATTAAGACACATTCTGCAGGGAGCATCCACAGACCACAATATATAGTGTGTGAGTGAGATCTTCCCCCCGAACGGACAGAGTTTTTCTTGGGGAGAAAAAACGACAGAGTTGAGTCAGCCAAGGGTTAAAGAACTTGCCCGAAAATTTCTGAGAGCAGTGAAACTTCTTCCTCGGTAGGAGCTTCCATGATCTGTGACCCATAGATAGAGAATGAGTAAAAAGCTTGACTTTATTGTATATGTAACCTATTCCCTCCGTTCCAAATTAATTGACTTCCATTTGTCCACATGTGGATGTATCTATACGTGTAACATGTCTAGATACATCCATATGTGGACAAATGGAAGTCAATTAATTTGGAACGGAGGGAGTACATGGCAATGGCATAGCAGAAACAACACACCATGGAGAGAACAAGGCACTCGAGCGCTTGGCTGTAGAGGAAGACATGGAAAAAGTTGACCGGTTCAGTCCCGCTCTCGTAATCCACGTACAGATCCTGCAGCGCGCGCAATTAATTAACTAAAATACTAGGCAATGCAGTCCAAAAACCAAAATGGTGGAGAAAAGAAAGCAGAGCAGACCAAGACGGGCGCGGCTTGACTGGGATCGTCGTTGGCACGCTGCGCGATCGACGAGGCGGCGCGCTCGGTTTCCTTGAGGCCGACGAGCCACCGGCGCAGCAGCTGCAGCCTCTCCTCCCCTCTGTAGGAGAGCGCCGCCTCCTCCAGCCTCTTGGCCGTCAGCTTCAAGCTCTTGTAGTACCGATTCCCCTGCGCAACAGACACACACGCCATAAGGGATGACCTGAATGGTTTGTGATGGAGGCGGGAGTCGTACGATGCCGTTGATGAGCCTTGCGCCGCCGACGACGGCCTGGCCCGCGTGGTGGACGACGGTGTCGAGGGAGGTGCGGACGGTGCGGGTGGTGAGGGAGATGCCGCCGCCGCCCGCCTCGACGGCGCGGTGCACCGCGTTGCGGAGCCACGACATCGCTCTCGGATCGATCGAGGAACGGGAGCGATCGAGGCGCGGACGTGCGGTGGAGAGGAAACCCACCGATCGATGCGTGCGGCGCGGTGGTCTCCCCAGCGGCCGACGAATGCGCCCGCCCGTGCCCCCTCGCGGTTGACTCCAATCGATTTTCGAGGAGAAAAAGGTTGCCGCCGCCCGGACTGACTCAATGGATCGTGCGGGCCTAGTTAACGGCCCACACGTACATTCTACTCCTACGACCAAATGTTGGCAAAGCCCAACATTTTTTTAACACAGTACAAACACAGTTCCGCTCACATACATACACGTGTACACTTGTCTAAAAAAAACATACACATACACACATTCATCTCTATAACCACACGCACGCATATCCAACCCCTATGAACACCTCCGAGAGACTGAGCCAGCGGATCTCACCACAAGCGTCTCGCTGCAACGGGAACGTCAACTCTAAGAACTAGTTGAGTGCCCGTGCGTTGCTACGGGTAATCTAATTTCTTGTTGTCCGCATACGCAAACAAGTTATTGTACATAGATAGTACGTATGAAAAAAAGTCACACATGTAGACAAGATGAGCACATGTTATTTACAACATTAAGATTCTTCAGATCCTACTTATTCTAAGTGTGTTTCCATAAGTTCTAAAAAAGTGTGTTTCCATAAAAATAGCTAGTCATGTGTTCATAGAGAGGAATATGCCAACTACTTCTCTTTTAATCCCTCTGTTCTAAGTGAAGTTGTTTTAGTACAAGTTTTAATAATCCCTCCGTTCTAAGTGAAGTTGTTTTAGTACAAGTTTTAATAATCCCTCCGTTCTAAGTGAAGTTGTTTTAGTACAAGTTTTACTAAAATAGCGAAAAGCTTAATTTAGAAGGGAGGGGGTATTAACTATCCCTAATACGTTTAATATTTCAGGTTCTCGTTCAAACATATGCATTGTGAATAGCCTACGGTTTTTATGTACCGGATGAAAAAAATGCAGAATTTCTAAGGATTGGATTATAATTTCTCTATCATATGTTCGATAAGTATAGAGCTTCGGATCATTCGTAAAAAAATATTAAGCTCACGGTCATGTGCATTTCCACACGCTTATATAGACGACAAATAATAACATTAAATTAAAAATCATCTAAAACACCCTTTGCTAAGGGTTGGAGTATTTAAGGATAGCAAAATATGGATGTATCAGCTGAAATCTACATTAGCTATATGCAGCCGAGCAACAGTCGTCAGCGTAGACGCAAATAGAAGCCTCCTACCAGCTGGGATGCCTCTCTTTCCTTCTCTTCCGGCTGGCGTTGTCATAGCCATAGTTGAGATTTTAGTCCGACACAACCTTCGCTCTGTGCATGGATATAAATCTCGTCCTCACCACCGGGAGTCCAGTTATCATTTTCGCTCCCCTCGGCTGCTCGCCTCCCGTCTTGGCATCACTTGGAGGAAACATTTGTGGAGTAATGGAGTCAACACTCATTAGCAGCGAAACCCTAGTTAACGACAGCGGGAGAACCAACAGACCAGAAGAGAGGCAGTGTCTACTTTCATGGGCAGGCAGGTTCAGTTAGTGTGTACTTCCCTTTCTAAGAGTTTATATTTATGTGGGTTACCTTTGTTTTGTCCAGTTATTCAAATATTTGATATAAAGTTTGGCGAAAAAAAGCTAGAACATGGATTACAGAAAATTGATCCATTGACAATCACCTTTTCACAAGATAGTCACAATTGAGGGATTACAAGTTTTAAAATACTTGGTAATTTTGACAACCGTCCATCCGCTTAAATCTGACGGTGGAAAAATAGGAGCTACCTAAAACTACCTGGAAAAAACTACCTGAAACTACCGAAATTGATTTTTTTTTAATCTGATATTAAAAGGGTAGTACGTAATTTGTCCCACCGTCAGATCTATTCGGTTCGGTTAAGATTTGTACGGAAATCATTGTTGGCTGATAATAAGGTAAGTTTAAATCACGTTCTTTTTTTTTTAGAAACACAGTACAACGCAGACGCTCACATACACGCGCATACACTCACCCCTATGAATGCACACCCTACCCCAATGAGCACCTCCGATAGACTGAGCCGGCGGTTGGGTCTTGAGATTGACGAAGTCACCATGGGCGCCTCGCTGTCGACGGGAACGTCGCCTCCCACTGAAAGAATATTCCGCCTAAATGAGAAACACCAACGTCAAACCTGGGGTTTGAACTCTGGTGGGCTGGGGGTACAACCACCCTCCTAACCATCTTGCCACAGGCAAGTTCTCAGTTTAAATCACGTTCGATGCGGAAGATATGGACCTGTCTTTTTAGTTTCCTATCACGTATAAGCCAGCCCTTAAATAACGTACATGCCCATTTTTCCAATCTTATGTTTTTTTTTCGTGCAGATGCATGTGTCAAACGCAGCAAGTGCTGAGGCGCAGGCGTGTACAAAAGCAGTCCAGGTTGCTGCATGTTTTTGGGGAATGACTCGTATCAGTGTTCAAAGCGACGACGCGCAGACCTAACCAGAGCAGTCAAATTTTCGGATCTGGATCGAGGTCCAGAAAGAGTTGTTTATAGTCAGCGGATCGATGGGCGGACGAGAACCAGAAATTTGTTCGTTTACAAATGACAAATGACCAAAAATAACCCTGCGTGATTATAGCTAGTTTTCTTTTAATACTTGGACGGCTGGAATAGTTTAGCAGTGCTACTTACGAATCAAACGGCTGAAATAAATTTTGACGGGAGCTACCGGAAACTACCTGCGGTAGTTTTCCAAGCACCGTAAAAGAGCTCTTTCAGGGATATAATATCTATTGGATTGAGTAACATGAGAACAACCAAAGTCTGACGAAAAACTATGAAAAATAAAGGATTGACCATGAGTTTTAGGCAATATACCACGAGATGCGAGTTTCTGTTTAATTACTTGGATGGCACAGAGATACTCAGATTCCAAGTCCGCAGTGTTCTTTTGGTTCGAGCTCGTGCGAAGTGACAGGATTATCCACTTGCTTCCTAGTTCCTAAATTTTTTCCATTCTTAGGTGTTACTAAAGTTTCTGTCAAATGTATGACAATTTTTCTTGTTTTTGTTTCAGATTTCTACACAGTAGGAAAATATATTAAAAAAAACTTTCTTTCTAGCTTATTTTTTTTTTAGACTAACAGGGGAGCTCCCCGGCTCCATTTTATAGAAATGAAACCAACGAGTGTCAGGCAGTATGTTTCGAAAGAACAAGAACAGAAACGGCACGCAGGCCTGCATGAAAATAGTGAACGCGAGATCTGGCTAAGTAGCACAGTGCTCAAACACCTAAACTACAGAAAGTCGTTTCCATCACAATAGAAACTTGCACAGCAGAACGAAAGCTGGTGAAAAAACCAACTCCCCGGACGTCCCGGCACCTATCAGTCGATGATGACGTGAATGGTGTCTGCCTCCTCTGGGTGAGCCGCAAGATACGCCAGGGTCGCTCTTCCTCCGTGCTTGGCGCTGGAGCTCGCCTTCGCCCATGTAGAGGTCCATCCAAAGCTTGTGCATGCTAGCCCGGCATGATCTCCAGAGGCGATTGCAGCTTGTTTGTGAGTATCTTCACGAACTCGTCCACCAGTAGCCACTCCAGGTGCTTGAAAGGAACCTTCCAGTTCCTTAGATGGAGCAGAATCAGGTGCCAAACCTGTTTAACATTCAGCCAAGTTTTTCTGTTAAAGACTAAATTATTCCTGTTGATCCACAAGCTCCAAACAACAGCTGAAGAAACAACATTTAATTGTAAATGCTTTTTACTGCATATCCATTTAGAGGCAAGAGAGTAGTAATCAGAAATTTCTACTTCAAAGACCTCTCTGACAACAGCCCACATCTGGCAAGCAACTAAACAATCAAAGAACAAATGTTTAACAGACTCAAACTCTTTGCAAAGGCAACATTCTAGCGGTTTAGGCATGCCCCTTTTCCGGAGATTGTCTGTTGTCATAATTTTATTTTGTGACAGCAGCCAAAGGAAAATCTGAACCCTGGGGGGAATTTTAATTTCCCACACAGATGGCAGGTAGACTGGTTGAACTCCTCGGAAGTTCACTATAGCATATAGTGATTTCGACGAGTATACACCTTTGGATTCATATTTCCAAAGAAGTTGGTCCTCACTATCAACCAACACGACACTTGAGATAATACCCATAAGTTCCAACCACTGCACCATCAGGGGTTCAGTGAAGGTTCTCCTAAATGTACACTTAAGCTCATTTCCATCCCACAACTCAGCTATGGTAAGAGTTTGCTGATTACAAATGAAGTACAGGTCCCAGAATTGAGTTGCTAAGTTCGAATTGCCGAACCACACGTCTTCCCATAAACGAATGGATCGACCATTTCCAACTTGCCAACGATATCCTAACTGGACTGCTTTCGTAGCCCACAACACACCCTTCCAGAAAATGGATGGGTTTAGTTCTTTACAACAGAGGATGTTAGGGTTCTTTGTATTATACTTCGCATCGATAATTTTCTTCCAAAGACTCCCTTCTCCTCTAATGTATTTCTTAACCCACGATCCCAATAAACATAAGTTAAGATCTTGTAGGTTTGGGATTCCCAGGCCTCCAAAATCTTTCCTCATGCAGATGGATTGCCAATTGGCCAGGTGGATTTTCTTGTTTCCATCCTCGTCACTCCACATGCAATTAGCAAGTTGAGTGTTGATTAGAGCCCGCCCATTTAGGAAATCTAAAAAAGGACAACAGGTAGATAGGGATACTAGACAGACATGTCTGTATCAAGATTCTTTTCGCCTCTGTAGATAAGAGCTTACCTCTCCAGCCCGTCATCCTTTTAAGAAGGCTATCTACTAGGGGTTGTAAGTCCTCTCTACGCAATTCATTAAAATGTAAAGGCACTCCCAGGTATTTCATAGGGAAATTTCCTTGAGCACACTGGAAAATGTCTAAGAAAGGTTTCATTTCCTCCTCAGACATATTAATGGAGAGCAGTTCACTTTTATGGTAATTGATTTTCATTCCTGAGATCTGCTCAAAACAGGAGAGTACCCATTTCAAATTAATGGCTACTCTTTCGTTGTTTTCTAAAAATAGGAGGGTGTCATCCGCATACTGCAGACTGACCACCCCTCCCGGAACGAAATCGGTACATAGACCTCTGATCAGGTTTGTTTCGCACCCTTTAATTAACATTCTAGAGAAAACATCTACAACGAAATTAAACAGCAGGGGAGCGAAAGGGTCCCCTTGCCGCAGCCCTTTCCCTGTCAGGAAGAAGTCGCTTTCAGTGTCATTCACTTTCACACCAACCGACCCTCCCCGAGTGATTTGTTTTATCATATTTATAATTTTAGGGCCAAAGCCTCTAAGCTCCAGGACTTCATACAGGAAGTCAAGATTGACCCTATCATAGGCTTTCTCGTAATCTATTTTGAAAATTAGACCTTGTTTCTTCTTGTGGTGCACCTCATGAATAATCTCATGGGCAGACACCACACTTTCCAGAATGAATCTCCCTTTGATAAAAGCAGACTGTTGATAAGAAATTAATCTATCAATGATCTTAGCGAACCTATTGGTTAACACCTTAGTGAAGATTTTAAAGCTACAGTTTAAAAGACTGATAGGTCTAAATTTCTTCATGGTTTTTGCATCGTCCTCTTTTGGAATAAGAGTAATCATAGCAAAGTTCAACCTATATATGTCTAGGTCTCCACGAGACCAAGCATTAAACATATTAATTAAATCAAATTTCACAACCTCCCAAAAGGATTGGTAGAACATGAAAGACAGCCCGTCAGGTCCTGGTGCCCCATCGGCATAAGACCCAAACACAGCATCTTTAATTTCATGTTCAGTGAAATCTGCTTCTAAAGCTAGGTTTTCCTCGGCACTGACCCTTTCATCCAACGAGAAAAAGGTGTCCTGTAACCTAATATCGGCCCTATCCTCCCAACTAAACAGGTCCTTGTAATAGTCAGAAGCTATTTTAAGCATGTCTTTAATTTCTGTTTTCGGGCCATCAGGGCCTTCCAACACATGAATCATTTTCTTCCTTCTACGCTGATTAGCTACTGCATGAAAATAGGCGGTATTTCTATCTCCCTCAAGGATATCTCTATCCCTAGACCTCTGTCTAGCTTTTGTTTCCTCAATGATCCAAAATTCATTAAGCTCATTAAGGATGTAATTAAATCTCTCTTTCTCTTCAACAGATAAAGATTGATTTTCAGATTTGATGTCTAAAGCATCGTATTCCTCCATTATCTCTTTTTTGTGTTTTCTAAGTTCAGCGTTCAGATTGGCACTCCAACCTTTAGCCAGTCTACGAAAACATCTAAGCTTTGATTGCCAAATGTCCATAGGCTTACTACTATTACATCTGGTGGCCCAAGCTTTAAGAACAATATCTTTAAACTCAGGCCTTCGCAGCCACCATTTCTCGAATTTAAAACTACTCTTTTTTGGAGCACTAGAGAAACCAGCATCCCATAAAATGGGGGTGTGGTCACTCCCTACCCTAGTCAGAGCTCGAGCATGAGCCAAAGGAAAAAGGCTCTCAAAGTTGGTAGTACAGAACACCCTATCAATTCTACTCATGATTAGGTTATCCTGATTATTACTCCAAGTATATGCTCGACCAGCCAAACCAATATCAACCAAGGACCAGAGCTCAACCCAAGCATTGAATCTGTCAGCCCATCTTTGGTCGATAGAGCCATTGCTCTTGTCCTGCTGATATCTAACTAAATTAAAATCCCCACCGATGAGGGCTGGACCATCCCAATTCAAGAAAAGCTCATGCAATTCAGAAATGAATTCTGCTTTCTTTTCCTCATATGGGGATCCATATACAGTTGTGATTCGAATTATCACACCTGTAAGCTTAATTTTAAGCACTGCACTAACAGAATTTTTTTTAATTTCCCAGGCAACGATATCAAAAGTATCATTGTTGATCCCAACTAAAATCCCACCCGCAGTACCAATTGCAGGGAGGAAGTTCCAAGAAAAATCTCTATTACCTAACACATTTTTAAGAAAAGAATTGGTAAATTTCTCCTTCTTAGTTTCCTGGAAGCCCACATAGTCTACGTTCAAAGGGACAATTGTGTCATTTATGCATTCCTGTCTACCAGGAGCAACAATACTCCTGCTGTTCCAGAAAACACACTTCATCGGAAACTTTTCCTGGGGTGCTTGCCCCGACGTCTATGTACTTCAGTCCAAACCCCCTCACCCCAATCATCCTGTTCTTCAACATCAATATGTTGAACAGGAGTTTGTTCAGGATCCGTTGTCGGAACCTGACAGCTGTTTTCGGTGGATGCCGAATCAACTGAATCGGGAAAACTATCTCTACTAATGCAAACCCCAATATTATTTGCCATATCATCTAGAGCATCTAGACTAAGCAAATTGAACGGGTTCGAATGCATTATACCTGACATTTTCTTCCTAGGAATCTCCAGGTTGGTCATTTTCTTGTATTCGATAGCCTTATCAACTACCCGCTTGGAGCCATCAATCCTGTTGCTTTTCCGGACTGGCAGGACAGGCCCCCACTTAGATTTCTTTGCGGCTGCTTGAATTTCCTCAACTGATGGCAAGATATCTTCTGGCAAGGTCTCCTTTTCATCACTGGCGACCTCTGCGTTAATCCTCTGCTGAAAAGACAGCTGTTCCTCCTCCCAGAACTGAGATACTTCAGTAGCAGCTGTTCCTGTTGGCGTAGAGTCCCAGACAAACTGTCCCGAGTTACCAATTGCTCCAGCCTTCTTTAGCAGATCATATATCTCGCTTCCTGAGAGCACCTCCTGATTGGTCTCCTTGTTCACCACACCAACAGTCCTAGCTTGTCTCGTTCCGGTCAGGGGTTCTGACTGGTGTCCACCATTGTTTTGAAGAGTCGAGCTGTTTCCTCCTGTCCTAGCACCTCTGTCAGTGTCCATCTTCTCTTGCAGATCATCCTCCAAACCACTTGTTCTTCCTCCAGAAGCATCCCCCTCTTGTGGAGCCATTACCACAGCAGGTGTAGCTCCAGGTTCCAGCTCCACAGCGAACTGCAACTCGAACAAGTTCCCATGAAAGTTGAACAACCTCCCAGCTGGCACTTTGGTAGGATCCCTGCACAGTATCTTCACACGAACAACCTCTGCACAATTCCTAAAGATGCTTTGCCATTCCACATCTTTTAGGAGCCCACAGACAGAAACTGCTTGATCAAGCACGTTCCATTCACACCATGGTGGCAGAAGCCCTCTGATTTGCATCCAAGTAGGGATGAGTGTCTCTATTGGTTCAGGGTCGTTCTCCCAAGCCCCCACTTTTACAGTGGTGCCAGCCTTGGACAGACCAAATCTGGGATAACCAATAACTTGGTCAACCAGAATGTGAGGAGGGAACTGTACCAAGAATTCCCAATCACCAAGCTCTCTGATCTGCCAGGGCCAATTAGTCTTGTAGATTGCAGAGAATTCCTTTGCTAGCTCCTCTTTTGTGATCATCCCTTCCTCAACTGTAACCACACCACAGTTTTGCGACGAGTTGAGAGGGTTTGCAGGATTTTCTGGCGTCTCAACATGATAGAAACCCAAGCCAGTAGCCGAGCTACCAATGTATCTGGCTGTCTGGTGTGATCTCCTTCGAATTGGACACTCATCCACAAGGTGAGTAGTTTGCTTGCAGATGAAGCAGAAAGGTTCTTTCTTACAGGAATCCTTCTCATGCCCAGGCAACCCACAAATGCTACAGAAAGAATTGGCATAAGTCAACTGGTTATTGAGATTACCCACATCGGCGGTCTGTTGATTCTTCACCAGTTTCTTCTTCTGGGCACTTTTCGCAGGCGGTGCCTTAGGTTTCTCTCCCCCTTGCCCCTGATTCTGCTGTTGTCCAGAGGACTGCTGCTGCAGCTGAACTGTCGCTTGTGGAGGCGCAATCCACTGATTCACAGGAGGTGCATAGGTCGGGTATGGGGGAAAAGGTCCTCCAAAACCCCATTGCGGCATCTGGCCGGGGTAGAACGGCGGTGGAGCTTGGAAAGGAAACTGCTGCGGGGGGGGGGGGAGGCTGTTGGAACTGCGGATTCATCCCTCTGCCCACTCCCCCTTTGTTCCTGCCTCTGCCTCGATCTCCCATACTCGCTGCCGGTGTTTCTCCTCCTGTATCAGCACCTTCGAGAATCGGCTGTGTCGCTGGAACAGGAAGGAGGCGGCGCTGAGATTTAGGGTTTGGGGAAGAGCCCCGACTCCTCTGCTTTAAGGAGTTGTTGAGATCCTTTGGAATATTCCACAGCTGCTGGAAAAAACTTTCGATCTCTTTTTCTCCAAAGTTGGAATTCCGTTTCTGCCCTGCCCCAACGGCATTGCGTTTCTGAGGTAGCAGCGGTGCACGCCCTTGTTTCTGAAACTTGAAGCCTCCTCCCTCATCGAGAATCAACTCCACAGGAACGAAATCTGCTGCTGATAAACGCTTACCCAGGGAGATCTTCACGGATTGGGATTTTGCAGTTCCCCCAAACGCTCTCCGACAATCACTATCTTCCATTTGAACTCCACCCTGGGCGCGTCTAGCTCGAACCCGCTTGCCAAAATCTGAATTCGACGCAGATTTGTCGCTTGCGATCTGCTGAACACAGCCAGGAAACGCAGAGAATTCACCTTGTTGAGCACCAACAGCATGATTGGCTTGCTTGGACACGGAGAGCATCTGGGTGCTTGTCTCTGCAGCGAGGCCGCAATCAAAGCCCCGACCGCGAATGCTCTGAAGACTTGCCCCAATCGATATCTCTGGAGTACGAGCTCCCAATCCCTGGATCGACAGAGCTCCACTCCCTCCATGGCCGCTGCCCTCCTCGAATCCAACGGCTTCGCGAGGACTTGCAGGGTCCCCGCTGTCATGTCGAAGGGAAGGGCCCTGATCTTCCCCGTCTCGGCCGCCCGCATCCTGCAGTGCTCCAGCATCGCGTCCGCGTTCCCCAACTCCGGTGAACCCACATCCCCTGGAATCCGTACTGGATCCATAGAGATCCGCACGGAAGACCGCCAGAGTAGGGTTGAAGGACGGCCTTGCGATGGAGAAGGTCTCCGGGTGGTGGAGGGACAACCCGAGGACCTCGCGCGGGGCTGGGGTGCCGGGGGAGGCCGGCGGTGCGATGGAGAAGGCGGCGGTGGGGGAGAGGGTGGTGGTGGTAGGTGCGGCGGTCGGGAGAGCGACCGAGAGCGTCATCCTACGCACCTCCTCAGCAGCGGGAAGCTGTTTCCGTGCTCTGCCAAAATTATTTTCACTTTCTAAAACACAATCTAATTATAAATGGAGAGAACAAGAATTAAATGCAGCTAAACAAAAAGTGAAATTTAATACACCACGCTCTATTGCTCTAATCAGCCCTATATTACACACATGTGCGAGACTGACGAGATTATGTAAAATAGTAATAAATACTCAGAGTTTAGAATTTTCAGTTTATTCATATGAACTATGGCACCGAGCCCAAAAGGTAAACAAGATTCAGCCTATACGCGATACCTTGCTACAGAACTTGAGTAGCTTTTGCCTTTGCGCCAGCCACTGTCAATTGCTTTCAACTCTCCAGATAAACAGAGAAAATGATTAAGAACATAGCTCTAGAGCTTCATGATACAACACAAGTGCTGCACATACTCCTCCCCATGAATCTGTGAGACTGTAAACCTACCTTACATAATATACATTCCCTGCAGTGGCTGTCGCAGAGTGGACTCGTCCATGAGATGGCAGAGCTTGATGTTCCACAGTCAGAGGCGTGAGATCATTGGCAAAGGAGGTAGAATGGCAGCTGCAAAATATTGATGTACAAAAATGGAATACCTTCCACCTTTTTAACTTTGAACGAGCTAATTCTCCAGGGCTACAGACCAAACTTTTCCTAACGTTTGACTAAAGATGTCACCACTATTACTTTAAATCAGCCCCAATATTTTCATGCATATGCACCACAACATCAGACAATCATTGTAGCAAATTCAAAGAAACACAGACAAAATTGCACAGACCAAATATTCTGCCAAAAAACTGTGTAGAAGATTCAGTTATACCTTGCAAATTTTGATCGATCGTTGGTCCAGGACTCCATGCTACCTGTTTGGCATGCAGCAGTTTCAGCTGAACCTATGAAATCAAGAAAAAAATTAACACTTCAGAGAACCAACAAACGTCAAACACGAAAGAAGCCATATGTTGGTGGAGAAGGCAGAAGACATGTGTTGGTGGCCAAGGCAATCGAGGGGCTTCTTACCATAAGGCTTCTTAGTCTCGACAAAGAGCACCCTAGCCCAACAGAGGCAGTAGCAGTCGCGGGCTGCGAAGCAGAGGGACATCCCTCTTACTTTGGAGGTTGGCCAGAAAGGCATCAGAGAAATAACGGCGACTGTAGAGGTTCGCCTCCTTCCGTCCTTCCCATCTCTGTTTAGAAGATGAGGGCAGTTGTACGTGGGAGAGGGAATAAGGGTAGTTTTTTTTTTGAACTGGAATAAGGGTAGTTAGTTGGGAGTTCTTGCGCGGGAGGAGGAGACAGATCAAGGCGAAGTAATCTAGCTAGCCCACGATGCGGTAGTTGTTCCAATCTATCACGGAGAAAATGGCTGGAGTTGTTTCGCGAGGAGGCGTGCCGCGTGCGGCGGCCAGACTTGTGCAACAGAATTGGTGTGCGAGAGAGTTTTTCGTGTGTGTGAGATGAGGTATAGGTGCGGAGTGGCATTTTGTGTAATTAGAACGAAGTGTGACACCACGAGGAGGTGTGACACCAACCACGGACTCTCCTTTAATAGTAAAGATATTCAGTCTAAATGAGAAACACCAGTGTTAAACCTGGATTTGAAACTTTGGTGAGCTAGGAGTACAACAACCCTGCTAACCATTTTACCATAAGCAAGTTCTCGAAGCCCAACATTTTCAACTATCTGCTCCGCTCACTCCCAACTCGACAACTGTCGCGGAGTTTTGACGATTTATTTGGTTAGTATATTTTTATACTTCAGATTTTCATGTACTTGTACTTTTGGATTTTAGTGTACTTCGGGTCAGGGTTTCATTTACTTTGTACTCTGTTCGGAAATCTTGTACTTTCGGTTTTATTATACTTGTACTTATATATTTCGGGTTTCAGCCTGTTTGTACCTTTGGGGTTTGTACTTTGACAATTTATACTTCAGAAATTTTGTACTTTAGAGAATTTTGTACTTATTTTTTTACCCTTATTCTATTTATTTATTTGACAATCAATATCATGATATATTTATAGTAGCGAAAAGTACATGTAGAGATACACGAGCTAATTATAGCAATTACAAAATAAAATTTAAAAGAAACGAGTAATTTTTCGAGGTTTTCAAACTCTTTCTTATTTCATGACTCAATCTTATACTTTTCTGAAGACAACCGTTGAAAAATGACATAGATATTAAATCACATAACTGTAAATACCAACGAGGGTTCTCCCATACTTTTAACTAGAAGGACACCCCACGCGTTGCAGCGGGTATCTCTTAAGAAATTTAATAAAATGCATGAAACCTGAAGTTGATTAAAGAAATATGCAAGATTTAGTTAATCATAGTAGTCAAGAGCCTAAATTTTTTAGACATCAAATATATGTGTGGTTTATAATTTAAAGATCGTTATGGTTTAAAAGTGTATCTGATTGATATAGATAAGATTATATTAACGGGTTGAAGAAACAGATGTTGTGGATGGCTTACATGACGATGATATGCACATTGCCTCATAGTATTTCTGGAAACTTTTTGAGTGAATACATATAGAAGAACCCATATTTTTGAATAGCAGCAATATGATTTTCATCATTGAAAATAATTGGCAACAAATTCACGGGCCAATTTCGGTGTTCTACTTGCACATGATTTACTTGTGTAACTACATCGTGACATGGTGTGATCTTATCATTCTAGCTTAAAAAATTATGTGGACAATTTGATGGGCTAAAGAAAGATGATGTGGATGCTTCTATGTAGAGATAGAAAATAATTAATAGATGTTAGTGGGATGACATGGATAATTGATTGGCTAAAAGAGCAATTGATGTGGATAGCTTGCATGTTGAGATAGAAAAATAATTAATGCACTTAGTGGGGTTTTGCTTTATAAGAAGTATAGATAGATAGATTTTGATCAACAATGTCAAAGCTATGTGCACGCACACATCCATTAAAAATTAATGAACCAGCATCAGCAAGAATACCAACACCAGTATTTCAGGGAAAAACAACCGAACAACTTGGTCGACGTCACTGGGTAACGAGAATATGAATCACCATTGTCAAAGACGTAGCAGTCAGGACAAATATTACAAGAACAATCCTCCTTGCGACAACCATGAGAAAATATCCAAAATAGGTCTAGCGAAGGACCATACCTAAACAATTTTATTTAGTTTTTCAACACCACCAGTGACGTCAGGAAGGAAATCTCACCGTCGAACGATGGGACGAAGATCACTTATTATAGATGATGCCATCTCAATTGATCAAGAAGATGACTACCAAAACTCTAACCTAATCTACTGATAACACTACTTGTCGGTGAGGCCGACCGGAGGAGGAAGAACCGACCTATAAGTAGGAGGCGGAAGTAGAGGCGGCGGTTAGGTTTTTTCTAGCGGCGGAACGAAACAGGGATATAGCTAACTACTAACTAGTTTGGTTGCCTACTTGCCTTACAAGACAAATGAAGGTGCATCCACACCTATGGCCTCAGTACTTGGTTCCACCTTCAGGAATGAGAGAGCCGTTAGAGGCGACTGCTGCGGATCGGCCGCACGCCGGCGTTCATGCGGCGGCTGGAGCGGAAGAGGCCGCGGAGGCGCAGGTCGCGGAGGCGGCGATCGCGATTACGGCTGCGGATCGGCCGCACGCCGGCGTTCATGCGGTGGCTGGAGCGGAAGAGGCCGCGGAGGCGCATGTCGCGGAGGCGCAACTCGCCGGCCCTCGTGCGGAGGTAAGAGTGGAGGAGACTACGGCGGTGTCATACACGGGTGCGATTGTGCAGGTTGCCGAGGTAGAAGCTTCGGAGCCGATCAAGGAGAAGGTCGTGGAGGAGATCACAGAGGCCGTGCAGGATACGGGGGAGGCGACGACGCCTTCAATCGCGATCCCACCTGCAAGATCGCCGGAGAAGACAGAAGAACAACGACATCCTTCCCCTCTCCTCTCTCCTGCCATCGGAGGACGATTTTGGTGTCTCGCGGAGGAGGAGTCGGAGGCGGAGAACGTCAAGGAACGTCAGGCATCGCCGGGTGACAAGTACTTCGATGGCGAATGCAACACACCGGTGACGGATCCTTCGCGATCGATCTCGCTATCGACATCTAGGCTGGAACGGCGGATGGAGAAGAGGCGGATGCAAAGGTATGCATCATCTCAACTAACGACTGTGGTTTTCAATGCAAGTTCGCCGCCGCGTCCTCGATTTCGTGTACCCAAACTCCCGGTGTTGCTGCCGTCGTCCTTCGTGGACGATGGTGTGCTTGGGGAATGGATCAATGTGTGTAGAAGACGACGTTCTTCGGCGGCGCAGAGCTCGCCGGTGGTGAGATCCAGCCACCGTCAATCACGGAATTCAAACTCAAATCGACGAGGGATGGTGGGCATCGGCCCGGCCAAGCCCAACGTACATGAAAGCCCACGGGCTCGTTCCGGTTTCGAACGGAAAAAAAACTGAATTGATCACGGGAAACATACCTAATACGGCTGGGTTCGGATTTGGACGGCTGTTAGGGTTTTTCTGGCGGCATCTGTCGCCTCCCACATGTGAGTCTGAGTGCACCGGCGACATGGCGTTCCGTGGCTGTGGACGCGGTGGTGACCATGGTCGCGGCGGAGGGCCTCCGCATGGCCGTGGAGGCTTCACCAGTCCCGGGCGTTTCAGTAACTTCAAGACGGGCTCGTCGAGCGACACCGCCGGGTTCCCAGATGGGCCGGGGGAGGCGGCGTTTGCTGGCAACCACGGCGGGTACCATGCGGGTGCTGGTTTCGGGCCTCGTGGGCGACGCGGCGGCTACGCTGGCTTCGGTGCTGGCCGTGGACGGCGACCCCAGGAGCGCCGTGAACCTCCTTATCATGGGCGCGGGTATGCTGGCTATGGAGGCTATGATGGGGCAGTGGATGACGGCTATGGTTATGGGGGAGCAGAAGGGGGAGGCTATGGCTATGGCTATGGAGATGGAAGCAGCGCTGGGTACGGGTATGGTCATGAAAACCGTGGCGTCCGGGGTCGTTTTGGTGACGGCCACTATGCTCGCGGTGGGAGAGGACGGGGGGCTGCGCCGCCAGTGCACACGGCGGCGGTCGCGCCTGTTCCCCAACCGGCGCCGGTGACTCAAGCCGCGGCTGCACCTCCACCGCAGCCACAGCCACAGCAAGTGCAGCAGCAACCTCAGCCGCAAGCCATGGTGGCGCCGGTACCTCCGGTGGCGGCCTCGGCGACTCCAGGGGCCGGAGTTTCGGCCGAGCAACTGGCTACGGCGCTGGCTACAACAGCCCCGAAGAAAAGAAGGTGCTATCGCTGTGGAGTTGCGGGTCATCGGTCGGCGGACTGCAAGGGCGACATTTGTGTCGTTTGTGAGGGACCGGCACACGGGGAGAAGGCGTGTCATTTGTTGACAGCCCCTAAACCTCAAGTCCGCGTCTATGGTTACGGGCATGAGGAGCTCATCTTCTTCGAATACACGTGCACCGACTCATACAAGCCGAGGATGGAGAATGTGAGACTCGCTTCTTTGGTGGTGACAGGGGGTGCAATGTCGATCCCGAGCATAGTGGCTCAACTTCAGAGGCTTGTTCCATCAGAGAGCTTCGTCTGGGATGTGCAGCAGATGGGGGAGAATTTCTATCGAGTGCAGTTTCCGACAAGGAATGATCTGGAGAGGCTAAAGATTTTTGGTGTGTATCATGTGCCTAATAGTCCATGTCAAATTAAGGTGGACAGCTGGGATCAGAAACCACAGCCAATGCGTACGTTGCCGGAAGTTTGGCTTAGGATATCGGGGATCTCGAGGCCGCACATTGGTGACTTTCTCGCATTGTGGGCGGTTGGAGATATGTATGGCAAAACACTGAAGATTGACATGGCTTTTACTAGGAAACATGGGGTGCTCAGAATCCGGATTGGATGTCTTGATCACACAAAGATACCTAGGAGTTTCCCGATGTTAATCAAGGGTGGTTTCTATGACCTCTCTGTTGTGGTAGAGGACGACGAGCCACCGGTTGATCCGATGTTGTGATGAAGGGTGATGATGATGATGAGTATGAGGATGATGACAATGGGCTAGGAGATGACTTCGCAGATGCAGTGGCGAAACTAGGGTACAATGGCACTGGTGGGACAACTGAAAAGACACCCGAGGCAGCACCGGAGACTGGAGCTGGGGGAGGCTCACGCTCCGCACCCCCGGCGTCGGCAGTAAAGAGGGGGGTGGTTTTTTCCCCGGCACTTCGCCTCTCTATTGATAATGCCAAAGCTACGTACGTCAAGATGGTCTCGGGAGAGAAGGAGCAGCGGTAGGAGACTTTAGGCTCTAATTCGTTTGGGGCGGGTCTCCCGGGAGCTGATGATGAACATGGCGGAAACGCCGTGCTTACGTTACCGGCTACGCGGACGTCGGTGCCCTCAGGCGCTATGGAGGTCGTGTACACGCAGGGGTCGACGGACCCGCTGTCTTCGGCGACAGCGGCGAGCTCGGCGACCTCGGGGTGCTCGCCTACCACAGGTGGTGGAGGCGGGCCGAGCTTCGGGTGCACGTCTCCCACCTCTCCTGGTACCCCAGGCGGGGGTGCTGGTTCGAGAGAGGGGGACGTGCAGCAGCAGTCCGCGACGGTCTATGTCTCTCCGACGTCCCCGGTGGACGAGGCGGACAGGGAGGCATACACGCGGCGGGTGGTGGCTTTCGGTGGTATCCCGGAGGTCGAGGCTTCGGGCCTTCGATCCAGTGGACGCATCCGCGCTCAGCTGAACGCGAACGACACCCAGCTGGGCCGTGCGATGGCACGGGCAGAGCAGCTTGACTCCATACAAGGTACTAATCTAAATCAAACTTTTTCAGTACTCTCTTTTTCTGATAAGCAAATTGCGGAGAGAGCGGCGAGTTTGGGGGTGTCTTTAGGTTCCACAGTAGAGCAGCAAATTAATTCAGCTAAGTTGATTAAACAATCTGAGTTAGATAGAACAGTGTGTATGTTGCAAAATAATTTGAGTCTTCTGACCAACCACATTGCCTAATTTTAAATAGAGCAGCTAGTATTTCAGAGGATTTAGAGGAAGATGATTTCTCTTTGACTAATGATGATATGTCGGATATTAATGTGGTGTCCGAAAAGGTTAAAAAATCTAGAAAGCGGAGAGATTACTCCGGTGTGTCTCGGAGACGGAGTGCTAGAATTAAAATCCGAACCACTAGTAGAGATGTCTAATTTAAGAGGACTTTTCTGGAATAGTGAGGGTTTTCGTGACCCTGGGAAGCACTTTTTTGTCAAGGAGACAATCCGGGAGAAAAGATTAGACTTCATAGCTTTGTCGGAAACTGGGAGGTCTAATTTTTCCACACCCTTTTTGACACACTTAGCAGTCGGTTTCGATTTCAGCTGGTTTTGTCTACCACCTAGAGGGAGGTCGGGGGGCATGCTAATCGAATAAATATGGAGACACTACAGGTAAAAATGTTGATGTAGGAGATTTATGTGTGAAACTCTACCTAAAATCAAAAAATGATGGTTTCGAATGGGTGCTTGTGTCGGTCTATGGTGCGGCACAAGATGAACATAAATCGAGTTTTTATCAGAGTTAGTTCGATTATGTGAAAATGAACCATTACCAATGATGGTGGGTGGCGATTTTAACATCATTCGAAAACCTGAAGAAAAGAACAACGATAACTACAACCCAAGATGGCCGATCATGTTCAATGCTATCATTCAAAGTCTGGAACTACGAGAAATTGAGCTCTCGGGGAGGCAATACACGTGGGCAAGTAGGAGATCTGAACCGACTTTCGAAAAGTTGGACAGGATTCTAGCCACGGTAGAGTGGGAACAAAAAATTTCGTTAGTCACGGTCCAGGCTTTAACACGAACGGGGTCTGATCATACACCTTTGTTAGTCGATTCAGGGGTGCATGCTCATTTAGGCAACAAAGCTCGTTTCTCTTTTGAACTCTCTTGGCTTCGGATGGAGGGGTTCTACGACATGGTTGCAGCCGAGTGGGCTGCCTATGTTAAGGGAGATACGCCTATAGAGATTTGGCAAAACAAGATCAGACACTTGAGACGTTATTTGAGAGGGTGGGCCAAAAACCAAAGTGGTAAATACAAACTAGAAAAAGAAAAATGGCAAAAAATAATCGATGAACTGGATGTAAAAGCTGAAACCGTGCCTCTATCGGTGGCTGAACGGGATAAGCTGAAAGAAGCCAATGACCGAATGTGTTGTCTTCGACGTGACGAGGAGACAAAATGGGCACAAAGGGCAAAGGTGAAATATATCCAAGAAGGGGGTAACAATACGAAATACTTCCATCTCATAGCTAATGGCAAGCATAGGAAGAAGAAATTTTTCAGTTAGAGCAAGACGAAGGAACTATCACAGGGCAAGAAAATCTCAAGGCATACATCTCTGAATATTATAAGCGACTTTTTGGGGAATCTACCCCAACCACTATTAATCTCGATGAACAAATTATACATGATATACCGCAATTATCTCAAGAGGAGAATAGTATTCTTACAGCTGATTTCTTAGTGAAAGAAGTGCATGATGCTATCTCTCAAATGGAGTTGAACAAGGCACCGGGACCAGATGGTTTCCCGCTGAGTTTACAAGACCTTTTGGGAGGTCATTCGGGACGATTTAATGGCTATGTTTGCGCAACTTCAGCAAGGAAATTTGCCCTTGTTTAAGTTGAACTTTGGTGTCATTACTTTGCTACCGAAAAAAGATAATGCGGTAAAAATTCAGCAATATAGACCTATATGTCTTCTCAATGTTAGCTTCAAAATTTTCACAAAAGTAGGTACTAATCGTATTACCGAAATTGCGCAAAAAGTAATCCGACCAACGCAATCGGCGTTTATGCCAGGACGACACATTCTGGAAGGGGTGGTCGTTCTGCATGAGACTATCCATGAACTTCATAGGAAGAAACTGGATGGTGTCATCTTTAAAATTGACTTTGAGAAGGCATATGACAAAGTAAAATGGCCTTTCCTCCAACAAGCTTTGCGTATGAAAGGTTTTGCACAGCAATGGTGTGATGGATTATGCAATTCGTTAAGGGCGGAAGTGTTGGTATAAGGGTGAATGATGACATCGGTCATTATTTCAAACTAAGAAAGGTCTAAGGCAGGGAGACCCGTTGTCTCCTATGCTTTTCAATATTGTAGCAGATATGTTGGCTATTCTTATCGCTAGGGCGAAGGAAGATGGTCAAATAGGAGGTCTTATCCCGAATTTAGTTGAGGGGGGATTATCCATACTACAATATGCGGATGATACGATCTTGTTTATGGAACACGATTTAGCTAAAGCAGTGAACATGAAACTCATACTCTGCATTTTTGAACAACTATCGGGTCTCAAAATAAATTTTCATAAGAGTGAAATTTTTTGTTTTGGGAAGGCTAAAGAGGAAGAGACACAATACAAACAAATCTTCGGATGCGAGTCGGGGTCTCTACCCTTTAAATATCTTGGAATTCCGATTCATTATCGGAGACTTCGGAATTCTGAATGGTATCCCGTGGAGAGCCGTTTCGAAGGCAAACTCGGGTGTTGGAAAGGGAAAATGCTTTCCTATGGTGACCGCTTAGTTTTGATTAATGCGGTCCTAACTAGCCTACCGATGTTCATGTTGTCTTTTCTTGAAATACCTAAGGGGGTAAGGAAAAGACTAGACTTTTATAGATCACGTTTCTTTTGGCAGAGTGATGAGAATAAGAGAAAATATAGATTAACTAAATGGAACATTATCTGTCGCCCTAAAGACCAGGGCGGTCTGGGGGTAGAGGTGCTAGAGCTAAAAAATAAATGTTTACTCAGCAAGTGGTTGTTTAAACTTTTAAATGAGGAGGGGGTGTGGCAGGAGCTGTTGCGCAACAAATACCTCTCTTCTAAGACGTTAGCTCAAGTGGAAGCACAACCCACAGATTCGCCCTTTTGGAAGGGTCTAATGAGGGTAAAAGAGAGCTTCTTCGATAGAGGCTACTTTAAAATCGGTAACGGAGAAACCACGAGGTTCTGGGAGGACACTTGGTTGGGTAAATCTCCACTGAAAGATCAATATCCTCTTCTTTATAACATTGTGCAGCACAAAGATGTTTCGATTCATCATGTGCTACACAATGCGCCCCAATGACCATGAGTTTCAGGAGGGCACTTACCGGAAATAAATGGGATATGTGGTCTCATTTAGTTCATAGGTTGACGGATATTAATTTGAATAATGTTCCTGATTCGTTCCATTGGAAACTTACTAATAATGGTGTGTTCACTGTCAAATCCATGTATGAGGATTTAATGAATGGTCATACGAGGTTTTTGCGGACTTATTTATGGAAGTTAAAGCTTCCGCTTAAAATTAAAAAATTTATGTGGTTCCTTAATAGAAAGGTCTTGCTCACAAAGGATAATCTTGCTAAGAGGAATTGGAAAGGTAGTACTCACTGCGCCTTTTGTGGGTGTACGAGTCAATAGAGCACTTATTCCTCTCTTGCCCCTTTGCAAAACTTGTTTGGCGTATAGTGTTTTGTACTTACAATATCCCTCCACCCACCAATGTTTCAAATATGTTTGGGAATTGGCTAAACGGGGTGGATAATAAGACCAAGGCTAGGATTCGTATCGGCGTTTCAGCTATTTGCTGGTCTATTTGGAATTGTAGGAACAATCTTGTTTTTAACAGGAAAGAAACTTTTCATGTCTTACAGGTTATTCATATGGCGGTGCACTGGATCCAGTTATGGGCTTTCCTGTTGCCTTCGGACCAGCGGGTGCTTATGGAGGCTGGATGCACGAGACTTTTGAGGGTGGCACAGGAGTTTTTCTCCCGGCATACGTGGCAGCATACTAGTCGACTTTTGTAGTTGTGCTTCACCCTTGTTTGCTTGATTATTGAGGCATGTCTCAATCTTTGTGATTCTAAGATGTAAACTTATACCGTACGCTCAAACTTTGTAATAATGCGGCTGTGTGCATCACTCGATGCAGAGGCTGGGATTAATAAAATTCCCTTTTCAAAAAAAAATCCACACCTATGAGCAAACGATGATTTCCCATCTTACTTATTTTATCTTATTGCATAGTAGGGTGCAAGATAAATCTTGTGTAGGAGTAACAAATAGTCAAATCCACTTTGGCCCCCGGGTGCATAATGTTGAAAAATCTGAAATAAAATTTGGTGGATACATATTCACGTTTTATGAGTTGGCAAGTCGTTTCACAAAAAATCGATATTTTTTTGTGTCTTATGTAAAAAAGATTTAAAAAAAATATTATTTTAGCATCAAAATTTGTCTTTTTCGCAAGCCATAAAAGTGTCATTTTTGGTGATTTTTTGTGAACATATAGCGTGTTAAGATATATATGCGATTTTTTTTTCAATCTACTCATATTTCAAAATACGTCTAAAATTTATTTTAAATAAAGGGTGTAATGGCCAAAACACCACTCCCATACAAATGCACAAAGACCTCTACCTCTTCTATGCTCATTTGTTTTGTTTTTAACATATAAGAACTATTATGTTTTGTTTTAGATTATTTTGACATATTAATTGTTCCCATGTTAGTGTATATTTTCTGCCAAATATGACCTCTAGCCAAAACTAGTGGCACATTAAACCCCTCCGCGAACTATTTCACATCTAGCCCCTCGGTTCGAAGACATTACAAATAGAGCCGAATGTCGACATCAACCAGATACAACACCGAACATAGATCGGCTCCAAGCTACCAGAGCCAAACCTAAGTCGGCTACAAGATACTTGAGCCGGACTCCTGGAACATCTAGATGTAGAAAATTCTTTTCATGACCTGCACAATTTCAGCTCCACCCAAAATAACACCAAATCGAGCCGTCTGATATGAAAATAGTTTGGTCGGAGGACCAGATATGACATTAGTTTTGCTCAACCGCCGTATTTGGCAAAAAAAAAAAAATACCACGGAAGCAGTGCTGTCGGGTGCCACGTTTGAATGTCTCGTGAGTCGTGGCGAGCTGAGCTCACTACCTCAACAGTGGAGTAGTGAGCAGAGCAGTTAGTTATGTATGGCCCCACATCTATTGACTTGTTACCAACCTTGGGCTGGGCTGCTCGGTCCGGTCACCCCCCATGGAAACTCCGCCCCACAACCCCATCTCGCCCCCCTCCCCGCCTCCGGCCGCCGATGCCTTCCCGGCGGCCGACGCCGGGGCGGACGGATACGAGGCGGACGGCGGATTCAGCGCGGGGCTGGAACCACTCTGGTCGCTCCTTTTCGGCACTCCGGAGGAGCTGGAGCCCATGTGGTCGCCGCCCAGGGGATTCGACGTCGGCGCCGACTTCGCCGCCGCTGTGGCGGACCCCGAGACCCTGGTGGACGACGGAGGAGGTCCCTGGGACGGAGCCGCGTGGAGGTCAACGGGACTCTTCGCCGGCGAGGGCTCGACCCGGCCGCCATCCCCACCCACCGCCGCGCCGGGCTTCGACCTCCCCGCCTCCGATTCTTCGCCAGAGGTGAGGCCGCTCGATGACTATCCACCTATGCCGGAATCTCCGTCTACTCCGGTCGCCGTAGACATGCGGGAGAAGCTCGTATTCATCTCGGACCCCGCGCCGGTGCTGGAGTCTGTACCATCACCACCGGCGGCTTGCTTGGAAGCTAATAATTTAGAGGGGAGTGCACCGGAGTGCACGCTGAACACCATGCCGTCGCCTCCTGTACCTTCCCCGGATTTGGTCCCTTTGGAAGCAGAGGATGCTCCCGAGTATTGCTCTCCTTCAGACAAAATTGCCTCAGCAAGCATGGCTGCTGTTGATTTGAACGCGGAGTATGACCCCGAGGCCAATGCCGATGGTACCTTAGGTGCCATCAGTACAGATGCCGCATCTGTTCGGGGATCACAAACGATTGCGACGACCACAGTGGCAGCAAATGCCGCACCTCCAGAGTCGAATCAATACTCATTTAGAGCTTCCAAGACCACAGTGGCAGCAAATGCCACACCTCCAGAATCGAACGAATACTCATTTAGAGCTTCCAAGCGGCGCTCTGTTGATTTAAGTCTGGGAAGAAGCACCGAAATGAACAATCTTGCTGTATCCATTTCTAAGCCGACCAAAGAGGCCACCACTACTGCATTAGACACAGTTGATAAGCCGATCAAAGAGACCACCACTACTGCACCAGGCACAGTTGGTAAGCCGATCAAAGAGACGACCACAACTGCACCAGGCACAGCTGATAAGCCGATTAAAGAGACCACCACCACTGCACCTGCAGGCACGATTGGTAAGCCGATCAAAGAGACCGCCACCACTGCACCAGACACAGTTGACTTGCCTAACAGGGTGCAGCAAGGATCACCAGAAATTGTTAAGATGCAAAGCACCTCCAGTGGCAATGAGAACAAAGGAGGTGGCCTCAGCAATCAGATTGTGGTGGCTTTACCAGCGGTCAATTATAGGTCCATAAAGCGGGGAGTATCTGCTCGTGCCCTAAAGAAAACTAGGACGGCTTCAAAGGCGTCATCAGTGGATTCAGGCAGGTTACCACCTATTCACCAGTGGTAAACAGTGAACATCTAATGCATAAAACAGAGTCTTATCCGCATGTACCACCTAGCACGTATGATCTTGACACTGAGAAGAAGTTGCCATCAGAAAGAGTGGATGATACTGGTGTTGTACTGTGCAATGCCAGGCTAGTGAGTGCAGAGTCGCAAATGGTCAGTGAGATTCTCAAAGACCCAGATGGAGAACTTCCTAGGCCTATAAGGGCAAAGAGATTGAGGGCTCAACAGGTAAATGCTTGCCCAATTTGAAGAGGAGAAAGAAAAATAGTGGCTCAATTTGCAAATCGCCAAGTGTCACAATGATGCCAGATCCGAGCAATAGTCCAGAAGTTATCTTGGATAAGAACTTGGTTGACTCAGAGATGGTGGACAGTAATGATGGATCCTGTTGTTTTGTGGGGGAGGCAGTGCCGGAGGAGGAGGCTAGGCAGAGGTGGCCTCACCGCTACGAGAAGAATCATCACTTTGTAGAGAAGGTAGGCATTTGGATCCACTGTCTGCGCTTTGCATGGCTGCATCATCATCATATAAATGACATAAGAATGACTGAACACCTTATATTGTTTTCAAGAAACATAAGAACGGGATATTTGTTGGTGTAGATTGATTGAGAACAAATAAATAGTTCTATTGGATTTTAGGACTATATTCATGTGCTCCTCCAGCAGTAAACAACCACACATATAACAGCACAGTGCGGATTAGTACACATGCAGTGCAATACCTTCCTAGCAAAAACATCCAAGCATGTAAGAAACATCAGAAGGCACGCATGTCGGATGTACATATGGGTAGTAGCAAGTGCCAACATGATGGTTAGTAGCAAGTGGCAGAGTATAGTGAAGATAGGCATTAATGCTAGAGATTTATATAGTTTCCGGGTTAGCTGTATAATATCCGTGTATATGAGGTTTTTTCCTGCATATTTATCACACTTGTACGTTTATATACACTGCCCTAGGGCCTCATGGGAGTACAAGTTGTGTTTCCCTAAGAGTTAACACCCCAAAAGTTTTGCTCCTTACATCAATATAATCATGTAGTTATCTATCGATGTCAATCATTCTGTGTGCTCCGGTGCACCTTACGATTATATTTGTAGATGATATTCCAGCTACTTAGTCCAATATGCACTATGGAAATTGGAAGCCATCACGCCTTTGAAATAGAAAGTAAATTTAACTTCAAAGTTCAAACCCAGAAAATGGACCCCTGGTCATTCTTTTTTGCAAGTCTTCATCTTTTGTGCAGCTAGGGACACATGACATCGCTTCTCTTGATATGATAAGAGAAGCGGACAAAGTTCTTAAACTGGATAGACATCACTAGTGAGGTTATTTAGATGAAGATTCAGTCCAATTTCTATCTAATCAATATAACGAGAAACAGCTTTGAGTTTTCTCAGGGAAAATGCCCGATGAATGATGGACTTGTGTTACAGGAAACACAGAATTACAGAAGAAATTGTATGAGAAAAACAGGAAGCAACTAACCATTTCTCTGCGAGCACAATAACACCATATTGTAGTAATGGTTACCCATAGACATGTTCGCTACACACTAGCTTCTCATATGAAATTTGTAGTTCTTGTATTCTTATATGAAATTGTTCTTCTTGTAATAGTACATACTACAAGTGTAGAATCTACCTTATGTTGGACTTGTAACAATTGAGTTTTATGCAAGTAACATTTTTTGCCTGTTGTTTCTCTGTTTGAAGGATAAGAGGAGCGATATCCAACCGTTTGCAAAGTGAGCAAAAAATTCATTGTCTTTTTGCTATATCAGTAATTGAGTTACTCCTGTTACTAGGCTAACAGCTAGACGTACCTTACATTACAGTGCTGGCAATGCTGTCTTGGAGGTTAAATGTCACTATTTGCAAGCGAGCATATCTGGATCTACTTTATGCATTGGAGATTGTGCATTTGTGAAAGTGAGTTCAGATTTCTATGTTAATCTTTCTTATATGTATGGGTTTTCTTCTCATGAATTGTTCAAAACAAGTTATTATGAAAAATTACGCATTGATCAATCTAATATATCCTTTTCCCATTTTAAGTCTTCTATCTCAGCGATCAAGTTCATGCATTTTTTTTTGCAGAATTCTTATATATGTTTATCTAGAACTGATGCTTGACTATGAAGTATTGTTAACATGAGTTCGCTGTTTAGTCTTATCAAACTAATATTTACAATGCTATCAAACACTTTCTTTTTGCACAACCTAACAGGGTTAATTTTGTGCAGGGTCCAGAAGGAAAACCAAATTACATAAGCAGGATACTAGAGTTCTTTGAAACAGTTGCCGGTGAACATTACTGCAGCGTGCAATGGTTTTTCAGAGCTGAAGACACGGTAAGTTATGTTGTCCTTTAACTGAGAACTACACACATGTCTTGAGAACCATTTTCATATGATAAATATGAAACCTTACAATAAAGTTTATTTAGGATCTCTAACCATGGTTTTGACTTCTTATTCGATCTCAGATCATGGAAGACCAAGCACAGTCTCATGACCCAAGGAGGCTCTTTTACTCAGATTTGAAGGACGATAATGCATTAGACTGTATTGTCTCCAAAATGTCAATTGTGCAAGTTTCTCCTTGTGTATGGCTTCATCTTGCTTCTATATATGTTTTTGTAATTACTGGTTTGCTGAAATTGTTCCAGTGAGAAGTCTGATTTTTAATTTATGTTACAGATTGATAAAGAGTCAAAGTCAATTCCTTCATCCCACTATTACTATGACATGAAGTACTCTCTGGACTACAGTACATTTTCTACCTTGGAAATGGGTCTGTGTTCCCAAACAACAGTGATACTTATGTGGCTATACTCTGAATGCAAGAGACAGGAAATGCTTTGTACTGCCAACCAATCATGACATAGATTTGAAAGCTTGCATTTTTTCCAAGTAGTTTTCAGATTGTTTTTTATTATTATCATGCTGGTCATAGTTTCTGAAATTTGAAAATGTATGGTTTTATAATTTTCATTTTGTGTAGTTTTTGTTGTATCGTCTGTTTTATTATTGTTATGAGCTTATCTCAGTATTCTGACTTTGTTTCACGAAATGCAGGAGATATGCATGCCAAATTGCAGTCAAGTCACGTAAGTAGTACCGATATGAAAAAGGTAGATTTCAGTAAGAAGGAAAAGTCTCCTGTACCGAATAAGAAGGATCCTCTTTGTTAGATCTCTACTGCGGTTGTGGTGGAATGTCAACTGGACTTTGTCTTGGGGCTCATGGTGGTGGTGTGAATCTTGTGACGGTACTTTTCTTACACAGACATATTATATGAGCTATATCTTAGTAACAACGCATGCCCTTTGAATTTTATGCTCATTGATTACAGAGATGGGCTGTTGATAATGATGAAGTTGCATGTGAAAGCTTCAGACTGAATCATCCAGAAACTCGGGTACTATGACTTTCATTAGTTCATGGCCCATGCTATATTTTCTTTCAAATGCTATTTCTTGCCCATAAACACTGACATGCTGCTAAATAGGTCCGGAACGAAACTACCGACGATTTCCTTGAATTGCTGAAAGAATGGCAAAAATTATGCAAGCAATATGTGGGGCAAAGTGAAGTAAAGGACCATGCTGACGCTTTAACAGAATCCAGTAATGGAATTCCAGATGATTCAGTCCCTCCCGAAGAGCTTGAAGTATGGAAGCTAGTTGATATTTGCTTTGGTGACCCCAATAATGTCAGAAAGCGGTGCTTATATTTTAAGGTTTGTAATGATTAGTTTCCTCCTGTTTTTAAATTGTAGTAGAAGCAACTTAATTATCTATCAGATTTACCAGTGCAAGAAGAAATTCCAAACTAATAAATTAGTTTCCTCCTGCACCATTTTATTGTGTTTTCAATGGAATAAACAGGCCTCATTAGCTTTAATCAAACATGGCTAGAAGATAACACTATAGGTCACTTTAAACTCCATAAATAACCCTCCACTATGGTTGTTAGCTATTAAGGACTAGTCCTTCTACTTCTCTAACGGCCCACCAAATATTTCCGTTAATTTTCTTACCCATGGCAGAACATATAAATGATTTCCTTGTGTGCATTCAGGTTATTGAATGAGTAAGTTCACTCTCTTGCCTTAACCCTGTAACAAGCTCTTCCATATGCCCGTAGATCACATACTTTTCTTCTTTTTGTTCATATATCGCTTTAATGCTGAACGGAATGTGTTATTTTATTACGCAATATGCATGCAGGTCCGTTGGAAGGGTTATGGCCCTAATGATGACACGTGGGAGCCAATTGAAGGATTAGGGTATGCAAAATTTGATCTTACCATGACTCGTTTCAAGTAATATGAACAGTTTCAACTTTTAAAATGCAGGAACTGTGATGAGGCAATTAGGGATTTCGTTATTGAGGGTCATAAGCAGAGGATACTGCCACTTCCTGTGAGTGCTATTCTTCAAAGTCATCTTTGGTGAATTGAGCATACTGAGTATATGATTGTCAACTACTAGATTAGATCCTCCCCCCCCCCCACAAAAGGGAACTGAATATAGATAAAACTTCAAGTCCAGTTCAATCTGTGACCTTCAGAATATAGATCTGAGGACACATAGCGAATACCTAAGCTATGTTAGTAGCATATAAGCGAGCAGATAAATAATTGGAGAAACCGAGAAATGATTATGAAATTTCAAAACTTCTAAAGAGTCACATCAATCTTTTAACATCTAGAGTAAATTCTGTAAAACAAGGAGATGAAAACTCAGAGGGTGAAGAACATGTTGCATCAATATCAGTAACAACCACTCTAAAACGAGTCGAGGGTGAAAAGTGAATGGATTTGATACTTCAAGGTTGCAATCTCAGACAGCTTTTGTCCTCCCCATTCAATCTAGACCATTTTTTAGTTGAAAAGCAGACTTGTACCATAATTCAGGGTTGTAAAGCAAATTAAGATAAAAATGATATCTACTCCCTTTCAACTGCACTTATATAATCGTTGAAATATATTGCCTGCCCTTCTCCATTAGTTCGAAATGTTAGGGGAACTGGCTAGTGCATGCAATTCAATATAGTTTCAGAACCAAGAGGTCTCAAGTTCAAGACTTGGCCAACGAAGTATTTAATTAAAATATTTGCGACCAGCGACCTACATCGATTTCACGTCTAGGGCCTGACGGAGCCTAGACGTAAGGATGAGTGTTGAAATATATTGCCCGCCCTTCTCCATCAGTTCAAACTCTTCGGTGAAATGGCTGGTGCATGCAATTCAGTATCACATTATAATATTATAATTCTTGTGGTACTCAGGAGTCAGGACCATGTAGGGAATCATTTCTATCTATGGAAAATTCTTTCTTTCATATCAAATACCGAGTAGTTAATACTACCCATGCCTGCTACGACCTCATGGTTAATATTTCTTTTCATAATATGTGTATTTTCAGGGTGATGTTGATGTCGTATGTGGGGGACCACCATGCCAAGGCATTAGTGGCTACAACCGCAATAGAGAATTCGATGAACCGTTTAAGTGTGAGAAAAACAAGCAGATTATTGTCTTTATGGATGTCATGCAATTTTTGAGGCCCAAATATGTCTACATGGAAAACGTCCTTGATATATTGAAGTTTGCTGACGCTACACTTGCAAGATATGCTGTAAGTCGCCTAATTGCTATGCATTACCAAGCCAAGCTAGGGATCATGGCTGCTGGTTGTTATGGCCTTCCACAATTTCGGATGCGTGTATTTTTATTGGGCTGTCATCCTGAAGAGGCAAGTATGATATTTTTTTTTCTTTTCTTAATTGAGACACTATGAGAGAGAGAGCCTCACTGGAAAAATCAACTTCTGATATTGGAAAATTACTTTGATGTTATCTTATTACCATTTTTACTTGTAGAAATTGCCCCCATTTCCTCTGCCTACACATGGCGCGATTGTGAAGAATGGTTGCCCGTTGGCTTTTGAGGTAAATGTTAACTGGCTGAATTTGTTTTGTGATAAAAAAAATACCGTGTTCCTACCTTAGACAACCTTTTATATGGAAGGGTGTCAGTTCATTATTGGTATCTCACATTATTATCCTCTCAAAATTCAGAACATGCTTTCTCTTGTGTTCTTGCTGCATTGTGTATGACACTCATTCTGTGGGTTGTAATCTGGCTGTTTTGCTTATCCATCATCTTGGAATTTCCACCTGTTGACGCAGAGTATTCTTTGACCTCCAGTGCAATCATGACAAGTCTTTCTTTTTATCTTGTAGCGTAATTTGGTTGGGTGGTCTGACAGCACGATAGTGGAACTAGCGAAGCCAATTGTCCTTGAAGACATTCTTTCAGATCTTCCAAAAGTAATTGACAACCTTAGAAAATCTGAAACCTCTATTTTAATAGCCTTTTGGCTCATAAACTGGTGCACACCTTTGTTAGGTGGGAAACGAGGAAGGTCGTGATGAAATGCCATATGTAAAGGGCCCTCAAACAGAATACCAAAGATACATTCGAACGTTTAATTCTGGTAGGTCCCTAAACTTTAATGTTCTTCTATTGCGTTGCAGTTTTGACATTCCCGATACATATGGGGCCAGCACTGTGTGCACGCAGTGTTAGGGCAGAAAATTGAGGGAAGGCAGCACCAGGCTTGGCCTCATGTTTTCCTTTCTTGAGTATCAAGTCGGTTATTTAGTTGCCTACGATGCGAGTTGTTAGGCAAGTCTGATGCGACTTGAGGGTCAAGTCGAGCTCGCACAGATAATCGACGTATCTACCATGCCACGGTACGCAGCCATCCCCGCACGACTACGCTCTCAGGAGCTTAGGTTGTGACCAGTTGGGGGAGGGTAGGGGCCAGGGGTGTACTGCATAAAACTGAATGTTCAGTACTAATGGTGGGGAAAACTCAAGGAAGATAAGTAATGTTCAGTTGGAAAAATATTGACAGAAGGTGGTAGTGCGAAGGGTATTGTTTTTGTTGTACCAGTAGACTAGTGTTTGGGTGTGTCCCTTGGAGTCCTTGTACAGTTGTAGTATATATTTGCCCTTTGGACTGTTGAGTCCAAACAATATCCATTTGTCTTTCTCCAATATTGACATGTGGGACGTAATAAGGCAATATTAGAAGGAATCAGATAATTTACTTTTTTTTGCTTCATCTTGTAATTTCTGTAATTTTTATTTGGTACCACATGTTTTGTTGACCAAGTGTGTTAATGGTGCTTCATCATAACTGTGCCTGAAACTCCCGCATAAATCTCTTCCGTGTGCAGAAGTGCAGGGTCCTAAATCTCACGCTGCAAAAGCTAAATCAAAAAAAGCTAAGCCAAAATTGTATGACCATCGGCCGTTGGCACTTGATAATGATAACTACTTAAGGGTGTTGCAAATTCCCAAGAAAAAGGTTTGCCGAGACACTCATGTTCAGATTTCATCTTGGATAAGACATTCCCTTCAATCTTACTAGTCCTATTCCAGGGAGCTAATTTTAGAGACCTTCCGGGAGTCGTAGTTGGTCCAGACAATGTAGCTAAATTAGATCCAACAAAGGAAAGAGTGCTTTTACCATCTGGTCGTCCGCTGGTAAGATGCTCAAGATGCACCATATTTCCCCATATGTGCAACGGAAAACAAAAACCACCATGCTGGGACTCTTATTTACATTTTTTCAGGTGCTTGATTGTATACTAAAATATGAAGATGGTAAATCGTTAAGGTTGGTTTCAATTGATTTTCAAAGTACACTGTAGTTTCATAGATATGGCTTCCTGTTTCTGACTTGCCGTTTCTTGCATGACGTGTTTTAGACCTTTCGGCCGATTATGGTGGGATGAGGTAGTTGGAACTGTGCTGACGTGTCCAAATGCTCGTATGCAGGTTATATATGATTCTACTCATTATCAATCGGCTCATGATTTTAAGATATCTCCTAAGAAACTAAGAGATTATGTTTCAGGCCTTGATACATCCTGCACAGAACAGACTGCTCACTATTCGTGAAAGTGCTCGATTGCAAGGTTTTCCTGATAGCTACAGATTTCGTGGAACAGTCAAAGACAGGTAATCATTCTCCTTTTTCGTGCAAGTTTTTTTCCGAGAACAACAGCAGAACTTCATGTAAATATATTAAGAGAAGAGTTCAAGAGGCCTTAGAAGGCAAACAAGAGCAGTACATCCGCAAGAAGCAAACAACCCCATAACAAAAAGAAAATACAACCACACCACGACCTAAACCTGACACTCTTAACAGTTGTTATCTCTTTAGTTTTTAGCACCTGCGACGCCCCAGGACCTGTACTCCTGCCTAAACTTTTGAGCTCTTTCAGTTTCTCAATTCTCATAAGTCATAATGTATAGAAATTCACATAATATTTCGGTACTTGCGGTTGTCCAACCTGTGGCATAATAAATGTTAACGTGTGACACACCTGGCTGCAGGTATCGCCAGATTGGAAATGCTGTGGCCGTACCCGTCGGCCGTGCACTTGGGTATTCATTGGCCATGGCCTGTCTGAACAAGACTGGCAATGAACCCCTCATGGTGCTACCATCCAACTTTGCATTCTCTCACAAGATAGAAGACGCTCCGTAGCCAGAATGGCAAAATTTAGCAGCTGGCTTGTTCGCCCGCATTGGTTCGATTAAAGTATGTCATCTCCGTTCACTCTCTGCTAGAAACGCTGGGTCGGCGCTGCGACTGATGGCCGTGAATATCGTTAGGGCTGTGAATATCACTTTCCGATAGGGCATGTCCATTTTGGGACAAAGATGATTCGTTTCATTGCCATGTTGTATCTTGTACATTTTGGCTAGTTAGAAGGCAGGTGCAATTGGGTCGGTAAGGTTAAGCTTGTGTTGTACTTTAGTAAAAGAGTTCATGTATTTCTTAGAAGCTCACATATTGAGGGAGGTGTAGGTGGCTCCAGTAGGGTTTCTCGCTGAGACTGGAGCCGAGACAGCCTCTGTTGTTGTACTATGAAAGAATGTATGTATAGACATGTAAAGTAGTCAGGGGAGTAAAATGTATGAACGTAGTACATCACCTGGTGTTTGTATTTATTAGCATTGAGTGGACACTAAAAAAAACTTATGTAAGAAGTTCAATAAATGTACTATGAGTTGTATTCTGAATACTATTAATAGCCTGGTTGAATCAATTAAGTGAGTAATTTTTCTAAGAATATGCACATTTCCCTGTACGCCTCTTTTTGGGGCAAGAAATGCTGTAACAAACTTCTCCTCTTTTCAATAAAATGAAACACCAAGTCTTTTTGCGTTTTCTCGAAGAAAAAAAAGAATATGCACATAAATGCATCACTTTGCATTAGAACAGTAGCAAAAAAGTTTGCTGAAACCAAGTGGAGGTGAAACGGGAGAATATTGGGGAAATTTGTTTTGGCTTGTAGGGGTATGTACACCCACTATTTAAAAGTCGTATTTTAAAACATCAAAAAAATTCAAACAAAAAATTCTGGTGTATATTATAACATTTTATGTTCGCACATAAATTTTGGCGCTTCAAAATGACTTTCACCCACGGAAAGCAAACACAAGTTATTCGGTAACCATCATCACAGCCTAAATAAGAAACGGACAGAAACACGTACTACGTGATCCTGAACTAAACAAATTCAAGTACGCCGAGAGGAGCCTAGTCAAGCAGGAAAACGAGCTAGAACGGGGCCGGGGACGCCGCGTAGGCCGTCTCTTTCCGTGACGCTCATCGCAACTCCATCTCCAGCCGTTTGGTCGGGTCAACTCGATCGCGCAAGCACTGCAGCTGGTGCTCGCCCATTTCCAGACTGCGATGCTTCCGTCCGCTCGGACGCGACCGTATCAACGAATCATGGCTTGCATTATCCTGCCGAGTAGAGTGGATGGATAACACTGTCTCCTACCTAAGCTATGTGCCTATGTGTATATTCATCTTCCTTGGAACACCCAAGCCGAAATGAGATTGAATCTACAAGTTGGTAACGCTCCGTTAGAGCATCTCTAGCAGATACCAGATACACTGAAATGGAACCCCCAAATGATTTTTAAGGTATCGTGAAGATCCGTGGCACGGATCCCGTAAAACCATACCGTAAAACGTGTTTTGCTTCTTTTCTTCACCTCCCAAAGGAGACTATCTTAAACCTACGAAATGAGCACCCCCGGACAAAGTGCTCCGGCTCCAATCGCCGTCCTCGTCTGGCTCGGGCCATCGCGCGCCTGACCCTCTTAGCGTTGGTCTCCCCTGTCTTGACCCGCCTCCTCCCGTGGAGGTACTTCCATGGGACTGCGTGCATGATTACCCCTCCTAGGCTCGGACTCTTGTTGGGCTCTCCTAGGGCTGGTCTCCCCCCCCCCCTCGACCTGCCTCCTCTCATGGAGGTGCTCCCATTGGGGAGCTTGGCCATGGAGGTGCTTCCATGGAGAGGTACTCGAACAAGCCACATTTTAGCAGGTTGTGTGGAATCGAACCTGCTCGCCGGGAATCGAAGATTGACACCCGGATCGAGTGTCCTCGTCGTGGAATCGAGCTCAAGAGTCGCCGGTGCCGACGGGAGCTTTGACTCGTTCTCGCTCACCGAAAAAATGACTCCAAAACTGGTAGCATGGAGTATGTAGGTGACACTATTCGGGGATTTGGAAAATATCTTCCGGTTTATCCTGTTTTAGAGGATCTATTCAGTGCATCCTTTGGACCAAAACTGCAAATATATGGGTTTTATCACTTTTTGCGTAGCTGCTAGAGACGCTCTTAACCCCATCGTAGTAGTAGTGGCAAATTATTTTATAGGCCGTCTACTTCGTGTGCATCCAACAACAATTGAAATTCGTTTCGCCAAGTGTCAGCCTTAAGAGAGGGTCCAGCTGTTAGGGAATAAATTTATTGTGACAAAATATGCGGATTGATAAAGCATATATAATCTCGCCTTGTCTTACAATGCAAGAGTTGATAACAAATCCTCGTAATCACATGTAAATTGTTGGCTCGGCTCTATGGTGTGACAATATGGGTGCTACTTATTTTTCCGCTAATCCCATTTTTCAGTATCGTACCAAACATACGGAATTGACTTCCATTTTTTCATATAACGAGTTGCACAAAATATGCTGGATATAAAGTTCATATCCACCCCGATGAGGTTGTTGATGGATTTACGAAGGCACTACCATTAAGAGGGCTGGAGAAGTTCAAGCATAATCTAAACATGTCCAAGTTTTGATTAAGAGAGCTGTTAGGAAATAGATTTATTGTAACAAGATATGTTGATTTATAAAGCATACCTGGCCAAGTCTGGCGAAACAAGAGTTGGTAACAAAATCCATTTAATCATGTGTAATCGGTTGGCCATCGGCCCTATATCAAGCCTATATCAACACACAGGCATACCAACATTGGCAAATGACAAAAAACATTTGAGGTAGGGTGAACTGAAAATATGATTCAAATAATGAAATTGTGCCGAGACGTTAACAATACATATGATTCACAATCATTGATTACATTGAATATATAAACACATTGGAATATAAGTAAAAGCTATAAACATACCAATGCCAAATCACAACTTTTCTTTTGAAAATATTTCATAATTTTGTCGATAAAGACTCTTGAATATCACTCGCTCAATTTAACACATCGTCAATTCAAAAATCTTTCATAAACATTATTCACATTAAATCTAAAAGGTAAGTCTCTGAGTAAGGACAAGAGAATTCCAAGCAACTCTCAAATAGCCCATTTAAGTAATGGTCAAAATGAGTGATAGTAGAGGCTATAAGTGGCATGGCGTGTTTTTTATTTCCAGTATTTGTTACCATTTCATCCATACTTAGGAATGGTGATGTCATTTTATGCACAAATTGACACCTTTTAAGAGGGGGGCTATGAACTATCGTTTATCTAATTAAGCAGCCACGTCCTAGCATCCTAAAAAAATGACTGAGATAATACAATCAAAAAGTTTAGCCAATTAAATATAGGCAAAATAGAACTATAAAAAATGATTTATTGCATATCTAGAGTTGGTTCTGCCACTGACCCGAGAAGCTGCTCAAAATATATCCATGCCCTCCTTACATATCATACCTAAAACATATTTAGAGTCTGAGTTTTATTGGATTCATAGTTAGTCATTGCAAAGAAAAATAGTTGATTTTTTACTAGACTAGATCAAGTTCTTGTTTTCACTTCGGAACCGATTTTGCAAGGTACTTACTAACACACACACAACTTTCTCTTACCGTGTTTTTTTTTTACATATGAGAACTTAATTTATCTAGAAAAACACATACATAATTTCCCCTGCCAAAAATCAATATAGGGCGGCCACCCTACTTTGCCTTGCCCTAAGAGCATCTCCAACTGGCCACCCCAAATTCGGCCCCCAAAGTGTCCGCGGACACTGACCGGGCAACCCTAAAAACAGGCTACTAGAATCGTAATCCTCATATCAGCCACCTGAAATGCATATTGACATGCACGTAGATCATATGGATAAATAGTTCAAAGATAGTTCAACGTAAGTCAGATCACCATAGTTCGACCGTTCATCAAGCACGGGGCATAGTTCAACACAGACAACAATTGGACATAGTTCACACAAAACAGATACAAATTCATAGGACACACAAATCGGCCAGACCGGAGCTTGTGATCATGGCAGGGGAATCGGGACGTTCTCCGCATTCGCCGATGCATCGCGTTCCCTTTGGCGAGCGCGTTGTGCCTGCCGCTCCTGGCTCTGCCTCGCCCTTGCCTCCTTCGCCATTGCTTCGTGGACCATTTGCCGAGAGCGTCGTTCCGTCTGAGCCTGGGTCTCCGCTTGGCGTACCCTATCCCTCTTCTCCGAGTCCAGCGTATAGTCCACGAACGAACTGTCCTTGAGTCTGTCCCAACAATGGCCGAGCTGCCATTCCGTCGTGGTCAGCTTCCCCGAAATTGCACTGAACATTGGGATGGCATCCTTCATCTACGAAGTAGAATAGCTAGTCAACACATTGAAGATAATGGAGTTGAGAAACATAATGAAGCACAATAAACTCACAGAGCCCACTTCGCCAAAACATCCGGTGAACTTATTATTGTCGGCTTGGATGCATGACTATCTATGACGGAGAGATTGCTCGGTACGTCTCCTCTCCCAAAAGGAATCATTGAACACAGGATGGATCCGGCCCCAGAATGAAGCATGGCCGGAATGGCTACCGTCCTGACCATCAAGGCACGCCAACCACATCTTACACATCAGCTCATCCTCTCCAACCGGGTACCGAATTGTTCTTCGTCCGGTCTACAAATTTTCTAAATTACGCATCTGTTTTACAAATTTCTACATTCTACAATCTAGAACGGTCAAGGCGAACGGGGAACATACCTGTGGAGGAGCAGCAACCAATGGAACGTCTCCGGCGGCGCGTGTTTCTTCTCCTCCGAAGCATCGCTCCATACCTCGTCCTTCTCTTCTGCAAAGGCATCCCAGTACATCTCACTCCCGGAGCACGCAGATCCACTGTCGGAGCCGGCCATGGTCCAAGCGGCGAGAGTGGAGACGACGGGGAGTAGAGTGGACTGGAAAAGGGGATCTGAGGAGAGTGAGATAGGATTTGATCTGGGGTGGGTATGGAGTGGATATATGTGAGGTTGGAGTGGGCCGAATCTGACGTGGCAGGATGTCCGGACGTGTCCGGACCGCCCTAAACCGTCCCCACATATGGGTTGGATTTGGGATTTGCCAGACAGCCCGGACTGTGGGGCTGACTTTGAAAAGACCGGTTGGGTACTTGGGTGCATGTTTTTTTGCCCGGGTTGTCCGCCCGAACGTTTGGATGAGTTTTGAGGGAGCCGGTTGGAGATGCTGCTTCGCCCCCTGCATACCGAGACAAAGATATGGCTTCCTTTTCCTGCCGTCTTCGCCTTTTCCTTTGAGAGTCGTCTTCGCCTTTTCCTCCGCCTCGCCGGCTCGCTCCTTGCTCTGCTCCGACGGCGTTGCCGCTCGGCGTGGACATGGATGCGTAGCTTGGCTTGTATATAGTAGCTCTAGCTTTAGTTTTAGCTTCTATGCTAGGTTTGCCTCTATGGCGTCTGAGAGTAGGTCGTTGGATCTTGGCGGCCAGATCCGATGTGCCGGTGCCTTCCTCTTCCTAGCTGCAGTTCGTCGGTGGCAGGCGGAGCTGCATGTGAGGCTGTTGGAGGCTCGCATCTCTCCCAATAAGGTACGCACAGGAAGCTTTGAGCTGGGGCCTTCCGGCCAGCCCTGGTTTTTGGCTGTTCTTCGTCTTCTTGCTGCTGCGCTCCAGAGGTTGGAGACCAGGAGGAGGAGAAGATCTGGTGGCTTTCATAAGGCCGAACCCCTAGATCCCTGCTGTTTTTATTTCGATCTGCCTCCTCTGCTCAATGGCAAAGATGCAGAGTTCGATGGCGGATCAGTGCGTTTTGCTTGGCAGCGGGAAGCTAGGTTTGGTGGAGCTTCTGGATTTGGTGTATCCTCTCTTCTATGCCGCAAAGGTAGCGGGAAGGAGGGTGGATGGATTCGATCTGCTGCTCCACGGGGAGATCTTCAGGCTGCTAATCGCGGAGTTCCTCAACGGCGGCGATCTTGCGCCGCTGTTACTTCTGGCCAAAGTGGCTACTCCGTGCCGTGGTGCTTCTGGCTCCATGGTGTCAACAACCTCCAGGCCGGCGTGCCGCTAAGGAGGCCCTCCATCAGCTCTGCGGCGGCGCTCAACGTCGCACTGTCTCCAAGTGGTGCCGTCCCCGGCGATGGTGCAGACGGCCGCTGTGTCGAGCTGCTCTTCTTCCTCGGTGGAGAAGGACCCAATTGCGTTTTCAAAATTTTAGTTGAGGTCCTTTTTGTAAAGTCCAAGGACTTGGTTGTAATTTTCTTTTACTTTGAGGTCCTTGATGTAATTTGTAATCCCACCGACTAAATGCAGTCTGGGCCCTTCGGGGTCCTTCCCCTTGTTCAGAAAAAAAAAAAAAATCTCGATACATGGTCGTAGTATAAGAGTTTTGTCCGTAGTAGTGCCATACAAGTCTAGACGCGTACACCGGCCCGTTGATGGAAATCAATACTACGATCTGCGCCAGGTCGTGGTGGCGTGGCGAGCACGACGGTGGTACGAAAACGACGGCTGCTCCGAGGTGGTTGAAGACTTCTTCGACCCTTCCCACGCACACACATCAAAGCGAGGGCACTAAGCTCGAACGACCTTCACTTTTTTCTCTAAACGAAAATGCGCAGCATCGTTTCCTTAATGTATGTGTCACAGTCGGATTTGACATTTCACGTGAACATTACGACAGAAAGGATTTGACTCTGTTCACCAGACTTGCAAGACTGCACCTTGCCTGAGATTTTTCTCGTTTTATTTCTCAAGTAATAGTAGTATTTGCCAGTATTTGACCGAATCAAACGGCTATGATATGAAAGACAACCTGTAAACCACCAGGAAAATGACCCCATTGAAAAGCTCCTGATATAACAATAAAAATTCCATGGCTATCTCTCTACCTGAGATCCCCAGAAAATGACACCAGAGTTCGCAGTGCCTCCCAGCTAATCAAAGTATCCAAGCCATTTCATCGCTCCAATATTACATCGATGGGGCTAATCAAATCAACCATTCGGCAGCACTGATTCGCTTTCCTGTAGGCGGCTATAGTAGCAGCCGCTGACTCGCTGTGCTTCTCGCCTTCTCCGCCAGCTCCTAGTTTCTGAATCATCATCAAGCTGCAAGTATCAGCTTCTCTCGCCGGCTCCTAGTTCCTGAACAGCCCTCTACCAATCAATTCAATTGTCAACTCCGGCAAGGCCATGATGCCCTCCAACTAGGCTTGCCATCTCGGCCCACCAAGCCGTTCCTGCCCTCCTTCTAGAGCCGCCGATGCTTTTGACGGACTTGTGTCACCATGCCGCCAGTTCTTGACATGCTCGTGCGGCTCCTCCTCGCATCCGTGCTATTCGGCGCGGCCAGTAGCGTATTCGGCGCGACCAGTAGCGCGTTCGTCCCGGCCGACAACTACCTCATCCTCTGCGGCACGTCGGCGAGTGCGACCGTCCCTGGCCGGACGTTCGTCGGGGACGGCCAACTAGGCGCCAAGTCGCTGGCCGCGCCGCAGAGCATCGAGGCCAACACGTCGCTGACCACGGTCGTCGGGTCCGATGAGCCGGTGCTGTATCAGTCCGCGCGCATATTCACGGCGCCGGCATCCTACACCTTCGCCGTCAAGCACCCCGGCCGGCACTTCGTGCGCCTCCACTTCTTCCCCTTCAGATACCAGTCCTACGACATGGCCGTGGACGCCGCGTTCAGGGTGACCGTGCAGGGCGCGGTCTTCGTTGACGGGTACACGCCCGAGAACGGCACGGCCATGTTCAGGGAGTTCTCGGTGAACGTCACGGGGGGCACCATGGTGATCGCGTTCACGCCGACGGGCAAGCTCGCGTTCGTCAACGCCATCGAGGTCGTGTCGCTCCCCGACGAGCTCATCGCCGACACGGCGAACATGGTGGGCAGGGCTATCCAGTACGCCGGGCTGTCGACGCAGGCGCTGGAGACGGTCCACAGGATCAACATGGGCGTTCCCAAGATCACGCCAGGCAACGACACCCTCTCGAGGACGTGGCTGCCGGACCAGAGTTTCCAGCTCGACAGCACCTTAACCGAGCATATAGATGCGGCGCCCTCGACGGTCCAGTACAAGACGGGATTCGCCACCGTGTTCACAGCACCGCCGGAGGTCTACGCCACGGCGACGGAGCTGAGCACGTCGGGGGAAAGAAGCACCACCAACGCGCAGTTCAACATGACTTGGAGGTTCGACGCCCCGCCGGGGTCGGACTACCTGCTCCGGCTCCACTTCTGCAACATCGTCAGCAAAGCAGTCCTCGGGGTGACCTTCAACGTCTACGTCGGGGCGTCGCTGGTGCTGCCTAACTACGAGATTTCGCAGGAGACGTTCAGCGCGCTGGCCGTGCCGGTGTACAAGGACTTCGTCCTGGGTGCCAAGGACACGACGGGCTCGATCACCATCAGCATCGGGTCGTCCGCTGCTGGCAACGCGCTACCTGACGGCTTCCTCAACGGCCTCGAGATTATGAGAATGCTCGGGAGCGCCGGCGCCGGCGCTGCTGCCGGGTCAACGCGCGGCTCAAAGGTGAAAATTGGGATCATAGCCGCTTCGGCCGGCGTCGGGGTCACGCTGGCAATGGCATTCGGGTTCATCGCCTTCAGGATTCTGCGTAGGAGGAAGCAAGAGAAGAAGCCGTCAGACACCAGCTGGTCGCCGTTCTCGGCGAGCGCGCTGGGCTCCCACTCGCGCTCTCGCAGCTTTTCCTCCAAGAGCAACGGCGGCAACACCGCCATTCTCCGGCAGAGCAGCACCGCGTACAGGATCCCCTTGGCGGTGCTCCAGGAGGCGACCGGCGGGTTCGACGAGGGGATGGTCATCGGCGAGGGCGGCTTCGGGAAAGTGTACAAGGGCACGATGCGGGACGAGACGATGGTGGCCGTCAAGCGGGGCAACCGGCGGACGCAGCAGGGGATACACGAGTTCCACACGGAGATCGAGATGCTGTCCCGGCTGCGCCACCGGCACCTCGTCTCGCTCATCGGCTACTGCGACGACCGCGGCGAGATGATCCTCGTGTACGAGTACATGGCCCTGGGCACGCTCCGGAGCCACCTCTACGGAGCCGAGGAACTCCCTCCCCTGTCTTGGAAACAGAGGCTAGAGGCCTGCATCGGCGCCGCCCGGGGGCTGCACTACCTCCACACCGGCTCGGCCATGGCGATCATTCACCGGGACGTCAAGTCCGCCAACATCCTCCTGGACGAAACTTTCATGGCCAAGGTCGCCGACTTCGGGCTGTCCAAGAACGGGCCGGAGCTGGACAAGACGCACGTCAGCACAAAGGTGAAGGGCAGCTTCGGGTACCTCGACCCGGAGTATTTCCGGCGGCAGATGCTGACGGAGAAGTCAGACGTGTATTCATTCGGCGTGGTTCTGCTCGAGGTGCTCTGCGCCCGCCCGGTCATCGACCCGACGCTGCCGCGGGACATGGTGTGCCTAGCGGAGTGGGCGATGAAGCAGCTCAAGAAGGGCAAGCTCGACCAAATCGTCGACCAGAGGATCGCCGGGGAGATACGGCCGGAGTCGCTCAAGAAATTTGCGGACACGGCGGAGAAGTGCCTGTCGGAGTACGGCGTAGAGCGGCCCACCATGGGGGACGTGCTCTGGTGCCTCGAGTTCGCGCTGCAGCTGCAGGTCGGGTCATCGGACGGATCAGATAACGAGACGACGGTGTTGCCGCCCGTGCCGCCGGGGACAACGCCACAGGTTCAGCGTAGCCAATCAACCGCTAGCATCGAGACTGAGAATGGCATGGCCACCGACCTGGGTGATCTCGAAGAGATGTCCTTGAGTGGAGTATTCTCCAAGATGATCAAGAGCGACGAGGTTAGGTGAAGCCAGATATGTCTTCTGTTCCCTTGCGGACATGTATATGAATCTTGATTCTGCGGTATGTACATGATAATAAACCATGTAAATTCTTTAGCGTAGAGGTAAAGTTACTATACCAAAGATCAGAAATTCAGGTGAATAAGACAGCGACCCAAAATTTCTAAATTACTGCAGGTATCCAGTACCACTGAAGCACAAAACATCATACTCCAACTGCCAAACTTCATACCTTCATCTCTGAACATTCATGCGACAAGTTCAGACGACATAGCTACATCATAACTCTTTTGACAACTAGAGGATACTAATAAGAACATTAAAAACACTTCACGGGTCCAAAGTGCATAACCCACCACTACAAATTCAGAGACTAAGTGCATCCCAAAATGAGACCCATACTTGGAACCATCACTTCAAAGGCATCAAGAGCAAAAGCAAACTTCAATAATCTTAGTCCAGAGTCTTCCAGAGCAACTTCGTGATCAGCCTCTCTTGGTTTCTTCATCTACCAATAGACAGGAGTAGATGTATAAGCTCCATGCAATAAAAAAAAAAGCTTTTTCCAGAGACAAATGATGATTTGTTTAATCAAGGAGGATATGGATGACTAAGCACTGAATATGGTTGGAACTAAGTACATGAGCTAGCATTCAGCCATAAAGGGCACAAAGTACCGACGCTAACAGATGCATCTCGTACTGCATTTCATGGTTGGAGCTAGCAGATAAAGTAACTTCAGTTTCAGATTACAGGTTACGGATATAACAATTTACAGGGCCATAGATAACTGACTAAAATGTACAAGTACCTTCTTGTAGATCATCACGTAAATCATAAAAACAGAACTCAAGAGTCATATTTAACTGGGACAAAACGTCCATGCCTTTTCAAAATTACTCCTCACTAATTAGTTGATACACGTGCTCTCATCTAAGCTTCTCAATTTTCACACATTTTCTTTTATAAGATAATGCAAATAACTATAGGTAATATTTCAAAAATGAAACTAAATCTATTAAACTTTATAATTAAGCTGAGATGAATTTTGCAAATTAAATCAACCTAAAATTGCCACCTTAAGAGAAGTTCCATGCTTGCTTATACTATGAACAGTGGCATGCTTGCTAGTTCAGATGTTTCAAATCAATCAACATGGATGCTGCAAATTAAATCAACATGGATGCTGCAAATTAAATCAACTGGAAACATAGATGAAAATCATCAGGAAACAAATATGGCAAATCATCTAACGAAAGCTAGATATCGCAGCAAACTCCAGTTACCATGGAATCAATTTGGCATGTGACCATAGAATCTAAGCAATACCAGGTTATTCACTACTGAATATGGAAGGTGAACACAAATGATATATTTTTTTAATATAAGGATCGACTCTTTTAGTTGCAACATCTGGAGATGGTAATTATAACATAAACCACTGATTAAGAGTCGCTCGACTAGTCTAAGTTATTCATCGATTATTCTAGGCCAGTCTAGGATTTTTAGTTGAACGACTCATGATAAGGTCAAGTTGTCAGGTTTGCCTTGGAGCATAAGGATCTGCCCATGTATGCCCTGCAGACCTGGCTCTTCGCACGACAGGCTCCACAACGAGCCGCGTCTAACAGGCTACCGCCCCACTCCTGGCAATGTTGCTGCTCTACTCCACTCCCATGCCCTATTGTAGTATACTAGCATTACTAGCTGAGTACTATGGTATTTTGTAGTAGCTACTGCTCGATTACAAGTCGTCAAGCACCAGTAGCAACAAGTCTATGAATCGGTACCGTGGGTACTCACCTCTACTGGTTGACTTGTATTCCTTGACATAACCCAACAGCATAAACTGAAATCTCATCAATAGCTGATATACCATAGTATAACAGGAGCACAAATTGCATCAACCTAACTAATTCAATCTGCAGTATTCCTAGTGAACACTTAAACTTACTACAGACGAATAATCTACTGAAAATGATAAGGGTGTACTTAAATAAGGTCAAACCATATCTCAATAGGACCACAAGTCATGAAATGCTTCATCCATCTCATGCCATTTTCCCTTGTTTCAGTTTGCTACAAATTCACTGCCCTGACTACCTGCACAAAAGTACACTGGGTATGTGTTAAACCAAACTTCTACATCATCTGCATCTACCTAATCTGTCTCTTCTTCTCTAAGTTGGGTGAAATTTTGATTGGGGACATATAGAGCTAGACTTACTTGCAGTACACTGCACAGAAGTAGGATAGTTTGATTGCTTCAAATTTCTAAAGTGATATTCAGATTTGTAAAACACATTAACTTGGTTCAGGTCATCTTGCATATATCATCACGAGAAAACATAATAACACAAGTGTAAGAAGATATACCACATAAATGGGTTGACAACGCCAAATGGTTTAGTCCAGCAATCCTATGAATAAGTTGGTCACCTCCTTCTTAGTGCCAGGTCGGCAAATGTCCATCTTCATCTCAGCTACTCTTTGCTTCTTGATCTTGGCTTCCAAAGCACAAGCCTTCTCATCAGCAATGATCTCAAATGCTCTTTTCAGTGTCTCCCCAGCTCTCCATGTGGGGAGACACTGAAAGAGCATTTGGGTACAAATTCTGTAATTCATCGAACCCTTTGCTCATGTTTTCCACATTAGGATCTGCGTCCATTTCCTCTTCATGAGTCTCCCCATTTTTAAACAGAGTATCATCGTTTTGAGTGACTGCCGTGCCCTCCTTTGGTCTGAGGCTCTCAGCATCTCTATTTTTTTCTCTTTGTCAGGATTTCCACTCTTGCTCCTAACCGAAGCGCCACCGCATCGTCTACTAATTCCTCCTTCTGATTTTCCCCGTTTCTTACTCTTAGCAGGAGTATCAGTAGTGGCAGCCTCCTTTGCTTTCTCTTTGTTAATCTGCCCCTTCTTGCTCCTTGAGGAAGCACCATCATTTTGAGATATGGTGACTGCAGCAACCTCCTTTGCACTTTCTCCCCAGACTGCCTCCGAGAGATTGAACTTCCGGAGGTCATCCTCATTACCTGGCAGGGCACCTGCATTCGCTGCTTTCTCATGTCGCTGCTTAAGACCCCGAACCTGCTCATACATTTCCGTCTTACTACAGTTGTTCCTTTCAAGACTGTCACCAACAGCAGCAATAAGTTCAGCAGCACTAGGCTGCGTGCCAGTGCCATTAGCCTTGACGTGGCTGACAAGAGCCTCCAGGACCTTGATCTCGTCCTCAATTGTCCAGCGTCTTCCTGCGGGCTTGGACGGCGAGCGATCTGCCGGCACAGCCATTTCCCTTTGCTTCTTGCCCTTGCTGGGGGCATTGAGCTCAGAAGGCGCCGCCTTCTCCACACCGGCCTTGGCTTTCTTGGCCTTACCACCAGGCGGAGTAGACTCAGCGGCCTGCCTCTTCTTCCCGGCCTCGGCCTTGGATTTTCTTGCCGCCTTCTTCTGGATCGTCTCTGGGCTCTCCGACGAGCTGCCGTCCTCGTCGGCGGCGTCGGATTCCGACGGCTTGACGGAGGAGGCGACCTCACGCAGCTGGAAGGCATTGGCGTCAGTTTGCGAGTCGGAGGACTCCTCCTCGCCTCCATCCGATGAATCGGTGTCGGCCGCGTCGGTGGAAGGAGGTTTAGGGTCTTGTGGGGCCTTTTGGGTTGCGGGGGTGGCTTCCGCCTCCTCCTCCTCCTCCTCCTCCTCGTCGGAGTTGGAGTTGGAGTTGGAGTCCTCCCGCGGAGTCGTCGGCCGTGGCGGCGACGGCGACGGCCAAGCGATGCAAGAGCCCGTATGTTCCGCGGCCGCGCGCTTAAAATGTCGTCCCGTGAGTTTCTTTTAAATAATACAGTATTTTTAATACAAATTTCACAACTAATATGCGAAATCATTTAATTTCAGATCTAGAGCACCGTTGGATTTTTTTTGTTTTGCGTGGGGCTCTTCTCTGGCCGATAAGTATGTATTGGACTTAAATGATTTCGCAAATTACTTGTAAAATCAGTATTAAATTTTTTTTTTATTTAAAGTTGGTGAACTTAACGGCACCCCCTATTTCAAATTAAAAAACATTTGGAGTCACAAATTTAATTCCAATAAACATTAAACATAGTTCAACGAAAATATAAAACATTAAAACCAACATAAAACATAAACTAAACCCTATCTAGAGGGCTTCTTCGCTGGTGGCCTAGTTTTCGTTCTTGATCTTGAATTCTTGATTACGATGGGTGGCCACGCAGAGGGCAGTCCTCACGCCTGCGCCGCATCAGGTCGCTCCACGGCGACCACGTCGCCTAGGGAGCGGCCGGTGGAGTGGCATAGGCGGTATTGGTCGCCAGGGATGAGCACCCGGGCCTGATCGGGCCACATCGCGAGCCTCGTGAGATCGGATTCGTCGATGGCGGCCTGAAGATCAGCGTCCATCTCCTCCTCGAACACGGGCACAAGCGCCACCTTGCCCCGGTACCTGACCAATCGAGCAGCTCCTCGTCTGACTCTGCCTTGACTAAGGTAAAAGAGGACCCATCATAAAATGGATAGCTAAAACCAAGTCATGATCTTCTGTAGGATTATGCATAACGGCGGAAGTTTATGGATTACCGATAGTGGAGCATCCAATCATATGAGCGGAAGCAACGAAGTGGTGAATGATTTATTGCGTGAATTATCAAAGTTCACCTACGTTACTATTGGGGATAATTTGAAGCTCAATGTATTGGGTACGACAAGGTTGTATTCTCTCAACTGACCACTATTGAGCAGGTCATGCTTGTTGAATCCCTTTCATACAGTTTAATTTCCACTAGGCATCTTACTCTTTGCGGTTATTGAGTTTACTTTGATGTGGATCATGTGACCGTAACATGCATGAAAACTCTTAAAGTAGACTTTGTTGGACATGTCGATAACGGTTTGTATGTGGTCGACTTTTCAAAAGATACCGCTATAGCCACGACATGCCTAATGGATAAAGCTGTTGTGGAATGTCTTTGGCATCGTAGTTTAGTCCACACCAATATGAGATCTTTTGAAAGTCTTATTAACGGGGAGCATATCCTTGGACTAAACGATGTAAAATTGTCCAAAAACCGTGTTCCAGTTCTTGCATCCTACGGAATCAACATGAGGAGAATCATCCCACAAGACAAACTATTACCTCCTCGGGGATCTTGGAGCTCCTTCATTTGGACTTCTTTGCACCTCCATTTTTATGATAGTCTTGTTGGGAAGAAGTATTGCTTGGTGATTGTCGATGACTACTCAAGATATACATGGATTTATTTCTTCAAGAGGAAGAGTGAGCATCAACAAAGAGTGATCGACTTCGTCAACGAAGTTCAACGCCAACACAATGTCAATATCTTGGCTATAAGAAGTAGCAACGGCTCTGAGTTCAAGAACTACACCTTGGATGAGTTTTTTAGTGATGAGGCGATCAATATCCCTCTTCTTATACCCCTCAACAAAATGGTGTAGCGAAGCTAAAGAACCGAACACTTATAAATGTGACAAGGACTATGATGGCGGAATTAAATTATCCATATGATTTTTGGGCACACGCCATTAACACCGCATGTTATTTTACCAACTGGCTCTACCTCTGCAAGCTATTGAACAAAACTTCATATGAGATAATCACCATCAAGAAGCCAACCTCTCGTACTTTTGGATGTTCGGTTGTAAGTGTTTCATACTCAAGAAAGTTTCCCATTTGTCTGAATCCGAGTCTAAATCCTTAGAAGGTATATTTGTTGGATATGTTTCAAAGTCTGATGCTTGTAGAGTGTACAACAAGTCCACCTCATAAGTTGAAATACTTTTTACATGAAGTTTTATGAGGATAATGGCTTCCTGATACGTCTCAAACGTATCTATAATTTTTGATGTTCCATGCTTGTTTTATACCTGATGCTACATGTTTTATTTACACTTTACATCATTTTTATGCATTTTCTGAGACTAACCTATTAACAAGATGCCACAGTGCCAATTCATGTTTTCTGCTATCTTTTTGTTCCAGAAAAGCTAGTCGGGAAATATTCTTGGAATTGGACAATAATTTACGGGAATTATTTTTACAATGGAACCAAGACACCGCCCGAAGGAGAGGTCGAGGGGACCCACCAGGGGAGCAGGCGGGCCCTAGGGATGGCCTGCGCCCCAAGGCCGTGTGGGCCACCTGGTGAAAGGACAAGGATGTCGCCTAGAGGGGGTGAATAGGCGATTAAAACTTTTCCGGTTTAGGCTTGATAAATGCGGAATAAAATTAGGTGTTTTAATTTAACAAGCATACAACCTAAATATACTAGGTTCACCTATGTGCACCAACAACTTATGCTAAGCAAGACAAGCAACAAGGTGATAGCAAGATAAAGGATTTCAAGCACGAAGGCTATCACAATGTAAAGTGCATAAGTAAAGAGCTCGGGTATAGAAATAACCGAGGCACGCGGAGACGATGATGTATTCCCGAGTTCCTCCTTTTTAGGGGAGTACGTCTCGTTGGAGGGGTGTGAGTTTCAAACTCAAACGCCACAAATGGGCTCACCCTATTCTCCGATGAACCTTGCCCAAAAGCTCGGTTCACCTTCCACTATCGGAATCCTTCAAGGCGGAATCCGGAGCCTTTACAACAATCTTGAGGCACAACCCACAAAAGGATTGGGAGCTCTCAAGTCACCAACAACCATCTAGGGTCCAATGACCCAAGAGTAACAAGCTCACAATTTTTACTTCCACGAATCCTCGTGGAGAGAGCAAACCGATGCACAAAAGCAAAGGCAAGAACATAAGAAGTGCTCAAGTCCTTCACTACCAAATCCCACCAAAAGCAACTAATGCTTGTGGGGGGAGAAGAGAGGAAGAACAAAGAAGAACTCAACAAATGGAACTCCAAGGTCTAGATCCAAAGGGTTCCCCTCACTAGAGGAGAGATGGATTGGTGGAAATGTGGATCTAGATCTCCTCTCTCTCTTTTCCCTCAAAGATATGCAAGCTTTTCAAGGTCAACAATGGCAAAAGAGAGAGGGGAAAAACGAGCCCAGCAACCAGCAGTTCATTTGGGGAAGAAGGGGGCCTTTTATAGAACCCCACGAAAAATAGCCGTTGCAGAAAAAGTCACACCGGAGACTCCGGTCAGAGTGACCGGAGACTCCGGCCTATGATACGTCCAAAACGTATCTACTTTCCCGAACACTTTTGCTATTGTTTTACCTCTAATTTGTGTGATTTGAATAGAACTAATACGGACTAACGCTATTTTCAGCAGAATTGCATTGTTGTCTTGTTTTTGTGCAGAAACTCAAAGTTTCGGGAAAATTCCCGAAAAATTCCATAAATCCTATTTTGACGAAAGACTCAAGGAGCCAGAAGACGAAGCGGAGACGGGACTCACGGGCCCCACACACCAACAAGGCGCGCTAGGGGTGGGGCCGTGCCCAGGTGGTGTGTGGCTACCTCGTGCGGCCCTCGCGATGCCCTCTTGACTACATATTGCCTTCGACCTAAAACGCACGGCCCCCAGACGTTTTTCCCAGAAACACTCCCGAGCTCCGCCGCCACCGAAAACCCTAATACGGGGACCAGAAGTTCCGTTCTGGCACCCTGCCGGGACGGGGATTTGGAGGAGATCGTTAATGACGTGGATCGCACGTTCGTTGGAAGACCCCAAGAGGAAGGTATGATGCAGTGTAGCAGCAGTTTCCCTCAGTATGAAACCAAGGTTTAATCGACCAGTAGGAGCAAGAAATCACTTCTGAAGGTTGTCAGTGGCGCGCTGACGTGGAACCTGCACACAACACAATCAAACTACTTTGCCCCAACGAAACAGTGAGGTTGTCAATCTCACCGGCTTGCTGAAAACAAAGGATTAAACGTATGGTGTGGAAAACAGTAGTAAATTGCAGAGAATGAAAAGGAAAAATGTTTGCAGTTGGTTGTATTATCAGTGTAAAAGAATGGACCGGGTCCACGGTTCACTAGTGGTGTCTCTCCATAAAAAATAACTAACATGCTGGGTGAACAAATTACAGCTGGGCAATTGACAAAATATTGAGCGCATGACAATGCATATATATGACATGATGATTACTATGATATTCGTGTGGGCATTACGACAAAATACATAGACCGTTATCCAACAGCGTCTATGACTAATAATCCACCTCTAGGTTGTCATCCGAGTTCCCCTTTGGTATTAAGTTGCAAGCAACAGATAATCGCATTAAGTAATGTGCGTAATGTAAACAAATGCATTAGACCTAACGGTGCACCCTTAAGCTAAGCATCGGTTATTTTTATCCCTAGTGGCAACAGCACATCCACAATCTTAGAAGTTATTGTCACTCTCCCAGATTACCGGAGGCATGAACCCACTATCTAGCATAAATACTCACTCTTGGAGTTACAAGCATCTACTTGGCCAAATCATCTACTAGTAACGGGAAGCATGCAAGATCATAAATAACATATAAGATAGATTGATAATCAACTTGACATAGTATTCAATATTCATCGGATCTCAGCAAACACAACATGTAGCATTACAATAAGATGATCTTGATCATGATAGGCAGCTCACAAGATCTAAACATGATAGCATAAAGTGGAGAGACAACCATCTAGCTACTGCCATGGACCCGTAGTCCAAGGATGAACTACTCACGCATCACTCCGGAGGCAGGCATGGTGATGTAGAGCCCTCCGGTGATGATTCCCCTCTCCGACAGGGTGCCGGGAAGAGCTTCTGAACCCTCCCGAGCTAGGGTTGACGGCAGCGGCGTCTCCGGAACTTTTCGTGGATAATGGCTCGGGTATTTAGGGTTTTCGCGTCGGGAGGAATAAATAGGCGAAAGGGCGGCGGCTGGAGACGTCCGTGGGGCCCACACCACCCCACGGCGCAGGAGGGGGGCCCGCGTGGCCCCATGGTGTGGTTGCCTCGTGGCTCCCTCCGTCTCTCCTCTGGACTCCGTGTACGTGTTGGAAAAATAGGAGGTTATTGATACGTCTCCAACGTATCCATAATTTCTGCTGTTCCATGCTTATATTATACCATTTGCTACATGTTTTATATACACTTCGTATACTTTTATGCATTTTCTGGGACTAACCTATTAACAAGATGCCACAGTGCCAGTTCCCTGTTTTCTGCTGTTTTTGGTTTCAGAAAGTTACTTCTGGAAATATTCTCGGAATTGCACGAAACAAAAGGCCAGTCCCTATTTTTCCAGCACGTACACGGAGTCCGAAGGAGAGACGAAGAGCCACGAGGTGGCCAAACCACAGGCGGCGCGGCAGTGGGCCCAGCCGCGCCACCTGTGGTTTGGGCCCCTCGGGGGTCCGCCGACATCGCCCCTTCGCCTATTTATTCCCCGAGACGTGAAAACCCTAAAACACCGAGCCTTTCATCCAGAACATATTCGCTGCCGCCGCCGTCGTCAACCCTAACTCGGGGGGTTCTGAAGCTCTTCCCGGCACCCTGCCGGAGAGGGGAATCATCACCGGAGGGCTCTACATCGCCATGCCCGCCTCCGGAGTGATGCGTGAGTAGTTCATCCTTGGACTATGGGTCCATAGCAGTAGCTAGATGGTTGTCTTCTCCACTTGTGCCATCATGTTTAGATCTTGTGAGCTGCCTATCATGATCAAGATCATCTTATTGTAATGCTACATGTTGTGTTTGCTGGGATCTGACTTATATTGATACCTATGTGGAGCTGAATATTATATTATCATGTCTATGTCATTTGTGATCTTGCATGCTCTCCGTTACTTGTTGAAGCCTTGGCCAGTGAATACTTGTAACTCCAAGAGGGGGTATTTATGCATGATAGTTGGGTTCAACCTCTATTTAACCTGGGATAGTGACAGCAAGTTCTAAGGTTGTAGATGTGTTGTTGCCACTAGGGGTAAAACAGCAATGCTTTATTCAAGGATGAATGTATTGTTTACATTACGCACATTACTTAATGCAATTGTCTGTTGCTTGCAACTTAATACTGGAAGGGGTACGGATGTTAACCGGAAAGTGGACTATTTAGGCATAGATGCATGCTGGATAGCGGTCTATGTACTTTGTCGTAATGCCCAAATGAATCTCATAGTAGACACCACAGCTCACACATGCATGTTATATGCACTTATCAATTGTCAATTGCCCAGCTGTAATTTGTTTACCCAGCATGTTAGTTATCTTATTGGAGAGACACCACTAGTGAACTGTGGACCCCGGTCCATTCTTTTACATCTGAAATACAATCTACTGCAATCATTGTTCTCTACTGTTTTATGCAAACAAACATCATTTTCCATTCGATACGTTTAACCCTTTGTTTTCAGCAAGCCGGTGAGATTGACAACCTCACTGTTAAGTTGGGGCAAAGTAATTTGATTGTGTTGTGCAGGTTCCACGTTGGCACCGGAATCCCTGGTGTTGCGCCGCACTACACTCCTTCACCAACACCTTCGAAGCAAACCTCGTTTTCCTACTGGTTCGATTAAACCTTGGTTTCATACTGAGGGAAAACTTACTGCTGCACTCATCATACCTTCCTCTTGGGGTTCCCAACTGACGTGTGACGTACAAGCATTGTTTCTGGCACTGTTGCCGGGGAGATATTCCCTCGTCAACTTAGAGCCACCAACACGTTTTCTGGCGCCGTTGCCGGGGAAAACCGAATTGCTTCTGCAAGGGGAGTCTCTCACACCCAATCTCTTTACTTTGTTATTTGTCTTGCTTAGTTTATTTTTATTTAGTCTTGTTTGCTCTCTTTATCAAAAACACAAAAAAATTAGTTACTTGCATCTATTTTTTTTTTAGTTTTTATTTTTATCATGCTCTCCCAAGTTTTAAAAGAAATATCTGTGGTAGTGGGTCTATCATTGGAAGAGACAACATTGAAGAATTTTTTAGTCATGTTAGCAAGCTGAAAGATTTTGAAGATAGATCCTTGGTAGAACTTGCCCCTAATTATGAAATTGCTGCTGCCTCCTTAGTCCACATGCTTGAAGCTAGGTTTGTTAACCTTAACCCTATAATGCAGCATATGTTTCTTAGACTTCATGATATGGAAGAGGGGGAAAAGAAGGATTTTGTTTTAGAAACCCTTCTCAAAGAATTTGGAGATGTAGCTAGTGAAGCTAGAAAAGTTTTTATGCGATATAGGATGCTTGGTTATTACATTGATATCGCCAATATACTTGAAAAATTAGAGAAGGAAAGATCCAAGTACACTAAAGAAACTAGTTATGAAGGAGAGAATAAAATACCAATTCCTTTTAAGATTGCAGGAATGCATGAGGCACTAGAAAAGAACTTTAATTGGATTGTGCCTGAAAATTTATTTGATGAGGATAGTTTACCTAAAAGTAATGAAAGGGGAGTTTCTGAAACTTACATAGATAAAGTGCAATGCATCGTTGAGAAAACTTCTAAACTCTCCGTTGATGCTTCTTCTCTTGACAACACTTGATTTTCACTTTCTGCGCCTAGCTGAAAGGCGTTAAAGAAAAGCGCTTATGGGAGACAACCCATCGTTTTTATTTGCTGTTATTTTTGTTTTCTTTGAGTCAAGGAGTTTTGTTACTTCTGTAGCAACTCCTTTGTATCTTTATTTTATCGCAATGTTGTGCCAAGTAAAGTTCTATATTGAAAGTTGATGCAAGATTTGGATTTCTGCGCAGTGACAGATTTTTAGCTGTCACGGATTTGAGCTTATCTCCCTGTAGAAAATTCAAAAAATTCTGAAAAAATCACGCATATTCCTGAGATATGTACGCAACTTTCATTATTTTAGGCCAGATCCATCTGAGCAACTTAAGTGCCTCGAAAAAATTCGTCATTCCAGACTGTTCTGTTTTTGACAGATTCTGCCTTTTGTTTTGCATTCGCTCTTTTACTGTGTTTGTGTGGATTTCTTTGCTCCACAAAGCATTGGTGGCTGTAGCTAATGTCCAGAAGCTTTGGGATTGATTGTATCATTACAGAATATGAGAATTTTTGATTATGCACTAACCCTCTAATGAGAACTGTCTTGAGTTTGGTGTGAAGGAAGTTTTCAAGGATCAAGCGAGAAGGGTGATATTATGTGATCAAGAAGAGTGAAAAGCCTAAGCTTGGGGATGCCCCCGTGGTTCATCCCAACCATATTCAGAGAGACTCAAGCGTCTAAGCTTGGGGATGCCCAAGGCATCCCCTTCTTCATCAACAAACTTATCAGGTCATCTCTAGTGAAACTATATTTTAATTCTTTCACATCTTATGCGCTTTACTTGGAGCGTCTGTGTGTTTTTATTTTTGTTTTTGTTTGAATAAATTCGGATCCTAGCAATCCTTGTGTGGGAGAGAGACACGCTCCGCTTTTTCATGTGAATACTCATGTTCTTCACTTATATTTGTTGAGTATTCTTAACTAGCTACTGCAGTGCTTTTAGCTCCTGTTTTTCATGCATCTCTTCGAGCTGTTAGCACTTGTTTATAAATACTCTCTTGCTGCATTATATTATCATTTGGAGAGTTTATGTTTAAATAAATTGATTGGTGTTTGTTTGGAAGAAAGAAAATGCTACATGTAGTAGTTGGTATTGGAAAAGACATATGCATTCTTGTAGATCATTGTCTTGTTTTGATTTGATGCTTTGCAATTGTTTTGAGCTCTCAAGTAGATCATGTTTAAGCTCTTGCATCATGTAGTTAAAGCCTAGTAGTGGAGAACTACCGTAGAGCTTGTTGAGACTTGGGATGCATATTTGTTCTCTCTAAGGTCTAGATATTTTCTGGTAAAATGTTTGAGCAACAAGGAAGACAGTGTAGAGTCTTATAATACTTGCAATATGTTTTTATGTGATTCTTGCTGTACCGGTTTATACTTGTGTTTGCTTCAAACAACCTTGCTAGCCTAAACTCTGTACTGAGAGGGAATGCTTCTCGTGCATCCAAAACTTGAGCCAAAACCCATGCCATTTGTGTCCACCATACCTACCTACTATGTGGTATTTCCTGCCATTCCAAGTAAATATTTCATGTGCTACCTTTAAACTATTCAAAACTTTATTACTCCTTATTTGTGTCAATGTTTTATAGCTCATGAGGAAGTATGTGGTGTTTTATCTTTCAATCTTGTCATTTACTTCTGACAGACTTTCACCAATGGACTAGTGGCATATACATCCGCTTATCCAATAATTTGCAAAAAGAGCTGGCAACGGGGTGCCCAGCCCCAATTAATTACAACTTTCATTAATAATTCTCTTCACATGTTTTGCCCTGATTTATCAGTAAGCAACTTAATTTTGCAATAGACACTCCTCCATGGTATGTGAATGTTGGAAGGCACCCGAGGATTCGGTTAGCCATGGCTTGTGTAAGCAAAAGGTTGGGAGGAGTGTCATCTATAAAGAAACTAAAATACATGTGTAAACAAAAGAGAAGAGGGATGATCTACCTTGCTGGTAGAGATAACGTCCTTCATGGGAGCCGCTCTTGAAAGTCTGGTTGACAAGGGGGTTAGAGTGCCCACTACCATTCGTTGACAACAACAAACACCTCTCAAATACTTATTTTGTGCTCTCTATATGCTTTCGAAAACTTAAAAAGCTCTAGCACATGATTTAATCCCTGCTTCCCTCTGCGAAGGGCCTATCTTTTACTTTATGTTGAGTCAGTTTACCTACTCCTTTCTATCTTAGAAGCAAACACTTGTGTCAACTTTGTGTGCATTGATTCTTACATATTTACTTATTGCACTTGTTATATTGCTTTATGTTGACAACTATCCATGAGATATACATGTTACAAGTTGAAAGCAAATGCTGAAACTTAATCATCCTTTGTGTTGCTTCAATGCCTTTTACTTTGAATCTATTGCTTTATGAGTTACCTCTTATGCAAAACTTTTTGATGCTTGTCTTGAAAGTACTATTCATGAAAAGTTTTTGCTTATATGATTCATTGTTTACTCTTTATCTATTTGTTAGCAAACTATAGATCATTGCTTTGAGTCACTTCATTCATGACATGAGCCTTGCAATATATTGATCAAGATTGTGTGAAAGCATGTCTCCTCAGAAATTATTTGTTGTTATCGTTTTACCTACTCGAGGACGAGTAGAACTAAGCTTGGGGATGCTTGATACGTCTCCAACGTATCCATAATTTCTGCTGTTCCATGCTTATATTATACCATTTGCTACATGTTTTATATACACTTCGTATCACTTTTATGCATTTTCTGGGACTAACCTATTAACAAGATGCCACAGTGCCAGTTCCCTGTTTTCTGCTGTTTTTGGTTTCAGAAAGTTACTTCTGGAAATATTCTCGGAATTGCACGAAACAAAAGGCCAGTCCCTATTTTTCCAGCACGTACACGGAGTCCGAAGGAGAGACGAAGAGCCACGAGGTGGCCAAACCACGGCGCGGCAGTGGGCCCAGCCGCGCCTGGTGGTTTGGGCCCCTCGGGGGTCCGCCGACATCGCCCCTTCGCCTATTTATTCCCCGAGACGTGAAAACCCTAAAACACCGAGCCTTTCATCCAGAACATATTCGCTGCCGCCGCCGTCGTCAACCCTAACTCGGGGGGTTTCTGAAGCTCTTCCCGGCACCCTGCCGGAGAGGGGAATCATCACCGGAGGGCTCTACATCGCCATGCCCGCCTCCGGAGTGATGCGTGAGTAGTTCATCCTTGGACTATGGGTCCATAGCAGTAGCTAGATGGTTGTCTTCTCCACTTGTGCCATCATGTTTAGATCTTGTGAGCTGCCTATCATGATCAAGATCATCTTATTGTAATGCTACATGTTGTGTTTGCTGGGATCTGACTTATATTGATACCTATGTGGAGCTGAATATTATATTATCATGTCTATGTCATTTGTGATCTTGCATGCTCTCCGTTACTTGTTGAAGCCTTGGCCAAGTGAATACTTGTAACTCCAAGAGGGGGTATTTATGCATGATAGTTGGGTTCAACCTCTATTTAACCTGGGATAGTGACAGCAAGTTCTAAGGTTGTAGATGTGTTGTTGCCACTAGGGGTAAAACAGCAATGCTTTATTCAAGGATGAATGTATTGTTTACATTACGCACATTACTTAATGCAATTGTCTGTTGCTTGCAACTTAATACTGGAAGGGGTACGGATGTTAACCGGAAAGTGGACTATTTAGGCATAGATGCATGCTGGATAGCGGTCTATGTACTTTGTCGTAATGCCCAAATGAATCTCATAGTAGACACCACAGCTCACACATGCATGTTATATGCACTTATCAATTGTCAATTGCCCAGCTGTAATTTGTTTACCCAGCATGTTAGTTATCTTATTGGAGAGACACCACTAGTGAACTGTGGACCCCGGTCCATTCTTTTACATCTGAAATACAATCTACTGCAATCATTGTTCTCTACTGTTTTATGCAAACAAACATCATTTCCATTCGATACGTTTAACCCTTTGTTTTCAGCAAGCCGGTGAGATTGACAACCTCACTGTTAAGTTGGGGCAAAGTAATTTGATTGTGTTGTGCAGGTTCCACGTTGGCACCGGAATCCCTGGTGTTGCGCCGCACTACACTCCTTCACCAACACCTTCGAAGCAAACCTCGTTTTCCTACTGGTTCGATTAAACCTTGGTTTCATACTGAGGGAAAACTTGCTGCTGCACTCATCATACCTTCCTCTTGGGGTTCCCAACTGACGTGTGACGTACAAGCATTGTTTCTGGCACTGTTGTCGGGGAGATATTCCCTCGTCAACTTAGAGCTAGCAGTTATGTCCAAGTTTCGGCCAATTCCGAGAATATTTCCAGACTAGCTTTTCTGGAATACAAAAACAGCAGAAAACAGGAACTGGCACTGTGGCGTCTTGTTAATAGGTTACTCCCAGAAAATGCATAAAAATGCTATGAAGTGTATATAAAACATGTAATAATTGGTATAATATCAACCTGGAGGTGGATTATTAGTCATAGACGCTGTTGGATAACGGTCTATGTATTTTGTCGTAATGCCCACATGAATATCATAGTAATCATCATGTCATATATATGCATTGTCATGCGCTCAATATTTTGTCAATTGCCCAGCTGTAATTTGTTCACCCAGCATGTTAGTTATCTTTTACGGAGAGACACCACTAGTGAACTGCGGACCCCTGTCCATTCTTTTACACTGATAATACAACCAACTGCAAACACTGTTCCTTTTCATTCTCTGCAATTTAATACTGTTTTCCACACCATACGTTTAATCCTTTGTTTTCAGCAAGCCGGTGAGATTGACAACCTCACTGTTTCGTTGGGGCAAAGTAGTTTGATTGTGTTGTGTGCAGATTGCACGTCGGCGCCGGATTCCCTGGTGTTTCGCCGTGCCATATTCCGCCACCAACAACCTTCAGAAGTGATTTCTTACTCCTACTGGTCGATTAAACCTTGGTTTCATACTGAGGGAAACTGCTGCTACACTGCTTCATACCTTCCTCTTGGGGTCTCCCAGCGAACGTGTGATCCACGCAATCAAGCTCTTTTTCTGGCGCCGTTGCCGGGGAGCAAGAGGATTTCTGCAAGGGGAGTTTCACGCTTCCAATCTCTTTACTTTATTATTGTCTTGCTTAGTTTATTTTTATCTTGTCTTGTTTGCTTTTACATATCAAAAACACACAAAAAATAGTTTTCTGCATCTAGTTTATTTCGGTTTGTTATTATGTCTAGTTGTTTACTTGATATCAATGGCTTCTCTCTTTGAAACAAAATCTTGTTGGCTAAGTGGGTTCATGGAGGAACAACAAAATTATTATAAGGAATACCGCTTTTCTAAAAAAGGAAATATTTATGGGAACAAATAAGTAGATTGAATTAGTTTGCTAAAAACTTATGCTCTACTTATGATGAATCCTACTGCTTTAATGAATCGTTTTGCTGTAGAAGGCATAAACACCTCCCTTTCCAATGTGATTATAATGATAATGAAACATTGGCTGCTTATGCTAAGGGAAACTATGACTTTGATAATCTTGAACAAATTGAAGAATTTGTTGTTTTTAAGGGTGCCTATGAAATTGCTGGTTATATTCACGATGATGATTCTACTTATAGATCTGATACTTTTGCTATGCTTGGATATTGCCTTGAGTATTATAATGATAATCCTTATATTACTGAATTTCTTGAGAAAATACATCCTCAAAAAGAAGAGACCATTGTCTTGCAGGAACCTGTAGAAGAAGAAACTACTGCTGAAGCTGAAAGCTCATTGGATGAAAAAGAGGAGGAGAGTGATGAACAAAAGAAGGAAGAATGGATTAGCTACCCATGCCTACCTTCTAATGAGAGTAACTCTTTACCTCTTACATTATTTGATCACCCACCATCCTTATCAAAGAAGGATGAATGTTATGTTCCTGTGGATTCTCTTGAAATATTCCCTATGAGTAAAACTTGTGGAAATGAGTATGCTACTGTTATCTATTATATAATTAAAACACAGGACAAACAACGGATGAGATTTAACGATGAAAAGTAACGGCTGTGATTTAAAAAGATCCCTTAGCTTTTCACGTGGTAGTCGGAAGAGAAAAAACAAATCACGTTCAAGAGTCCCACTCGGAGCTGGCAACGAAGGACTTGCACGTGAGCTGTTGAGATTGAAAATTAATTCTGCACCGTGCGCAATAGGAATACTAAGTCGTGCAACGAAAAGGAAAGGGACGAAACTGATCCATCTTTATCTCACCATGGACTCCTCGACAAACCATATATATGTGATTTGGGCTGATTCCACATATATCGTTGGTAGCAGTATATATGTGTTCCGCGAGGGATCGTAAATCGCGACAGTTGATCGTGGCAAATCATAATCGGTTCTAGCCTATATAGGTTTTGCTCGACGGAGAAATCCTACATGTCGGCAATTGATCGATCGGTGTTGCTGCTAGAGCGCCGAGGATGCATGCCAATCTCACGACAATGAATTCGACGTCAGCGAGGCTTGATGAGGGTGTGGATGCTAGAGCATCGAGGATGCATGCCAATCTCACAACGATGAACTCGACATCAACGAGCTTGATGAATATACAAAGGAGCCCTGAGTGTGTGTCGAGTTTTTCTGATGATATTTTTTGAGTGTGTGACGAGTTTTTCTGATGATATTGATGCGGCGAGAAGAAGACATGGATGATATTTGGATCGATGGCGGCCATGCTAGCGAGGTTTGCTTCAGTTCGTCCTCTGATTATTTTCTGATAACACGTGATTGCACGCGTCAGTTCAGTAGGTTGTATCAGGCGTGGAACAGATCGAACTCGATTCCCTCCGGCGTACAAGTGCGTTGTTTTTCTGAAACTACTCAAGGAATTGGCTGTCACCATCTCATGCTCCGTGATGACGCTGACACATGATGACCAAGCGCAAGGTGCCCAACGTGATTTGGAAGAAGAACAAACCGAGGGCACCAGCAGCTGGATTTATACTGAGCGATAAGAAAAAAAAACAGACAAAGAAACAGTTCGGAATAGCTAAACATGTACTAGGGCAAGCTGCAGACCTAATAGTTTAGAAGCAGGACACGAACCGTGCAATATTGCACGCAGCCTTCCGTCTATAATACATCTTTAGTCTTTCTTTTGCGATCCAATTATTGTTGTGCAGTAACTCTAAAAAATGTTGGTCAAGTGTTGGTCATTGCTCTACAGGTATGTACTCACAGATTTGTTTTATCTCACACAGTTACGCATAAGAATTCTATATGCATTATGCAGTAATGTACATCTGTTGAGGCATTGTATTTGCGACACATGTAATTTTGTAGATAATTTATGATTATTCTTCAGTGACGAGACATGCAGGGCAACAAATGCCATTTGATAACCTTATAGTAAGATATATTTTATATTTATGGACATATAGAGTTATGGATGAAAAATATAAATAATAAGACACATTCGTGTATGTTCAAAAGTTTCTCTGCCACACATTTTTTTTGCGAATTGATCTCATTATGGTATGTTGGCTTCAAGGTCTCAGGGTCACTATCAATAAACACATGCCCACGTGTCGTCACGCCAAAGCTAGCAGTGCTATCACCCAAGCGCACGCAGATTCTCGACTAGAAGAAGTGGATGTGCTCCTGCACTTCAAGGGGGCTAATGATTTGGAACATCACAACAGAAGCAAGAGATGAGACGGTTGGAAACTAGGCCCTCGATTAATGTACAGCTGAGGGACCTTGGTGTCAGTTTTTCACCTCCGATAAGGCCGATCAGCTTATTAGAGGCGTCCTGTGCATTGAGAGGTTGATGTTGTGGAAAAAGCCTAATTACTTATTGCAAGAAATTAGGTCTAAGGAAGTCGCTACCTAGAATATACTGAAAACAACGATTAGATCAATCAAGTCATGTAGTATTGTTATGATCAAGGTTGATTGTAGAGATATTACGACTCTACTATAACTGATGTCCCTAACGTATCCAGGTTAATGTAACGTTGCATGACATGGAAAAATCACTCAACCAGCATCAAGACACAATTGATTGCTGGAATTTTAAACAATAAAAATAATAATGTTATATTTTTTTGAAACTTAAAATAATAATGTTATAGCGAACTTCTGCGTAAGAAAACTTGGAAGCCTAAACAATGAATGTATTCAGGTTTTGCATTTTTAACATGTACAAATGTCATATCATGTAGATTGGAATGTGGAAGCAATTGACAACTCAATAAACCAAGTAACCTAAATCATTCATATATATTTTTGTCGATTTTAATGTGTTTTATATTTGATAAAATATTTGATTTATCAACTCTAGCCGCGCAATTGCGCGGGCCACCCAGCTAGTTTATGATAATCCATGCTATTTTATAAATCTTATGATAATCCTTTATTTGTGCGTAATTTCGAAATGCATGGTAATGAGAAAGTTTGTTTAGAAAATGTTTATGATAAAGCTCTAGATGATGGTCCTATATTGCTTGATAATATTATGTATTCTACTAATGAAAATGGGATTGGAGAGGTCTTGACTTTATCTAGGTGGAGTCCTATACCTCTTGAGAATGATCAATCATCTTGTTATAAAATGGTTAAAAGTGGGTTTGAAAGTTTTAATCCCATTATTTTTGAGCTTGATAAAAATTATGTGTTTGTAGATCGTGAAAAGCATGCTTTATGTGATAGTTATATTGTTAAGTTTGTTCATGATGCTACTGAAAATTATTATGAGAGAGGAAAATATGGTTGTAGAAATTTTCATGGTACTAAATCACCTCTCTATATGCTGAAAGTTTTGAAGTTGCACTTGTTTTGCCTTCCTATGCTCGTCACTTTGTGCTTCATTGACTTGTTTTCTTACAAGGCTCCTATGCATAGGAAGAGTGTTAGATTTAAACATGTTTTATATTCTTCTTGATGCTCTCTTTTATGTTTCAACTCTATCCTTATGTGAGCATCATAAAAATTACTATGCCTAGCTGAAAGGCGTTAAAGAAAAGCGCTTATGGGAGACAACCCATTATTTTATTTCTGCAATTTTTCTTTTCTTTTTGAGTCAAGGAGTTGTTTACTTCTGTAACAATTCCTTTGTATCTTTATTTTATCGCATTGTTGTGCCAAGTATTGCCTCTAATAGGAAGATGATGCTAGATTTGGATTTCTGCGCAGGAACAGATTTCTGCTGTTCACCGTTTTAATTCTGTAAAATCACAGAAAAATTATTTAAATCTGAAATTTTTGTGCGTGATCCTCAGATATGTACGCATCTTTCGTTAGTTTAAAGTTTTTCGATCTGAGCAACGTAAGTGCCTCGAAAAAATTCGTCTTTGCGGACTGTTCTGTTTAGACAGATTCTGTCTTTTATTTTTCGCATTCTCTCTTTTACTAGTGTTGAGTGGAATTCTTTTTTAGGGTGAAGAGCTTCACATAACATCAGTGGCAGTAGCTAATGTTAAAAGTAACGGTCATGTTTGTGTCCTTATAGAACATGTGAGTTTTTGATTGTGCACTAACCCTCTAATGAGAATTACTTTGAGTTTGGTGTGGCGGAAGTTTTCAAGGGTCAAGAGAGAAGGATGATATAATGTGATCAAGAAGAGTGAAGAGCTTAAGCTTGGGGATGCTCCCATGGATCACCCCAGCATATTTCAAGAAGACTCAAGCGTCTAAGCTTGGGGATGCCCAAGGCATCCCCTTCTTCATCAGCAACTTATCAGGTCATCTCTAGTGAAACTATATTTTAATTCTTTCACATCATATGTGCTTTACTTGGAGCGTCTGTGTGCTTTTATTTTCAGTATTTTATTTTTCTTATGGTCAACTTGATTGGACCCCAGCATTCTTGATTGGGAGAGAGACACGCTCCGCTTTTTCATATGAATACTCCTATTCTTCACTTATACTTGTTGAGTATTCTTATCTAGCTATTGCTATGCTTTTAGCTCCTGTTTTGCATGCATCTCTTATTCAGAGCTGTTAGTTCTTTTAAAGAAAGTACTCTCTTGCTTCACTTATAATTGTTTGGAGAGTTTATGTTGAAATAAATTGATTGGTGTTTGGTTGGAACAGAAAATGTTGCATGTGGTAGATGGTATAATGGAAAAAGCTTACATATTCTTGTAGATCATTGTATTGGATAATTTGATACTTGTCAATTGTTTTGAGTTATCAAGTAGTTCATGTTTAAGCTTTTGTATCATGTAGTTAAAACCTATTAATGAAGAACTACCGTAAAGCTCGTTGAAATTTGGTTTGCATGATTGGTATCTCTAAGGTCTAGATATTTTCTAGTAAAAGGGTTTGGTTAACAAGGAAGACAGTGTAGAGTCTTATAATGCTTGCAATATGTTTTCATATAAGCTTGCTGTGTCGGTTGATATCCTGTGTTTGCTTCAAATAACCTTGCTAGCCTAAACTCTGTACTGAGAGGGAATGCTTCTCGTGCATCCAAAACCTTGAGCCAAAATCCATGCCATCTGTGTCCACCATAACTACCTATATGTGGTATTTTTGCCATTCCAAGTAAATTTTTCATGTGCTACCTTTAAACTATTCAAACTTATTACTCCTATTTTGTGTCAATGTTTACCAAGCTCATGAGGACGGGGTGGATGTCTTTATGTCAACTGTCAAACAGACTTTACCACCGGACTAGCGGCATATACATCCGCTTATCCATTAATTTTGCAAAAAGAGCTGGCAAATGGGGTGCCCAGTCCCAATTAATTACAACTTTAACCGCTTAATTCTCTTCACATTTTTGCCCTGATTTATCAGTCAAGCAATGACAAACAGTGAAATATCTGCATGTGTAAACAAAAGAGAAAGAGGGATGATCTGCCTTGCTGGTAGAAATAACGTCCTTCATGGGAGCCGCTCTTAAAAGTCTGGTTGGCAGGGGTCATATTGTACTTTCCATTTTCTGATTCGTTGACAATTAACAAACACCTCTCAAAACTTATTTTTACTCTCTATATGATTTCAAAAACTTAAAAAGCTCTAGCACATGATTTAATCCCTGCTTCCCTCTGCGAAGGGCCTTTCTTTTACTTTTATGTTGAGTCAGTTTTCCTACTTCTTTCTATCTTAGAAGCAAACACTAGTGTCAACTTTGGTGCAACAATTTTTATATGCTCGTATATTGCACTTATTATATGCTTTGTGTTGACAAATATCCATGAGATATATATGTTGAAAGTTGAAAGCAATTGCTGAAACTTAAATCTTCCTTTGTGTTGGTTAAATACCTTTTACTTAGAATCTATTGCTTTATGAGTTAACTCTTATGCAAAACTCTTTGATGCTTGTCTCGAAAGTACTATTCATGAAAAGTTTTTGCTTATATGATTCAGTTGTTTGCTCATTATCTACTTGCTAGCAAACTATAGACCATTGACCTGGATCACTTCATTCATAACATGTGCTTTACAATATTATTTGATCAAGATTATGATTGTAGCATGTCACCTCAGAAATTATTTTGTTTTTATCGTTTTACCTACTCGAGGACGAGTAGAACTAAGCTTGGGGATGCTTGATACGTCTCAAACGTATCTATAATTTCTGATGTTCCATGTTGATATTATACCAATTGTTACATGTTTTATATACACTTCATAGCATTTTTATGCATTTTCTGGGACTAACCTATTAACAAGATGCCACAGTGCCAGTTCCTGTTTTCTGCTGTTTTTGTATTCCAGAAAAGCTAGTCTGGAAATATTCTCGGAATTGGACGAAACTTGGACAGAACCTCCTATTTTTCCAACACGAAGACGGAGTCCAGAGGAGAGACGGAGGAGGGCCACGTGGCACCCACACCATGGGGCCGCGCGGGCCCCCCTGCCGCGCCGTGGGGTGGTGTGGGGCCCTCGTGGCTCCGCAGCCGCCGCCCTTTCGCCTATTTATTCTTCCCGACGCGAAAACCCTAAATACCCGAGCCATTATCCACGAAAAGTTCCAGAGACGCCGCCGCCGTCAACCCTAGCTCGGGAGGGTTCAGAAGCTCTTCCCGGCACCCTGCCGGAGAGGGGAATCATCACCGGAGGGCTCTACATCACCATGCCTGCCTCCGGAGTGATGCGTGAGTAGTTCATCCTTGGACTACGGGTCCATGGCAGTAGCTAGATGGTTGTCTCTCCACTTTATGCTATCATGTTTAGATCTTGTGAGCTGCCTATCATGATCAAGATCATCTTATTGTAATGCTACATGTTGTGTTTGCTGGGATCCGATGAATATTGAATACTATGTCAAGTTGATTATCAATCTATCTTATATGTTATTTATGATCTTGCATGCTTTCCGTTACTAGTAGATGCTTTGGCCAAGTAGATGCTTGTAACTCCAAGAGTGAGTATTTATGCTAGATAGTGGGTTCATGCCTCCGGTAATCTGGGAGAGTGACAATAACTTCTAAGATTGTGGATGTGCTGTTGCCACTAGGGATAAAATAACCGATGCTTAGCTTAAGGGTACGCCGTTAGGTCTAATGCATTTGTTTACATTACGCACATTACTTAATGCAATTATCCGTTGCTTGCAACTTAATACCAACGGGGAACTCGGTATGACAACCTGGCGGTGGATTATTAGTCATAGACGCTGTTGGATAACGGTCTATGTATTTTGTCGTAATGCCCACATGAATATCATAGTAATCATCATGTCATATATATGCATTGTCATGCGCTCAATATTTTGTCAATTGCCCAGCTGTAATTTGTTCACCCAGCATGTTAGTTATCTTTTATGGAGAGACACCACTAGTGAACTGTGGACCCCGGTCCATTCTTTTACACTGATAATACAACCAACTGCAAACACTGTTCCTTTTCATTCTCTGCAATTTACTACTGTTTTCCACACCATACGTTTAATCCTTTGTTTTCAGCAAGCCGGTGAGATTGACAACCTCACTGTTTCGTTGGGGCAAAGTAGTTTGATTGTGTTGTGTGCAGATTCCACGTCGGCGCCGGATTCCTGGTGTTGCGCCGTGCCATATTCCGCCACCAACAACCTTCAGAAGTGATTTCTTGCTCCTACTGGTCGATTAAACCTTGGTTTCATACTGAGGGAAACTGCTGCTACACTGCTTCATACCTTCCTCTTGGGGTCTCCCAGCGAACGTGTGATCCACGCAATCATAACTCTCCAATAACAAGTGTTGGGTGAACAAATTACAGTTGGGCAATTGACAGAATTATTATAGCATTAAGACAGAACATCCAGTCTATTAATCATGTAGGCATGTTTTCCGTATATAGTCATACGTGCTCGCAATGAGAAACCTGCATAACATCTTTTGTCCTACCAGCCTGTTTGCAGCGGGGCCTCAAGGGAAACTACTGGTAATTAATGTGTTCCTTTTAATAGAGCACCGGAGCAAAGCATTAGCACTTAGTGAAACATGTGATCCTCATGTCAAAACCATCCCCTCCAGTTATCCGAGTTGCTGTCACTCCGGGGCCTCGGGTTCCGAACAAGGACATGTGCAAACAACTTGTAGATACAATCTAAGCAATAATTATAGAGCTTAAATCTAAGATCATGCCACTCGTGCACTAGTGACAAGCATTAAACACAACAAGATTGCAGCAACAATAAGTTCACAAACTTTAATATAAACTGATCATAATGTAACAATTCATCGGATCCCAACAAACACAACACCGATTACATCAGATGGATCTCAATCATGTAAGGCAGCTCATGAGATCATTGTATTGAAGTACATGGGAGAGAGAGTACCAACTAGCTACAGCTAGAACCCGTAGTCCATGGGGGAACTACTCACAAACCATCATGGAGTCGAAGTGGAGGCGGCGTGGTCGATGGAGATGGCTCCGGGGTCAATCCCCGTCCGGCAGGGTGCCGGAACAGGAACTTCTGACCCCCGAAACTTGGTTTTTGGTGGCGGCGGAGCTACGGAACTCTTCTGGAGAAATAGTTGATTCTTTTAGGGTTTTCACCGCGGAGGCAATATATAGTCCAAAGGGCGGCGGCTGGAGCGACCCGAGGGGCCCACACCCCACCACGGCGCGGTTGGAGGGGGGCCGCGCCGCCCTAGGGTGTGGCGCCCTCCTCGGTCGCCTCCGTCTCTCCTTCGGACTTCGTGTACGTGTTGGAAAAATAGGAGGTCCTGTCCAGGTTTCGTCCAATTCCGAGAATATTTCCAGAACAGCTTTTCTGAAATATAAAAACAGCAGAAAACAGGAACTGGCACTGTGGCATCTTGTTAATAGGTTAGTCCCAGAAAATGCATAAAAATGCTATGAAGTGTATGTAAAACATGTAACAATTGGTATAATATCAACATGGAACATCAGAAATTATAGATACGTTTGAGACGTATCAAGCATCCCCAAGCTTAGTTCTACTCGTCCTCGAGTAGGTAAAACGATAAAAACAAAATAATTTCTGAGGTGACATGCTACCATCATAATCTTGATCAAATAGTATTGTAAAGCACATGTTATGAATGAAGTGATCCAGGTCAATGGTCTATAGTTTGCTAGCAAGTAGATAATGAGCAAACAACTGAATCATATAAGCAAAAACTTTTCATGAATAGTACTTTCGAGACAAGCATCAAAGAGTTTTGCATAAGAGTTAACTCATAAAGCAATAGATTCTAAGTAAAAGGTATTTAACCAACACAAAGGAAGATTTAAGCTTCAGCAATTGCTTTCAACTTTCAACATATATATCTCATGGATATTTGTCAACACAAAGCAATATAATAAGTGCAATATACAAGCATATAAAAATTGTTGCACCAAAGTTGACACTAGTGTTTGCTTCTGAGATAGAAAGAAGTAGGAAAACTGACTCAACATAAAAGTAAAAGAAAGGCCCTTCGCAGAGGAAGCAGGGATTAAATCATGTGCTAGAGCTTTTTAAGTTTTTGAAATCATATAGAGAGTAAAAATAAGTTTTGGGAGGTGTTTGTTAATTGTCAACGAATCAGAAAATGGAAAGTACAATATGACCCCTGCCAACCAGACTTTTAAGAGCGGCTCCCATGAAGGACGTTATTTCTACCAGCAAGGCAGATCATCCCTCTTCTCTTTTGTTTACACATGCAGATATTTCACTGTTTGTCATTGCTTGACTGATAAATCAGGCAAAAATGTGAAGAGAATTAAGCGGTTAAAGTTGTAATTAATTGGGACTGGGCACCCCATTTGCCAGCTCTTTTTGCAAAATTAATGGATAAGCGGATGTATATGCCGCTAGTCCGGTGGTAAAGTCTGTTTGACAGTGACATAAAGACATCCACCCCGTCCTCATGAGCTTGGTAAACATTGACACAAAATAGGAGTAATAATTTTTGAATAGTTTAAAGGTAGCACATGAAAATTTTACTTGGAGTGGCAAGGAAATACCACATATAGGTAGTTATGGTGGACACAAATGGCATGGATTTTGGCTCAAGGTTTTGGATGCACGAGAAGCATTCCCTCTCAGTACAGAGTTTAGGCTAGCAAGGTTATTTGAAGCAAACACAGGATATCAACCGACACAGCAAGACTTATATGAAAACATATTGCAAGCATTATAAGACTCTACACTGTCTTCCTTGTTAACCAAACCCTTTTACTAGAAAATATCTAGACCTTAGAGATACCAATCATGCAAACCAAATTTCAACGAGCTTTACGGTAGTTCTTCATTAATAGGTTTTAACTACATGATACAAAAGCTTAAACATGAACTACTTGATAACTCAAAACAATTGACAAGTATCAAATTATCCAATACAGTGATCTACAAGAATATGTAAGCTTTTTCCATTATACCATCTACCACATGCAATATTTTCTGTTCCAACCAAACACCAATCAACTTATTTCAACATAAACTCTCCAAACAATTATAAGTGAAGCAAGAGAGTACTTTCTTTAAAAGAACTAACAGCTCTGAATAAGAGATGCATGCAAAACAGGAGCTAAAAGCATAGCAATAGCTAGATAAGAATACTCAACAAGTATAAGTGAAGAATAGAGTATTCATATGAAAAAGCGGAGCGTGTCTCTCTCCCAATCAAGAATGCTAGGGTCCAATCAAGTTGACCATAAGAAAAATAAAATACTGAAAATAAAAGCACACAGACGCTCCAAGTAAAGCACATATGATGTGAAAGAATTAAAATATAGTTTCACTAGAGATGACCTGATAATTTTGACGATGAAGAAGGGCATCCCCAAGCTTAGACGCTTGAGTCTTCTTGAAATATGCTGGGGAGATCCATGGGAGCCTCCCCAAGCTTAAGCTCTTCACTCTTCTTCATCCTATTATATCACTCTTCCCTCTTGACCCTTGAAAACTTCCGCCACATCAAACTTCTCATAAACTTCATTAGAGGGGTTAGTACTCAAAAACTTTAATCCACTTTGGTTCTGTTGTGACACATTGCAAGAACTCAATAAAACATTAGCTACAACCCTCCACGTCTAGAGAGCCTTGCTTAAAGCCCACAAGAGACAATGCAAAAAACAGAGACAAATCTGTCAAAACAGAACACCAGTAAAGATGAATTTTTCCGAGGCACTTCCGTTGCTCAAATCAGAAAACTCGAAACTAATGAAAGATGCGTACATATCTGAGGATCACGCACAAAAATTTGCAGATTTAAAAGATTTTCTGGTGATTTTAGAAAAGTGAAACGGTGAACAGCAGAAATCTGTTCCTGCGCAGAAATCCAAATCTAGCATCATCTAATCATTAGAGACTCTTCTTGGCACAACAATGCGATAAAATAAAGGATACAAAGGGATTGTTACAGAAGTAAACAAAACCTTGACTCAAATAAAGAAAAATTGCAGAAATAAAACAATGGGTTGTCTCCCATAAGCGCTTTTCTTTAATGCCTTTTAGCTAGGCTTGATAGTTTTAATGATGCTCACAAAAAAAAAATGAAGCAAAAGGAGCATCAAGAAGCAAATTCGAAACACATTTAAGTCTAACCCACTTCCTATGCATAGGAATCTTGTACCCAAATAAATTCATAAAGAACAAAGTGACAAGCATAGGAAGATAAAACAAGAGTAACTTCAAAACTTTCAGCATATAGAGAGGTGTTTAGTACCATGAAAATTTCTACAACCATATTTTCCTCTCTCATAATAATTTTCAGTAGCATCATGAACAAACTCAACAATATAACTATCACATAAAGCATGCTTTTCATGATCTACAAACACATAATTTTTATCAAGCTCCAAAATAGTAGGATTAAAACTTTCAAACCCACTTTTAACAATTTTATAACAAGATGATTGATCATTCTCAAGAGGTATGGGACTCCATCTAGATAAAGTCAAGACCTCTCCAATCCCATTTTCATTAGTAGAACAATAATATTATCAAGCATAGGACCATCATCTAGAGCTTTATCATAAACATTTTCTAAACAAACTTTCTCATTACCATGCATTTCGAAATTACGCACAAATAAAGGATTATCATAAGATTTATCAAAATAGCATGGATTATCATAAGTAACAGTAGCATAATCATTTCCACAAGTTTCATTCATAGGGAATACTTCAAGAGAATCCACAGGAACATAACATTCATTCTCCTTTGGTAAGCATGGAGGGCAATCAAATAGTGTAAGAGATGAAGAGTTACTCTCATTAGAAGGTAGGCATGGGTAGCTAATCCATTCTTCCTTCTTTTGTTCATCACTCTCCTCCTCTTTTTCATCCAATGAGCTTTCAGCTTCAGCAGTTTCTTCTTCCACAGGTTCCTGCAAATTGTGAGTACATTCTTGTGCATGAATGAGTCTCCCTTTATAATCAATGATATAACAATTATTGCTGAAATTTTCTAGGCAATAATCAAGGATAAAAGAGACCGTTTCTTTAAGTTTATTACAAGCAACACAAGTTTCATAATTTTTAGCCATGAATGAATCTATTTCAGAAGCTCCCATAAGTAAAACAAATTGTTCTACTTCTTCAAATCCAAGATGAATATAGTTATTCCAATGATAGTTCATAATTAAAACTTATTTACTGAAGCCACATTGAAATTTAAGATGTTTAGTATCCTGTTCAGCAGCAATTTATATCATGGCGTTCAAGCAAAATTTCAGCAATTTGATTTAACTTTTTAACATGCCCTTATGATTTTACCCTCTCTTGATTCTCTATACTTTATATATGATTCTTTAGCTTTCATAAACATAGAGGTTCTAGCATGTTCTTCCATAGCAACAGTTTTTTTTTTTAGATTTTTGGTTTTTAAATTTTTATGGATTTTCGGGTATATAAGAAAAATAAAACTAAACAGAAATAAACTAGACAGAAATAAACTAAACAAAAGTAAACTAAGCACAATAAAACTAGACAAAACAAAATAAAATAAAAACAGAGAGACAGGTAGAGTGTACTCCCCAGGTGAACTTATGAGTAGAGCTATGCTCCCCGGCAACGGCGCCAGAAAATAGTCTTGATGACCCACAAGTATAGGGGATCGCAACAGTCTTCGAGGGAAGTAAAACCCAAATTTATTGATTCGACACAAGGGGAGACAAAAATACTTATAAGCCTTAACAGCGGAGTTGTCAATTCAGCTGCACCTGGAAAAGCACTAGTAACAGGGGTGATGTGAAAGCAGCAGTAATATGAGAGCAATAGTAACAGTAACACAGAAGCAATGGCACCAGAAAATAGTTGCATGCGTGGAGTTGACGGTAAAGCAATGATGATTACAGATGGACCGGGGTTCCCAGCTATCTACACTAGTGGTAACTCTCCAATAACAAGTGTTGGGTGAACAAATTACAGTTGGGCAATTGACAGAATTATTATAGCATTAAGACAGAACATCCAGTCTATTAATCATGTAGGCATGTTTTCCATATATAGTCATACGTGCTCGCAATGAGAAACTTGCATAACATCTTTTGTCCTACCAGCCCGTTTGCAGCGGGGCCTCAAGGGAAACTACTGGTAATTAATGTGCTCCTTTTAATAGAGCACTAGAGCAAAGCATTAGCACTTAGTGAAAACATGTGATCCTCATGTCAAAACCATCCCCTCCAGTTATCCCAGTTGCTGTCACTCCGGGGCCTCGGGTTCCAGACAAGGACATGTGCAAACAACTTGTAGATACAATCTAAGCAATAATTATAGAGCTTAAATCTAAGATCATGCCACTCATGCACTAGTGATAAGCATTAAACACAACAAGATTGCAGCAACAATAACTTCACAAACTTTAATAGATAGACTGATCATAATGTAACAATTCATCGGATCCCAACAAACACAACACCGATTACATCAGATGGATCTCAATCATGTAAGGCAGCTCATGAGATCATTGTATTGAAGTACATGGGAGAGAGAGTACCAACTAGCTACAGCTAGAACCCGTAGTCCATGGGGGAACTACTCACAAACCATCATGGAGTCGAAGTGGAGGCGGCGTGGTCGATGGAGATGGCTCCGGGGGTCAATCCCCGTCCGGCAGGGTGCCGGAACAGGAACTTCTGACCCCGAAACTTGGTTTTTGGTGGCGGCGGAGCTACGGAACTCTTCTGGAGGAATAGTCGATTCTTTTAGGGTTTTCACCGCGGAGGCAATATATAGTCCAAAGGGCGGCGGCTGGAGCGACCCGAGGGGCCCACACCCCACCATGGCGAAGTTGAAGGGGGGCCGCGCCGCCCTAGGGTGTGGCGCCCTCCTCGGTCGCCTCCGTCTCTCCTTCGGACTTCGTGTACGTGTTGGAAAAATAGGAGGTCATGTCCAGGTTTCGTCCAATTCCGAGAATATTTCCAGAATAGCTTTTCTGAAATATAAAAACAGCAGAAAACAGTAACTGGCACCGTGGCATCTTGTTAATAGGTTAGTCCCAGAAAATGCATAAAAATGCTATGAAGTGTATGTAAAACATGTAACAATTGGTATAATATCAACATGGAACATCAGAAATTATAGATACGTTTGAGACGTATCAAGGATCACGTGTGTTCATGGAATATTAATGCTTTGCTCTGGTACTTTATTAAAAGGAGTACCTTAATTACCAGAAGTTTCCTTAATTGGCCCCGCTGCAAACGGGCTGGTAGGACAAAAGATGTTGTGCAAATTTCTCATTGCAAGCACTTACGACTATATACGGAACGCATGCCTATGATTGATTAGTAATTGGATGCTTTATTCTTATTATTATTTACCTGGAATTGCCCTACGTTATGACTATTTCATGAGCTATCTTATCCATGCAACGCCCGTTCATCCATCCCTATGCCTACAGTATTTTAATCCTGCTGTTTACCTCAATCGCTACTCTGTCTTTATTTCACTGCTGCTGTTATTTCTCCACTACTACTGTTATTACTGTTGCCACTGATAAATTGTGCCAGGCAAGTTTATTTCCAGGTTCAGCTGAACTGACAATTCATCTATTAAGGCTTATAAATATTCTTTGGCTCCCCTTGTGTCGAATCAATAAATTTGGGTTTTACTTCCCTCGAAGACTGTTGCGATCTCCTATACTTGTGGGTCATCAGGCTACACCGGAGACTCCCGTAACATTCCGGTAAGTTTCCGGACTGAGGATAGTGGGTGTCACCACTTGACGCTCGAGTGCGCAGGGCCGGAAAGTTGAGTCTGGGACCAGAGACTTTGCTCCCTGAGTCCGGAGACTCCGGTCCTGGCATAGACTCCGGCCATTCTCGGACCGAGTCCAGTGGGTGCCACCACCTTGAGCTCTTCGACAAGAAACCCTGAGTCCGGAGACTCCGGTTGGGGCACACCGGAGACTCCGGCCTGGTAAACCAGCAAAACTGCAAACCCAATAACTTTCACGCACGAAATCCAAATGAGGTGAAACCAGTTATGTTGGAAATATTAAGGATCATTTATAGAGAGAGGATGCCACTCATGGGAAGGTGTGGAACCTTTCTCAACGATGAACTGGTAATATTTCCAACACGAAAGCGCGAAAGGTTTTCACACGAAATATGATTTCGGTGAAGTTGGGATTGTCACGGAGATCACGACAAGCACCAAAACCCAACAAGGAGAAGAACCGAATAAGAACCAAGAAAGATGATATGCCAAGTATGCAAAGGTTTGAGCTCTCCACAAAGATGCGATCAAGTTACTCATTTGAGCCCCTCTTGATAGTACGGTCTATCCTATAACCCGGTCTCTTACTAACATCATGAGACCGGTAAAATAGAAACCCTATCAAGATCATACCTTTGCCTTGCGCATTCCACTTGAGCTAGATGATGACGATCTTGATCTCTTCAAGTGGACCACCTTTCTTGATTGCGCTTTGCTTGGTGAAGACTCACATATCGCTCCCTCATACACCAAGATGGGAGTGCCTCTCTTAGGAACATCTTCACTTGACCATTATCTCCAAATGGGTTGCAAGCTTCAAGCATATGATATCTTCTAGATGCCCATCTTGAACTTGCACATCTCAACCTTGATGACGATCATCACTTGACGTCATCCTTCATGAGCTATAAGAAATCTTCCTTTTGATGCAAGCCCATGGAGAGATACCTAACCCCAACAAAGGAAGGCCACACACACATAATGGGTTAGTTCACAAAGCTATATGGACAATTTCTTACCATACCATTGGATCAATGATCCCGCATGGTATATCATTTAGCTTTGTGTGTTGATCAACTTGAATCCACTCTTTGCACTTAGTCTTGATCAACCTTGTATATTTTCTTCTTCTTGATCATATCAAATATGTCCATTATAATCAATGATCTTGATGGCATACAACCTTGAATCCAACACATGGAGTTCAAAGGATGCCTATGGACAAACCTATAAGAATATCTCAATACAAGCATTAGTCCATAAGGATTGTCATTAACTGCCAAAACCACGCATGGGGCAACATGCACTTTCACCTGGTACCCCTCTGACGCCGCCCTTTCGCCTATAAATTGCTTCATCCCCAGAAACCCTCGACACCCGATCAGAAATCCACGAAAAGTTATGTCGCCGCCGCCGTCGCCAACCCTAGTTCGGGAGGGTTCTGCGGCTCTTCCCGGCACCCTGCCGGAGGGGAAGATCATCACCGGAGGGCTCTACACCACCATGACCGCCTAGTTCATTTTTGGACTACGGGTCCATAGAAGTAGCTAGATGATTCTCTCTCCACCTTGTGCTATCATGTTTAAATCTTGTGAGCTGCCTATCATGATCAAGATCATCTTTATGTAATGCTATATGTTGTGTTTGCTGGGATCCGATGAATTGTGAAGTATGATCAAGTTTGTTCATCTATCTATATACATATGTTTTATTTATGTTCTTGCATGCTCTCCGATGCTAGTAGATGCTTTGGCCAAGTAGATGCTAGTGTCTCCAAGAGGGGGTATCTATGCTAGATAGTGGGTTCATGTCTCCAGTAGCCTGGGCTCGAATGACAGAAACGACTAAGACTGTGGATGTGTTGTTGCCACTAGGGAGAAAACAACTTTGCTATGTCTACATGTCATTTGCATTGTTTACATTACACACTTTGCTTATTGTGATAATCTGTTGCTTGCAACTTAATACCTGCGGGAGACACAGATGTTATTTCGCAGGTGGATTATTAGTCATAGATGCAGCAAGCAAGCGGTCTATGTATTTTGTTGTAATGCCCAATAAACACTACAATGAACATTATATTGTCATATATTGCATTGTCATGCCATCACCATTTGTCAATTGCCCAGTTGTAATTTGTTTACCCAGCATGTTATCTATCTGTTTCGGGAGAGACACCTCTAGTGAACTATGGACCCCGGTCCTTTCTTGTACACTGATAAAAACGCCGTTTCCACCACGCTCTATACTCATTTGCTCGCTGTTCATTTTTGCATCTGCATTTATTTTCCACATGATACGTTTAATCCTTTGTATTCAGCAAGTCAGGGAGATTGACAACCTTCCTGTTTCGTTGGGGCAAAGTAGTTTGATTGTGTTGTGTGCAGGTCTGCGCCAAAGCTACAAGTGCCAGAGTAGCTTGGGCACCATGTTGAAGCTCGTCCAATTCCTACTAGTTCGATAACCTTGGTTTTGTAGTCAAGGGAAAACTTCTGCTAGATTACATCATACCTTCCTCTTGGGGTCTCCCAACGAACGTGTGTGTTCACGTCATCACTTCCAAGCGGAGCAAGTTGATGTAAATGTTGTAGATGATATAATTCTTCCTCAAGCCATAAGATGAATGTGAGTTGGTGGAACCCTACCCGCCGAGGAACCCATTGTTTTACGGAAGGAGAAGAACAATACTCCACTCAAGTGGAGCCACCAACTATAGACAAGATTCACAAGTAATTCAAGAACAAGTTCAAGGCCCTAAAGCAAGTGAATAAGGTCAAGGACATGATCATCCAATGGTTGATGAAGATCAACCTAATGGTGGTGGTGCACCAAATGTCCAAGATCAAGTTCAAGACGATGCTCAAACTTTCGATGATGATATTCTACGGGTGGAAATGAAGGTGGGTCTGCTACGCTGATGGCACCATCGTCGCTCTGGAGGTGTTCGACCAATGCGTTTGCAGGTTGACACCTCGTCAGCTGCCGATGTAGTAGTTTCGTGTGGTGGCTTGTGCATCAATGACGACGGCCGTGTGTGATGGTTTTGTCGCGGAAAGACCTTGTTAGTCAGCTTCATGTTTCGGCAGTTCTGACTCTTCTTCTTATTGGACCTCTGCTGCTGCAAAGTCTGAGCTGCCGCGGGCATCGATGATGACCTGAGTGATGTGATCCGGTCGAAACTCTTCATCGGCGCGTGCCTTGCGCATCTCCTTTCCGGATCTACTATGATGCCAGACTTTTGACCGACGAGTCATCTGTTTGGCTTTGGCAAGCGTGGGCTTCACGAGGCTGCGTTTGCGAAGTCGATCTTTCTAGGTGGTCACCCCATAGTGTAATCAGAGTCGCAAAAGAGTGATGACGACAAGACTGTTCTTCAATCTCGACAACGACCCTTTGTTTTCGGCGGTGTGTGTAAAGTTTGTGTTGTGGTTGTGTATTCCCCCACGATAGTCGTGTTTCATATGTAACAATTTTCGGTCGGTTCTCGCTCATTACTGCGTAAACTATCTTCTTCTTGACTAATAAAAATGATAAATATTTTTCTTTGTTTAAGAAAAAGGCGAACAAGACGGCTGGTACCTTGCTAGCTAGGATCCATATCCATCTCGCACGATTCACATGAATTGAACATAGCGTTTTTGTCATGTGCAACAACCCGGTTTTCTAGTTTCATTCACTGCATTGAAACGCCATGCTTGTCAACGTCTTTCCTTAGTTAGTTTCAGGCTTATTCTGGATCGATTACTACAGTATAGTATTTAGTAGTAGAAGTGCTTTTTTTTAGATAAAAGGCTCAAAAGAGTCCGGATTTAAATTAATAAACCCTCAACCAGTTAGGATATATGTTATTGATTACACAAGCTCGACAAGTTTTTTGTAAAAAAGAGGCAAGCCCTAGAAAAGCTCTAAAGGTCAGAAGTTGCAAGCAAGTCTGAAGAACAACTACAAGTTCATGGGTGCCCACTGCCGTATCCGGGCAGGTTTGGGCACCTCCGCCCCTAAACTGCTCAACCGCCACTGTGTCCAACGTTGCGCAACCGCTGCATACAAACTTCACGACGCAACAACATAAATGAACCATCTGGAACGAGTCTCGAAAACCCAGTCGCGAGGGGACAGAATATCAGAGAAGAAGGAGAAGCAACCAACGCCAACATGAAAAAGAGCAGGATCCATGTTGACCTTGCCGTGCGGCTGCTGGTGGAGGGAACCCTTCCTTCCCCACCCAGACTCGAGGGTGTCGTACCACCAGCAAACACATCACACAGAGGAGGATGAGCACCCAAAGAAGACCTTGGACAGGTTGGCTGACGCCCCCAATCTCATCGTCGCTCCGACTGAACCACACCAATATCGGTGTCACCACGTTGCCGTCCACTCTCCCCCCTCATCCCAAAGCGGCGCCTCCAAGGAGGACTACGACGTCGAATTGCGTCCATCTCCTAGTAAAGGTCTAGGTTTTCACCCGGAAATGTAGGGGAAAAGTGCGGGGAGGTTGAAAGAACATTTTTTAATCCCTTAATTGTTTTGTGTGTTAGGCAACAACACTAGTGATAATTTAATCTGGTGCTAAGTGATGCAGGATTTAGGTTATTAAATCATGACAACATCGAGCCCCAAAAATCAAAGTGAAAAGAGACCACAAAAATATTGAACGATTTCTGGTCAGGAAAACCGGATATTCCGGCCTGTGTGGGGCCGATAATCCGCCCCCTGGAAATTTTGCTAAGGAAAAGATTGCGCCCGAAGGCGCGGCTCTTGGATATGGCCGAATATTTTGGCCGGAATCCGGAATATGACAGAAACAGGATAATCCAGCCCCAACTTGAACCGGATTATCCGGCCCCCAAAATCCTGTAACAGCTCCAAACAGCTAGTTTTGGGAAGGGGTATTTATATCCATTTCATCTTCAACCTCAGTACAGCTCGACCAAACTAGAAGAACACCTTGAAGCTGAGCCACCAAAACTACTAGATCTCCTTCTCCTCCCCCACAAACTTACTGATCTTTGGAGGATCAAAGGAGAAGAGCAAGATCTACATTCTCACCCAAGCGATTTATATTTCCCCCTCATTCACTTGAGAGATTCGAGACTAGGGTTTCTGTTGGGAAAACCTAGGCCATTGTTCTCACATCTTGTTGTGTTGGACAAATTGTGGTGATTTGGGAGACTCCAATTCAGTTGTGATGCGTGCCACAAGCTTGTTGTAAAGGATCCGGTTTTCGCCTTGAAGGTTACCGGTAGTGGAAAGTGAACCAATCCTTTGTGGTGCGGTTCATCGCAGAATAGGGTGAGATCTTTGTGGGGTTGAGCAAGCCTGTTGTGATGAAGCTCGCACCACTCCAACGTAGACGTACTTTCCCTCAAAAGGAAGGAACTAGGGAATCAAACCTTTGTCTCCGCGTGCTTCACTTCGGTTACTTCTATCCTTTATAATCTTTACTTGTATCTTGTTTCTTGCTAGTGGCTTGCTTGTCATATAGGTAAATTCACCATACTTGCATATCTAGAGAATTTACCTTTTGTGTCAAGGCTAATTTGGAAAAGAACTAAAATTTGAATTAGCACCTATTCACTCCCCCACTAGGTGACCATATGATCCTTTCAGAGGTTACCTCATCGGCCCTTCTGGAACGAGACCGGTGACGGTCGATGTTGCCGATGTGGATGGTAGCAGCCAACCAAGGGTTTCCCCCTGGAACCTCCCGGCCGCCTAGCAAGCACCCAAATCGAGAAGCCCGAGGACCACCCGAATATCACATGAACACCAACAGATCTGACGCGGAGGAAAATGGAGCAACGGTGCGCCGCGACGGAGCTGCCACGCCGGCTTCCAAAGCCCTCGCACGGACAAAGCAGCGAGATGCTCACCGCCACCTTCACCGGAGGTCACACAGATAAGTCCGGCGATCCCTCAGACGTCGGCGAGGAAGGGGAGCTAGGGAGGAGTAACCCGACAGCTAGAGTTTGGGTCGCCCACGAGGGAGAGCGACTCGGGGGCCGAAACGTCCTTAGTTCGTCCATCAGTAGCAGTACTCAACGATAAATGATGCAGGCAACCATGGCGTGGGTGTGAACGTACGTAGTAGAACCGTGCACTAGTGTTCAGTAGCTAACTTCGCAGACGCACGTGCGTGCTAACCGTGCACTACTGTTCAGAATTTTGAGAAGGAGACGAGATGGAATCTGCAACTCCGGATGGATGCAGTATGTGCGTGTTGCTTTCAATGCTGCAGCAGCGTCGGTGATGCGATGGCCCGTGCACTACTGTACATCACTAGCGCATTCATTCATTCAACTATCCAGCGTGATACTCCTACAAGGCGAGACGAAACAAAGATGTGAAGACTCTTCATGCATGCCGCATCTATCTGTTAGAGCTGGCCATGTCTCCCATTCAGCACGTAACAGTCGGAAGGATCGAGGTGTTGGTCATGGTCAGGGACGACAGATCCATGAGATGATGACAAGTATGCAACTTTTGCACGTTGGATCTGCTCCAGGATCAATCCATCTGCACGCTCGCCCATGATGTCTGACGGCTGAAAATGCCACTGCACTATGCATACAAACCACTAACAATGTACTGGATAGAAAGATAAATAGATGATATGCACTAGCGCGCGTGCTATAGACTGACAATATTGAAGGTCTTTGTACAGGTGTTTATCATGCAGTGATCGATTCCAGAAACTGACGAGCTGTATGCCTGCGCAGACCACGGCTCTATTTATCGAAATTTTTGGATGAATTTCAAGAAATTGACGATTTTCGGTGAGGGACGAGCAAACAATCATGGACGGAAATTTCGACTAAATTTGAAAAAATCTGCTGCGTAATCGTTCTAAGAGAGAAAAAATTAAGTATGTGTCACTAGTAATTCATTCGTGTAGTGGTGGAAGGTGTAAGCCGTGGTATGTTACATGTCGAGTTTAATTCCGCTTTAACTCAGTTAATTTTCTAATTGAATCTAATCTCTAGACTTACAATCCGATCAAAATTTTAAAATTTCTTCAATTTCGTGTAGTTCATGAATCTTGGTTAGGGGCGAGAAAAAAACGAAAACGAAGTGTAAAACCCTGTCCTCCCACTAGTAGGGAAACCCTATATAGGTAGGTGGACACTCTGTGGCGCACCCTTAATTGGTGCGCCACAGAAATATTTCTGTGGCGCATGGTTCGCTGTGCGCCACAGAAATCTTTCCCTTTCTGTGGCGCATCCGTTGCCCATGCGCCACAGAAAGCCAGAATTCTGTGGCGCATGCCATCCCATGCGCCACAGAAAATGTGTGGGTCCCACGTCCAATGATTGTGCCAGATCCATCTACGAACTTTCTGTGGCGCACTGCCCACGGTGCGCCACAGAAACAGAACTTTCTGTGGCGCATGCATTTGGATGCGCCACAGAAAGAAGGCTTTCTGTGGCGCATCTAGCCCGTGCGCCACAGAAATTCACCTTTCTGTGGCGCACCGTGGGCAGTGCGCCACAGAAATGCAGCTTTCTGTGGCGCACCGGGAACCGTGCGCCACAGAATATTGGTCCAGATCTACAAAAAGGTGGCAGCACCCTTTCCCCATACATGTGACCTTCTTCATCCTCCCATCTAGATCGAGCTCCTCCTCTCTCCCATGCCATTTTGACCATCCTATTCTCCATTATTTGTTATTAAAGCTAGTTTATTTGATATATAATTGGTGAGGGCTTGGGGAGAGCCTCCATATATATTCTCCTCCTCTCTTTTTGTCCACAATTTTCTCTCCATCACCACACACTCTCTCTCATCGATCACGGTCACGTCTCGGCAACGGATCAAGATCTACTAGGTGGGTATTGTTGGATGGATGTTTGTTAAAGGCATGAGAAACTTGTCGGCGGGCGATTGTGTGTGTGGTTTGCATGAAGCAAACTATTGTTGAACGGATCTATGCATGAAACTTGTGTGTGTGGTTTGCATGAATCTTTGCATGTTGTTGCTTGCGCCGGCGTGGTGCATGGATGTTTGCTGAAATGTTGATTCATTTCCATTTCGGTAAATTTTTGCACCACCCATATGTCCTACTTTTAGGGGAAGTCATGCCGAATTTTTTCGTCGAACATTTCCGACTTTCCGACTTCCCGCATGAGAAGCTTGTATGTGTGTGTGTGCGGTTAATTAATTCTAATTAATAACACATACTCTATATGTATACCGCGTAGGCGACCATGGTCATCAGGATGAGCTCCAGTCGAATCAACAACTACAAGGAAGAAGCGAAGGCGGAAATGAGTCGGTGCAACGGGCGCCAGATACGATGTCCGTGTCGAAGTTGCAAACTTGTGAGATGGATCGACCCTGATTCCGGACAATTGGAGGAACACCTGCTCATGTAAGGCTTCAACCAAGCGCCGACAGCAAATGTTGCGCCTGAAGACGAGGGCGGGCAAGATGATCGTGACGAAGGAGATGCCGACGGACATGGTCACGATGAAGGAGTAGATGGTGGTGGAGAAGACGCGAACACGCCGCAGAGCTCGCTAATGTCGGCCTTGATGGAGTCTCATGTTCAAGAACTGCTCCTCAAGGAGGCGAGCAACGTTAGAGAGAAAGCCAAGCTGGCGCAAATGGAGATAGACGGGAGGACTCCATTGTATCCTGGGTGCCGGTGGTGCCTGGTTGACGGGAGAGTATTTGAGGATGATGATGATGGTGATGATGAGTACTTCCCCGGCAACGGCGCCAGAAAACAGCTTGATGGCTACGTGTTGGTGAACCCCAAGAGGAAGGTTATGATGTAGACAGCAGAAGTCTTCCCTTGAGAAATCTACCCAAGGTTATCAATCCAGTAGGACTTGACGATCTATCGGAAGGTTGTTGATGTTGACTCCCCCTGGCGCTAGAGAGCTTGCACCAACGTGGAATCTGCACAGACACAAACCAGAACTTTGCCCAACACGAAACAGAGAGGTTGTCAATCTCTCCGGTCTTGCAGAAACAAAGATTTAAACGTATGGTGTGGAAAACAGCAGGAAAAACAGAAAGTAACAGGAAACAGATGATTGCAGCAGGTTGTGTAAACAGTATGAGGAAATTGGACCAGGGTCCACAGTTCACTAGTGGTGTCTCTCTCAGAACAGATAACTAGCATGTTGGGTAAACAAATTACAGCTGGGCAATTGACAAAGAGAGAGGGCATAACAAAACAATACATGCCAAGACGTCTACTATGAAATCTAGTTGGGCATTACAACAAAGTACATAGACCGTTATTCCAACAGCATCTATGCCTAAATAATCCACCTTCAAGGCAGCATCCGCATCCTGTTCAGTATTAAGTTGCTAACAACAGATTATTGCATGAAGTAAAGTGTGTAATGTAATCAATACAAGTGCCCTTGGACACTGCACCAATGTTTTATCCCTAGTAGCAACAGCACATCTGCCATCTTAGACCTTTCTGTCACTGATCCAGATATCTAGAGACTGAACCCACTATCGAGCATAAATACCCCCTCTTGGAGTCACAAGCATCTACTTGGCCAAAGCATCTACTAGCAACGGAGAGCATGCAAGATCAAGAGCACATAGATAAACAACTTGAATAAACATGGTATCAATATTCATCGGATCCCAGCAAACACAACATCTAGCATTACAATAAGATGATTTGATCATGTTAGGCAGCTCACAAGATCTAAACATGGAGGCACAAGGTAGAGAGACAACCATCTAGCTACTGCTATGGACCCGTAGTCCAGGGGTGGACTACTCACGCATCACTCCGGAGGCAGGCATGGTGATGTAGAGCCCTCCGGTGATGACCTCCCCTCCGGCAGGGTGCCGGGAAGAGCTTCAGAACTCCTCCGATCTGAGATTGACGATGACGGCCGCGACGGAACTTTTCGTGGAATATGATCGACCGTAATAGGGTTTTCGCGTCGCGGAGAATATATAGGCGAAGAGGCGGCGTCGGTGGCCGAGGGGGGCCACCACGCCATAGGGGGCGCGGGCCCACCCTGGGCCGCGCCCTAGTGTGGCGTGGCCCCCTGGTGGGTCTGCTCCGACTTCCCTTTGGACTCCGTGATCTCCTCGTGATATTATTGACGATGTCTTTTGTTTCGTCCAATTCCGAGAATATTTTCTTAATAGATTTTCTGAAACCAAAAATAGCAGAAAACAGGGAACTGGCACTGTGGCATCTTGTTAATAGGTTAGTCCCAGAAAATGCATAAAAATGATAAGAAGTGTAACCAAAACATGTAGCAATTGATATAATAACAGCATGGAACATCAAAAATTATAGATACGTTTGAGACGTATCAGCCGGCCACAGGATACGCGCTTGCAAGTAACGCTTGATGCTCTGGAGATGAAGTCGGGAAACAAATGGACCGACACGAGCTTCAACAAGAGCATGCAATTCTTCCACGAGCGTCTTCCCGAGGGGAACACATTGCCAACAAGTATCGAGGAGGCCAAGAAAGTCGTGTGCCCTCTTGACCTACCGCATGTTAAATACCACGCCTGCATCAATGATTGCACAATTTATCGGGGCGAGTACGAGGACAGAACCACATGTCCGGTGTGCGGCCAAGGACGGTACAAGAGCCGTGGGAAGAAAGTTCCTCGAAAAGTGGTATGGTACTTTCCTATCACTCCCCGTCTGCAGCGGTACTTCGTGGACCCTAAGGATGCAAAGCTCATGCAATGGCACGCGGAAAGGGAGAAGGCCGAAGAAGATCCGGAGAAGGGCAGGATCCTTACACACCCTTCAGACGCTAGCCAGTGGCAAGAGTTGGACGCCGTCAGAAATTTCGGAGGCGACGCAAGGAACGTCAGGCTCGGTATGAGCACCGATGGACTCAATCCGTTCAGCAACCAGAGTAGCACGCATAGCACCTGGCCCGTGTTTGTATGGCCTTACAACCTTCCCCCGTGGTTGTGCACGAAGCAAAGGTACGTACACATGAGTATTCTCATTCAGGGGCCGAAACAAGCAGGTGTCCACATACATCTGTATCTCGCGCTGTTGAAAGAGGAGTTAGCCACATTGTGGGAGACGCCAGCCCGTACGTGGGATGCCTACACTGGAGATTATTTCGACATGAGAGCTGCGTTGCTCACGACGGTGCAGGACTATCCTGGTTGCTCATATGTATCGGCCCAGGTAGGCCACGGATTCTGCGCATGTGTCAGGTGCATGGATAAGACCCCGCATCTCCAGCTACCAAGGAATCCCGGGTCTTCGAAAACCGTGTACCCAGGGGCTCGAAGGTGGCTTCGCATGGATCACCCGTGGAGAAAACGCGGTGACCTGTTCAATGGTAAGGACGAGATCGAAGGAGCCCCGAGCCCGAGGAGCGGCACAGAAATCGACGAGCTGTTGAAAAATTGGGAGGAGTGCCCCGCGCCGGGAAAGAAACGACCGAAGGTAGATCCGCTGCTGGGTGTATGGAAAGCGAGGTCTGTTTTCCACGACTTGGAGTACTGGAAGGTCCTTAAGACGCCACATAGCCTCGATATGATGCACATTACGAAGAATGTCACCGAGGCTCTGCTTGGCACTCTTTCCAACATGCCGGAAAAGTCCAAGGATGGGACGAAAGCAAGATACGATCTGAAATGGCTTGGTGTCAGGAAAGATCTTCAGATCCCCGATAGTGATGACGATGATGATGATGATGATGATGATGATCAGACGGAAGGGACTCAAGGTCGCCGCAAAAGGGTAAAGAAGAACACCGTGGTGCTTCCCGCTACGTGCTTCACTATGAGTCCGAAGGAGCTCGAGCAATTCTACAGGTGTCTCCTAGGAGTCAAATTTCCTCATGGTTACGCGGGGCTGATAAGCAGATATCTGGACGGAACGAAGAAGAGGTTTAGCGGGATGAAGTCTCACGACTGTCACGTGCTGTTGACGCAGATACTTCCCGTTGCGATTCGAGAGATAATGGACGAGCACGTCCGTGATACGCTGCTTGCCCTTTGCAATTTTTTCGACGTCATCAACAGGAAGTCGATCGGCGTGAAGCAGCTCGACAGGCTACAGGAAGAGATCGTGCTGATACTATGCGAGCTCGAGATTTACTTCCCGCCAGCATTCTTTGATATCTGCGTGCATCTCCTTCTCCATGTCGTTGATGACATCAGGCAGCTCGGGCCAACGTTCATGCACTACATGATGCCGTTCGAAAGGATGAACGGTGTCATGAAAGGATACGTTCGCAACAGGGCCCGTCCAGACGCAAGCATGGCCAAGGGCTTTCTAACCTACGAGTGCATCTCCTTCTGCCAGAATTATCTAAGCACCGAGAACCAGCATGTTGGTCTGCCCAGGAGGAAACACTTGGCAGGCTCCAGGGATATGGTCACCGAGACGGCACCAGCTCAATCTTTGTCAGCATGCAGGGTCGAAAGGACGACTTCGACAGGGCTCACCGGGTCGCGCTACAACACTTACAATTGATCGAAACTTGGGTGAAAGAGCACAAATGCTTACTCGAGCAACATTACATCAACCTGGGCCGGCGATCATCAAGCTCAATCGGGTAACATTTTCAGCCCTAACACAATGAAAGAAACTGTTAAAGCGGGGTTCACTTCACCCCCACAATCCACAGAGATGAAGAACAAGAAGAAGTACAGGAAGAGAAAAGGATCCTCCACCTCTGCGAGCCAGTCAGCTCCTAAGATCCGGGGTCTTGAAGACACGATTCCACCCCGTGCGGATGGCTTCCCCCGAGTTCATGAGGCTGGTAAACCTATCTTGTCTGGGGACTTGCTCCACCTTACAGAAGGACCCATGATTGCCTTGCAGGAATCTATCTTGCATCTAGAGGAGCTCCTTCTTAAAGACAAGCAGCCGAGTTACCCGGCGTTCGCGGTCAAGGTGCCAAAGGAGCTGGTGGACTTCGTCCAGGAAGACCTCGCGGATGTGTTCTTCATAGCGTACGAGGACATCTTCAAACTCTTTCACACTCAACGGCTGGACTATAACATGGTCCGCCTATATGCGCTCGATGTGGCGATGAAGATCAGGAGAGATGATACCCCGTACGTCGCGATAGTGGATCCCTACTACATGCGCGACAGCCATCTGGTGGAAGGATCAAAGACACGGGAAACGGCCACGGAGTACCTCGTAAGGGTCATGCTAGCCAACAAGAGGAAGAACGTCCTTCTTCTGCCTTTCTTTTTCGAGTAAGTACACATCAGCTCGCCACCGTCGTATCTTATGCCTTCTTGTACATTTCTTCCATCGCTGATCCTTTGCCCAACATTCCGTTTCAATTGTGTTGAGCAGGGACAAGTACTGCGCACTCATCTGCGTATCCCCGAGGTGGTCCATTGCCATTTATTTGGACTCGGGGAATAAATCCACGCCGAGACGATACACCAGAATAAAGGGTGTTCTCGATGACGCTCTCGAGGCCTATGCCCAAAAGGGCGGCCCCTTCCATAAGAAGTCGGAATTCTTCACGGATGAGAACACACACAAGTTCCAGCATGGGACCGGATTCCATTGCATCAAGCAACTGGATGGCAGCGTGAAGGAGGCCTACTACGCCCTCCATCACATTAAAGCGATTGTCCGGGATGTCGAGAAAACGAAGATTCCATCTGGTCTCGCAGAATACACCAAAAGCGCGGATGCTCTCACCGATGCTGATTACAGAACAGACTTCCATCGCATCCGGCTGCAGTTGTCAACGATCATCCTCGAAGATGTCATTCGCAAATCAGGGTCCTTCCACTACCCCAGAGGTATTATAGAAGTGCATGTGTAGGGTTATATATTATATATATGCTATGCTATGAAACCCAAATAGGATAGCCATATGATTTCCAACCATGACAATTGATTGATTGTCTTGCCTCTCTACTTAGATGAATAAATTATATTCTATTTATATCACTAACCAATATATATCCCAATCCATCTTCAGGGTTGTGTCAGAGGGATATCGAAGAACGACTAGAGGCACAGAATGACACCAGGGAGTGGAAGACGAAAGAAGGCTTTCTACCGTTCCCGGCGCCGCTCAAGAAGAGGACTCCATGATCATGCATGCTCCCGCGCGCTCTTGCTCACCATCATCGCCGATGTGTACTACATTTGATCATAGTTAGGCGGCGAACACTTGATTTGTAATGTGTAGTGTGAAATGATGAAACATTCGGCACTTTTGTGACTGTGTATATACGTATCTCGATCGGGCACTAAGTAATATGTGTGATGACATATTGATTAATGTGTTTGTCTGTTTATATACCTGTCAAATATACCTGTATTTCTGTATAAACCTGTATAAATCATGTATATACCTGTATTTGTACAGCAAAATGGAAAAATACCGGTATTTCTGTTTCATATTTCTGTGGCGCACGCTTTTTGTTTTTGTGGCGCATCACTTTCTGTGGCGCACCAAGGAACAGTGCGCCACAGAATGCCTCTGCATAGGGGTGCTGCCGAGCTATTTCTGTGGCGCACGCGCTGGGTGCGCCACAGAAAGTTGCACTTTTTGTGGCGCACTCCCTGGGTGCGCCACAGAAATATTTTTTGTGGCGAGAATTCTGTGGCGCACCCTGCAAACCTCCTGGTGCGCCACAGAAAGTAAAAACCGTGCGCCACTAATAGGGTATTCTGTACTAGTGTCCTTGTCATTCTCTCCAAGTGTTGGTGTAAGCCGCGGGGGGCGAGCCGCAAGTTTGGACCTGCTTCGAGGCACTTTCGACGCTCTCCTATGTTATTCACGTGACTCTGTCTTCAACTCTCTCTGTCCTCGTTGTCCGTTGGCAAGATTGGTGCTCCACGGCCCGGAGCGAGAGGGCAGTCGGCGTACACCAACACTACGTCTGGTGGTTTCACAAGGAGGAGTCACCGGCCTCTAGTTAATTTTCTCCGGTGTTTTGTTGGGTGTAGCTATTACTGTTTTCTTTTGTTTTTTATATGCGTTGTAAAAGAGTTACCACATCATTATCATTATGTATCGGTTTTATTTATGAAACGGGACAAAATCTTGTTTCGAGGATATGCATGTGTAGTGGTATGGCCTATATGATTCTTCTAAGTTGCAAGCATGTGCCGTTGCTGATATTTTAGCACGTGTGTGTATGTGTAGGCCAGTTTATTTAGTAGGACAGCTAAGGATAACATGCATGGATTTAACTCCTCGAGATGCGCCGACGTGAAATGAGAAACCAAATCGAGTAGCAACACAGCTAGCCCTCGACGCGTACGTGAAGCTGTGGATGTAACGAGTGGTGAGAGGTCTACATCGTCCTATGTACTGTATCTACGGAAGACGATCGGAACCGTGCATGTGGGATGTGGCCGAGCCGAAGAGAATGCATTGCCTGGACACCACCATTCACATGGTCGACCGCGTCGAGGACTCGAGGCATCGCTAGCTCCCGGCGCCGTGGGTCTGCAACAGTCCAATGTCCATGGTTGCAGTCACTGAAACGGCACGCTTGGTTTGCTAGCTGACACACCACTGTTCCCATTCCTGCTTTCCCACTGGCTTGGTTTCGATTCACACACACTTGCTGAACCGGCCTTTGATCTCTCAATTATTTGCTTCTGCATGGCTAGGCTTTACGCTGTCTCAAACACGGGTAGCTGTTGCTTTCGGCAATATCTCAGTACAGCGGGCAATTCGTTTCGTCTAGCGAGAAGAGAGAGTGAGAGGGACAAACTTTGCTACTAGCTTCTTCTGTGCCTTCGTACGGTCCCTCTCGATCGATCTTCTCTCAAGCTGCTAACTGCTAAGTATATTTGAAGCAAGATCCCATACTCTGGCCTGCAGCTGGCTGGCTTATTTATACGCCCGGCCTCTTCTCCTCCGCTTCCTACACCAGCAGCAACACCCACACTACCAAGCTGTTTCAGTCTTATGTGAGTGTCTGCCTACCTAGTGCACTAGTGTTCAGCAGTGAGAGATGGACGCCGCCAGGCCTCCGCAGGAGGAGGAGGAGCAGGAGCGCAAGGCCAGCGTAGAGAAGACGGTGAAGGTCTTCTCCTCCGACGAGGAGGAGGAGGAGGAGGAGGATGCCGACGAGCCCGTCCAGAACCACCGCGGATGGAAGGCCATGCCGTACGTCATAGGTGATTGCAGTTCGAGCTCTACCCTCTCCTGTGCCTCTCTTTGCTTTCCTCTGCAATCACCATGCACACACAATTTTTTTTCCGACTTGTGTTCATCTCTTGTGAGTGGCCGGCCTCTACATGTCGAGTGAGAAGCAATGCGCACGACCCAAATCAAGTCAATTAGTACCATGCATGCATCAGAAGCAGGAGTCTTCATAGCAACACCCAGCATGCACGTTTAATCCTGCTGCTAATTTTTTTTCTTTTTCTTGGAGTACTGAATAGTCTGAATCTCAACAAACTCTGCATGTGGCCGATCGATCTTAAAAGCAAACAGTAAAGGAGAAATAAGAACGGATGGTGACGTACAATAATAATTCAGTTGGTTGCCTCTTGCCTGCAAATGCCGTGCCGTGCCATGACATGTAGTCATGTAACACCACCCTGTGTGTGTGACCATCCAAAACAAAAAAGAAAGAAACAAAGCAGGCCATGTGTGTGGCTTACATCCAAGTCCAGAAAAGCTGCAAGTACCCATGCCATGTATACCTCCCTTTCGATTTTTGACCACCACTCCACTAGTGCAATTATCCTTCTCTTAAAAAAAAACATCTGTTATGCATATAAATACAGCCCAAGATATTAAGTCTAGTAAACTATATGTCCTCATTCTTGACGAGTAATGCGATTATCCTTTTCCTTTGTTTTTTTGTTTTTAAAAGGGGGAGCCATCTCGGAGTCAGAGAGCACAAAGAAGATATTTCAATTTTATTTTAAGATTTTTTTTCAGATTTATCAAGATCGGAAATAACGGAATAGAAATTCTCCCCGGCCACTGCCTTTGTAGATAAAACTACACCCGATTTGATAAATCTGAAATAGTTTTGCCAAATGGTCAAGAACCGGGAGTACCTAGGACAAAAAAGGTATCATGATAACTGGGTGCCTAGGACAAATCACTATCGCCAACGACTCTTCTTCGTTTTCCCTTGTACAGTGACTTTGTTTTCTTTTTATCTTTACGTGGTGGTCTAACCTCCTTCAGAAAAGAAAGAGAAAACCTTTATGTGGTTGCAACTTACACTTTTTATCTTCTTCTGCAATGATAACGTTGTGTTTTCTATTTTTTCCTTGTTAACTCATTCATTCTGAAATAGACGGTATCTTAGATTTTGCATGGTCCTAACTCCTAACGATGTAACGAGAACCTTCGATCGGGGGTTAAACTCTGCACAAAAGTGTAAATAAAAAACAAATAAGATATTCTTATGACCAATCTAATGGTGTAGTTTTTATCTAGCAATTTTAAATAGTTCTTCATTAATTAGTGGCCAACATGCCAAGTATATAGAAGTCTGATTGCACCCTTTATGGGAAATCATATGTTTTTGAACGGAGGTAGTAATATTATATACTCAAACATAAATAGGAGGGTGTGTTTACTGTTTCTCTATAGAAGCAAGTATCTAGAGAAAACCTTTTATGTTTAATTTTATTGATTGGTATGCCTTGTTAAAAGTAATTTCTTTGTCAGATTTGGATAAGTTTCCACATATGACTACAAAATTATGTGCCATTTGTACGGATCAGTCTTCGTATAAATAAACTAGCATATGCATTTTTTTTGTTGAATATTATAGTTATCTGAAATTCTATGTCATTTTATAGGTGTCACAGAATAATGTTTGCTTCGTTTTGGCAAATGGAAACTGGATTTGACAAAAAATAATCTTTGTAGGACTTAAAATTGAACTGGAAATTTAAGTATATTTCAAATGCAATAAATGAAATTTCCTGCATAACTAGTAGAGCAAATCCAAACCTATATAGTCAATGTCCACGAAATATATTGATTATGCAACTTTGTTTAATTTCTACTCCGTAGTTATCTGAGATGGTATGTCATTTTTAACGGCCACAGCATAATGTTTGCACAAAATTTGGTAAATGCCAACTAAATTCGAAAAAAATAAGGTTCTTTGTCGGACTTCATTTTGTAGTAGTAGTAGTAAATAATGAAAGTAAACGCAATGAATTAAACTGGACTTGTTTTGTGTAGGGAACGAGACATTCGAGAAACTTGGGACGATCGGAACACTGTCGAACATGCTGGTGTACCTGACAACGGTGTACCACATGGAAAGCGTGAGCGCCGCCACCCTCCTCAACGTCTTTTCCGGCACCAGCAACCTGGCCACAGTCGCCGGCGCCTTCGTCAGCGACACCTACCTCGGCCGCTACACCACCCTCGCCGCCGCCACCATCTCCTCCTTCATCGGCATGGTCATCCTCACCCTCACCGCCGCCCTCCCGTTGCTCCACCCTCCCACTTGCAACCCCAAAGCAGGCGAGCAATGCCATGGCCCCTCAGGCAGCCAGCTCGCCGCACTGCTGGCCTCCTTCTTCTTCCTTGTCGTCGGCGCCGGCGGCATCCGACCGTGCAACCTGGCTTTCGGGGCTGACCAGTTCAACCCACGCACGGCCGACGGGCGCCGCGGAATCGCCAGCTTCTTCAACTGGTACTATTTTACCTTCACCGTGGCCATGATGTTGTCCGCCACCGTCATCATCTACCTCCAGAGCAACGTCAACTGGGCTCTGGGCCTCGCCGTGCCCGCCGTGCTCATGGGCCTCTCGTGCGCCGTCTTCTTCATGGGCACACGCCTCTACGTCCGCGTCCGCCCGGAGGGCAGTCCCTTCACCAGCTTCGCCCAGGTCCTCGTCGCAGCCGTCCGCAAGCGCTGCCTCCCGTTACCTGATGCAGCAACCTCGCAGCTGTTCGACCCGCCGCACCGGAGCAAGCTCATCTCAAAGCTGGCCTACACCGACCAGTTCAGGTGCCTCGACAGGGCGGCTGCGCGGGCTCCCAAGGACGGGCTCCGTGCCGACAGGAAGACGCCAGCGGACCCGTGGAGGTTGTGCACGGTGCAGCAGGTGGAGGAGGTGAAGTGCCTGGCGCGCATCCTCCCGGTGTGGTCGTCAGGGATCGTCTACTTCGTGGTGCTCACCCAGCTCGGCACCTACACCGTTCTCCAGGCGGCACAGACCGATCGCCGACTAGGCCACTCCAGCTTCGAGATCCCGCAGGGCTCCTTCGTGGTCTTCAACATGTTCACCCTCACGCTCTGGATCCCGGTGTACGACCGGCTGGTGGTGCCACTGCTGCGCCGGCTGACGAAGCGCGAGGGCGGGATCAGCCTGCTCCAGCGGATCGGCGTCGGGCTGGCGCTCTCCGTCGTCACCATGGTGGTGGCAGCATCGGTGGAGCACGAGCGTCGCCGGAGATCGGCGCCTATGTCGTGCTTCTGGCTGGTGCCACAGCAGGTGGTGGCGGGCTTCTCGGAGGCGTTCGCGGGCATCGGGCAGACCGAGTTCTACTACCGGCAGTTCCCGGAAAACATGCGGGCTACGCGAGCGGGCTCATGGTGATGGTGATGCACCGGACCACGAGCTGGCTGGCACAGGATCTGGACGAGGGCAGGGTGGACCTGTTCTACCTCGTCACCGGCGCCATGGCGGCAGTTAATCTGGTGTACTTTGTGCTGTGCGCGCGGTGGTACAGGTTCAAGAAGTCGGACCAAGACGCCGGCGACATCGAGCTCGATGACGACAGCCCCAGAAAGAAGGTTTCTGCGAATGCGGCCCCGGTTTAGTTCAGTTTTGGCCCTGCCGTCGTGATGGTGATTACTCGATCAACATGGATGTATTTGCATATATAGACTGATACTATGGACATGACGTGTACATACACAACATGCATGCGAGCTCTATAAAGATTTAGAGTTAACCGAGCAGGCTGCTCGGTTTGCAGGTGTGCAGGCCAGCATAGAGTTGCCACCTGTGTTATAAACGATAGCAAATAAACGACGAAGAGCGGAACAATCAAATCAAAGGGGACACGAGATTTTAACGTGGAAAAACCTCTCCAAACAAAGGAGAGGAAAAACCACGGGCGCCAGCCAGCAATAGTTCACTATATCGGGTGAGGTTACAAACGCCGTGGGTTTACAATGTGTGGCTTACCCAACCGGCGGCTTACAAGAGGAATATATGGCGGCTTACAAGAGGAATATACGGCCCAAGCCTCCGGCGACGGGCCTCCGCTTCGCTCCGAAGTTAGCCTCTCACTTTATATCTTCATATGAATTTGAAACACATCAAAATAACAACCTGAACCCGAGTACGATCTAGGGGCCCTCATGAATCCGATAGACATATATATCCAACGATAAGACCTGAAATCATGAATCCGATGACATATATATCCAACGATAAGACCTGAAATTTCCCTTTGCAATTCCGGCAAACATCACCAGTGGGGTAATTTTTTAAGGACGCCAGGAATGAATCTCATTTCACCAAACATAATGTTGTTAACTAGGTGAGAAAAGGCAACTTACAACAGGAACATGAACATATAGCAAATGAAGAGACATTTTCACAACCCAGATTCAAAAAAATTGCCTCTGCTTAGGTTTTGAATCTTGGATTTTGGTACATTGACGACCATGGCAAGGAATGTTGGAAACCATCTTCGGAAAAATGCCAATTTAGAAATTATATGGGAGAGAGGTATCAAGCATGTGAAGAAAATGCTTAGGTTTCAAAATCTGGCACAAAGATTAAAGACATGTATCAGAAGAACATGCTTGTCATGGAAAAATAGACTGGTTAAGAAGGCAGAGGTCACGATAACACATATGCCGTCTTGCCTTTAGGCCCCACTGCTCCTTTCCAACACGAAGGCATGATCCAGCAGTGTCAACTCATCACAAAGACCCATAGAATAACTACAAAGAACTTGCCTATTAATTAGGGTTCGCTTCAGAATAATTCTGGAGAACAAAACATAGCCTAAGCTATGTGGAACAAACTATGAATTCTCACTCTCTAGACCGACAAAATTTCCACGTCCTCTGTTGCAGCCTTCGACATCAAACAACAAATAACAATTTCATCGGACTTCCACAAACTCAACTTCATAGATGATTTTTGAATATTTGAGTGATTCAGCACCGATGCCGCTGACAAATAGACGTGAGCAGCATTATAGTGAGACTACACATATATAGAATAGGAAGATAAAAAGTATAAATCTCAAATGCATAGCAAAGTGATGCTGGGATAGTTATCCTCCTTTTGTCACGGACACGCATACCTATCATGGACATCATAAACTGTAAATCATACTCGAAGAAATGATCCAAATACATATTAAATAGTGAGTTTCTGATTACCGATAATACCAAGATCCCATCCATGGATCACTTTCTCAACACCTGTTTGTCATCATTACCAAACATAAATTTGTAGGGCATTTCCCTAACATTAGAATGAACAATTTCTTCATCTTGTAGATTGCCAACATAATTGATATATACTTGTAGAGTGAATTTGAAAAAAAATTATATTTCTTTTTCGGGGATGTATCAATTACTAACTACTGAACGCATATATAACTAGATGAAAAGTCAGCAAAGTAGTTTCAGGTTACCGTATTGCCCTTAGAAGCAACTTTTGCATCTCTGTTTCCCACCGACAAATATTTTATGATCCTCTTCCAATGTTATTATGTTGTGTCAAATGTTATGTCAAATGATGAGATCGAGAAAGAGAGTAGTGATTTCAGGAAAAGAAAAACATGATCCCGTCAATCACGATTCTGCGGATCAAACTTATATTTTCTACTTCCAGCTTTGTTGTATATCTGTTTGTATTGTGTTTTCTAAATATTGATGTCCTTTCCTACATGACGTGACCAGGGAATAAGGGAATCAACAGAGGTCAATGGATCGTCGATTCTAGAAACTGAACTTCAAAAACAAAAGAAATCAAAGAAAACTCTAGAGCCAGAAGATGGAAAGCATTTCTAAACATAAGAACATTGGAAGAGGATCATAGAAGATTTGTCGACAGGAAACAGATATGCAAAACTTGCTTCTAAGGGCAATACCGTGACCTGAAGCTTACTTTGCTGACTTGTCATCTAGTTACATATGCATTCAGTAGTTAGTAATTGAATAATCCCTGAAGACGAAATGTAAAAAATTCCACTTCACTCTGCAGGTTTAAATCAATTATGTTGGCAAGCTACATGATGAAAAATTGTTGATTCTAATGTTGAGGAAATGCCCTACAAATTTATGGTTGGTAAATGATGACAAACAGGTAGGAATTTTTTTCTACCACGTTTGGATTTTAAGTTTTAATGACTAAAATGCAAATGTTTCTGACAACATGTGCTGAGAAACTGATCTGTGGATGGGATCTTGGTATAATCGGTAATCAGAAACTCACTATTTAATATGTATTTGCGTCATTTTTTCGAGTATGATTTACAGTTTAAGATGTCCATGATAGGTATGTGTGTCCGTGACAAAAAGAGGCTAACTATCCCTGTATCACTTTGGTATTCATTTGACATTGTTTACTTTTTATCTTCCTATTCTATATATGTGTAATCTCACAATAATGTTCTCACGTCTATTTGTCAACGGTATCGATTCTGAATCAGTTGGCGAATCACACAAATGTTCAACAATCATCTATGAAGTAGAGTTGGTAGAAGTCCGATGAAGTTGTTATTTGTTGTTTGATGTCGAATGCTGCAACAAAGGACGTGGAATTTTGTCAGTCTAGAGAGTGAGAATGCATAGTTTGTTCCACATAGCTTAGGCTATGTTTTGTTGTGCAGAATTATTCTGAAGCGAACCATAATAAATAGGCAAGGTCTTTGTAGGTATTCTCATATGAATTCTCGTTTGTAAATTACTTAGGACATGTGTCGTCCATATGCATAAGTGAATGATCTAACGCCTATAAAGTCGACAAGATTGTGTGAGAGTCATTTATCTGTCTTTCAGCTAAGAATATTCAAATAAAGTATATATGTATATGTTCATCCGCGGGTGGCACAACCCAAATTTTGCTGTCCACTCGATGTAATATAGTTTTCAGCCTTATCCACCGTGTTCTGACAACTTAGTCATCGCAGTCTAAACGCAATTATATCAGCAGAGTGCGGTCTCAAACCAGCCTCTTTTGCTTTTTTATGAACGACGCATAAATTTGTGTGCATGGTCATAACCCTTTTAAATGGTTTTGATTTTCCAATAATGGGTAATCCATATTTGCATTGGACTATATTATAATAATATTATTACTTGCAAATTTCTAACGAGTGAATATTTGGGTTGAGCTAAGATGTGCCGAAGTCAGTTGAACACTTTTTTCATATGCCGAAGTTACAATGTCCTCTCCTGAGCATTATACATCTGGAGAAGCATCCTTTTGGATAAGAGATTACATTATAATATAATTCATGCAACATATACTAATAGTGTGTGGTATTTTGGTACAGGAAGCATGATGATTCATGAAAAAACGACATTTCAGAATATTTGTACGAGGCAGAAATTAGGGGTCATGCACTCTGCGGGGAAATTACAAAGTACTCCGTAAGAAGTAAATGAAAATAGGGGTGAGGTCACCGAAACCTGGGTAACGCGGAGACGGCATGTGAGGGGATGATAGCGGTGGGTATTAGGGTGTAGGGACTCCCTGGCATCAGCTCCACACCTGCATCCAAACATACATTAGCCATTAGCTCATAACTTTTTTTTTTTTGCGAAAGGGATGATATATTAATTCTCCGAACTTACAGAAAGGTCCAGAAACAAAGGAAAAATTACAAGGAAGCCCTCTGGATCCCGACGACGACGACGAGCCGGAGCTGACGATGGCGCGCCGCTGCTGAAGCTCCCCAAACATTGGATCGCCGGAGCCCACCACACCGCAGACGGGAATTCACCGAGCACCGCCTCCGAAGAGACTACTGCCGGGAACGCCGGCGCCGCCACGAAGAACCTTTGTATCATCCTCTTATTGAACTGCATCCAGATCCACCGCATACCTGGATCTGGCCGTGGTGCAGGGAAAATCGCGCGCAGGTCGGTGAAGCCCCAGGGAACGCCACCGCCGGAGGGGATCTGCGCGGACAACAGACGAACCAACAGCACCTCCGCCTCCGAAACGCCGCCGGCCGGACACCTGCCAAGCCCTACCATGAATACACGCCGTGAGACGGGCTTCCCCCACCCTCCCGCCGCCGGAGCAGCCGACGGAGGGGAGGGAACCCACGCCTCACCGGCGGAAGAGGTGGGCCGACGGTGGACTCTCAAAATCGCCTCTCAGATCTGTATCGGGGAGAGGAAAGGGAGGGCGACGCTCTGTCGTGTTGTCTTCATTAGCTCATAACTTAGCAGATAGTATCATAGTAGAAGATGACGGAGGGATGCTTACCCCAGAACGTCATAGGAAGGGCAGCAGGGAGGAGGAAGAGCAGCAGGCCAGCAGGGACGAGGGAGGAGGAGGAGAATGGGATGCTCACCCCGTCTCCTGGCCTTAAAAAGGGCACTCCCAAGATTTTCTGATTTGGGGTTGCCTTCAAAACAGATTTCGAATTAATCAGCTTGATTGTTGGCCGGGAAAAATCACTTGCTTTTGGAATGTTGTCAATCAATCAAATAGAAAGGTTTCCTGCTACTACGCGCTGAGTAAGAGAGAGGAAGGAAACTGAATCACAGTCAAATCATATTATTCTGAAATGGCTAATTCTGTTTAATGCAACTTCCACAGTCAAATCGCAGCCAAATCATATTATTCTGTGATGGAAAATTCTATTTAATGCAACTTTCATACGAATTTTTTCCTTCCATCCTATTAATCCTAAATTCTTCATTCAGTACAAGGCCAACACTATAAGATGATTCACAGTCTCCTATGCCTTCAGTGATCACACAAAAAAGGGTTTGCCCTCATAGACGGCAGCAGCGCTAAGTAAAAACAGAACATCCGCAGCATTTGCTTCATCCTTTTTTTAGAAAAGGGGTGTCCCGGCCTATGCATTTGCTTCATCCTACAGCACAACTTCGCAGTTTAGCAGATCAGAGCTAATTTCTGCTCGGTCACTGCAGCTTCCTGCACGCTTTGCGATCCCTTCAATGCATAAACAAGTTTGAAGATCACAATGTGACTTTATTTGTCTCAAGGAGAAAACAAATTATATCTCCAATTTTGCAGTGTATCTGCATGCATGCTGTGGCAGGACTCATGAGATAAAGCTCAATCGTCTGGTTCATAGCATTGCTTGACATATTAAGCTCAAATTAACATGTTAACAGAGACTACCCTGATTCTAGCGCTAAAATAAAAAATTCTACTTAGTGACTATCCAGGAATAGAGAATACCAATATTCTCACTCCCCGTTATATATGATACTACCACTATCTAGATGCCCTCATAGTTCTCACAGATGGAGTTACTAGTTTGACAGCGTCGTGGCCGTAAGATGTTTATGGAGAACAAGTACATGGTTTTGAAAGAAAATACTTGAAATTTGTTGCACATCTTGAAAAATCAGCATGACGGGCCTTGCGTGTATTTCAGGGATTTTAATGAAGTGTTGTTTGGCCGTGAAGAGCAAGGTGGACCATCGAGTGCTAGTATGTATATACAGAAACGTTCAGAGAAGCTCATGAGCATTTTTTCGGTCATAATTAGCATCTCACAACTCACAAGGAGCCATGAATCTGTAAAATCTAAGCTCACAGCAATTCACTAAACCTCATGTGTCCAGAATATTACCTGCGTCATGGGCAGCTCAAAGCAGACGTAATTCCAGTAATCAACTAACTTGTGATCTTTAGGCACCACCTCTGTTGCCATACCCGCACAAAATATTGCATAAGCATCAGCTGCATACCTGCGGTAAGAATAATTTCTGTTACTAATTAGGCTTAATAAGAAACACGATTATACAAATACTCCATATCCAACAACAGAATTAAGAGGGCAGAACTCACTTGTCGACGCCACAAAGCTCAGTAATGTAGGTCCATTATTTTTCAATCTGAATTATAGTTGTTTTTACACGCTGCAACCCTAGAGATACCAAATACCCCTCCATCTTTTTAGGATCAGCGCTAACTGCAGCGTGAGGATCAGGCCCCTCCACTATTTTCTTGACCTACATTAGTTAACAGAGGGGAGTGAATTCTTAAACTTAAACTGGAAAATGGTTTTGACACGTTACGGATTTATCTCCTAAAACAAATGGAACACCAGTCTGAATTCAGCGCCACAATCAAAGGACACAAGACACACATGCTTGCCTGTGCAGCAAAATGGTTCTTCAAAGAACCATCAAAACGAAACAGCAGCTCCCCATTGCCTTGTACATATAGAGTGTGAAATTCCTTTTACAATTCAAGTTCGGTTGTCTTCTTGACTTATTAATCAAGAAAGGTTACATGGTTAGCCATCTTTTTACGTATGAAATAAATGTGGAAACAATGATCAATTATTAATCAGCTTAGAAGAACACAAGCGAGTTTTTTAAACTTTTGTAGGCTCGTAGTTATCACCTATCAGAACCCCCCATCAATCAGTTTTTTTTAACGAGGCCTCATCAATCAGATTAGTTGGCAGGAATTCAGTTAGATGGTTTTGTTTCCAAAAGCTCATTGTGGAAAGCAATTAAGCGAACAATCTAGGAGCTTGGCTGTTTACCCTGAGTTAAGTTGAGGAGCATGCAGATGACAATAACCTTCCATGGATCAGAAGCGTAATTCTCCTGCAAGAGCTAAAGTATTCTATAAAAAATATTTATTTGAGATGATGAGGAGAGTGTGGCGGTGGTACCAGCTGGTCCAGGGGAACGCGCCGATACTTGTCTGAGCACTTCTCAGCACGGGTAAGCAACGGTGGTGGCTCCCTTTCCTTCTTGGTCGTCATCTTGGTTTTTCTTTTCTTCTGCATGTAGTTTCTCCTGTGAGACAGAGGCGGAGCCTGAACCTGATTTTTTTCCTTTGACTTGCGAGCTACAGAACAGTTAGCCTTGGAAACCTTGAAGGTTCCATGTGCAAAGAGCTCAGACAACTCAAATGATGGGTAACCCCAAGGTGGCAGCATGGATAGACTAGACGATCAGTGGTTCCAGGAGGTTGAGGATTGCGATCTTGGAAGGCAGGTCTGTAGCAGAACTGATGAAGGGATGCACCAGAATGCGATGAATAATCTGGGTTCTGCTCAGTACAATTGGGAACAAAATCACTGGGTGCCAAAAAGCCTTCAGGTAGCATCTACTCCTTACTCATCTCCTTGAAGAGCTTGCGAGCGCGGACAGTCTGGCTGGGGTCAGACAGTGAATTGCCTGATGGTTTCCTTTGCTTCTTCTCCATCGTCGTCTTCTGAGGGTTTCTCTTGTGAGCTTGAACCCGAATCTTGCTGCTTGCTGCTTTGTCTTTTTTGATGCTTCAGAGGTATTGGACGTGAAAGCCCTGGAGCCTGGAGGTTTCGTGAGACGACTCAAATGATGAGTGATGTAGAAATTTAGCGCCTCGAGGACATCTGCAAAAGGGCAGCATTGCAACAGCAATGCGATGGAGCTCACCGGCATGAAAGACACAGCAACTCTAGGATCTAATCACGAGGGAAGAGCATGAGAGTTGGATGTGAGAAGAACGGGAGAAGAAACCTGAGAAACAGAGTGTATAGTAGCAGACAGTCCAGGCCACGGTTGGCCAGGATTCAGTCGCGCTCCGGAACATAGGAGCGAACGTGAGGTCTGTATAATTCTGTATACCAGATACTGATGTATCACACCAATAAGCAGTACGGAGTACATGCATCATATGTCTTTACATTCAGAGAAGAATGACAAGTACAAGACTGCTGCAATAGCTGGGGAACAAAACCTGCCTTGTCTCCAGCACATTCATAACACCAAATTTTGTTACAAATGAATAAATGCGGTCTGTTAAACTCGCAGCCTGATTATGAGTTCTATAGAGTACCCTAACTTCCTGCATGTTCCTGTTTCTCGACAAAGAGCAGATTCCCTGAAACTCAAGTGACAAAATAATGGGGTCTCACCAGACGTCTACTACCCGTGGCAAACCTGAAACCTAATGCTGATGACTAGCATCTACTCTTCCTTCCGCTTTCCTAATTGTTTCCTGGCACGAGCTGTCAAGCACCGCCCCACAAACTTAAGAACCTCGTCAATGAGCACCACTGGGAAGGAAACTGCTATCACCAAAAGCCATTCGTTGAAACTGAGGGGCACAATACCGAAGATTTGGGTAAGGAAAGGCACGTAAAGGATCAGAAAATGAAGCCCAAACGACACCGACATTGCCAGAAGAAGCCAGGGGTTAACCCATGGAGGCATGCTCAGAAGGCTGCCATCCTCAGACAGGGCATTCAGCGAGTTGAACATCTCAATGGACACCAAGACAGACAGGGAGAGGGTTGTCGCTTTTATTTTGCCGCCCTGGAAGTAATCGCATGGGTTTGCGTCGAAGTCGAATGTCCGTGCCCCAGCTGTGAATGATGACACATTGAAACCCTCCCAAGAGGGGCATTGACCCCAATTTGAGAGCTGAGAGTATGACACAAGAGTGTGACCATCACCAGCCAGATCAATTCCCAGGAAAGAGCCATGAGTGTACCAGATGATGAAGATTCCCACCGTTGCAATCCCAACATACAGCCCAATGACCTACAGATATATGATGTTCATAAGTTTCAAGTATATGGAAGTAAAAGTGCAATAATTAGCCTACTGCGAGGCATTAATATTCGGTGCGCACGTATTCCTGCTTCAGTGGTAGATCATTTAAACCAACCATTGCAGGCCGACATGTCATCTAAGACCAATTTTAATTTATCGTGGTTGTGAGTATTAATCATCTAACTTCCTATTAGCCGGGTTGATTCTATACTGGAAAGAATCATTTTATGTTTGTAGATACCAGTGTAATTGTTTAGTCGGGTTGATGATCTTAGATTTAATGATATCATATGCCAACAAAATGCTTGTCACAAAAATGCTGACTCTATAGGTTCTTCAAAAAATGCTGATGTCTTAGATTTATCGCTGAAAAGCTACGTGAAATACACTAAATTAACTCGTCACGAGAACTTTAAACTTGGATTAAGAAGAGCATACATGAGGAAACACATGATCCACAAGAAAACATACCATGTACCGGAACAGGATCCAAGGAGTGATCAAGGAATCATCGCTCCTTCGGGGAGGTTTCTTCATAATATCTTTATCTGGTGGGTTGAATCCCAAAGCAGTAGCAGGAGGGCCATCCGTAACAAGATTGACCCACAGAAGTTGTACAGGAATGAGGCCTTCTGGTATACCTAAAGCTGATGTTAGGAATATGGAGGCAACTTCTCCAATGTTCGAAGAGATCATATACCTGAAATGCCACATAAATCATGTTAACTAGTAGAATTGATTATTATTGTCAAATAATAAAGAAAATAAAAGGTTAAGTCACAGCTGCCAGCAATTGTACCTTATAAAAGCCTTCATGTTGTTGTAAATAGACCTTCCTTCACCAACTGCTGAGACTATTGTACTGAAGTTATCATCTGCAAGCACCATATCTGAAGCTTCTTTGGCAACCTAATAGAAAATCATCAGGGAAAATAAACAAGGTCACAAGTCCACTCTGCATGCATCAGATCAGCCAACAAAAACATATTTTAAAGAACTGATAAATAAAGGTGTGCCAAGATTCTGGACAGAAAAAAAGGGGAACAGGTTTTGCAGAAATATGTCATATTTACTATTCTGCCGATGCACATGCCCAGATGCAAGAGTGTGTGTGGATTTTCACATTTCATTAAGTTTAAGATTTTATCCACAGCATGCCACCAAATATAGATGCAACCTTTGGTCGGCCATTAATAAGCCACATATTTCAAAGGGAGTGATTATCAGAACTTTAGGGAGTGACAATCAAGCAAAAACGTACAGGAAGTGAATATTACTGGAAATGCAAGCATGTGCTATTCATCATCTCTGACATACTTTGTGGATCTTAATAAGTGTTAGCATAAATATTCAGGGGCAACTAGTCATACAGGGGCGATGGGCAACAGAACATTGTGATGGTGCAGCAATATTACATAAAAGGACTGCACAAAATAACTGCAGCATATGCTAAATAATAATAATTGCAAAAGTACAAAGCACTTAAGTGTCGGAAGACAATTAGAAGACTAACAGTGCATACGTTGTTCTATAGAAGTGAGCTAATGATGAATTACACAAATAAAAAATGGATTTTACAGGATAGAGGTCGAACTAAAAAGAACAATAATAGTTTGAAAACAGAGCAAGAAGGCAGACCTCAGTCCCTGTGATGCCCATCGCAATTCCAATATCAGCTAATTTCAGAGCGGGTGCATCATTCACACCATCACCAGTCATTGCAACAACTTCACCGTCTTCTTTGAGCAACCTAACAATTTCCTGCTTATGTTTTGGCTCTGCCCTAGAGAAGAGAAGGCCACCTGTTTGCCTCAACACCTTCTTCCTATCAGGAAGAGCCATGAATTCCTTCCCTGCGAAGCTCTTCGAGCTAATGTTTTCACTGGGACTAAAAACCCCAATCTCGCGGCATATTGCCTCTGCTGTCTCTTTGTTATCACCTGTTATCACCATAACACGTATTCCAGCAGCTCTGCAATCTTCAATTGCTTGGTGGACTTCTTCTCGTGGAGGATCCTGTGGATAATAATGTTAAAAGGTACATGCATTTGTAAACTTAGAACCGCACATATTATATTATTTACAGAAGTTCCAAGAAACGCGGGAAGGACTCACCCTTAGACCAACAAACCCACAGAATATCATATTATTCTCTATGGAGGAGTAGTATGCAGGGTCAAGAAGATACTTATGAGCAGCATGCTCTTCCCCATCATATGTTGCAAATTCCCCCAGATCCTCCTTATATGCAAATCCCAAACATCGCAATGCACTGGCAGACATTTCACTAAGTGTTGACAATATGAGTGCCTTGGCACCGTCATCCAAGAGCACGACAGATCCATCAAGCAACTGAATATAGGCACTTCTCTCTAGCAAATTTTCTACTGCTCCCTGCAAGAGTACACTTTTACCATGAATATTCGTCGGACAGAAAATTACATGACTAAAAACATCGCAAGCAACCATATAACAGAAGCAAATAAGAAATACAATGCCAAGTGGTAGCTGAGTAGATAACCAACTGATGGAAGAAACGGTAAATATGCATTGATAAAAGATTCTTGATAAAACAGATAAAGAGATTTGATGCTATGGCAAAGATGTTACCCTAGTTTCAGGAGAAACGTAGGGTGCAAAGGCACGGTGGTCGCACCATGACAGTACATGGTTGTTTTTCCACTTTATGAGGAATGAACAATAAACATGAGTAAATCAAACTCCGGATGCTGAGCATTGACGCACAATAGACTACTTGAGATGTGAAAGAGGAGATATGCTAATTTGCAACATAAATATGATATGAATGACTCCAAATACCTTCACAAGCAGCAAATTCTTTCCAGAGTCTGCTTTCTTGACAATAACTCCCATTGATTTTCTAGTACGGTCAAATTCCAGAGTCCCTACTCTTTTAGCATCATTGTTCCACCATTGGCAGCACCCTTCAAACAATAAAGACATGACAATTACGTCAGATGCTGTCTGTACAAAAAATTGATAGACACTGATTTTATTGGTTGTGCACAGAAGTCAACATACTTAGCAAATCAGATGAATCCAGTGATGGAGTATATCCACCAGGAAGCCCCATTTTCTCGACCAAAACCTGGCACATGCATAACACAATCACCCAACAGTTCAAATAGTCAAACTATAGTAAGTTAATAATGAACGAATTCAAGCAACGGTTCTTCAAAATGACTTGTCCTTTAGCATACACAATAAAGAGGTACAAACTGAATCACCCATTTTGCATCGTCTTTCTTGACTGTTATACACACTACTGCTAATATATTGCAGATTTTACATTAGTTTTCTCTAGACTAATGTTTGTCAATATGAATGAAACAGAAGCAATGTCATCTTATAACCATTCCAATTAGGGTATAAATAAAATCCAGCATGCAGCACTTGTATATATGTATATCTCAGTGCATTAATAAAACATACCTTCAGCGCAGCCTCGGTGGGCATCCCAGTAGCAACATACTGATGCTCAGAGTGTGCAATACTTGCATCATTGCAGAGTGCGGCTATCTTTGCAATCATCTGGAGATTATCATCCATGCTCAAGCTTGGCCAGTCATGTATCTTCCCATCACTCGGGTCATAAGTGGTTCCATCAACCTTGAAGTTCCTAAGAGTATCAGGCCACCTCCCAACCGCCACAAGCCTCACCGCTGACATCTGGTTGGTGGTCAAAGTGCCTGTCTTATCAGAGCAAATGACTGTTGTGCAACCTAATGTCTCGACACTCGGTAACTTCCTGACAAGGGCATTCTTCTGGGCCATCTTTCTTGTGCCTAGTGCCAAGCATGTGGTGATGACTGCAGGCAGGCCCTCAGGAATGGCAGCAACAGCCAGTGCCACTGCAATCTCAAAGTAATAGGTGCACTTCTCGAATGAGAACTTGAAATTGGTCGGCCACCCATCCTTGTACTCCCAGGTGAGAAAGTACTTCACGTTTATCAACCAAACCAAGATACAGATGACTCCAATAATGGCAGTGAGCGCCTCGCCGAACTCATTGAGCTTCTTTTTCAGCGGCGTGTCGTCCTCCTCCTGCGCGGCCTCCTGGATCTGCGAATGGATCTTGCCAATCTCGGTGGCCATGCCAGTCCCAGTGACGACGCAGACGGCGCTGCCGTTGACAATGGTGGTGCCAGCAAAGACCATGCACTCCTTCCCCTGGATATCCGTGTCCTCCATCTGAATCTTATGGCTGGTCTTGTTCACCGAGGAGGTCTCCCCGGTGAGGGAGCCCTGCTCGACGCGGAGGGTGGAGCTGATGAGCTGGAGCACGCGCATGTCGGCGGGGACCTTGTCGCCGACGCGGAGCTCGACGATGTCCCCGACGACGAGGTCGCGCGCCGGCAGGCCGTGCTTCCATCGCCCGTCGCGCTTGACGGTGGCGTGCTCGGACTGGATCTCCTTTAGCGCCTCGAGCGCCTTCTCGGCGTTGCTCTCCTGCCAGACGCCGACGACGGCGTTGACGATGAGGATGAGGAAGATGACGAGCGGCTCGACGAAGGCCGTGGCGCGGACCTCGCCGCCCTCGGCGCCGTCGTAGAGCGCGAGCACGAAGGACACCACAGCGGCGGCCAGCAGGATGCGGACCAGCGTGTCGTTGAACTGCTCGAGCACCAGCTTCCAAACGGAGGGGGGCGCGTGGCGCTCCAGCTCGTTGGGCCCGTGCTTGAGCAGCCGGGACGCGGCCTCCTCGGAGCTGAGGCCGCGGTCGGCGGACACGCCGAGCTCCGCCAGGCACTCGGTCGGGGTGCGCGCCCACACCGGGAACACCGGCGCGTCATCGGGGTGGGGGCCGGATCCGGCCTCGTCCTGCCCGCCCTTGCCCATTGGTCGCGGCCCGAGATTCGAACGGCGCTCCTAGGGTTTCCGTCCGCCGCGGCGGCGAGATCGCATGGAACCTTAACCCTAGAAGGCGGCGGGGGAGGGGAGCGGAGACTGACGGAGGGGGGATTGGTGGTGCAGCGGTGTGGTGTGGATTCGAAAGCAGTGCAGCTGTGCAGGCAAGGACGGGGAGGAGCTTTTGCCTTTGTTTGTTCCCCGCTTTTCTTTATGGAGTAAACTATTTTCTTATTTCCGAATCCATCGATCGCCTTTGTTTATTAATTAATAATGTCCGGTTAAATTGGGGGCGATTTCGTCGGCACGCGCCGGTGGGAATTCTCTGTCGCTGCATGTGGGGCCGCACATCAGGTGGGACACCGCGTCAGCGAGCGAGAGAGGGCTCGTTCTCGGTGGCAGCTACACTTTCGTGCGGATTAATAAATTAATTAACCGGTAAGGGATGGAGTTCCTTCTTGATAGAAGATGCCGTGCTTGACCCTGGAGGAGCGGAGGCCAGCCACGTCAGCGGGCGACGCGCCTCCAACGGTACGTCTCGCTGAAATGTGGGGCCGCTTCCGATCTGGCCCCACGTGCAGTGAGAAGGACGTGCTGCTTTCGGGAACGCTCTGCGCGGATCGGGATGCGAGGAATCTTTCCGCCGCAGCGGGAAGGGCCCGGCCAGCCAACCATTGCCCGCGCCTAGTGACGCGGCCCCAGCCACTCGCATGGCGCCACCTGTACTCTGCGCCTCCTACTGATTTCATCGGAGTTGTGGAAGCTACCGGGCAATGGGAAGAAACTGCCGTGAGCCCTGGGCTCACGCCACGCTGGGTGCGCCCCCGCCTCGATTGGTGCCACGTGCCCCTGCTACACATCGCTTGGGTGGGCTCACGCTGATTTCGTCGGCTCGTTTGTTCCTTGATGCGCTCCTCCAGCGGCTGGTTTTTTTCCCGGTGCGGGCTCGACGGCTCGGCTCCGTGTAAGTTCACAAGCAAAATAACACAACTGTAGTTCCGATAAGTTGTTTTGAACACTGAAGAGTTGACCATTAGATGCACTTGTCGGATGTTTGAATGCGTAGGTATGTACTATTTACATTTAAATTTATTCGTTATAATGAATTGGATGCTGATTTAAATATTTGTTGTAACTGAGAACTATGTCTTACAGGTTTATTGTGCAAGCATGCTCTTAGAGTTTTCAACACGAATGGAGTATACAATTTGCCATCGCAATATATTTTACCTCGATGGACAAAATATGCGAAAAGTGGATTTTATACTGAGAAGCAAGAATCTGGGACAGAAGATTTGAAAACACAAGCAGCACTTATATCTCGGCAGGCCACGTCTCTAGCATTGAAGTGTTCACCGGCCAAAGAACTTCTTGATAAATTGCAGAAAGCCATACATAACTTGAACCTGGAAGCGGATACTTATCTAAGTGAGATGCATGAAAAATCCGACGAGGTTTCTCCAATTCCAGATGAAAATGTCCAACAACCATTAAATGGTGTAATATCATTTAGAATCCCCGAAGTAAAAAAAGGACCAAAGAATTCTCGTTTTAAAAATGTTGTTGAAAAGAATGCAGGGAAGAAGAAGAAGAAGGGTGGTCAGGAGAAAGGTACTGACCTACCTGCTATCTTTTGCTTATGACTACATTTTTTTAATATTGTATTATCATTATATATTTCATTTTAGGTGAAGAACCCCGAAGTAATGATGTACAAACAAGAGATGAACATGTTGGGGCATCTTCAGCCATGGATGCTCCTTTCCTGCAAGCTGGATATGCTAATTCCACAATACCACAGTTCAATATACTTGATGATCCTTCTGCAATGGCTACTCCATACATACCAGGAGGATACACAGGACTCTTAATGGGAGTTGACGAAGATGCTTCATTTCAAAATCCGGCTAGGAAGTTGCATTTTGATGGAGTGCAAGAATAATGAATTAGTTTGAATGTATCTATTTTAATGTAAAGGATATCATGATGTTAGCGAATTGTATCAGTTTGACCAAAGATATAACTTATCGGAACTACAGTTGTGTTATTTTGCTTGTGAACTTACACGGAGCCGAGCCGTCGAGCCCGCACCGGGAAAAAAACCAGCCGCTGGAGGAGCGCATCAAGGAACAAACGAGCCGACGAAATCAGCGTGAGCCCACCCAAGCGATGTGTAGCAGGGGCACGTGGCACCAATCGAGGCGGGGCACACCCAGCGTGGCGTGAGCCCAGGGCTCACGGCAGTTTCTTCCGGGCAATGGGCCTCCAGCTCCAGGAGGCACGGGCAGACCACACACAGTAGTGTCCTCCTCCTCGTGCAGGTTGGGTTGCCGTGCCGTGCGCTGCCATGACCGCCGTGCAGTGTGCACGCTCGGGGAATCGGCCGAACGTACGGCCACGGCTCTGTGTCAGGCCCGCCGCGCACCACGTTGTACTAAATGGCATTTAAGCAAACCTTTAGCCACTAATAACCCTAAAAAACTTTCAGTCGATCTAATCCTTTCGCGTTTTCTGAGATTTTTACCGCCTCTGAGATTTTCTGAACGTTTCTAATCTTGTGTTTTGAGGAGAGGCCAGATCTGACTGAAAGTTTTTTTACGGGACATTAGTGGCTAAAAGTTTGCTTAACAGCGATTGTTGTTCTTCCTGTTTTCAAGCCATTTAAGAAAAAAGATACTTGGGGTGTGACAATGTTCGTTTCCACGTCTGGATAAATACTTTAAGGTGAAATGGAGATCACACAAGTATCTATCTTTACTATTAAAGCAGAGTCTGTGGTATAGTGTCACGTCAATATATTTACCGATGAAATGCCACCGCAATGCTCTCCCTTATCTCTCCCCTCTCCCACGCGCATGCAACTAACGAACTCTATCTGTTCTATTTTGTTGTGTGCAAACCTCGATCCGAAATGAATTCTATCGCTAGCTGTTCTATTGAGATCCTATTTTCTGGTGGCTAAAAACGAGGATGCTTATCTAGCTCAACTCAACAACTAACAGAAAATCAAACTCCCTTTCTTAGTTCAACAAGCCAATGCCCTCTCCATCTCTCCCTTTCCTCTCTCTCTCTCCACCTCGGGCAACATCATCGATGGAAGAGAAAAGCAGCAGGACTCTAGGACAGTGTGGCTTCTCCTACACGCTCAATGTCGTTGCCTGATCCCATCTTCTGCACAACGACGTTGCCACCCGCTCCCATCTACCATGCGACGTCGCGCCTGCCTCCCTCTACCATACCGCGCCGCCGCGCGCTACAAAGCACAGGACCGGGTACTAGGCGGCGGCGCCAAGTCAGACCACCACCTCCGCGCTCGGGTGGTGCTGTATGCACGCTTAGCCACCTTCCTGTCCATGAGGAAGAGGAGAATGCGGGTGCGGCGGGGGGCAAGATCGACGGCAAGACGATGGCGGCCGCTCACACGCTCGTCGGGAAGGAGACAGGCGGCGCTTATTGTAGGTATGGATTGGTTTCTTGTTCTCGGGTATGGGCCGGGGGTTCTTCTTCAGTTGCTCCAAGATTGAACTATTTTTTTTCCTTTTGTGGTGCGGCAAGTCAGTTCTTGATTCGGTGAATTGGTAGTCACTGCAAAATTCATGTTATTTTTTCAGCAGTTATGTGAGCACCATGCTGACCTTCTGTGACACATTTTTCTGTTGGGTCATGTCTGCTTGTTGTACAACCCGCTGAAGGCACTATTCACCGGCGACCACGTCGCGAAATCTGAAGAATCAGACGATCTGAACCTCTTTCAGATTTACAGGTAGTAGGATCGCCTCTTCTCCCTGCCCATTCCAACTTGTTGAAGACTAATGTCTGATTGATCTGTCTGCCGCACAAACTTGCAGTGAGTTTGCATCTGGAAAGCACGAGGAAACTTGCAGTGAGTTTGCATCTGGAAAGCACGAGGAAAAAGTGATCATTTTTTTCCACTAATGTTTTAGTTGTTTTTCTATATCAGGTTAATAATGTTGTTTTGCTGCAGGAGAAGATCACTGGTGATGGCAAAACTTGTCGGGCCACGGGTGTACAGTTGCTCCCACTGCCAGAACCATGTCGACCTCCAAGAAGACATCATCTCCAAGGCCTTCCAGGTGAAGATCAATAATATATTAGCTTCCGCTTCAGTGGTTCACCTTACTTTCTTGGGGTTTGGGGTCTGAGATTGAAATGAGCAAAATGTTGTGTTGGTTGGGGATGGCGTACTGAAAATTAGCATCAACTAGGGTCTAGGGAGGTGAAATAAGTTCAACAACTGCACTGGTTATAATCTCAGCAATCTGAGAACGTTTCTTGGTTGAGTTTAGAATGCGAGTAGTAGCAGAGTTTCAGTTAACCAGAGTTGTTGTGATCTGTAACAGAAGATCTAGGAGGCTGCCACACGAGTTGCATAATGCATCTCAATATTGATTGCGTTTGGAGGATAAATACTACTCCCTCCGTTCGGAAAAGGATGTCACAAAAATGAACTATAGATAGACCATTTTTGTGACATCCTTTTCCGAACGGAGGGAGTAATACTGTCTTCTTTGCTCTTTGGCTGGGAAGGAATGGCCGTGCATATGTGTTCTCCCACGCCATGGATGTCACTACTGGCGAAGGAGGACAGGCAGCTCATGATGGGGCTTTACACGGTCGCCGATATCCAGTGCCGCCATTCCCTTGAGGTGGTCGGCTGGAATCACAGAAGTACAAGGAAGGGAAGTTCATATTTGGAAAATGCCAAGATCGTACAGGAGAATTGGTAGTAAATAAAAGAGTCAATAATCTGCCAAATTGCTCTTATGGAGATGTGAATTGTGATCCATGCATATGTACATAGCAGTCACTTGTAAGTACCAGTTTGTTGGTTGCACCAACTTATTTCCATGCCATTGTACATAGAGGTCACGTGTAAGCACCATTTTGTTGGTTGCACCATCTTATTTCCATGCCATTTGTAATTTGCACTTGTTTTATGTGGAGGGACAAAAGTATTTTTATTTGTTTGGGAACCATTTTCTCATTGTTCATTGTAGAGAAATAATAGAAGATTGCACAGCTCCAATAGGGCCGGCGGTGCTTCGTATATATAGATCACAAAGGATCAATTACAGATTACAATACGGTTTAGGTTAGATACAATCCTTGCAGAACAAGGCACCTGAACCGACTACGTACACATCTCAACACCCCCCCGCAGTCAAAGCGTCGTCACGACCGACGCAAAGACTGGACCGAAACTCCTCGAAGGGCGCCGTAGGCAAACCCTTAGTCATGATGTCCGCAAACTGCTGAGAGGTGGGTACGTGGAGAACACGTACATGACCGAGAGCCACCTGTTCCCGAACAAAGTGAATGTCGAGCTCGATGTGTTTGGTGCGTCGATGATGAACCGGATTGGCGGAGAGGTAGACAGCGGAGACGTTGTCGCAGAACACCACAGTGGCCTTGGTGATTGGACACGAAAGCTCTTGGAGAAGCTGGCGAAGCCACGAACACTCGGCGACCGCATTGGCCACGGCTCGATACTCAGCCTCAGCGCTAGAACGGGAGACCGTGGCCTGTCGCTTGGACGACCATGAGATGAGCGACGGTCCAAGGTACACGCAATATCCGGAGGTAGAGCGGCGCGTGTCGGGGCAGCCGGCCCAATCCGCATCCGAATAGGCGATGATGTCCATGTCGGTGGAGACATGTAGTGAGAGACCAAGGTCCATTGTTCCACAAATGTAGCGAAGGATCCGCTTCACCGCAGTCCAATGAACGTCACGTGGGGCATGCATGTGAAGGCACACCCGCTGAACAGCATACTGCAGCTCCGGTCGGGTGAGGGTGAGGTACTGCAGGGCACCAACAATGGACCGGTAAAACGGAGCGTCCTTAGCCGGAGAACCATCCGTGGCGGAGAGCTTGGCCTTCGTATCGACAGGCGTGGTCACGGGGTGGCAATTAAGCATCCCAGCGCGATCAAGAAGCTCGCGGGCATACTTCCGTTGGTGAAGAAAGAAGCCATCCGCGCGGCGCACCACTTCAATCCCAAGAAAGTAGTGTAGAGGCCCCAAATCCTTGAGAGCAAATTCAGCGCGAAGGCGATCAGTGAGCTGTCGAAGAAGGACAGTAGTGGATGCCGTCAAGATAATATCGTTGACGTAGAGCAGCAAGTAGGCAGTGGTGTCGCCCTGGCGGTACACAAACAGGGAGGCGTCGGAGCGAGTAGAGCGGAAGCCAAGCCTGTGGAGAAACGCAGCGATGCGCTGGTACCAAGCACGAGGCGCCTGCTTCAACCCATACAGTGAGCGAGAGAGCAGGCAGACGTGGTCCGGGTGGGCGGTGTCGACGAAACCCGTGGGCTGCTGGCAGAACACCTGTTCCTCGAGATGGCCATGCAGGAAGGCGTTGGACACGTCCATCTGGTGCACCGGCCAAGCGCGGGACACTGCAAGCAGGAGAACGGTGCGAATCGTCCCGGGTTTGACAACCGGGGCGAAGGTGTCGGTGAAGTCGACGCCGGCGCGCTGACGAAAACCGCGGACCACCCAGCGGGCCTTGTGACGGTCAAGAGTGCCGTCCGGGTGAAACTTGTGCTTGAAGACCCACTTTCCGGTGATGACGTTGGCATGGGGGGGTCGAGGAACGAGCTGCCACGTCTGGTTGCACTGCAAGGCATCAAACTCATCCTTCATGGCCGCGAACCACATAGGGTCGCGAACAGCCGCCCGGGCAGAGGCCGGCAGCGGCGAGGGCGTGACGGTCGAGGGCGCCGAAGAGGGCGAGGCGGCGGGCGCAGTGGTCGATGCAGCAAGGGAGTAGTCTTCCGCAGCATACCGCATGCTTGGACGGAAGACCCCAGCTCGGGCGCGGGTGACAGGACCCGGAGCCGAGGTGGCAGCAGGCGATGACGATCCTGACGGTGAGGCAGCGCCCGAGACGACGCTCGAGGGCGATGCTGGTGGCGAGGCGGCGCCCGAGTCTGGACTCGAGGGCGACGCAGAGGGGGCAGCGCCCCAGACGGCGCTCGAGGGCGATGCAGAGGGCGCCACGGCGCTCGAGTCGGAGCTCGAGGGCGACGCAGGTGAGGGTGCCGCGACCGGCAGCGCGACAGTAGGCGCGGCTGGGGCCGGAGGAGCGCGGCGCCACGGGAACTCAACCTCGGGAGAGGTAGAAGACCCCGCTAGATGTCCCTGTGCAAACGGAAAACACAACTCATCAAAGTAAACGTGTCTGGAAGTGATGACACGGTGAGAGACCGGATCATAGCAGCGGTAGCCCTTGGTGTTAGGCGGGTAACCGAGGAAGACGCAGGGCACCGAAAACCCGGAGATGGCGGTGATGTTAGGGTAGCAACGACAACCGAAAACCCAGAGATCATCATAGGACGGAGGGGAGCCAAAGAGAAGATGGTGAGGTGCGTAGTGCCAACGAGTGCGACAAGGGCGAAGATTGATGAGTAGGGTGGCGGTGGCGAGGGCATCGGGCCAAAAGGTGGGTGGGATGTAGGCATGGAACAGAAGGGTGCGGACACAGTCGTTGAGAGTGCGAAGGACTCGTTCGGCGCGAGCGTTTTGCTGGGAGGTGTAGGGACAAGTTAGACGGAAAATAGTGCCGTGGGTAGACAGTAGGGTGCGAATGGGGAGGTTATCAAATTCTTTTCCGTTATCGGTTTGGAGAGCCTGGATAGAACGACCAAACTGGGTGGAGACGTAGGAGTAAAAGGCGATGAGAGTGGCAGCAACGTCGGATTTCTTACGGAGGGGAAAAGTCCACACAAAATGAGAATAATCATCCATAATGACAAGATAATAAGTAAAACCAGAATGACTAGGTATAGGAGACGTCCAGACATCGCTGTGAATTAACTGAAACGGAACAGATGCAACTGTGGAGGAAGTACTAAAGGGAAGGCGAACATGTTTGCCGAGACGGCATGCTTCACAGGTATGAGCATCCGTTTTATTACATGAAAAGGAAAAACCCCTAATTATTTGGCGAAGTGTAGTGGAGCTAGGGTGGCCAAGACGCGCATGCCAAAGATCAACTCCAGCGGAGAGGGCTCGAGATCCAGCGCCGGAGGAAGACGTCGGCTGAACGGGGTACAGCTCGCCAGGACTCTCACACCGGTGGAGCACCATTCGGGTACGGGAATCCTTAACAGAAAAACCAAACGCGTCAAACTCCACAGTTACAGAATTATCACGAGTGAGACTACGAACAGAAACTAAGTTATGAATGAGGTGTGGAGAGACAATGACGTTATTGAGGGACAAGGGTTTAGAAGTAGAGGGAAAACTAGTGGAACCAACATGAGAGATAGGATGGTTAGCACCATTACCGACGATGATGTGAGAGGAGGTGACGGTGGGAGAGGAATGAGAGAGTATACCCGGGTGAGCAGCCATGTGAGCCGAGGCACCGGTGTCCATGAACCAGTCACCGCCGCCGGCGTAGGTGGAGGGCGGGGCGCCTGCTGGAGGGCGGTGTAGAGCGTCGGGTCGTAGGAGGCCGGTGCGGCGCCAAGGAGGCCACTGTAGCCAGGAGGAGGTGCAGCAGCGTAGCCGGGCTGCGGCGCAGCGTAGAAGGCCTGATGAGCCGCCGGGCGCGGGGTGAACAGCCCCGGGGCAGGCGCGCGAGGCACCGGCATGGTGTAGGCGTGGACCACCCCCGTCCAGGGGTTGTGACCACCGCTCCAAGGTGGTGTAGGCTGCAGGGTGGCGGGGCGAGGGGCGCCACTGCCGTTGCCGTTACCGCTGCCACCGCCGTGACCGCCGCCGCGGCCACGGCGACGACGCCACGGCTGATGTGGTGGAGGGTGCGGCTGGGGCACGGGCACGGGTGCAGGAGGGCGCGGCGAAGGGGTAGGGGCGCCTCGACCGATGCCGGCGGCGAGCGCAGTGTGGGCGGCGCGGGTGCGAAGATTCTTCAGGCGCCGTTCCTCGAGGCGGAGGTAGTCCACCGCCCTCTCGAAGGTGGGGTTGGTCATGAGGCTGAGGTTGGAGGCGGCGTTGCCGAGGTCCTCACCAAGACCGGCGGTGAGGGTGGAGAGGAGAATCTGATCCCCGATCTGGAACCCGATGTCGTTGAGCTCGTCGGAGAGGGTCTTGAGGCGCAGGCAGTAGGCGTCGAGGGAGAGGTCGTTCTGCTGACAACCGAAGAACTCCTGCTGCAAGAAGACCACGCGCTGGAGCTTGTTGTCGGTGAAGAGGCCGACGACCTTGCGCCACACCTTGTGAGCGTCGTCGCCGTCGCGGATGACGGTATGGAAGATGTCCGGCGAGACGGTGAGGAAGATCCAGCGGATGATGGTGGCATCGATGGCGAACCAGTCGGAGTCACGGCGCGTGGTGAGGAAGTCGGTGGTGCCGTCGATGTGGTCGGTGAGGTTGTACTCGCGGAAAAGGAGATGGAAGTAGGTTTTCCAGGCGAAGAAGTTGGCAGCGGTGTGGGAGAGCTTGACGGGACGTGCTCGGCGATGCGAACCTCGCGGAGCTGGGCCGGGTTGGGGGCGGAAAGGTCGGAACCGGAGGAGGCGAAGGGATTGCTGGAGTTGGAGATGGAAGACATGGTGCAGGAGGTGTGTTGGGGCGGCGGAAGCACTAGGGTTAGGGTTTGAGTGGTGGGGGCGGAAGTTGGAGAGGAGGTGGGAGGCGCGCGAGGGAGGCGCGCGGTGGAGAGGTACGGCGGCGCGTGAGAGGGAGGCGCGAGGCCGGAGGGTGGGCGGCGGCCGGCTGGAGGAAGGAGAGAGGCGGCGGCCGGCTAGGTTAGGAACGAACTTTGTCTGATACCATGTAGAGAAATAATAGAAGATTGCACAGCTCCAATAGGGCCGGCGGTGCTTCGTATATATAGATCACAAAGGATCAATTACAGATTACAATACGGTGGCGCCGCCCACTCCACCGGCGCCTTCTTCTTCTTGGAGGTGGCGCCGCCGGTGCCAGGCTCCTTCTTGGGCCTGACGAGGCGAAGGTGGCCTCGGGGCGGCGACGGTGCGCGGAAGCGGCGTCGAGGCGTCGGCGCCTGGCGCGGCGGCATGGTGAGCCGGGGCTGGTTCCCGGCGTGGATGTGCTCGAGGACGTACGCGAGGGTACGCCCTCGACCGCTCCACCACTGCTTCCGCCCGCCGGCGTTCTTCCGGCCGGCGACGGGGCCGTTGTCGTTGGTGTGCTCCAGCTCGCGGCGGTGGCGCTCGAGGAAGTACGCCGTCCAGAAGGCGGCGTTCGCCGGATCCCAGCACGGGTCCGCCGCCTGCTCTTCAGAGAGCCCGGCGAGGACGTCCTGGATCGCGTAGACGCGATCTGCTCCTTCTGGGGGCGGCAGAACGGGGGAATGGTGTGCCTTGCCATGGCGAGATGGGGGGAATAAATAGGCGCAGGGAGGCGAGACGGTGGCGCGTCATTACTCCGGCGCGTGGCAGCCGACTGGACGCGTCGGCCGCCGCTGAACGGCGCGGCAGTCCACGGCCACTCCGGCGGGCTTTTGACCAGCGCGGAGCCGAGGAGATGACGACGCCGCGTTTTTTCACCCGTGATTCCACGCCATTTCGCCTATCTCGCTGACAGCGCTGGCCCACATTCTTTTTCGCGCCATTTCGCCCCCCAGGCCGAACCCGGTGGGCTGGGTTTGGCCTGGGAGCGCCGGCGCTATTTTCCGCCGATCCGACGCTATTTGGGCTCCTGGGAGGGCGACTGGGTGAAAAACGGCGCTCCCAGGCCATTTCGGCGTTTTTTTGTGCCCGGGGGGGCGCTGGGGGACGGCTGGAGATGCCCTAAAGGAGAAAGCACCATCTATTATTGGATGTTTGTAATTAAACAAAAATGGAGAGAAATACATAACTATACTCAATAAATACTACGGTGTATAAAACTATAAATTGACGCCGTAGCAACGCACGGCATTCAACTAGTCTCTACAACATACAATCCCACTAGAATTGCAGGCTTGTGGTGCGTCCAGCGTTACATATTTCTTTTGGACCCGCATGTCTGCGTTACGAGCGTCTGTCGTCCAATCAAACAGCGACACACAATGGGGTCAAACCGACCTATCATTTTCTCTCGCTACCTCTTCACACGTTTTCATCTCCGCCGCTAGCTCCTCCATCTTCCGTCGCCCAGTCCTCTCTCTGGAGCCTTCCCTCCCGCGTCCCTGCTCACCGCCCCGCCTCCCATGCTTGCCCTTGCTCGCCGCCGATCTAGGTGTGTATATTTCTCCCTGCCCATTAGCTGCTGGTCGTCGAGAGGAGAGAAGGCCGGCTGTCGAGAACAACTGGAACGAGGCGCTGAATCCAACGCCGCCGCGCCGTTGGGGGAGAAACACGGCAGAGAGGAGGGTCGGAGCAGAGAGACGGGGCAGATGGGGAAAGACTAGGTGAAGGGACTAGGAAATCATGGTCGGTGAGATATGGGGCGGAGGGGGACCGATCCCGGCACGATTTCAGCCATGGCCGCGCCTGCGGCGGAGATATGGGGCTGAGGGGTTGGTGGTTTCGCTGCTCGGTGGGTCGCTGCAGAACTCGGCAGCGGTCAGATTCATTTTCCTTGTCTTCTCTTGTTGCTATGGATTCGTTTTCCCTGTCTTCTCTGGTGGATGACATTCGTTTGTTTAGCATCAACTACCGTCTCTTGGCTGCTTCCCTACCTCGCCTTCTCATAAATACATGATTTGCCAGATCTTGTTGTGCGGTACTACTATACCTATATACAGGAACTGCTAGACTGTACTGATGTATTGCTGAAACTAAAGTGAGTTGTGCTCAAACCTGATTGCCCGGATGTTCTGCTGAAGTTAGTTAATGTGAACTATTACCCGATAAGAGATGCAACTCTTAAGGTTGTGATCAGGCACATGTGCATCCGTGATCGGGCCATAGCCCAATGCGTCAAACTTAATCTGGGGTAATATTTGGATTTATTAGGGGAAGGTTGCAATCCACGTGAGAATGCTTCTTGTGTGCGTGTGAGTGGTTTGAGGGTTCTTATATGCCCAAGAGATTTCAGTTCAACAACAATTTAAAGGGAATTTTAGTTCTGTAATCTCTCCTCTTTTCCCATCCAATTTTCTTGCCCTGTGTCTTAATTTGGTAAAACAAAAGTTTTTTTCCTGCAAGGTGTGTATTTTCACCCGAATAATTGCTTGTTTTCCAGGAAGATGAAAAATAATAAACTTAGGCCAACACTGTTGGGATGTTCAGAGTTGTTACAGTCCATAGAGCTACCAATATTAACTAGAATACAAAACTGACAAGTCTTCTGTCATTACAGGTGTTGAAGAGCACAACTGCCTGATTCAGAAATCAGAACTATGGCATGCCTATGTTGGCCTGCTTGTTTCCTTGCCCGCAATCGGTAGCAGGGTAGTGTATTTCCCACAAGGTCACAGCGAGCAGGTTAAGGTAATTCTGCTCCAGCACCAGGAGCTTTGCATGATCCTGAATCTTATATATTGTGGTATTTTGGGTCGCCAGAGAGAAATCTGGCTTAATTATGTCTGAAATGGTTTGCTTCCTTTGGTAACGTAGATTTACTGGGTCAATTTCTGTCTCAGGTAGCTGCGTTGACAGATAAAGAAATTGAGTCCCGGATCCCCAACTATCCTGCCTCCAATCTTACATGCCAACTGCATAATGTGACTATGCATGTAAGTATGGAGATTTGGAGCACATTTTTCAAAAGCTAAGTGATCTGAGTGCTATCTTTCTGTTTCATCATTTGTGTTATTACCTTCAAGCTGATGCAGAAACGGATGAGGGTCTATGCGCATATGACATTACAACCACTTAACCTGGTAAATCATATTTGCCCTGTGACATGTGGAAATTTCATTCACTTGGTATCTAAGAGAGTAACTTTATCTACCTGCTGAATTGGGTACTGCAAACAACAGCCAACAAATTACTTTTACAAAACATTAACGGCAAGTGACACCAGTACGCATGGTGGATCTCTGTTCCCCGGCGAGTAGCTGAGAAAGTGTTGCCTCCGCTGGTATGTGCTGCTTCTCTACACTTTCAGCTCAGTTTTGTGAACTGACTTGGTTGCATAGAGTGAACGAATCATCAATTGTTCTAACTTGCCTATAACTTTTGTAGGGTTTAGGGTTGCATTTCCAACTAAAAAAGGTTGCAGTACCATGTCATGGCCATGTATTTACTCAAAATCCATGTGTACCACACTGTAGAAAGCATACCCAAATGCTCAAGTTAAGCTGCAACTCTGAGCAGCCATGAAAATTATGTATGTCTATTTTGCCATATTAGGCTTAGTAATGTTTATTTTATAAATTGTAACACCGTTCTTATTACTAATTAGTTGTGTACACTTCTTAGTTGGCCTACATGTAGTCGCTGCCCAACTCTTTGTTAAATTGGATATGCAGTATCGTTAAATGCCCCTGAAATGTGATTGATTTCTTGGAGGAGACTCCAAAATTGAATGAGAAAGTGTACCTTAGATTAAAATTATATTTACTTTATTTTAATATTAACACATGGTGTTGATAGTTGCTGCAAATAGATTCATATATGGTATGAAATTGCATCTTCACTATACTTCTCAGGTCAACAGCTTAGTTACTACGTTTCTTAGTTTTTATTGTGTTGATTAATGTATTTCCCTTCAGTTTCGCTGTCTACGATAGTTACCGAGTTGAAGAGTGTTTCCCAACTAGCCTCATAATCCAGTGATTATTTGTACTAAGCAATTTATATAGCAGCACGCCTAATTTAGTGCTGAACCAACCTACCCTCTAGAGTCCAAATTAACTGTTTCAGCTGGGTAGTATCATTCTTTGTTTCTGATTTCCGTTTAGCTACCTTTGAAAATACTACTGTTTTTGGCCATATGCTATGTTCTCATCTACATATAATTACATAACATGATAACAGTATAGCAGGGCCAAACTTGAAGTGTATGCGACGTTTACGAATCCTCTAACTATCTCAGTTCCTGGCTATGAGGTATTTGTCGCCTCTTGGAAGAACACTAAAGATAAAACTATCAGCTAAAAGCAGCTTACATTTTCAATTCTGACCTAAATTTTAAGAATATTCTCGTGTGCATCCTCTGGAGATGTGATGAAGTAATATTGTGTGTTGTCATTTAAACTAGCTTGCATTATAGGAGTACAGGTTTCCCTTTAATGCTCTTTCAGTTGTGTGATAGCCACGTTTTGAAGTAGCTTCAATATTTTTATAAATCTATTGTAGACGAGCGTGTGCAGCTCAAACTTCATATTTTGGAACCAAAGTAAATGAAGTTTGATGCTTCATATTTTTCCGCTGGGCGGTGCAAGGAGGGAGAGGTGCTGGGGGAGAGAAGAGGGCACCATCGCTGTTTGACCACTGAGTTCTTGTCGTTGCTGACTAGGAGATGTGTGGTGCTTCTGCTTCTGCTGGCAGCTGGTTGCTAAGACGAAGTGAGATGAACTAATGGGGGTGTCTGCTACTTTTATGGTGCTGCTTGTTGTTGAGAGGAAGTGAGATAGATGAGGCGTGTTGTTTGTTTCTATCGATGAGCGTTTGTGAGAGAGATGATGTTTATTGGGAAGAGTGTTGTGTTGCTTGTGTTGATGGATAGTGTGTTTGGTGTTGTTGTTGTTTGTTAATTGCAGAGAGGGAGTTGGGTCAGTGAGTGAGATAGAAAGTGATATAGATACGAAGAAAAGGGAATTTCACTGTGATATTACTCAAGATATTTCATCTGTTGATGTTTTTGTGTTCACGGCAGTAGCATATTTTTTGTGAAGAGGAGAATTACATCTGACGTAGTTTTTGGGCCACGCATTATGACTAAACTAATGAAATTTTGAGCTGAAAACAAGGGAGACAGCCCTCTGTAGTCTCTTGTATATATGCAAGAGTTGTGAAATCAACCACGGCAGGAATTTGGTTTGTGTGCAATTGATTGTAAAAGGCTCATCTAACTCCTCAAATTTACGGACTGCTTTGCTCTTTCAGCTATTCTCAACAATCAAGGTACTGTATATCTTGCTTTCTTATGGAGTTCCGATCTGAGTCCTTACTTTTTTTTCAATTTTCGATGTTTCAAATGGAAGGAATGTAATCTACATGATGCATCATATGTCAGTCATTCCCTGGAGTTCGAGCAGTGATAAACTGAAATCGCCTAACAGGGGGCCAAACTTGATGAAGGAAAAACCAGATAAAGGAAAGAAAGTGAGGGAATATGCCCATGAATAAATGTAGAAGCAAATTGATGCTTCATGAATGAAAAGGTTAACCATCATTCAAAAGTTCGCTAAAGGCCACGCTAGGAAATGCATCCTTGACATGTGCTATTTTGTATGACTCGTCTTCTTCTCCGTAGTACTAACATTTCACCTTTCTGGTTGTTTTGTAAGTGTAAGCATTTCACTGAATTGGTGACGATGACTTTGTAAGTCGTTTACTTCTTAGAATTGGTTGGTAATGCATCATCATTAATAGAACATTAAACTATGATGCAAATAAAATAAATTGTGGCACTACACCCCGCACGTCGGAACCTGAAATCATTTGGTAAAGGAAAAAGCCCTACAATAGCACCCATTGGAAAGGCCAAATGTCGTGGTGGTGTCACGGCAGATGCCATGGGGATGGCTTAAGTGTGGGCTCGCTTGGGCGTTGGGGGAACCGGGGAGGGTTTGCGCGCTCACGAAGCACGCATGAAGAAGAAGCAAGAACTCGCAAGAACCAACAAGAACAGAGCAAACCAAGAACAGCAAAGAACACCACGATGTACCCTGCTTCGGGGCCCTCTTGTGGAGGTAACACCCCTACTGCAGCTCTAGCCTACTCTCTTATATCTCAAGTGTTTACAAGTACAGAGCGCTCCTTGAGCTGTATGATGAACAATGGAGTGAGCTCCAGGTAGAAGATGAAGCTTGGGGGGAAATGATGCTCACAATGGTCGATCCTCCCTCCTCTGTTGCCCGTCCCTCGCACTGGAGGATGTGGTAGCTCATTTATACACAAACCGAATTACTATTCTGCCCCTGGCTCCATGAGACAATGGCATTGCCAAGAGGAAAAGGACAAGCCTCTGCCTCCTGTCAATCCAACGGCTGGACTGTCAGGCCCTAGCAGGCCTATCTTGCTACTTTGGGCAATGGCAGGTGTAGCCCACCGGGTCTCGGTCATATCCTTTTTCCCGAATTGGCCGAGTCAGCTCCTAGGTTGCTGCGCTCCCAGGAATCCCGTGACCTGACCTGGCCGTCAAGTCCCTAACAGGCCTATCTTGCCACTTAGGGCAATGGCAGGCGTAGCCCCCGGGCCTCGGTCATATCCTCTTTCCCGAATTGGCCAAGTCAGCGCCTAGGGCCTTGCGACCCGGAAAACCTGCGACTTGACCCGGCTGTCTTCTCAGCCTCTGGCAGGAGACCTGCAGGATCCGTGAACCTTTCTGACATTACTTGGCCCTTGTGCAATATCCGGATTACCTTATCCGAGTCCTTCCTGGCCAACCCGGCTACCTTATCCGGGTCCTTCCTGGCCAACCCGGCTACTTTATCCGGATCCTTCCTGACCAACCCGGCTAACTTAGCCGACACTTCTTAATCTGATCCGGTTTGTCTTTACCGGATCCTCTCTGGCGTCTTATCGCACTAGCTTGATCATGCGCCAACCGACTCTCACGAGAGATCCGGCCCAAGTGACCCGGCTATATGTTGATCCGGCTAGCTCTTTGCAACACTTAACACCACATCTTTGCCCTACCCGGGGGCAGCCCCCCGACAGTAGTCCCCGAAGCTGGTGCGGTTCTACAGCCTCGGCTGAAGAGCCGTAGCAGGTTAAAAATTAACATCACTAACCGAATCATACATCATACAATCTTGTCTCAGGATTTCCCGGGATACTTGGCAGTGAATCTCTGCGTAAAGCCCCATAATCCGGATCTCTGATCTGACATGCCACTGACAGCACATCATCCGGATTCTCCGGGTACTCGAGTGCATTTGACCAAACGACCGCGTCTTCTCGTTTTCTCCGTTGACCGGCACACAGGATCCGTGCAATTGCTTCCAATTCTATGGCCCAACATGTGTTTGGAACACACGGCCACAGATGTGGCCACAGAGTTCCAGGGTTCAGTTACCGTGCGACGCTCCGAAAACCGCGCAGTAGTGCGCCCGTTACCGCTGGGCGCTATAAATAGGGGTGCGGTGGTTTCTCTTCTTCTCCGCTCGTTCCCCACCCCACGAACACCATCTGCGCCGCCGTCCTCGCCACAATCTCGACCTCCAAACTCGCCGCGCCGGGGACGCACAGCGCACCAGAGCAAGACCGCCGGAGCCGCGCCTCGCGCCCATCTCCGCCATTTCTCCGTCGAACTCCTCCTTCGAGGAACCAGCACTGTAAGTTCTTCCTCCTCTCGCCATAGCCACCGTGACAAGTTCATACTCTTGAAATACACATGCCTGTTCTTGCTAGATTGATGCATATCTAAGCCATGTTCATGCCATAGCATACTCCGTATACTTTCTCTCCAAGTTTTACATCAGACTAGCCTAGAAAGACTTGTCACCGTAGGAGCAGTTCAACGATGTTTTTACCCGTAATTTTCTTTCTTTTTTACCACCGCTGTAGATCTTCCAAACCCTAGAAACCCGCGGAAAGATGTTTGCGATTTCCAACCGCATCACCTTCCCCACTGGACCCGGTTAATCCTACCCGGGATAAGATTAGCCGAGTTACCTTAGATCTGATTCGGTTTCAATGTTATCCGACTCTTCTTTGGTGTCATGCATTCCGAATCTCCTAATCCGGTTATCTGCCTTTTTACTGCAGAACTGAGTCGGTTATGGCCAAACTTCCTCCCGGCAGATGGGAGGGATCTGATGTTACCCGGAATGATTTGGAATGGCTACGAGCCACCCGGCGTATAACGCCGCAAGTTATATGCCGCAGACCCGGAAAAGAACTCGCACCGGCCCCCGAACCCGGTGAGCGCGTGGTATTCATAGCGCATTTCGAGCGCGGGTTCGGATTGCCTGCTAGTGACTTCTTCCGGGCCTTTCTGGACTTTTTTGGACTACAACTTCACCACCTCCCGGCGAACGCCTTCGTCTCTTTATCAGCTTTCACTTCCTTCTGCGAAGGCTATCTCGGCCTCTGGCCGAGTGTGGATATATGGGCCAAATACTTCCACCTCCGCAAGCATACCATTCCAGGTACCAAGCCGAAACAACTGACTGCTTGCGGCTCGGTTAGCATCACGCCAAGGCAGGGATCCATCTTTCCCCGTGTCACTGGCCTAGACACGGTCAAGAAGTGGCAAAGGACCTTCCTTTATGTGAAGAGTGCTGAGGGCCATGATGCCCTCAATCTGCCCGAGTTCATGATGGAGCCGCCCACAGCCGAACTGAACTTCGGTTACAATCCGGCTGAAACAATTGCTGAACTTCAGACAGTGCATACCACTCTGGAGGATTTTTTGAAGAATGGTATGATCTCTGACGACCTCCTCCGGACCTTCATCTCTCGCCGGGTCAGCCCTCTTCAAAGGCGTGATCACAAGATATGTCACATGCGTGGCGCACTAGATCCTACCCGGATCAGCAAGCACGAGCTTGACAAAGCTTCCGTCTTCAGACGGGTAAACGCCATTGCTGCCAATGAGATGTCGGATAAATGGCGGTGGGGTGTAAAGCCATTCTACCGGGAAAAACTTCCTCCACAGGTTAGCTCACCACTCTCCGAATTCAATCTTACTTCATCTGAATAACCCCGGCCTGATCCGGATTCGCATTATCTTTTTTGCAGCTGTTTGATCGTCAACTTACTGAAGACGGAGATCTCTCCACCAAGGCATGGACACCGGATCTTAGCCCGCCGCGCGAGGGCGAAGAGGATCCGGATACGGATGACTATTTGCCAATTCCCCGTGCCAAGCCAGTCCGCAAGGGTAAGCAATCAAACATTCACCATATTTCCGACGAGGAAGATGAAGATTGCTGCCTCTTAGAACCCATCGACGCTATTCCGATTTCATGGAAACCACCTCCTTATGTTCCAGCCAAACAAGATACTGAAGAGACCTCTCGGAAACGCGCTGAGGCGCCCGAAACAGATGCCCCACAGACAAAAAGAAGAAAGAAGTCCGGCGACAAGCCGAATCGCGTCAAGCCGATGCCTACCACCAAGGGGTAATACTGACTTCACTTTATTTGCTTTCTTCCTCTGTTAACCGAGTCATATATATCCGAGTTAACTGTCTGCTTTGCTTTATGCAGTGATGTCCTCGTCACCGCGCAGACTCATTCCTCCATTTCTTCTCCCATTCCTCCACTGGATACGGCCATGGAAACCCAGTCTGCTGACCGAACTGCCACCTCACCGACGCGTGTTACAACTGCCAAAATTCCTCAGCCGACTCCCATCTCAGAGCCGGTTATTGACTTGGAGAGTGAGGAAACCTCGGCTCCCATCCGAGATTCAAGTTGGCCACGCCCTCTCAAGGAGCTGGAGAAGGAAAAGGCCAAGACATCGGCTACCCCTGCCTAAGCCGGATCCTCGCCCTACTCCCGCAGCGCAAACCCTGCTGAATCAAGAGCAGCAGAAGAAGAAAAAGCAGAAGCAGCAACAGCAACAGCAAGTTTCCGAGAAGCAGCACAAGGAGCCACATCCGAAGCAGACTCCGGGTGGTCACCGCAACCCAAGCCGACTCAAGGTGCCTCTGGCACAACTCCAACCACCTCGGATAAGCAGGTGGTTGCTGCAAGAAGGTTTCTGCCGCCCCATCAGCGATTCGATTCGGCCAGTCCGTCGAATCCCGCCCTCCGAGCAGCGATAAGCTCGAGTCCGCCAAGCAATTCATTGAAGCTTGGAATGATGCTGACCTCGCCAAAGATTTTTCTCCTTCAGCGCCACATCCGGCTGGGCCTAGTCGGATGTTTCAATCATTACACTCTGTACAGACCTCGGTTACTGAAGCTAACCGGGTGTTTGAGGTAAACTTTTCCGAATCTTGCTTTTATTTTAACATGATCAAATAGTACTATACCCAGTCCCCGAGATTCGGGTCGAACGACTGATACTCCTCCGAGTAAGAAAGTCATTCGGCTTGAATCTCTAAAAAACTTAACATGAATGTTGCCTTAACCGAGGACACCGTGGGACTTCCAGTCCCCGAGTCTCTTTTCCAACTGATTCGGTTAATCTCGGGCCAGTCCCCGAGATTCTTTTGACGCCATTTGCCTGTTTTCTTTCAGGAAACCATGACCGCTCGCGGCAAGCTCTTTAAGCAGCTCGCCCATCAGCACCAGAAGCTCCAAACTTCCTTCGATGGGCTCTGTCTTGAAATGGACAAGAAAGAAGAAGAGCACAAGCGCGCTTTATCCGAGGAAAAATCAGAGGTAACTCGGCTCCAGCGAGAGCTTGACCGAGTTGAAAAAGTGAAGAACAAGGTTAAAGGAGAGCGGGATACGCTGAAGCGTGAAAAAGACATAATCCAGAAGGATCGGGATACTTTCAAAGCCGGACTTGAGAAGCGGGCCAGACTGGACCAGCAAATTCAAACGACCATTGCCGAATCTGAAGCCGAAGTCAAAGCGGCTAAAGAAGAACTGAGTGCTCACAAAGCGGCCAGTGCGAAATGGCTTGCTGCACTTGCTAGCCTTAACGATGACATGGATCGTAAGTTCACCGAATCCCCTTTTTTCTTTCTGCTCTTAACCGATACATATGCTTGTGTTCCTTCTCGCTGAACTCAGTATTAGCTTATTTGTTTGTAGGAGAGTTTACCAGCATCCGGCTTCAAGCCGCCAGGGCTGTGAGAGACGCCCGAGCTGAGAGAGCTAAATTAACCGAGGCTCCCTACCAGAGACATGGGACATCGAAGATCATATTACAGCACTTAAGGCTCGGATTGCTCCTCTGAAGGATTCCCATATTGGTCTGCTTAATGCCAGTCTCAAGGCTCACCGAATCTTGTTTCCTGAAGCGCGGCAAGTTGTGCCTGCGGAGGAGCTGATCAGAGACCTGGACCAAGCGATGACTCGGTTACAGCAGTGGAGGTCTTCATCCGCCCGCGCTGGTGCTGACGCAGCTTTACTATTCATCATGTCCTGGTATGAGCTAATTGACCTTGCCAAAGTGCGCTCATTTCGCGAAGGTTCTCCATGGGCTACAGACCCTACCCGGATCAAGATCCGTGAAGAAGCCGCCAACTTCATGGCCGAATTTGCACGCACCAAGCATCTTGATCTGGACGCTCCGGTCTATTCCGATGGGGAAGAGACTGAAGAAGAGGAATCGGACGATGCCTCCGCAGAAGAATATGCCGACTCTGAGGGCGAGTCTGATGAAGAAGAATCCAGCAAGGTACCAGCCTCCGACTCGGCCAAGCTCACCGAACAAACTCCAACCGAGTCTCCTGTGATTCCAGCCACTAACTTGACTGTGATTACTAAACAGGCTTCACCTGATCCGGATATTTCCGAATCCGCCCATCCTTCAAGCTCTCCAGTCAAGATTACTTCCGAAGTGCCACCATCTTCTGAGTCTGCTCCAGCAACAGAACCTCCCGTAACCGCGTCCACTTCAACCGAAGCACCCGTAGCTGAAGCCCGTGCCCCCGAAGCTCCGCTAACCGAGGCTCCTACCACAGAAGTTCCCGCAACCGAAACTCCTATGACCGAGTCTGCCGCGACCGAGTCCGCTGCACCCTGAAGTACTTAACAAAAACATTAAATCCCCGGTATGCCGGGAGCAGATGTAATAGACTATTTTAAGTTCTTTCGAGACTATGCTTATCATGCTTAACGCGATCCGGACAAGGTTTATGTTGGATCATCTTAAACCGAGTCCCCGAGTCTGTTTTCTTGTTTACTACTTTTGCCAAATCTTTGCTCTTGTCTACCTCTTTGGGTGTTTTGACAGTCGAGTCACAAGATAGGAATCATAGCATACAATACTTGAAACATGCGAGTTGTGGTTTAGAATCATTCAACATAAACGAAAAAATAAATAACAGGGGTTAGTAAACGACGCGTGCCGAATCGGTTTTGGACCGAGTCCCCGAGTCCATTTTCATGTTTCCCATATTCCTCATCTCTGCTCTTGACTACCATTTTGGTGTTTGTCAGTCGAGTCACGAGATCAACAACACAACATACATTACTTGAATTTTGGGACGGGGTTCAAAGCAATTCGGCACACGAACGAAAAAACAAAACAGTAATAAACAACACATGCATAAGGACGAAGCAGTCCCCGAGTCCAGACTCGGATTACTGCGATTTCATTTATGATAAATTGAAATACATACATTGCGCCCTTAAGAGTAAAAGGGTCGAAGCAGAGCTACATTCCAGGTCGCTTGGTTTCTTGTCCGGGTCTGTCCAGGCCATCCTCCCTTGGTTCCTGTGCATCTATAAGTAGTACGAGTCATTGTGCATAGCCCTGCTCACAATGAATGGTCCCTCCCATGGAGGTGACAATTTGTGTCGGCCTTTGCTGCGCTGCACCAGCCTCAGCACTAGATCACCCTCATGAAACACTCGAGGACTGATTTTTCGGCTATGATAACGCCTGAGATTTTGCTGGTATATTGCTGTCCGAGACAGGGCCAACTCTCTTGCTTCCTCTAGCAGATCCACTGCATCTTCCCGGGCCTCTTTTGCCTCGGTTTCAGTGTACATTGCCACCCTTGGTGCATCATATTCTATGTCAGTGGGTAGGACAGCTTCTGCCCCATAAACCAGAAAGAATGGCGTATAGCCTGTTGACCGATTCGGTGTAGTCCTTAGACCCCATAGAACTGATGGAATTTCATCTATCCAGCACCCCGGAGTTTTCAACAATGGTTCAATGAGACGAGCCTTGATGCCGGCTAACACTAGAGCATTTGATCTTTCCACTTGTCCATTGGACTCTGGATGCGCCACTGAGGCTATGTCTAACCGGATCCCCTTATCCATGCAGAATCGGGCAAACTCTCCGACAGCAAAGTTCGTGCCGTTATCCGAGATGATGCTATGAGGGTATCCGTATCTCAAAATGATTTCTTTCAAGAAGGTTACAGCCGAACGGCCATCCACTTTCCGGATTGGTTTCACCTCTATCCACTTGGTGAACTTATCCACCATCACCAGCATATGTGTCATGTTGCCCCTAGCCGGCTTGAAATCTCCCACCATATCCAAACACCACACAGCAAATGGCCAAGTAATAGGAATTGTCTTCAGTGCCGATGCGGGTAAGTGTGTTTGCTTAGCAAATCTCTGGCATCCTTCACATCTGCGGACTATGTCCTCCGCATCTGCATGAGCAGTGGGCCAATAAAATCCATGCCGGAACACTTTAGCCACCAGGGCTCTTGTACTGCAATGATGTCCACATTCACCTTGGTGTATCTCTAGGAGCATCTCCTTGCCCTCTGCTGGCTCCACGCAGCGCTGCAACACCTCGGTTACACTTCTTTTGTATAACTCCTTGTTGATGATGGTATAAGCCTTGGATCTCCTCTGGACACGCCTAGCCTTGGTTTCATCGCTTGGCAAGCTTCCTTCCTCGATGAATTTCATGATCTCTTCAGCCCACTCTGGTACTGGATGCAAAGGGAACAAGTGCTCATTTTCTTCCACAGGTTTGGCCGCCATTATTTCTTCTATCAGCTTCTGTCCATTCCCCACAATCCGGTTAGCATCATCTTCATCTCTGCTCCTCTTTCCCAAGACTCGGTTAGCATTTTCCGAATCTGTGTGAGCAGTCCCCGAGTCCGGGCATGCAGTCCCCGGGTCTTCCTCGATATACTCAACATCAACATTCATAGGAATAGCTTCGGATTCTTGCTTGGGAATAAAAATCGACTCGGAATCAGGCGAAGGTTTGATTGAAGGGACCCTTAGATGATTCAAGGATATTCCGGGTGGGATTGCCTCCCTAGACGACCCGAGTTTTGACAGAACATCTGCAGCTTGGTTTTCCAGCCGAGGTATATGCTTGTACTCACAGCCTTCAAAAAATCCCGAAATTTTCTGAACATGAAACCGATACAGTGCCATATTGGCATCAAGAGCATCCCAATTTCCAGAAGATTGCTGCACGACCAAATCCGAATCACCGAAACATTCAATCCGGCGAACGCCGATGTCCCGAGCCACATTAAGCCCATGGATCAGTGCCTCATACTCGGCTACATTGTTTGACGCTGAGAAATGAATCTGCAATACATATCGCAATTGATCCTGTTTTGGTGATGTGAGCACCACCCCAGCACCTAGCCCGATTTTGCATTTGGAACCGTCAAAGTGCAACCTCCAGTAATTGTAATCCGGTTTAGGTGGTTCATATTGCATCTCAGCCCAGTCACAAAGGAAATCCGGCAAAGCCTGAGACTTGATAGCATCTCTTCTCTCATAATGCGGTGTGTAAGGAGACACTTCTATCGCCCATTTGGCAACTCGGCCAGTTGCATCTTTGCACCCAATGATCTCCGCAATTGGAGCTTCACACACCACTGTAATCGGATGCTCTTGGAAGTAATGTTTCAACTTCTTGACCGCCAGGTACACACCATATGTCATCTTTTGGTAGTGAGGATAATTTTGCTTCGAAGTTGAGATCACCTCACTCAAATAGTACACCGGCCTCTGCACGGATTTGCCCTCTTCTTCTCTTTCTACCACAATAACCACACTTACGACCCGGTTAGTGGCCGCAATGTAAAGTAGCATTGGCTCATTCGGCAAAGGTGACGCCAATTGGTGCAGTGGACAACATCTTTTTTAATTCGTTGAAAGCCGAATCTGCTTGCGGGGTCCACGTGAACCCGGTGCTCTTTTTCATCAACTGATACAAGGGCAAGGCTTTTTCTCCTAGCCGACTCACAAACCGACTCAACGAGGCTAAACACCCGGTGAATTTTTGTACATCTTTCAGACATTTTGGCAGTTTCATTCTTTCTATGGCTCGGATCTTAGCCGGATTCACCTCAATACCTCGGCTCGATACAAGGAAACCGAGCAACTTTCCAGCCGGGACACCAAAGTGCATTTATCCGGATTCAATTTCAAACGATATTTTCTTAAGTTCACAAATGTTTCCTCGAGATCCTCGAGGAGAGTGTGCTTTTCTTTAGTTTTGATGACGATATCATCGACATACACCTGCACATTTTTGCCCATTTGGGAGTGTAAGCATTTCTGCATACATCTCTGATAAGTTGCACCGGCATTTCTCAAACCGAAACACATGACACGATAGCAATACGCCCCGTACGGGGTAATAAAAGCAGTCTTTATTTGATCTTTAGGGTTCAGTGGTATCTGGTGAAAACCAGAGTACGCATCAATGAAAGACAACAACTCACACCCAGCAGTGGAATCGATCACTTGATCAATCCGAGGTAAAGGAAATGGATCCTTCGGGCATGCCTTGTTCAGATTGGTGAAGTCGATGCACATACGCCACACCTTGACCACAGCTGGTTCGTCCTTCTTCTTCTCTACCAGAACCGGATTGGATATCCAGTCTGGATGCAACACCTCCATAATAAATCCGGCTGCAAGCAGCTTAGCCAGCTCATCAAGCACCACTTTTCTTCGATCATCTGAGAGACGCCGAGTCGGTTGCCTCACCGGTTTTACATCCGGCCTGACAAATAAAGAGTGCTCTGCCAACTCCCTCGGAACACCAGGCAGGTCCTTAGCCGACCATGCAAAGATATCCCGATTCTCACGGAGGAAGTGACAGAGCGCGCTTTCCTATTTCTCATCCAGCCCGGCACCAATGATGGCCATGCGCTCCGGGTTCTCCGGGTCAATGGGGATCTTCTTCGTCTCCTTGGGCACCTCAAATGTTGCACCCGCATCCGGATTGGTCATGGCCAGCACGCCTAACTGAGCCGACTTCGCCATTGCCACCACCTCGTGCATCTTGCTCTTTTCAGCTTGTATCACCAGTGATTCGGCTAAGTTAGAACCAACTGTAGCACACTGTATGGCCTTCTTGTAGTCTCCCGCAACGGTGATAACACCATTCGGGCCAGGCATTTTCATCTTGAGGTAGGCCACATGAGTAGATATCATGAACTTGGCTAATGCTGGCCTGCCAAGCAGAGCATGGTATGGGCTTTCCAAATCCACCACCTCGAACTCGAGACTCTCAAGTCTGTGATTGTCCCTGGTACCAAACAACACATCCACCCAGATCTTACCCATGGGGGAACAAGACACCCCGGGTACTATGCCATGGAAAGTACAACTGCTCTGTTGCAACTGATTCGGCGAAATACCCAACTTGACCATTGTATCCCGATACATGATGTTTATGGCACTGCCATTGTCAACCAAGACTCGGCTAAACTTCACATTCAGCTTGGGCCCAACCAGAGTCGGATCCACGACTAGCGCATAGGTTCCTGGACTTGGCATGATTCGGGGATTATCCGCCCTGCTCCACGTGATTTCCTGCTCAGACCAGTTCAAGTACTTTGGAACTGCTGGCATCACTGCATTCACCTCCTTTGCTCTTCTCAACTGACTTTTCTTGTCAGTTGGCTCGGTCACGAAAACCACATAACTCTGATGTGCTTCCTTGTAATCATTCCAGGGTATCCACCTTGCCTACTTGGGCCAACATCATTGTCATTGCCTCCCATGTTCACCAGGTTAACCGGCTTCGTTGCTGCTGGCCTCGGAGCTCCAGCGTTCACCGGGGTTGCATTGGCTCCGGTTAGCGGCATGTTTGGCCTGAAATTCGGTCTAGGAGCACCTCTCTGAGGTGGTCCTCTTTGACCTTCCGCCTGAATGCGGTGATGCCAACTACAGTTCCGGGTCGAATGATTAGCCGGTTTGCGCGGATCAGTGGTGTGATAACAGCAAGGCCCATCTAATCTGGACTCAAAAGTCAGAGGTGGACTTGGTCCCTCCCACACTTTCTTCGGCCAAGCACCTTGATTCGGCCTCCAAGCCGGACCATCAGTTTTTTGCCTCTGGCTATCTCCCGCTCCGGGTTGGTCCATGTTTACCGCAGCAACTTGATCAGAACCGTATCTGTAATCCGGATCTCTCCTCTTGTAACCGAATTCATGTCGGTCACTGGGCCTTAATGGTCCAACTCGGTTATTAACCGGTTGCCTCCTGTTTGCTCCCACTGCATCCAATGCGGGCTGTGTTGGATCACCCAGTGCATACGTGTCTGCTATCCGGATCATATCTGCCAGGGTTTTTGGCATATCTCTTTGGAGTTTCTGCCAAAGTGGGGTACCATGCCTGCATCCCTGCGCAAACCATGAAATGGCCTGCTCCTCACTACACCTTCGCAAGAATTGCGCATGTTGCTCCACCGAGTCAAATACTCTCGGTCTGTCTCCCTCTCTTCCTGCTTGCACGCAGCCAGGAGCTGAGGTCGGTTTGGCCTCTTGTAGGTGCTGGAGAAGTTGCTGTTAAACGCCTGTTCCAAATCCATCCAACAATTGATACTACCCGGCGGCAAGTTATTCAACCAGATCCGGGCTGGACCTTCTAACATATGCGGGAGATACCGGACCGCCCATCGGCGATTGCCCCCCGCAATGTGCACTGATGATACATAGTCCGTCAGCCAATCCTGTGGCTTGGTGCTGCCATTATACGGCTTCGTGTTGCGGCCGAGCTGGAACAACGGCACACTTGGCTCATTCATTATCCGAGGTCCAAAGCATGGTGGACCCGGTGGGCCTTGCTCTTCCAGCTTCTCGGACTGGTAGATTCTGTCCAACTTGAGACGCTGATCATCCGGATCCAACATCCGAGGCCCCAGTCTCGACGCCAGTGCATTGTCATACGTCTGGTATCCGGCTCGCGCCATAGCCGAATTGCCATCGTCATAGCGGTAGCCCACCTGGCCACCACTTTGCTGCTGCACCTGTGCCATCATTTGCTGTCCGGGATGGCGTGGTGGTTGACCTCGGCCAGCCGAATTTCCCCTTCCAGCACCCAGATTGCCTTGACCACCACTGTTTCTGCTTTGTCCGCCTCTTCCTTGAGCTGCTAGCTGCTTGCCCGCATATACGGCATCATAGGTTTGCAGCTGCTTGCTCTTACCCGAGTTCACACTTGGGGATCGGTCAACTACAACATGCGGAGATGACGCCTGGCCCTTAGACTTCTGGCTAGCAGCCTTAACCGACACCACTACACGGGAACCACCAGCATCCGGATTAGCTTTCCGGTAGGCTTCATTCTGCCTGTTGCACACATCTACAAGCTCATTGACTCTCTCCGCCTGCTTGCGCCAAGCATCCCCGGTTAATGTACTTAATTCGGCTCGCGCTGCCGCTGCAGCCCTAAGATTCTTAGCCGGGGAGCTATACCGGCTTGCCTGTGCCAGATCTATGACTAGTAGCCTTACTTGAGCTCGATCTGCAGCTCTGGCTAACTCGTCATTGAGGTCCTTACCCCTGTTACGCAACTCGGCTTTCTTGCGTGAGCGATGCACTACAGGAGTAAACCATCTGTGATACCATTAGCCGCATTGTACTCTCTCATATCTCTATCAAAGGCTTGCCTAGACTCCACCACTAACCGGGCTTCTTTTGCAACCTCAGGCGTTCTGCCTCTAGCTGAGCTACAGTGAGTTCTACATCTGCCCCAGGTGCCACTGGCCGAGCTAATTTCTCCAAGACATCCTCTAAGGAGCCTCCCTACTTGACATGCCAAGCGGGCCAACGGATCTGGTCTCTCCTTTGGGAACTTCGCTGTCCGGGTGGCTTGCCAACCGGATCAACTGGCGTGGCCAGCTCCTCGGGCATGTTTTTGCTGGCATCTCCTTTGCCAGCTGCTGCACTTGGCCCGGTCATCATCACCTCCACGCTACTCCCGGGGCGAGCGTTACGCCCTCCGCGAGCTGCGCGGAAAGAGGGAGGATCCGCAGCCACGAGCACCTGCGCCGGGTACTCGCGAACTGGCTCGGTGGCGACGTAGGTGACGAAGCTGCCGAGCGTCATGAGGAAACCGTCAGCGGGGAAGGGCTTGTTGGCGAAGCACCCCGCGTTGTCGCTGATGAAGTTGAACTCGCCGATCTTGCAAACGAGCCCAGAGAGGACCCGCTCGCCGGAGCCAGCGACGGTGCCCGTCCGGATGGAAACCCCAGCCAACGCCACTGCTAGCCCCACGGTGGGCGCCAACTGTCGTGGTGGTGTCACGGCAGATGCCATGGGGATGGCTTAAGTGTGGGCTCGCTTGGGCGTTGGGGGAACCGGGGAGGGTTTGCGCGCTCACGAAGCACGCATGAAGAAGAAGCAAGAACTCGCAAGAACCAACAAGAACAAGCAAACCAAGAACAGCAAAGAACACCACGATGTACCCTGCTTCGGGGCCCTCTTGTGGAGGTAACACCCCTACTGCAGCTCTAGCCTACTCTCTTATATCTCAAGTGTTTACAAGTACAGAGCGCTCCTTGAGCTGTATGATGAACAATGGAGTGAGCTCCAGGTAGAAGATGAAGCTTGGGGGGAAATGATGCTCACAATGGTCGATCTCCTCCTCTGTTGCCGTCCCTCGCACTGGAGGATGTGGTAGCTCATTTATACACAAACCGAATTACTATTCTGCCCCTGGCTCCATGAGACAATGGCATTGCCAAGAGGAAAAGGACAAGCCTCTGCCTCCTGTCAATCCAACGGCTGGACTGTCAGGCCCTAGCAGGCCTATCTTGCTACTTTGGGCAATGGCAGGTGTAGCCCACCGGGTCTCGGTCATATCCTTTTTCCCGAATTGGCCGAGTCAGCTCCTAGGTTGCTGCGCTCCCAGGAATCCCGTGACCTGACCTGGCCGTCAAGTCCCTAACAGGCCTATCTTGCCACTTAGGGCAATGGCAGGCGTAGCCCCCGGGCCTCGGTCATATCCTCTTTCCCGAATTGGCCAAGTCAGCGCCTAGGGCCTTGCGACCCGGAAAACCTGCGACTTGACCCGGCTGTCTTCTCAGCCTCTGGCAGGAGACCTGCAGGATCCGTGAACCTTTCTGACATTACTTGGCCCTTGTGCAATATCCGGATTACCTTATCCGAGTCCTTCCTGGCCAACCCGGCTACCTTATCCGGGTCCTTCCTGGCCAACCCGGCTACTTTATCCGGATCCTTCCTGACCAACCCGGCTAACTTAGCCGACACTTCTTAATCTGATCCGGTTTGTCTTTACCGGATCCTCTCTGGCGTCTTATCGCACTAGCTTGATCATGCGCCAACCGACTCTCACGAGAGATCCGGCCCAAGTGACCCGGCTATATGTTGATCCGGCTAGCTCTTTGCAACACTTAACACTA